>JARHVA010001529.1:0-722500 GCA_037957365.1 Torreya grandis
TTCAAGCATGCAAGTCTATGTGTGATGAAAAATGTTGAGCTATACTATTGACTAATTTTTATTATGTCTAATATGCCAAAGTAGTAAGTGCTAGATATAAAATTCCATGTGAAGTATTTTATATAAGAGACTAATTATTTTTAATTTGAGAGATTTATTTGAATTTGGATGACATGGAAAAACTTAAGGATAAAGTTAAGAAATGGGGTAGAGACTCAACTAGCAAAATAAATTATCTATTAGAACTCAAAATGGCCTTGGACAAAAGCACTAGAAATGGACACTAGTGGCACCAATGCTATAGTCCAACCCTATAATTCTTGTCCTATAGTCCCAAGACCTAGGGGATGGAAAGAGGATTAAAAAATTGACCTGTATGAGGTAGAATGACTTTTTGAAAGGCTTGGGAAGATCGAGAATTGGAAAAAAAGGTGACTTAAACATAGAACAAGACCCAAATGAATAAAATAAAGGACATGGCTAAATGTGAACAAAAGTTCATATTCTCTAGTTAGAGTCTCCTATGAAAGTACTTTGAAAATACATTATATGTTTGGTTTCTTGACCAATTTAGGGTGTATATATAATCTCATTGAAGGTGATTTTGGGCTTTAGATGGCATCTTATTTTAAGTAACATAACATGGTTATACTTCTTATAATCGCTTAACCATGTTTAAAGATAGAAGGTGTTCTTAGAGTCCTTGATAGGTGAGGTAGCTCTTTGAATTCTACCCCTTCTCCATAAGTATTCCAATGACCTAAACTTATTCTCTCTTGACTTGGATCTTGACATGACATGATCTAATGAATGAGCAATCTCTTGATTGGTTAAAAGCTTTGTAGACTATCTATGGTGATTTAGTTTCTTACACATGTTTTACTCCATTGAGATCCTTCCTTTAGTATTAAATCTTGATTGGTTTCTTTCATTGAAGTCTTGAATAAGCTTCTTACCTCTTCTTGCATTAGTGTGACATTGGAAGTCACTAACCCCTATTCATGTACATATAACTTTCCCTTTTTAACTTGGTGCATGCCTTACTAAAATATTGGATGCAAGTAGGAAAATTTTAACTAGTTTATGGTCCTCTGTAAATACTTAACACATCTAATTGACCTTGAATCTTCCATCTCTATGTTGTAGTCACCTATGAGGTACAAGCTTATGTGTTAGTTTTGACATTGAATACCATTTTTCCTATCTTGATATAGCCTCCATATGGTTAAAACATGTTTAGGAATATTTATTCACTTTCCTTACGCTAATCCATTTCCATGTAAGCTTTACAACTCTTAAACATCAAATCTTAAACAATTTTTCCCATTAATGCTTAGAATTAGGTATGTTTCTTGAGTTCAATATTATAGACCATGCTTTAATTAAAGAGGTTATTTAGAGGTTTTTAAGAGTGAGGTAACTCTATTGGACTCTATTTTAAGATAAATATACCTAAAACTTCTTGGAATTCCACTTTTATGCATGTGGAATCATGCATTCTCTACTATGTTTAGACATCATTGAGGATTTAAGGGTATTTATTTATTTGAGATAACTCTAATGGTTCTTTAACTATGTAGGTAATTACCTATAGTGAAAAACATTTCTACACAAAACCCACACCTTCTCATGCCTATTATGGCTTCTTCAAGCTCAACCCCTGAGTTGAGAACCTTACAAAATGGACCCTCATGGACTTGTAAGAATACCTTAAACAATGTTAATCAACATTAAATAAGGTTAAAAATCATTTGAAGAGGCACTCTTATCACCCAATCAACTTCCAATGGTGAGTTAAAACATCCTCTTGACTACTGTGACATCAAATTTGAGACTTAAAAATTTTAAATTTATTGAAAATATCTTGAGGCTTGGATGAAAAATTACCATGGAGTGATATAACATGATAATGCCTCTTATAACCTTCTAAACCATTATTTAAGATGGGAATATATATATATATATAATATATATATATATATATATATATATATATATATATATATATATATATATTTATTTTAGGAGAGATGTATCTTTCATGATCTTTGCCCTTGTATCAAACTCTCTTTCATGGGGTCTAAACCAACGCATGGAAAATAAGAATATAAAAAAAGAATGAGAAAATGAATGGATAAGCACATTAACCTCATTTATATTGAAATAACCTCCATCACTACTTTTTAAGCCTATTGGGGATATTTAAAATCTTAACCTCTCTAGAATCCCGACAAGTTGATCACCTCTACTAGCATGCATCTTCACCTCATTATGAATAAATAGGGGATTAAGAATGAAATATTGGGTCCATAAAATACATCTTTCCCATATTAATAACACCTTATAATGTTTTAAAACTCTTCCTCGGATATGTAGGCCTGTGAATTAGCTTTAAATTTGGAAACTTCTCAAAACCCCTTGAAATCTTGAAGTCTAGTGTGTTTTAAGGCATATTAAAAGGATATCAAGAGGTCAAGTGAGTCACTTGATGTAACTAAAAGATACCTCTTCGTGAAAATACTCCTTTAATATAGTGAAAACATGATCCTTTGATAGTCTTGCAAATCTGCCCCTTTTGCTTGTATGCCTATAGAACCCTTAAGGATGGTTCCTAGAGTTTTCCACCTTTTAGATTATTCTTGTATGGAATAAGCACCATAATTTAATACCTAGAACATTTTATTTAATACCCCCCATAAATCCTTAAATGGTGGTACACTTCCATGCACCTACTCAACAAAAGAACCATGTTCTAGAAAAGACCCTGTTTAGGCCTTCTAAGGAGATATTGGTCAATTTTTTCCTTATTTGAGACCTATAATGGATAGGACATGGTGTACCCAATCCTTCATGGATTTTCTCTGACCTATACTTTTTGGCCAAATTTGGCCTACATGTGAATCTCTTACATAGTTTGATGAACCAGTGGATCAAAGGCTTAAAAATGGGTCCAAACATGCAAATAAAGGGATCCAAGTAGGTTATAATATGTTATAATCCTTTATAATCATGGACTAGGTTACATAGGCCTTATATAATTATCAAAACCTTGAAGGAATGATCAAAAGATGAGATATGCAAGTTTTAGGGCTAGTGTACATTTTACAAATGCACCTTAAAAATCTCCCAGAGCTAGCAGATCAAGTGGGCATAATGTTTTTGGTCTTAGGAACATATACAACAAATTTGGTTCCTCCATGATTTTTTTTCTATAAGATATAAATCTTCAAGTGAATCAAATAATGGGATATGTTCATGTAGATGTTAACTTTAAGCCACTAAACAAATCTATTAGAGCTTAAATTTGAAGGTTTATAGTACATCAAATACATATGAACAAACATCAAATGATGGTCATATAGATGTCAAATTTAATCTTTAAAAGAAAACCACTAGTGTTTGAATTTTGATAAGCTCACAGATGTTTTTGATGGGCTCATAGACATATTTTATGGGCTCATGAACATCAAAATTAGGACCTATAAAAAACCATAGGGGGACTGAATTTGATGGTCGAGTGAACATCAGTGATGGTCACATGGATTTCAAGTGATGGGTTTTTAGAAATCAATTTTAAGATAGGGGAAGTAACCATTGGGGTTTAAAATAAAGGCAAATCTAAGGGATCAAATTAGCTTGGACCATGTTGTAATGATTCAATATGAGTTAAAGGGTCAAGGAGCTCAAGAGGTTACCACATGGCACAAGAACATGAACCAAGTAATAGTAGAGCTATGGAAGGAATGTAAGAATGACACATGTCCAAAAAATGATAATGGTCATATTAAAAGTATGATGAAGCATGGTCAAAATATGCCACATGGGTGAACACATTAGATCAAGAGTTTCATGGACTCAAGATAGTAGGAAATATATAGAACCAAGATTGGGCATGTTCTAGGCAAGGCCAAGAGATAAAATGTGAGCTAGTATATTTTAAATGAAGGTCAAGGAAGTTATTTTGGACCCAGGTTAAAGAAAATATATGGGACCAAGTCTGAGCATGTTCCAGGTAGAACCAAGTGGGAATTTACAAGATTGATCTTTTCCATTTGGGATCAATAAGGATATGATATGTCCTTTTGGACATAACATAGATAAAACAATCTATTAAGTTATCCATGAGATATAAATACATCCATGTAGATATTTTGACTATCTAAAAACCAATAAAAGAGATTGGTTTTCAGTTTATACTAGATCCATGCTCAAGATTTGTAGGAAAGGCACACTAAGGTATAAATATGGGTCAAATTATCCATAGATATAGAATAAGAAAATACAACCACCTATAGTAGACTTGATCATATTTTTTAAAATTCAAGATTATGAATTTTTGGACCTCATATTAAAACAAGTGGAATATCAAGGCCATGAAGGTAGTTAGAACATTCATTCCCATAAAGGTCATGATTTATTGACCTAAAAATATCTCTAGTATTCTAGTATATTTCTTGATCAATGAGATGGCTCAAGGAATAGTTAGAGTAAATGAAGGCTATCTTGTCTAAGATGTATTAGCTTTGATCAGTTCAAATTATGGTGGTGGTATTAATTAAAGATAGTGTAGCTCATTAATTGCTATCAAAACATGTTCCCTCTTCTCTCTTATCCCCTTCCACTATATTATCCCATTCTCTTATCCTTTGAAAAGGTTCTTAGATTTTAGAATTTTTCATCTTTTTGGGAGATAGGGAACTCCTTATGATATCACAAAGTATGATCAACTTGATTAATTTCAACTTTGTCAAGCATTTATAATAACTACCTCTTGATGAAATATAAGACTTTTTTGTCTATCTCTTGACTTGGATCTGGTTTGGTGAGTTATGCATGATGTCATTATGTGAAAGAGAGTCTTTCTTGTCCATTTTTCTCCTTTATGACCTTGTTTAGGGAGTTTTCAATGTTTCTTGTAGGTCTAGATTAGTGTTCTACTATGAACCTCTTCTATGAAATAATTATGAAATAAGATTGATCTTGAGGTTGTGTAAACTAGTATTATATTCTGTAGATCTAGTGTGGGTTCAAGATTATAGGATTTTCCCATTTAAGGTTGGTTTATCACCTAGTTGACTTTCTTAGGATCCCTTATCTTCTTTCTAACTCTTTTCACTATGAAGCATTATCTTATCATTAGTTTAGGTGAGCATCAAAGAAGAAGCTAGCCTACTATAAAGGTTCAGCCCTAACATAGGTTACCCATAGCTTAGGGTTGTCCTAATATTAAGACTTAATGGAAGAGAGAATAAAGAATCCTCTCTAAAGGTATACCATTAATGTCATAATAGTTTCTAGAACACTTGGTGGGACAAAATCCAAAAGAGTGGGAATATTTTAGTGTGTCTTTCCTCTAATTAGATTTTGAAAGAAAGCAAGTTAGAACCAATAGCGACTCCAAATCAAAGCTTCTAGTTATGAATAGACTAGGTATGTCTCATTGAAAATTTTAGTTAGCTCCTACATCTCATCTTATGTATGAGGTTAATATGAATAACTATGGTGAAACCCCCTTTATTTCACCTCCTTATTAGTAGTTTTAATATGATCCTCATGATCCATATGAGCCTAATAGACCCTACAACAAGCCTATATATCCTTCATATGCACCTACCTATCCCTCTATCCAACCTAGTCAAAACTATGTTTCTGCTACCACATCCTTGTTTAAATTAAATCCAAATATGTTAAAATCCAAGGATGTGATAATAAAATGGGATAGAGAACTTGATGTGATCCATTTTCATCTCATAGAAAGGATGATGCAGTCAGTTCAAATGTTGATAGGTAAATGGTTGTTAGTTGGAGAAAAGGTCAAATGTGTTGTTATCAATGATGTGTTATGTGAAATGAGAACTCTCATCCAATGGCAGATAGATAAATCAGATAGGTGGGGGAATTATGAAAACCAATACAAGTAGCCCTAGCCATTGTTTCCTATCCCTAGTATACCTCCTCTGATTCTAAGTCTTCCTCAAATTTTACCTATGCCTCTTCAAGAGCTTAATAACATTTCATGTTGAAGGATACCTCACGTCATGGATCTTAATTATGTTATGTCATCACTTGTGAAAGAACCTTATTCTATGCCACCAAAAACTAATAAGGAGAGAAGATGGTTCAAGTCAAGCCAATGAACTCCTTTTCCCTTCCTCAAGAACCTCTCCAAGATTCCTCTAATAAGTCTAAACCCACAATATTAAGTTGTAATTATACTTTATTAATATTAGATCATCCCAAGGAGCTCTTTTACCCTCCCACCCCCTCCTTTTATCAAAAAATAATTTATGGTTTTAAAGGTTGAAGATGAGGTGGTAGCTTCAAAATAGCCATAGGAAGGAGTTGAATAAGAGGTAGATCTTTGCTTTAAATGACCTTTCTTTAATAAAGATGATAATCTAGTCTCTTATAGAAAATAGTGGTTGGAAGAGTTGAGTATAATGAGGCTATCATAGATCATATTTAAAGAGGACATGCATGATCATTTTGTAACTTCGAGAAAGCTTGAATAAGGGGTGGTAGCTTTTGATAGGTAGGTTGAGGAGGATTCAAGGCAACAATTATACCATGGCTTCATGGGAGAGCTTGAAGTGTTCACTAGTAGCAAACCTCTTAAGACCAAGGTGTAATTTTTTGTTCTTTAATATGGCTCAATACCTCATCTTAATTTTAAACCACTCTTAGATTATTGGTAACTATACATTAAACCTATACAAAGCTTGAGGGACTTAGCAAAGATATGTTGCTCATTAGAAATCAGGTTCATGGGAAGCTAGATCTAGATGCACTCATTAAAGGACATGATGTATATGGGGTTGGAAATTTTAACCTCCTTGAAGAGCTTGATGAGTTTACAACTAATAGTATAGAGAACAAGGTCATTCAAGGCACCAAAAAGACATAATGATAATACTTAGATAAGGTGTTACTTGTAGAGGTTGTAGCTAATAAGCAATATGAGAAGACTTTTAAAGAACAAGAATAGTTTTTCTTTATTGGTGACTAATTTTCTATTGACGAGTCATTCTAGGAGATGCTAAGATAGTTGGTAGGTAAGAATAATGCCTCATAAATGGTCATGTTCAATGAATATCCTACTTGGCAACCTATACCATATCTTGGACTAGGTGAGCTTATGAATTTTTCTTTTGATCTAGGTGGATCATGCTTTATTTTAATTAGTTAGTTTCCTTGTACATATTTCATCATTTAAATTCCTCCAGGTGATATTATATCACATTTATTTGTTGTCTCTATTTTTATTAGTAGGTTAGTTTCCATTCAATAAGTGCCTAAGGTGATCTTTATTGTTTGTTCTTTTCTTGGTCCTTTGTATTTGTTTCAAGAGGGGTTAGAGCAAGATTGGTTTCTAGTGTTGGATTTAGGTCAATATATTGGATCCAAGTAGGAACTCTGTGCCCAATATACTAGATAAGGCACATGGTCTAGGTTTTTTTGCATAAACAGGCATGTAACCCTTGTGTGTCACCAATGATGTTGGCCAAATTTGGCCTACATGTGAATCTCTTGCATGGTTTGATGAAGTAGTGGATCAAAAGCTTAGAAATGGGTCCAAAAATGCAAATAGAGGGATCTAAGTAGGTTATCATATGTTTTGATGCTTTAGAAGCATGAACTAGATTACAAAGGCCTTAGATAATCATCAGAACCTTAAAGGAATGGTCAAAAGATGATTTATGCAAGTTTTAGGGCCAAACCATCATTAAGACATCATGTAAAAAACAAATAGACCAGCTATCTTGTGCATTTTATAAATTCACCTTAGAAATCTCTCAGAGCCAACATATCAAGTGGGTATAATTTTTTTGGTCTCATAAGCATCTCCAACAAATTGGGTTCCTCCATGATTTTTGCGCTTTAAGATATAAATATTCAAAGTTGGTCAAATAATGGGATACATTCATATAGATGTCAACTTTAAGCCATTGCAAAAATACATTAGATATTAAATTTTATTGTCTATGGTACATCAAATACATTCATGTGAACATCAAATTATGGTAATATGAATGTCAAATTTAAGCTCATTAAGAAAACTACTATCATTTAAATTTTGATGAGCTCACAGATGTATTTAAAAGGCTCATATATGTATTTAACAGGCTCAAAAATATATTTTATGGGCTCATAAATGTCAAATTTAGGACCTAGAAAAAACCATTGGGGATTAAATTTGATGGTTGCATGGACATCAATAAAAATCATTTGGATTTCAAGTGATGGGTGTGTGGATGTCAATTTTAAGATAGGGGAAGTAACCATTAGGGTTCAAAATAAAGGTAAATCTGAGGGAACACATTAGCTTGGACCATGGATCTAATGATGCAAGATGATTCGATGGGTCAAAGAGCTCAAGAGGTTTCCATGTGGCACAAGCATGTGAACTAAGTGACATCAGAGCTATAGAAGGAATGTAAGAATGACACATGTCCATAAAATGATAATGGCCATATTCAAAGTATGATGAAGCATGGTTAGAAGATGCCATATGGGTGGACACATTACATCAAGGCTTTAATAGACTCATGCTAGCAAGAAATATAAAGAACCAAGATTGAGCACATTCTAGGCAAGGCCAAGAGATAAAAGGTGAGTTAGGATGTTTTAAATGAAGGTCAAATAAGCTATTTTGGACTTGGGTTGAAGCAAATATATGGGACCAAGCCCAAGCACATTCCAAGTGCAACCAAGTGGGAATTTACAAGATTGAGCTTCTCCATTGGGGCATGATAGGGATAAAATATGTCATTTTGGGCCTACCATAGATAAAAACAAGCTATTAAACTATTCATGAGATATAAATGCATCCATGTAGATATTTTGACTATCTTAAAACTAATAAAGGAGATTGGTTTTCAATTTATAATAAATCCATGCTCAGGATTTACAAGAAAGGCATGCCAAGGTATAAATATGGGTCAAATCATATATAGAGATAGAATAGGAACATACATCCACCTACAGTATACTTGATCATATTTTTGTTAGTTCAAGATTATGAAGATTTAGTCCTCATATTAGAACAAGTGGAAGATCAAGGCAAAGAAGACAGTTAGAACTGTCATTTCTTGTAAGGTCATTATTCATTTCCCTAAAAATATCTCTTGACTTTTATTACATTTCTTGATCAATGAGATGGATCAAGGACCATTTAGAGCAAAGGTAGGCTATCTTATCTAGGATGTATTATCTCTGATTGGGTCAAAGTATGGTGGGGGCATTTATTGAAGATAGTGGAAACTCATTAATTATTCTCAAAACATTCTCCCTCTTCCTTCTTCACCCCTTCTCCTATATTATCCCATTCTCTTCTCCTTTGAAAAGGTTCTCATATTTTATAATTTTTCATATTTTTAGGAGATAGGTAACTTGTTGATATATTGCAAAGTATGCTCAACTTGATTAGGCTCAACCCTATCAAACATTTGTAAGCACTACCTATTGATGTAATATAAGACTTTCTTTACCTATCTCTTGCCTTGGGTCTAGTTTGGTGAGTTGTGCATGATGGCATTGTGTGAAGGAGAGTCTTCCTCATCCATTTTCCTCCTTTTTGACCTTATTTAGGGATTTTTCAATGCTTTTTTCAAGTCTATATTAGTGTTTTAATCTGAACCTCTTCTATGAAATACTTATGCAATTAGCTTGATCTTGAGGTTATGTAATCTAGTACTATCTTCTATAGATCTAGTGTGGGTTTAGGATTATGGTATTTTCTAATTTAAATTTGGTGCATGACCTGATTAAATTTCTTAGGATACCTTATCCTCCATATTATCCTTTTACTAATGAAGCATTAGTTTAGGTGAGTATCAAAGAGGAATTCAACCTACTCTGGAGGTTCAACCCCAACATAGGTTACCCATAGCTTGGGGTTGTCCCAATATGATGACTTAATTGGAGAGATCCTGAAGAACCCTCTCTAAGGGTGTACATTAATGTCACAATAGTACCTATCTATACAAATTTTTACACCTAAATAAAACTTTTAAAACCTTACATTTTATCATGGAAATATCCATTTTTTAGGTTTTTCTACTTATTTTTTAATACTAGTGATATTAAACCATGAATGGGCCTCTATATCCTTTTAAATCCCTAGAAAAATCTTTTAAAAAAATAAAACTACATAATCTAGATTGAAGTGAATGGTTTTGGGTTATTAAAGGCACTTTTGCACATATGGGGAGGAAATGAAGGATGTCAAATGCAAGAGAGGGGTAAAATATGCCATTTAATGAAATTGACCCTATTTTTTACATATTAGTGGAGGTGAATGGGCTTATTTTGATGTTATGAAGTTCTTCAAGACATTAAAAAGGGGCATTTTACCATAAGTGGTTTGAATAGGCTAGATGATATGACATTATGAATTTTTTACATCTTCATATATACTTTAGAGGTATATTTTAATGTTTTTATGACCTTATATGACTCTTAAGACCCCTTTTTACCTTTCCCTTCATTAATAAATCTCCACATATATACTTTGGTAAGGGTTGATTAGACCTAAGATGAACACTAAGACATATTCATCTCATGACTGTAACCAATGAATTCAAGACATCATTTGAGAAGAAAAACTAATTCAATGGTCAAGTTTTGAATGGTATGGGTTGATATTTGGCCTAGGATGCTATAAAAGCAACATTTACATCAATATAATTCCTTAAATGGTTATTTCAAAGTAATATTTAGGTGAACAGAGAAATAAAAACCATTCACATGTCAATATCCTAATAAATTGAAGGTGATGTCGATATATTTCCTTGTAAATTCATTTATAGGTGAGTGGATCAATTAAAACCATCCACATGTCAAAATCCTACAAACTTTGTGTTATTACATTAATGTAAAGATCTATGCCCCTAAGCCCCCAGGATTACATCACTTGTCACCATCCTGGGAGCCAAAAGCCCCTAAGTGATGGTAGTATTGAAGTGTCCCCTCGTCATATAAAAAGTCTAAATTTGATAGCCAAGATAAATACCAACTGACATGAAAGTGATGGCTTGTGATTGATTGAAATCAAAGATAGTAATCAGAGGATAACATGCAACTACAAGATATAAACTTGATAATTTTATATAATTCATAACACAAAATCAGTTGAAAATAACCTACATCACTAGTATCATAATATAATAATAAGAAGCAAAAATGAAAATGGAAATGTCAGCGCTCAGAGCATTAGTCAAGATCTAGGTAAAAATAGGCCAAAATTGAGAAGGTTATTCACATCTCCAAGGTAGATTTAACCTGAAGGACAAGGGTATCAGTAGGATTATCAAGAGAACTAAATGCATCTATTTATATATGGGAGAAATACATTATTTGATATTTATTGGGCATTAAATTTAATAAAAAATAACATGTATGGAAGGGGTTTTTTGGTCTTGGGAATAAGCATAAACATGTGGAATGGATGAAGCTAGAGTAAATATCCAATTGATTTATTATTGGGATTTTTTCACAATGAGGTGTTTTCACCTATTTGAGATGATGATCAATTAGTATAATAAATTTAATATCAAAGAGTCCCTATTGTTCATAGGAATATTAGAGTGTGTTAGATATTAAATTCACTTCCACACTAGAACTTGTACCTGGGAACTATGCCATGACTAAATTGTTATCCTTCCTTGATGTGTTATCATATAATACTAATTTATAATCAATCACCACCTTTAATTTTTTATATCAAGAGTATATAATTTATGGTTATTCACTATAGCCATGATGGATTAACATTGTCTATGTAATAAGCTTTGTTTGCTATTATAAAGGGTTGACACATTTGAGTATCAAAACTCTATTGAGATAGAGTTAAGATTTCACCTTCCCTTCCTACAATTTTTGTCTTGATGCTTTTCCAAATGTCTTTATTTGAGAAGTAATCTATCCAAGGAATTTTTATGATATTATTGATATGCAAGTGGATATACATTTAAATTATGTAGTATCTAGGTTAATTGGATTTGATATCTCATTATGGTTATCTTGGGGCTTACAATGGTCATGGTGTGTAAATAGATGCAAGATGATTCAATTTATTTCTTTGAAAAAAGTTATAAATTTCATGTTCACATATTATTCCTTAGAGTCTAGCTCATTTTGGTGTTTCAATTATTGCAATTGATAAATTAGATGCCTAAAAATTAACTATAGACCATACTCAATCAAGGGGTTAATTATTATTTTCCCCACTCTTCCCTCCCTTTTACATTTTTTAATGAGGAATGGTATACCCATTTTCATTGTAAATTGCCCATTGATAGAGGAACCGACATTAAGATCTTGAATATAAAGAAGAAAACATTTGAACCTTTGGTTGAAACAATCACAATATACCCATGCTATAATATTTTTGAATTTTCTTGGCCCTTAGATCACCATCATTTCCTAAAAAGAATGGGACTATTTTTTCCCATGAGATGTTGACTATTTTTTTCATTCACATAGTTAATTCATAATTGTGTTTGATTGAGTCATAATTTATGCCTAACACTATTTTAATTAAAGTTTAAATATGATTTGAATTATAATATAAAATGTAAACTATTACATAAATATTATATTTTCAATGTTTTGATAAAATTTACTTAAACTATTATTGGAAACCTAATATTGTTAAAGATTATTTACAATATTTCATGTAAATTCTTATTACAAACTTAAAGTATAAATGTGTATTTCAATGTAAATATATAATATTTACTAATAAATATTATTTAAAAATTATTTATTTATAGTATTTCATGTGAATTATTATTATTATTATTATTATTATTATTATTATTATTATTATTATTATTATTATAAGCTTAAATTATAAATGTTTATTACAATGTTCAATATATAATAATGACTATAAACTATTACTACAAAGTAAATATTTTATTATAATATTAAATATTGACTATGAATTATTACTTCAAACATTTTTACTTATGTAGACTCAATTTTAATCACTAAGTGTTTGATAATGTTTAACCATGACATCCTTACCTTAATTGAAAGGTTCACCATTTTGTTAACTTGAATTCCTTAATGAGAGCCTTAACTATTTTACTCATTATCTTACAATTACTAAAAGTATCACTCATATAGCCCTATTATAATTATAGATTCATGTTAGCCATATTCTAATGGTATATATAATTCTGAGACAAGATGACACTAGGTCAGACATGGTCAAAACCTAATCTTATCCACTAGTGTGTCTCTGTCTCTCATGCCCTAATGGCTACATTCAAACTTTGATACATTTCATGTTGGCCTTCCCACACTTTTATCAAAGTGGGTTAATGTAAATATTTAAAATATAACACTATATAAACACATCAAGGCCACTCAAGGCATCACTAGGTAACTTGTAAATTTTACAAAGGCACTATATATACAAGCTACTACAGACTAAAAAATTATCCCTATTCTTCCTAATTCATTTTTGTATTTAACCAAATAATCACAAGTCATGTTTGAAGCTATTTTATTATAGGTCAAAGGTTTTTATTGTCAATTATTCAAGATAATTCACTATATCCATCCATATATTAAAAGTATAAAAATTAACACATTCATTCTAAGAGGGAGAACTGCATTGCTCTGAGACCCTGTGGGCTATGTAGTTAGCACTTAGATTACATAGGGTTTTCTAAGGATAGCTAGCTAGTCCCCTTACTCAATGTTCCTATTTTACTTTGATGTCTATTTGGTTTATATGAAGGAAATAGGTTTTTAACATTTTATGTACTTTTACATGATAACTTAATGCCCATATAAAAATAGCAGATTGCCTCTGATAGACATAGGTACATGATCATCGAAATCACTTGAAAAATTAATATAGATGTAATTATAGTCAAACAAATAAGGTCATAGTGATCCCCTATCTACCCTTGAGAAACCATATCCTTTTGCATTACAATATTTTATTATTAGGAAAAACACACTTCAAATATCATTCTAATCATTTCCACATCAACAATATACATGTGCATTCAGCATAAGTCAAATTTGAGATAGTTTTCTTATTTAATTGAAAGTTAGTCTTTATAGATTAATTTAGATTCTATAATTTATTATATTTTATATTTAGATTATATATATTATATAAATATAAATCAAATTCAAATAGTCAAAATTGTATACCATTTATTATATTAAATTAGAATAACCATTAAACATTTTGGTGAACTTGTAATTTTTATTGTAACACTACTTATTATTTACTTGAATTTTATCATAGGATTTCATACAAATTTATATAAATTTGTGACACTAAAATAAATAAACCTAAATTTTGGATATAAATCTAACACCAAGAGCTATTATTATTTGACCTTATATCTTAATCTAATACTAAATAAATTATCTTGTCACCTAAGATAACATCTAACACTGAAGCATTTCTTTCAACCTTGGGTTGAAATTTATTGATATCTATACACAAAAATATTTTGTTTTTTTCTCTTTATTTTCCATCACTTGTTTTTTAATTTATAAATTATGTTCTAACAATTGTAAACATACATAAATAGATATCAATTTTAGTCTAGCGGTGACATGTTTTATAGACACCATGAAGTAAGGGATATTGTCAAAATACCTAGTCTTTAGATAATACTATACAAAAATTTATCTCATGTTACCTCATGATATATTATAAATTCCTATATTCCCTCATTTACACAATAAGAAGCCTCTTAATCCATTTAATTTATGGTGCACTTGAGAGGAGTGTATTTCGGATGGAAGTTACTTTTAGTGTACCCTTAGAGATCGGATAGTGGGATACAATCATGGTTTAGCCTATGTAGTTAGTTATATGAAATATTAGACTAACATTAATCTATGAATTAAAAACTATATTTGAAATCCCACATAATCATTAAAAAACCTTGCCTAGATCACCCTTTATACCTTGATTTTTTCTTGTTATGTATTCATAATGAGAGTAATGAATGAACATTATTTCCATATGTTATATATGGCTATGAAATTCATTGTCACATCTTGTGTTAATTTTTAGTATCTTATCCATTATGTTTTACATGTATTTAGTTCCAAATTAATCAAAAATCTATATTAAACAATTTGTAATTTCATGGCATTCTTATTTCAATTTGTTGCACTAATATATCATGTCATTATTCTTACCCATTAAAAAACCCATAAAAATAGATTTTTCAAATTTTAAATGACTTGGGAATAAGATAAATTATATATTATACATTTTCTAAAATATTCAACTTCAAAATATCTTCCATTGCTTACTCCAAACCCTCTTTAAGGGCACATTATGACCCTCCTTATTTAATCCAATACTCAAGGAAAATATGATGGAAATATTGAATTATAATTTATAGAACATCTTCACCAACATATAAAAATTATTGACTCACTTTTATATGTTTCTAAATATGAACTAAATAAAGGTTCTCGAGGTAGTATTTACAATGTTTCCACTTCCACTATTTCATCCATTCTTATTTCCACACCTCTAGTTAGTTCCATAGCATCACTCCTTGGTTTAATAAAATCACATGCTTTCCAAAAATTATCCATACATATGCTTATTCAAGATACATATGATCCTCCATTCATCTCTACAAATATTACTCTTGAGCATATATTTATTTATTTACAAGATAATTTTTCTCAACATGAGAAAACTCATTCTCATATTAACCCCTCCATGAACTCATGTTAATTATTACATGACCCTTTGACACCAAACATTTCGTATTATACATTACCAATTAATTTTTGGATCCTAAGATTCATTTATATGAAGATGTGAAACACATGATTACAAGGGGATATTGATGTTAGTATGCAATCAAAATTAAATACATACAACCTAAATCCAAAATGTGAGTCCATGGATTGGGCAAGGTCAAAAAGGAGAATAAATAAGACAAATAACACAATTATACCTTCCACATTGGATGTATCTCTTATTAAAATTCAGTTTTATATAATCTTGGATGTAGTTCTTGAGGGTATTTGTCAATGTCATGAATTGATTTGTATTACATATCCCTTAAAGCTATGCATGATTGGATGAAAACTTTGAAGAAATGGTTGAATTTATGTTGAGGATTTGACAACAAAAATTTATCTCAAAAAATCTTATCTAAAATAGAGAATGTTTCCTCCATTTATATACTTGGTGATTGAATATTGACCATCCATCTCAGATTGAGATGGAGAGTAGAGAATGAATCCTTGACTTCATAAATGTGTGAGGTTTAGATTGTAAGAGGTAAAATTTTTGAAGACATGAAGTGTGGAACAATTTGTATTGAGAGTTTAATAGGTATGTAAGATATTCCATCAAACTTGATTATAAAACATCCATTTCTCATTGAATTTTCTTGGAAAGTGGGAGATTTAATGAATTTTTATTTGGCAAGTTGTTGTGTGATAAGGAAATTAGGTATTCATGAATATATAAAATAGGAACTTCCAAAATCTATGGAATTTTACATTAAAAGATGATTAATATAATTTAAAAAGGGTAATTAACAATGGGAAATGATGTGAATTTTGTGGGATAAGATGTTATAATAAAAGAAAAGATTAATTGGTTAAGGAGGAATAGTGGCAGACTAGAAACATTAGTGCAAATAGAAGAATTGATTAGATGATATAGGATGATGTTAGTAGATAGTTAAAATAAACAAAAAGTGTCCAATTTTAGGTGTCTAAATGTTTTCCCTCTTTGAGAAGGTATCACAAGATGCGATGAGTGGAGTAAATTTTTTTTAAATAAATAATAAATTGAAAAATGTGGATGAAAAATTAAACAATGAAGATGAAATAATTTTATTAATGATTCCCCCTCGAGAGGTAATGAGAAGATGAAGGAGTGATTTAAAAAAAAATAGGAAGAATATAAAATGGAAGAAATAATGGGTAGGAAATGAATAAATAAGGGTTTGGATGCTAGATGTGGTGATTATTAAATGTGGATGAGATTAACTCACTTTAGCTAATTATTGCATGCTTTGCTTTATAATGATTAGGGAGTGACTTTCCCTAAGCAAGGTCAATTTTTGAAGGATACATCCTGAGGTAAGATACACACTTTAACTTACATCAATCAAGGAGAACATAGTAAATATATCCCAAAAAATCATTGGGATTAACTTTCCCCTAGTAGGTTAGATTAGGGAATGACCTGTCTCAATGAGATTATACACACTTTATCTTTCCCCAATTAGGTTAAACATGGGGTAAATATCTTAAAAAATCTATGGGTTAAAAATGATGCCTAACTAAAAATATCCAAGTAGGGTGAATTGATTAACTAATTGATTTATTGGTTTACAAGCATATATCAAGGTTTTAGCCTATAACATGGATCAAGGATGAGTTTATCATGTTAATTATAGTGAAAAAATATGTGTGGATGGTATAACTAATTTTTAAATAATGAATAAATCATAAAAAAAACTAGGCACTCAAGGATGCCCCAGGGTTAAATGATGAAGATTAAAGGATGATGCAATAATGATTGAAGAATGATGTGATTATATTTGGAAAAAAATAGATAAATATGGTATATGGTCAATAAATGTCCACACACCTAGTCCATGATTTTGACTGTCCATTAGAATAATTGTATGTTAATATGGATGGATTATAATCATGGTGATGATGCCCAAGTTGACCTCAAAAAATCTATATGACTAAGTACTACACATATAGTCCAAATATACCTTAGGTTGTTTTAGTTCTCCAAAAATGATAATAATATGATGAGGATTGATGAAAAATAAAGTATGTGATCTCAAATTTCAAAGAAGGATGAGATGATATGTTATGGTTGAATATGAATGAAATGATGTGATTTGATAATAGATTATTTTCAAGGGGATAAACTATCACTTTATCTTCATGAAACATTTTATATTAGGTTTTATAACTTTATTTTTGATATTGTACATGAAAATATGCATCATGATATAAAACGCCATGATGACTTGACCATAATGTGCATAAAGACCAACTCCCTATCCAACAAACAAATAAAAAATGCATCATGATTTAGAAAAATCATGAGGACATTTTTATCTTATGTCGATATATGTAATTAATTAAAATAAAATTATAATAAGAAGCATGATATATGAAAACCATGAATACACAATGGATGCAACTATACTAAGTCAAGTCATAACAAGAAAAGGAAACAAATAAGAAATCAAACAAGTACACACAAACTTGAAAACAAAAACAACTGAAAGCATCTTATCAATAATAATGTCAAATTCCACATGTGATGGATCAATGATATTGATAATAGAATGGTTTTCCTAATCAAGATAGATTCAAGGGGAGGGATTGGGATTAATATACCCTGAAATAAGATACATGTTTTAAACTTCCCCAAACATGGTAAAGCTATGAATGTGGATTATTGATTTTGTGTTGCCACAAATAGGGTATATTTGGGAAGGACACATCCCAATGGTAGTTTAAAATGGTTTTATTAAGTATTTATCAATTATTATTAGCTATATTAAAGGCAATACAAATGTTTTTTGAGTTTTTGGCTTTATATCTCTCTTGGAGATTTTTGGCCTTTTCTTATTTTTAAGGTTTTGGACTATCTTATGTCTTTCAATTTTTTTGGATTTGATGATGTTTAAGGAATTTAATAATAAATATACATGAGGGTATTTTTAAATAAGGATGTATGAAGGGGAAACTAGATAGATGCATAAAGGGTCATTCACAAAGGTAAAACCAATTGTAGTGTCGGGATGTGAAAACTGATGTAGGATGTAAAGGATTCATAATAATATCATATATGGATGAATGAAAATGGATGTTAGATTACCAATGACAAAATTTGGTAAGAAAAAATGTGTCCAATCATTAAACCACTATGTTGAAGATATGTTAAGATGTTTCCTAAATGGGTGTTAATATTTATTCCACTTCCTTAACAAGGTCGGAATAGGAAGACTAACAAGCATGATAACATGTGTTTGGATAAATATGGTTTGACACGAATAATGATTTGGATAGGATATGAAAGTTTAAAATGGGATGTAAAATTACTTATATGGTTTAATATTAATTGGATAGGGATTCCCCAAGTGTAAAGGTACTTGTAAACAACATATTATTTATGTATTATGCAAGAAACCTAGTTTTCATCATGGTACTTTCTAAAGGCTCCATAAACATGGTTTTCACCATTGGATGACTTATATATCTTTCTATTTTTATTTTTATTTTTTATTTTTGAATTTTTTGAATTTAAACTTATTGGAATATTATGAAATGTATAATATTTACCCTTTTTGATCTCTAGTCCATACCTATTTTGGGGAATTTCTATGTCAGGATTATACTACTAATGTGTATTATACTTATGTCATTGTGTTCTTCATTTATTTTTTATTATTCTACCTTTGAACCTTTAAACAAGGTGTCTTCATATCCTCTATAAAAGAGAGAGTCAACAGTGATGTTAAATTAGGATAAACATTGGATTAAGGATTTGATGTGATGATGTGATATACGATTTAGATGAAGGATATGATCTTGAAGGGATGTATATTATTGGGGGACCAAGGAACATTGGGATTAATAGTCACACATTATTTTTTATTTTAGATGTAATTATGACATGATTTTTGATTGGGGGTCAAATACCTTTGAAATTATCTCAAGAGGACCAAAATACTATTATAATATTTAGGCCTTAGATTTTTTATGATATGAATGATTTATAGATTATTGGTTGTCATTATATTGACTTAAATGATGTATTCATTAAGTAATTTCGAACTGATATGTTCATCTATTAGTTCCTCAAAAAAAATTCACTAATAAATTTTTCTTGGTTAAATTGACTTTGATTTTAAATGTCCAATAGTGCCTCAATTAGGTTTTCAATAAGGGATAATAATTTTTTATTTTGATCATCCAATAGCACCTCAAAGACTTTTTCATTAAGGAAATAATTTTTTTTTCTTTTTATTTCCCCTAGTTTCTCAAACAAGGTTACACTAGGGAACTTTTATTCTAGATTTCTTGGATTTTAATCCTGATGGTCCCATAGTACCTCAAACAAGGTTTCACTAGGGCACTCAATTTTTTTTATGTTGATTACCTCCTAGTGACTCAAAAAAGTTTTTACCAAGGAACTTGTCTTCTATATTTCCATAATTTTTATCTTGATGGTCCCATAGTACCTCAAATAAGGTTTCACTAAGGACTGTAATTTTTTATTTTGATTTCCCCTAGTACTGCAAACAAGGTTTCACTAGGTAATTTGTAATCTTATTGAATTTTTTTTAGATCCCTATTAATTCTATAACTAATGTGTCACTATGGAATAATTCCAATGATGTTTTATTCTATCAGTCCCAATTGATGAGTTTAGGAGATTAGATGTCAAGATAAGGGATAAGATGGATAATATGAACATGGTGATTTATATTGGTGTAAAGATTAAAGGTAGAAAAATTATAATAGAGACTACTAGTAGAAATTACTTTGATGTCAAAGGAAACTTCCTTGAAAACCATGGAAGGATCATTTATGTCTTCAAACTGATATGTAGGAGCTGTGCAACCAAATCCACAAGATCTCAATTCTAATTGGGACATTGATGTCGAATCTAATGTTGATAATGGTTCTAATTATAATGTGGATTCTAATACAAATATAAATGTTTATTATGATTTTGAAAATGGTTGTGATTATAATAATAATATGCATGTTGATTCTGATGTTAATAATGATTGTGATGTTGATGCTAAATATGATGTTGATAATGATTATATTTAGATTAATGTTGATAATTATTATGATTCTAATGGTGATACTAATGTGGAATCTAATTTGGATGTGGCCATAATGAGGGCTTGTTATATTGTGTTGTTTAAAAGTACATTTTTCATTTATCTCCTTGAAATGATGGCTTTAGGATAAAGGGATTCCCTAAAATGGGATATTTATTATAATTAAAAAAACATATTGTTGGTCAATCATGGGTGTTTTTAATAAGTGCTCACTGAATAAGGGTTCATCATAGATGGGTGGATGATCAAATAAAGGATCACTAAATATAGGAGGATGGTATAAGGGAGACTCATATAAAATTTAGTCGTCAAGTATGGGTGATTTTATAAAAACTTTAAATATGGGTTGACTATATTGACCTTGACTTAGAAGTTTATGAGGCTGATTATAATCAACAAAGTTATATTGGCATATCTTTATTTGATAATTATAAGACATGAATGTATCCAGTTCTATTTTGATGTCTCTACGATCAATCAATGCTTGGATATAAGTTTTGAGTCTAGTAAATCAATTGAGAGAATGGCCTTAAATATTTTGATATGTGAAATAATTATCTTCTCGATACCACTCATGTTTTTTATTATTTTCATCAAAATATTTGGTGTTAGATACACAATCATGTTTATCACATCTATTTGGTAAGAAAATTATTTGAAGGGTTCATTTAGAATATTAAATTATCAAGTTTTAAACCATGTTTAGATGCTAATAGACTTGATTCAGGATGTGATTGACTAGCTTAGGGGTTGGATGAATGTTGGATAAGGGTGCCAAAATAGTTTCCCATTTGAAAGTGTGTTAGGAGATGTGATGATAAAGATTAAAAGTAGTAGATGGGAAGTTTGGTAATTATTTAATGTTTTAATGTGGATGGGATCAACTTTTTCTACTTAGTATGGATCTTAAGTTTATTGGATCATAATTTTCATGAATTTGGGCACTTATTTCTAAGAGTTGTAAAAAGACATCATCTTTTTTCTCATATAGGTACCATTTGATTCAATCTATATTTTTGGATGCCATATAATTTGATGTAGGATTGGTTAATGTTTTGATGTGTTGATATTATTTTGACATTTGATAAAAAATTCCCCAAGTAGGGTATATTGATGTTATTGTGATGTTTGATGTGATTAGCCCCAAGCAAGTCGAATTGATTTGATGTTCGATTAATCTCATATTGGATTTGGATGTTGTGATCAAGATTTTATTTAATTGGAAAAATAATGTATGTCATGAATTCATCATTCATAATTAACATGTGTGGGAGATTGAATGTAAATATTATGAAATTATTTGAACTCAGATGTTTGATTGATTTGGAATTGATGTGACTTGGTCAAAGATGATCATATTTGACTTGGTCAAAGGTGAATGAATTTGAATTGACTAGACTTATTCAAAGTTGATATAATTTGACTTGATTAGACTTGGTCAAAATTAATTAGATTGGACTTGATTGGACTTAGTTAAAGTTGACTAGATTTGACTTGATTGAACTTCATCAAAGTTGACCAAATTTTATTTTAACTAGACTAGGTAAAATTTAATGGGATTTGGTGTTAACTTTTGTCAAATTAGACCTAAATTTTTTAATTTGACTTTATGTATGAAGGTTGACTTTGACATTATTTGACTTTGGAATATATTAAATCTTTATTGATCATATAATGTATTATTAGTTTTGTAGTAAACACTTAGCAAGACATTCATTTTCTGCTTAAGTGTACCTTAACTTATAATGTTTGACTTGGTAAAATTTGACTAAATTTGGATTTTAGGTTTGGATTTAAATTTTTAAGTTGACTTTGATTTGAAAGGTTTATGTTGACTTAATATTTTACTTTTATTTAGTTGACTTTGAAAATTTGACTTGATTTGGGTCAAAAGTTGGCTAATTTAAAATTGTTGACTCTAAATAGGAATGGGGTCAAAATAGACATAATGTGGATAATTGATTTTAAATTGAATTGGGGTCAAAATGGACATGATTTTTATTTGTTTTCAAATGGGAAAAATAATGGTACAATATGGCAGGGTACCCTTCAATCAAATAACATGATGTTTAGAATGGGATAAAAATGACTCAAAATTTGGGTAATGTAATGCCTTATTGCACCAATGTGTAATGACAAAATTTGGACTTTGGATAATTTGATTTTTTGAGGTGTAATGTATAACATAAAAAATGAGATATATGAAATAACACATACACAAGATAAGTGTTAGCTTAATGGTAAAATAGGTTTATAACAAAACTATAGACACTTATCTACTTCACAAGAAGTTAGAATAGGTTGATCTCTTAACCCTCACTTCAAGCAGTAAATTATGAGATATTAGAGGATCTCATTTTCCCTTACACTATAAACTATTTATAACAAATTGGTCTTAATCTATGTTTAAACAAGGATTTATAGATGGTTCTTGATATGCCTTATGATACATGGGGCTCAAAATTCTATGAAAGAAGAATAATAATGTGAAATTCATGGGAGGGTATATCCCCTTCATGACCACTTCAACCATAATATCTCAATGAAGTGATATCATAAATTAAGCTTCAAGGGTGATGTTTGATAGCTTAGTATTAAGGATAAATACATTACTTTCACAAAACCCTTTATGGGTAATTTCACTATGTTATTAAGACAACTACCCTCAATTTATATCCCCTACTAAAAATGGGGTTGGTATGTACACTAAGGGATGAAATATAATTTATTCACCCTTAGGTCTCATAGATGATGATGAATTCCACATAGTGTAACCAAAATAAAATGGAAGGTTCACTATTTTTTATTCTTGATATCCCACAAGTAGGAAAGTGGAAACATACTCTAGCTTCACTTTAATAAAATGTAATAGTAACCTATGTGTTTTTTATCACCCAGGGTCTCACAAGTAGGCAAGGTAATAACATACGCATAATTATCCACCCATAAAAACACACACAATAACATAAACACTCAAATATATGAAAACATAATAAATTTAAAGCACCAACATCAAGTATTGGCTATTTATTAAGCACCAAAGGGAAAAGTGTTTCTAAAATGTGTTTATATTTTAGATAAACCACTTATTTGAAAATCTATAGTTGAATAAAATAATTTAATGTTTGGATTGGTGGGATTTGAAAATCAAGAGGAAGTTGAAATTTGATTGTTTAGTTCTCAAGAAACTATCACAGGGTGATTTTGTCATTTAGTAGGGTGATTCCACCAATTATAGAATTAATATCACTGATTCATAGATAAAAGGGACATAAAATAGGAAACTGGTGATTTCATTTATTATAAAAGTGATTAAGGGTGATATCACCATTAAATACGGTAATTCTAGAATTAGAATTAGAATAGAGATAATTTCACTAATTAAGTTGTCAATTCTAATATTTTTAGATTCGATGTCACTGAAAATACAAAAAAGATAGATAGATCAAAAAGCTTACTAAGGCATTTCCACTTATATTGTGGTTGAACACATCATTTCCTAGGTCAATTCTATCATTTTTGTTTATGATTAAATATATCTATAAAACCATGATTTTTTTAAAACCACAAATAAAATATTCCATTTCATTGTGTAATTCCATTTATTCAAAGGTTGATTCCATCATTTACTTGAAAATCATGGAAAAACAAAAAACAAGGAAGAAGTGATACCATTAATTAGTAAATGATATCATTGTTCATAAGTAGTAATTTTGTTGATTAGCAGAGCATTTATGTCACTAACATGGGAATATAAATTTTTAAAATTTAAAATAAAAAAAGAAATTAGGATCAAACTTGAGATAATTTTGTAATTAGAAGGATGATATGGTGTTTCAAAGGAGAATGTGTGGTGATAGTCCCACTAATAATGCCATATGTGAACTACATGATTATGATAGGGTTAGTTATGTTAGTATGTAATTAAAATGAAATACACACAACCTAAAGCCTAGACGTGAGTCCTTGGATTGGGAAAGGTCAATAAAGAGCATAAATAATCTAAATGGAAGACAAATAAAATAATTTTACCTTTCCCTTTGGATGTCTCTCTTTTCATAATTCAAATTTGGATGAGCCTAGATATAGTGTTTGAGGGTAGTTGGCAATGTTGTGAATTCACTTGGATGACATCTCCCCTTGCACTAGGCATGATTGGATAATAAATTATAATAAATAATTTAATCTCTCTTGAGTATTTGGAAAAATACCTTTAGTACAAAAAATATTGTCTAAAATGGATAATGGCTCCTCTATTTATATACTTGGTGAGTGAATATGGATTGTGAAAGTGGATAATGAGTCCCCGCCTTCATAAATGTAAGAGGTTGAGATTGTAAGAGGTCCAATTTATTAATACATGAAGCGTGGAATAATTTGGATTGAGTGTTTAATATATATGTAATATATACCATAAAACTAGCTTATACACCATCCATTTCTCATTCAATTACCTTGAAAAGTGGGAGTTTTAATGAATTTTTAATTAGCAAGTTGTTGTGTGATGAGGAAATTAATAATTTGTGAATTTATAAAATAGGAATTCCCAAAATCTATGTAATTTTTCATTAGAATATTATTAAGATAATTAATAAAGGTTAATTAAAAATGGGAAGTGATGTGAATTTGGTGCAATAATATGTGATAATAGAATAAAATATTAATTGGACAAGGGGGAAGAGTGACAAACTAGAAACATTAGTGTGAATAGAAGAATTGATTAGATTATTTAGGAAAATGTTAGTGGATAGTTAAAATTGACACAATGTGTCTATTTTTAAGTGTCTACAAAAGGTAAAGGTGATCATGATCAATGATAGTGTGCATTCCATCTAGCTTATCAATACTATGTAGATAATGAAAAAAAATTGACATAGATATTTCCAAGTAGTCTCAAATAATATGCTCTTTTATGTTTTTATGATCCTCCTTTTCAATTTGTAAAGGATTTCAATCCTTTATAAAATCATTTTTAACACTTCTATTGACATCAGTGAAAAATTATTATATGATCATATTTTAAAGATCAAACAATGGTCCAATGAAAAAAATCACTGAATATATTCTAAAATACAAGAATATGCGAGAAAAAATTTAAAAAAAATGTTTGATAATGATCTCCAAGATATCTTAACTCAAATTTTACTATCTCCACTCTAAGAGTTAATTATGTTTGATAATTTACAATCTTTTGATGAGTTATGCCATGTAATCAAAGAGCATGAGGTCAAGTTGATTACTTTCAACAAACTCAAATATACTTTAAATAAAAAATTATAAAACAATCCAAAATATAAAAGTAAATTCAATGAAACCAAGAATGAAGCTAAGATTATGGTTAATGTTGTCTCATAACTAGCATAACAACTTCAATTACAAGCTCCACCAAGGAGGCAATTTTAAATGTCACCATCACCTCCATATATATTATTGTAACATATATCTGAATGTAATGTCATACATCTTCATCCACCATTGGAAGTAGACATTTCTAAACACAAAATTAAATTTTTGATAGCAATACATAGTGTGACTGCCATTGATGTATTGGGCATTCCAAAAACATGTGTCTTAAGAATAAAAAAGATTTAGATCTCATTTATGAGAATACATCTCATATTTTCACAACTAATGAAGAGTTTAAACCATAATCAAATAAAAACTCAAAGCTAAAATGTTAAAATATCATTTTACAAATCATGATTTAAAATATAAAAAGGGTAACTTTGAATTACATTAGGAATATAATTATCAACCTCCTCCTACATATGGGATCCCACTTGATAACATTATTGGTACATTTAAAAGAAACCAATCATCACATCCTATTATTAAATTTGATGATAGTGAATTTTTTGATGATGATTTAGATAGACGTGCACTCTATATTATAGCATATATTGACAAACAATTCATACATAGTGTTATGTGTAATCTCCTAAAAGTGGTATTTTAATGCTAAGAGTGCTACTTGAGACAACCTATTCCTAGTTTATACCTAGACCTATCCTAGATCATTTTATCACACTTTTCCATCCTTTTTGAAAACCATAGGCATCCCTAGTTAGCTTAAACACAATCTAAGACCCTCATTTCTTGATCCTGGCTCTTCATTCCTAGAAACCTTCAAGCTGGACATTAGCACCATATTAAGGACACTATATCCACATGGAGTTAGTGTCCCCACATGGCTCTAATTTTATTTACCTTGTATTTAATGGATATATTTTTAAAATTAAAAGCCTCCTAAGGTCAACCTAAACATCTTTTATTATCTGCACAAGATACATATCACTTTAAATACATAAATTTTAGACCTCAATCCACTAGATGGAAATTGGATTCAAAATACCTATTCAAACATGAAAATATTGGTGTAGTATATTACTTTTCTACCCTTTAGCTTACTTGAGTGTTATTTCATTGGAGATGTTTATCCCACATTCATGAGGATGATGTATTTATGCCTTAATTCCACATATATTGGGGAATTTAGTCCCACATGCATGGGATGGTTGGGATTCTTCTATATTCTACCTATTTTTACATCTCTATTTTGAATTATTTGAAAGAGTGGATAATAGATGGTTTATACTTTATGTGCAATGTTAAAACTTTCATGGTTGTGATAATGGATTCATGGAGATATCTTGGTTGAAGAGTCTTATTAACTCTATCATGGTGTCATATAAGTCTCCAACTACCATTTTTTACATTGTTCATCTACTCTTTAGATAAGTTGTATGGTTCTCTTTTAGATCTAAGTTTTTTTATTCATATTCAGAACACTTCTATTGTGGGATGTTTTTAATTTTGAGTATTCTTAGAGATATTATGTTTAGATATAATAAATCATAATGATGTTCACTTGAGTTGGTTAGATCTATTACATTGGATATACATTTTTTTGTATAAACTATAAAGTTTTTTTTCAAAAAATTGTGACTATCTTGTAGATTAGTTTTATCTTCATATAGGTGTTTGATTTAGAAAATTATTTCACTAATAGAAAGAGGAATTTGAGATGTTTACATAAATTGTTCATAATAAATATTATGATAAATATAAAAGGATATATGAGGCTCTGAATTTGACCCTATGATTTTGTTTTTCTATAATTTTTTTATACATGATCAAGAAAAAAATCAAATCTTGTATTTTAATTGAAAAATCAGCATGGTAGATTGATCTATGTGGAATATTATTATTTTTTCTTTTCTATAAATTTATTTCAAATCCATTTTTATAGATCTCATAAAAATAATTTAATTTTGTCAAAGCATCTAATATTTTTTGGTGAATTATTTTATTTTTGACCCATTTATGATGGGATAACCTTGTAAAAACTATATCTTTTGATCAGTAATTTGAAATCAAGTTTTATTTGTTCAAAAGTGTATATTTTTTATGCTCAATATATTGGTATCATTTATTTTGTAAAAATGCACTAAAATTTAAAGTGCTAAATTTGAGGGGGGTTATATAATAACCATGGGGGATTTTCTCTCTCATTACAATTTTTGATGCATTTTTGGCTACGACCAATGTCCTATTTGTCCCATATTACTCTTTCTTGGCCCACATTGTATTGCTCATGCCACTCTTACACTTTACACTATCTCAAATGCATTTTTGACTAATTTCAACATCCTTTTCATGTCCTTTACAGGTTGTCATGTTTGGTACTTGATCATTTTAGTTGTGTTTTTGCATACATGATGGCTTTTTTTGCCATTTTACACACTCTTTCATCAGCCCCAACAAGCTCTATTATAGTTTTCGCATTGTCACTTTGACAAACTTGTATTTTGTGTCATATATCCATCAAGATCCCTTTCTTATCACCTTGCCTTCTTCTATGGAGAAAATTTTATGCTCCTTTATGTTTTTGGAGCATCTCTCCTAATACTTGATGGTTTTTTGATAAGCTGATAGTCTCCTTATTTGGATATATTCTAGTGAAGCCCAATGTCTTCTTTGTTTCCATTTGGTGTTTTTTTTGTATGGGATATATTTTATTTGAACTGATTTATAAAGTTTCATAGGGGGTTTGTTGATTCAGACTTGTTTACCTTCTTGTGTTTGTGTTCTTTGTTATGGGCACCTTTTCGCTTCTTCAGTTACTTGTCTTTTCCATCATTATCAAAGCCATTCTCTTTGAGGTACCTTATCTATATTTTTGACACCACTTTTTTGATATTTGATAGTCTCCCATAGCATATAGAGATATTATGGTGCATACAATGTCATCTTTTTTGGTATTTAAGTAGTGGATTCAAACCGCTTATGTATAATTGTTCCATTTATTCCACCCATTTAGCATTATAGAGGGGTGTTCATATATCTTTTTTGTCATCACTCTACCCAATCAGTAGTATGGGGAGTGTGGTATATATTCTATTTCTTAGGTATTGATAATTCCTTGCACATGTACTACTCTTTTGTACTTTCAACACCACTGGCAATATTCTTATTTGAAGTTATTTTGGTGAAGCCTAGTGTCAATTATTTTTGTGATCGAGTAGTGGATTCAAACCACTCATGTAGATTGAGTTCCTTTGTAACTTGTGAGTATTGGGATTATGGAATTCTTTAACATCATCTTAGGGGGTTTTTTTAGCTCTCTTTTTTTTATATCATTTTTTTGGAGGGCTGGAGTTTTTCCTATGGGTTGTCTCCCCTTTCTCAATTTTATGATAGTTATATGTATATTTTGCAATTTTTTTTACTATTTTTTGGATTCATCCTTTGTACATGGGTATATTATTTATGCACATTATTTTCCAAAATCCATATGATAATTTTTTACATGACTCCATGGCCTTATTTGTGATTCTTATATTGACATTAGTGTGGTATCCCCACTAGTGACACCAGTGTGGCATCCCCACTAGACTTTGTGATCACTTCTCACCATCATAGTAGAGGATTTTTAAGCAATACTTCTTCAGGTTTATCACACTACCTAATATTTTAGAGTATAATGTTTATATTTAGTGATCATCATATTTAACACCATTCATATTTTCACATGGTAGTTACAACAACTCGGCATCCATATATTTTGAAGAGATGGATTGGTGTCCATAGGGACACATGACTTCACACTACATCTTGTATTATATCCACCTAAGCTACACTTAATGGGGGTGTTGGTGTATGATATTAATTTCCTACTCTTTATCTTACATAGGTGTTATTTAATTGGATATGTTTATCCCACATTCATGAGGATGATGGGTTTATGTCTCAATTCCACCTTTGTTAGGGAATTTAGTCCCACATGCATGGGATGGTTTGGATTATTATATTTTCTACCTCTTTGTACATTTCTATTATAAACTAGGTGACATAGTGGATAATAGTTGGTTTATTGATTGTGTACAATGTTGAATCTTTCATGGTTGTGATAATAGATTCATGGAGATATCTTGGTTGAAGAGTCTTATTAACTCTATAAAAAATAAATTGATTAAAATAAAGGTTATTAATACCTATTCTACCCTACTTCTACATATTACTATCTATATCTACCCTAAGCTCAATTTTTTTTAGATTTATAATCTTAAACATACTCAAGGCATTTAGAACCACTATCATTATAGAATCACTTTCAATTTCATTAGCACTTAGGTGTGGAGAACTACATTGATCTTGATTTATCCTTGGATTATTGGTATGTAGGTAATTCTCTTCACAACAGGGTTTTGAGGATGTCCAGCTTATCCTACTAACGAACAAAATTTTTAGCTCATGCCTTATCTACAAGGAGGATTAGGTTTTGCATCATATTTCAACTATTACAGGAACAATACAAAATTTTAGACTTTGTACATATAGGAACATAACCCAAAAACATAGTCACAAGTGCACCTAGATTTTTGGAGTAGTCATACATAGAGGAAACCAACACCATTTTCAAGACACTAGATCCATATGGCATTACTATCCAAGTGTGGGGCTACTATGTAGGAGGGGATATAACATATGACTCTAGTTGAAGACACTCATACCTATTTGTATCTCAATTTTTATCACCTAGATCTTTTGTATTAGGTGTTTTCTAGATAAGTATTTATTTACACATATTTATTACTATTTTTAGAAAGTCAATACTAGTCAAAATATGCAACAAATCAGTGGTTATTTATTTTATATTATTTCATTAATTTATACTAATCATTATTTTAATAAAACATAGGATTTTAATATCTAAACACTATAAGTTTAAAAACTTTTGGTAAACCCAACTTTCTTTGAATATTGCTTAAACCCTAGTTTTACATAAGGTGTACCTTCTCCCAAAATTTATGCACTAAATTAGCATTACAAACTTATATTTTTCTAATTTTTAGCATCGCCAATCTCAATTAATATATCTCACATTAGGGTTTTATTTATTTAAATGTAATTTAAATTTTTTAAAATCAACCCTAATTTAAAAACCTAACCCTATATGCTCTTAGGATTTGTATCATTTTTCTATTTATGCTCAGATTTTAGTTCTACAATCTTAGATTTATTTCCATATTTATCTTTTTAAATATTTCTTAGATTAAAATTCTTTAATGCTTCAAAACATGCAAAAACTTATTTTCCTAGTTTTTAAACTATAATGGCAACATTTAACAATAGACTTTAGGAGATCAATAAGAAAAAACTACAAGATTTTTTGTCCAAGCATGAAAATATACAAGATGAATTCATCATTATTATTTAGAAAGAAATCCAAAAGTCAAATAATGGTCAACTTAAACTCCCCCAGCTAATAATGTTGTTACACCTACAATGGGGCTAACTAAACTAGAATAACCTAAAATTGTAATTCAACAACCTTTAGTGATAACTACACCTCTTATGATTAGTTTCTCCACTCTAGATGTATAATCCCTTATGCATGAGGTTCATAATCTGTATAATAACGTGTTATATCTTGAAAAGGGAGCCACTACACCATCACATGCCTTGGATTATAATATTATCCTATATATACCTTTAACACATCACATAGCAGCAAGTCCCTTTCCATCTAGTTTCATGGCACCTAAGCTTACATTATATCATGGCAAGGGTGTCCTAGAGCACCATTTAAAATTTTTTCATGTAACATGTTTGGACTATGTATCCAATGATTTAATTATTATGAATTTATTTCCACATAGTTTAAAGTATTATGCCCTAGAGTGGTTTTATGACTTACCAAATCAATCTATTACCACATTCAATCCTTTGGCTAACATGTTTTTAACATACTTCTCCATTAATATCAGTGACAATATATCATATGCCCACATGGCATATTTGAAAAAAAATTCAAATGAATCTATCGTAGACTATGTCCTATGATATAATACTATATTAGCCAAATTGAATAGCCCCATAGCAGAAAAAGAGATTCAAGACATCTTTAAATAAAGTATTTTACTAGAATTACATAAATCTACCTTGTTTAAGAAGTTTCTTATGTTCACAGATTTAGGTCACATAATAAAATAAATAGAGGTCAATATTTTATCAATGGGAAAACTAAAGTATACCAATGGATAAAAATCAACTATTAAGAATTTAAATAACCCTTTAAACAAGGTAAGGGACACTGAGAATAAGAGTGATAAAAATACCACCATTAACACAATTTCAGAGCCATCTCCTAGATTGGTTTTATCAACTCCTCAATGTCGAATCTTCACCAACTTTCTAGAGTCACTAGTATGGTGTTTACAACATCTATTAGAATGTAATTTCATATCTCTCCCTCTTATTAAATAGGTTGATATGACATGGCCTCTTCCAAATAACTATGATTCTAACACATTCTATGAGTATCATAGGGCACTAGGCCATACCATAAATAGATGCATAATCCTAATACATAGTATACAAGATTTGATTGAGGCTAATATTATTGGTGTGGATAGACCCATAGAATCACTAAAAGTACAAAAAATGGAATATAAGGCATTAAACATATTCTCATATCTACATCTAAAGAACATAGAAAATGAGGCAGGAAGCACATTAGGTGTTCACTACACATATCAGGCATATCCACCACCAACTTTAAATCATACTATTATAGATAAGGCACACCCATTGCACACCATTTTTGGCATGTACCATGTTACAATTCTACCTAGACCACTTATCACATTCTCAGAGTATGAGATTATTGATGATGACATAGATTTACATGCATTCTTTATATGAGCATACATAGATCATCATCCTATCTAGAGTGTTATGGTTGATAATGGGTCAAGCATTAACATGTACACTATGATAATTTTATAGAATTTGGGGTACTTAAATCAAGATATATTCCCTATGTACATAGTCATTAATCATTTCATTGGTCATGTTTAGATATCCATCAATGATATTATGTTTCTATTATAGGTTAGACCAACACATATAGCCATTTGGTTCTTAGAAGTATCTAGTATAGGCATGTTTAATATGTTATTGGGTAGTCCATGTTTACATTAGTTACAAGACATAACATTTATATTGCATAGATGACTAAAATACATACATGCACATCAAGTGGTAAAATTTGATGGTCTCCCATATGAGTATCTTTTAACTATCCCACAAACAGTTACAACATAGTCACTAGTTATAGTATCAATGCCATTATAAGATATAACACAATTATTAGTTATAAATCAGAGCTTAGTTCCTATGTATACATCATAGATTTTAGTAGAGCCACTAGTATAGGTGAGGTCTACTCCTACATTATCAACACATACACATACTTTCCCATGAACAAAATTATTAGAGAGACCCCTATGTCATAGATATGTCACAGATTCTAAAGGACCTTCCTCCACTCAGTTAATATTGAGATCAGTATTAATGGGTTCTCAAGGTTTTTAGAACATGGAACCTATCTCAATTATGGGTTATTCTACTAGATGGGTTCTTAGGACCCCTACATTTCATAAGACACCACAATTAGTGCCACAGGTTCTTAGAACCAATACATAGGTAGATAAAGATACAAATTACTTAGTATAGTAGATTATGGGATCATAGTTGCCCTTTCACACAACACACATGATCATATTTCCCTTATTTTACATAGGTCACAATGATAGTGAGTCTCCCATGAGACTCATCATTTAGTTGGGTTCTTATCCTATTAAACATACTTTATTTTCTCTTGCTCCTTGTACATAGTTTATTTTCATTTACTTGTATATTGCTTATATCCAAAAAATTAAAAAATAATATAACATGCCAAAACATGAAACCATTCAAATATTACTTATAAAACACAAAATTTATAGATTGTATGCATTTATATGTTTACATTTCTTATATTTTCCAAACATTACATATGTTATCTATCTTATTATAGGTGGTTTTATTAGACATACATGCTTCACTTATTCTTATTGAGTGCTTATAGATTACTTAAAGGACTTAGGTCCACTACATTAATCCAAACTTGCTATTATATACCCATTGGGGCATATACACTAATTCAATTTTATTCATTTGACACATTCTCCCACTTGGGGGCATCTTATACATAGTTTCTATTACTAGTTTATATCCTTACATTCTTTACATTCTAATTTTTGAATTGATACATCTTGGTATTGATCTTTTCTCTTCATACTAATATTTTTTTTGATTATCACTAGTTTATACTTAGCATATGTATATCCTCACTCTTACATAGATTTTTACTACATTCATGTATGCTTTCATTTCTAGCTTTCCTTGTTTAGACTTGATTGTATTTCATATGCTTCTTCTATTTGAGGGCATTTGAATATGCCATTGTTCTTTGGCTCTACACCACTTATATTCATGTACACCTTGGAAATGTGCCTATGTCCCTAGTGTGTGATTTTTAGATTGTGTAATTAGACATTTAAACATGTCCTTATATGTATATGTAATACAACTTGCTTTTTTATTACATATGTAGACATTTAAACATGTCATTATATGTATTATTTTCTTAGATTTAGTGGCATGTGCCCATGTCTCTTATATTATGTTACCTTAACCTAATTTGTGTTATTCATTTTTTTAATGTATTATTTATTGTATTCATCATGGCCATGACACTTGTCTTTTCTTATTACACACACTAGCTTTCGATGCCATGAGGGATCTCATGCAGCCACCCTTCATACTTGGGTATCATGATAGATATCATGCCTCATACCTATAGGTAGATAATCATATTTATTATTACATACATTGATTACATATATCTTGACACCATTGAGAAATTATAGACACAACATATATCTTACATTACATACTTGTGCTCAGATTCTCTTAGATTCCAATGTTATGTTTACACATTGTATTAGATTATCACGTTGTTATTATATATGCTCTAGCTAACACATATTGTGTAGAGATATTTATTTTGAGGATATTTCTTGCATAGGTTTAACAACTACCCTCAAAAGAGGGTACATTCATAGGGGTTTTCCATAGAGATCAGGGTCATACATTGTATTTACAAAACAATTTATAGCACACAGGTCTAGTTTTAGAAAATTAGACACAACTAAAACACACACAAAAATAGGGAATCAAAAATTAGTGTTATGACTCAAATTTTAAAATAGATAAATATTAAAACCCAAATAGGGACACTATCACCACATGGTGTTATTTTATAGGATGTGCCACTAGTGTCTAGTAGCCCTAGTCTTAGGATAGTTTAGATTGGATCGAATAGTACACCAGGTATAGCAAAAGTTTACAAAAATATAGTTACAAGTTTGATAGTTATGCTTAAATTTTACTCATATTCATGTTAGTTTCTTGGATTGGGGGAATCATGCATGGCATGATCATTCCCATATTAATTTTAGGTACTCATATATAGTAATTACAACTTAGTCTAGAGTCAGTATACTCAGATATTAGATTGGGGGCATGTATGTGGTACATTGTTTCCATACATTCAGTTACCCATAGGTTGATTAGATAGAATGGAAATTTTCATGTCATCTATATGATATATACACTTGAAATCATATTTTAGGTCGTCACTAGTTTCATGTCTTACTCCATCTATCGCATTTGGCATTCTTAAGTGGCTTAGAATTACCTAATGTACCTAAGTGGTCATAGAGATAACATACATAGTTAGATTTACTCAATTAGTTATTTCTATCACTTTATGCATTTCCATTTTAGATGCATTTATTACAAATGGGTGGAAAATGGAGTCATAGCTTACTTTAGTTCTTGAGACACCCACATGAGAGGGTTAGACATACTTTCAGTCCAATCCAAGATATTCATAGGTCATGATCCACTAATTAGGGATGGGTAATGATGGAGTCATGACCTACTTTATTCATTGATCTACACATATGAGAGGGATGGAAACACTTTTAGTTCAATCCAAGCTATTCACAGATCATGATCCACCAATTAGGGGTGGGAAATGATGGATTCAAAACCAAATTGAGTTGTTGATCCACTCATACATGAGGATTGGTCATATCAATTGATTCTAAGCTATTTAATTATTTGATCACTATATACATGTACACATAGATTTTCACCAAGTTCATGTATTGCTTCATATACCCACTAAGGTGTATTTTTTCCTTTCATCTTTCCTATCTCTTTACTTAGTTTTACTTAGTTAATTTTTTATTCGACATAGTCTATTTCTTTTGATGTCTCTTAAGTAAGAAATAATTTATGAATTTTTCATTTATAGTTCATGCTTTAGATCATGCTTCACATATGCAAACCTAATTTCACATAATAATTCTTAACTTTATAGGATTCACTTCCTAAGTAAGTCTAGGTATGCTTATTTTTCATTTATACTATTCATTTTGCTTTGTTCCATTTCTATCATGGGGGGTAGAAAATTTAATCACTTAAAAGTGGTATTTGATTTCTAAGAGTGGTACTTGAGACAACCTATTCCTATCTTATCCCTATACCTATCTTAGATCTTTTTATCACACTTTTCCATCCATTATGTAGACCACAGGCATCCCTATTCATCTTAAACACATTATCAGACCCTCATTTCCTAACCTTGGTCCTTTATGCCTAGTAACCTACTAGCTAGACATTAGTACCACATTAAGGACACTAGAGCCATGTGGCACTAATGTCCCCAAAATAGCACTAATGTCCTTTACCCTATCTTTCTTGAATGGATATATTTTTAAAATTAAACCCCTCTTATGATCAGCTTAAACATATTTTATTTTCTACACAAGATACAGAACACTATAAATATTTGAATTTTAGACCTCTATCCACTATATGTAAATTAAATACAAAATACCTATTCAAACACAAAAAAAGTTGAGAAAAATCAAGCTTATTAATCCCCATTTTACCCAAATTCTATATATTACCATCTACATCTACCCTAAGCTAAAATTTTATAGATTTCCAATCTTAGGCACAGTCAATACATTCAAGATCACTATCATTATATCATTACTTTCACTTTCAATAATACTTAGGTGCAGAAAGCTACATCAAGTTTGATCCCTCCTCAAAGTATTGGTATGTAGGCAACTCTCTTCATAGTGCGATGTTGAGGATGTCCAACCTATCTTACTAATGAACACACTTATCATCTCATGTCATACTTGCAAGGAGGATTAATGTTTTCATCATAAATCATATATTACAATCACAATAAATAGTTTTAGACTCTGTGCATGTGGGACTAGAACCTAGAAACATAGTCATGAGTGCACCCATAGTTTTAGAGTAGTTTTACATAGAGTACACTAGTTCCATTTTTAGGACATTAGAACCACATGACACTACTACCCAAGTGTGGTGCTACTATATAGGAGGGGATTTGACATAGGACTCCAGTTAGTGACACTTAGACCTATTCATATTTTAGTTTGTATCACCCAAATCTTCCATATCAGGTGTTTTGTAGATAAGTCTTTATTTTCACATAATTATTAGTATTTTTAGAAATTCAAATCTAGTCAAAATATATAACAAATTAGTGGTTATTTATTGCATATTATTTCACTAATTTAGACTACACATCTCTTTCATCAAACATAGGATTTACATAGCTAAACCCTAAAAGGTTAAAACCTTATGATAAATAATGGACCAAGTGAAAATGTATGCATGATAATAGTAATCAACTCTCTTGATTATATAGATCAATATTTATAAGATAATTATAGAGTTATCAGATAATTTAATGGCCATACACAAGATACTCTTAGGCATATATAAATACATTTACAATCACGACCTCTCACATTACCCAACCCATTATTAGTTATTATTGACCCATGAAATATTCTAATTCTCAACTAAAACTAAAGTGCATAAGCATGCAATAGGAAGAGATAAAGCAATGACAAAAATAAAATATTGGTGCATTTAATCCAAACCCATGATATGTGTTTTTGGACCCATCAAGGACTTCCATCAACATAGACAAGCTACCAAAAAACATGTTCACTTGCATTAATTGTAAAAACAACAAGATCAAGACATGTAACTACATGATTCTAGGAACTAAATTGGAGATAAAGGGGATAAATATTGGGAGTTAAGACTAATTATTGATCCTAATAGGTAGTTAATAAGTAATGGAAAAATATGATAGTATATAACCTTGATAATTCCAAATAATTAACATCTAGGTGGGGTAAATGGTGAAATAATTTCTAAATTGTTATAGTTGGTGGTAAAGAGGGATCTTAGGAGCTTATAAAAGGTATAACATTTCAAGATAAAAGGGTCAATAATTAGGAGGTTAGATATATATTAGTAATAATAGACTAATTAAAATTAGAAGAAGTTGGATAAATGTTATTAAATTGTATCTATAGAATACTAAGAACTATGAAAATATCTTAGAATATAAATAAGACTAGTAGTGAATTTAGTAGTATTTAAAGCACCATGAGCACCTTATAAATTATTAATAGTTATATAATATTGATTTATTAATTAATAAAACTATAGTATTGACCCTATGATAGTTTCAAATGTTTATAAATGAATGAACTTGTTATCTATCTTAGGACTATTTGATTTATGTTAAATCATGTTTTGTTAGCCATCAAAGGGGTAATTATAGTCTAAAAACATATAAGTTAGTTTGTGGTAATGTTTCAAGAGGATAAGTCTAAGTATAATGTAATTAAAATCATGAGTAGGTAGAAGAGCAAGCAAAACATGTTTCCACCCCATTACATGTAGCTATCCTTGACCTACCTTGGTTTTACCTCTTTGTGCCTCAAGTGAACATACAAGATTACCTTGAATGATATTCTAATATTCAATTCAATTTATTAAATGTTGGATAACACATATGTACAAATGAACCTATGATCAATAGACGTGACTAGACCCAACATAAAATTTCATTTCCATTATTAGCACCAGCCACATTTCATTATTGTGATGTTAAATGGGAGTGATGGAGAGAAATTGGTTATAGATGTATAAGCCCTTATTCATGTGATATATATTGAATGTTGGGGGAGAGGTAACATTAACTTTGAAGGGTATCAAAGATATTTTTATCTTGGGAATACCAAGAGACTATGAGCTCAAGAGGTGAAAATATGATTAGAATTTATAGAAGGTGATGTAAAAGAAGGACCCTATGTAAAGGAGGAGTTTAACTCAGGATATTTTGTGAGAAACTATAAATATTGGTGAATGGCATGAGGAGGGATCTCATATATAGGGTTTTCAATCCACTGATGAGGATTTGAGTTTTACTGAGTAAGAGTGAGACTTGAAAGAAGAAACTAATGGATCCCATGATGGGGATTATTTTAAGGAAGCTACCAAATGAGTGACTATCTCCCCTCAACTTTAGTACATACTCATGCATCCCACTCTGAGTCAAAATAATAATTTCAAGGCACTAAAAATTTGGGTGTTATAAGATAATTTATTGCCCCATATGAGGAAATATGTCCATTTTATAGAGTGGTCCCTTACTTGACATCTCAACCAATGATTAAATATCTAGAACAAAAAGTGGATACCGTGCAATATGGTATACCACCAATTAGAGGGTATATGAACACTCAAATAAGTAGTTAAATCCATATTGGAGAATTATGACTTGTAGTACCATTGAAAACTAAGAAAACACTTCATATAGTTGAAATATCATGGTAAAATTAATTCTAGTCATTGGTGGGTGCATACCACTAACTGGAGTAAGTCAAGGATCAAAGGCACCTTTAGGTAGTGCATTGATGATATAATCCCCCAAGAAACAAACAATAGTTATGCCTATCCCCAAATATATTATGATATTTCATTTAGTTTACTTGTTTATCATGAGGGTGAGAATACTATCAAACATGTTCATAAGTGTGATCTCATCTAGCATGTGAAAGGAGTCACTTTACCGTAGTGCAAAGTAATCCATTTTTCCATAACTATGTTGTATCATGCACATACATGGTATAGGAAGTTATACCCTAGCTATAAAATCATGGACTATTATTTTCTTAAGGACACATTATTTAAATAATTATACATCCATAAATTTGAGAAACATAACATCATTTTACTCAAAGAGATATATCAAGAACTAATGAATATCATCTACACATATGATGTTAGGTCTAAAACCCTATTGATGAAGCTCTCATATTCACTTAACCTAATGAAACATGTCTAATGGATAATTTAGAGATTAATTGTGTTGAATCAACATACCCTATCTGTGAGGACCTTCTCTAATTGAAGAGAAACATTAGAGGCGGCATTAAGAGTTGAGGCTATTAGAACCATAGACACATGATTCAACCTAGTGATGGAGGTAAAAGTTGCATTGATATATTAATTATTGTATTTAATATTATAAAACAATGTGCATGAAACATATTTTCAATTTAGGTGCACTAATTATGAGGTGGATGGGTATGACAAGAATAATTTCCCAAGGTGTAGTGTGCATGCCTTTATAAGCTCAAGTGATATTTTTTGGGAGGGGCATGATGTGTGCCACTTCCCTCTTCTACTTTTTATAATGGAAAAAAATGTGACCCTATAATATAATATTAATGATTCCTCCAATCACATTAATTAATATTATTGGGTGATTTATGAATTCTATAAGGTGCAAGAGTGAAGCATGCAACAGGCTGTTACGAAATTATTGAATTAGAGATTGGTGAGGCTATGGTGGGATAAATAACTAAGGTTAAGATAAATATGGGAAGGATCATGGAAATATTGTTATACTAGAGGATTTAAAGTATATATATTTTGATATAGATCTTGTTATAAATGTTCACTGGACCACTTTCAACATGAGTGTTGCCAATATCTTGTGTGTATTACTATGATACACACAAGGTTGAGTAATGTCAGGATTGATATACCAAGATCTCATAGAATGATATTCATAATAAATTTTATCATATTATATGATGTGCATGAAATACAAAGTAAAAAAAATAAAAATAATGTTGGAGCCAAGGTTCAGGTATTGACATGTAATGACATGGATACACAACTAGTAATAGATCCCATAAAATTGGCAAGTCCAATATGTGAGCCTAAGGGGTGAGGAGATTGAATATACAACCCATATCTTTTCATTTTAACATTATTATAGGGATAATTATAGATATAGGTTTTGATCATGGCCATAAATGTAATTTAGAGCCTTTAGGGAGAGTTCTAACTCACGTAGGAGCTAGAGGAGAAATCTTAGAGAGAACTCTGTGCCCATTAAGATAAATTTGGTGATATTTTTGACCTACTAAATTATTAAAATTTATGTGTATAATCCCCATGATTAAAAAACACTAGGGTAGATATGGTGATAACCATCCAGTTGATGTTGTGATACCAAAACTAGCACAAGGGAATGAGGTAGGGATCACCCAAAATAGAGATTTTGGTTGGGAGTTAATTTTGGATGTTGAGATGAATTCATGGTCATTATATGACATCTTTATGGACATAAGTACTGATATAAATGTCCTCGTAGGAAATTCATGGTAAAAATGGGTATCCCTACACTAGATCTATTGCCTCACATTTTATTCATGGTGAACAAGACCAAAGTGCAACCCATAGGTGTTTTACACAATATTGAAATTAAGATCATGGATGTAAATTTCTATGATAAATTTGATGTGACAGATATTTTTCAGGAAGATAATTATCCCATGTCAATGGGAAGGCCTTAATGTTATTCTAATAAAGTTGACATCAACTTTAAGCAACACTACATGAGATTCAATAATTAAAGTGAGCATGTGGTTATCTCACTGGTAATAGACCAAGGTGCCTTGTATGATGATTTCATGAATCCTAAATATTCGTTAAATATTGTATACAAAATCACCACACATAACAAGTAAAGTTTGGGGCCAAGTGGAACACCCTAAATTGGGATGCTGCAAAGTCTAACTCCAAGGCCACAAGTATTACTAATGACAAGTGGGTGTAGGATACATATGAGGTCTTTATAAGGAGGTATGTGTAAATATAATTGAATTCCATGTTTCAACATGGGAATGAGGTTAAGCTATTTGATAACACACCTTCCTACATAAGGGTTGGCCAAAATTGTGGCATGATATAGTCAAGACCATAAACCTAAATCATGTAGAAGAGCCCACATACTAAAGTCAATTCAAACTCTGAAGATAAAATTTGGATGTCACATGATGCACCAAGATAAGGGCCTTGTAATTTTTTTAACCATCAGTGTGATTTATCTGCACTAGCGAAAGAAATCACAAGTGTGTGATGGTGGGAAAACCATAAAATTAAAAAATGGTTTGTGTGCCATGTGGAACTACTACCTCTGAAGGAAATAATGCTCCCCTAATTATCAAGGCAATACATCCTTTACAAGCCAAATAAGAAGCTACCATATGCCCTAGGGTTGAAATAAACATGAAAAAAATTTAACACAAGGTGATAAATAATACATAGAGTACATAATATTATCCACGAAAGAGATAGACTATTAAATAGGATCATAAAAATCTTCTAAGAAGTAGGAGGTAGTAAAACAATCAGGTTGACAATAAGTAAGAAATAAAGCTACCTATGTAACCAATATAACAAAGTGGTTATAACACCATAATATATATGTATAATATTATTAATCTTATACAAGCTAATTATTCTAATACCCTCCCTTAATGACCAGACTAAAAATAACTCCAAGCTTATCTTAGAATTTTATAAATTTATCTTTACTCAAAGTTTTAGTCATTATATCAATTAGTTACTTAGAGGTAGGACACTAATAAAGACATATGTATTCATTAGTAACCAACTGTTATATGTAATGGTGATTAACCTCAATTTACTTGGTCTTGACATGAAAACCTAGATTATTTCCCATATTTAATACACTCTAGTTTTGATAAGAGATAGGTGTAGGTGTTGATGAATCAAGTTGAATATCCTCCAATAATGACAATATCCACACAAATTTTCTACCTACATTAACAATTGATTTGTACTCTAATTCAATAAAATACAATATAAATGTACTCTAAAGACTAATCTTCCATGAAAATGCTCATGAACCAAGAGTGAAAATATAACATATTGTATATTTTCTAGAATGAGTTGATCTTACCCAATCTGAATTAGTATACCCTATTGTCTAAAATTCAACATATTATTTATATAAGATGATAATATCAAGGGTACCTTTGACATATCTAAGACCTCATTTTTTATCTTTCAAATGTTATTCATGTGGTTTAGTCATGAAGTGAGAAAGATAACTTAATTTTTAAAAAAATTGGTCTATTATTAGTAAGATAAATCAAACTACCTACTAATTGTGGATGCATGATTTCATTAACTAGTGGTGAATTAATGTTAGTTGAGAGTTTTGTCCCAAATTTAATATGTGTTTCTATTGGATTATAATCATGCATTTAAATTTATCTAACAAGGTTTTTTTATATTTTTTGGATACAAATATTGTATAACCAAAATTGTAACATTGCACAAACTCTACACCTATACAATATTGAATCATGCCTAGATCAGTCACTTCAAACACATAATAGATGTTAGATTTCACATGTTTAATCAGATTATTAATGATTTCAGTGATGTAAAGATCATAAAAATATATAATTATAATCACTATGTCATTACCAACCAACAGATATTATATTTTGCATATATCTTTTAAAACTAGACTCTCTAATATAGTTATCTATTTTGAAATATCAAGCTCAAGGAGCATGTTTAAGTCCATACATGGTCTTATTCAACTTGAAAACTATATGCTATTTTATAGGAATATAAAATCCTTGTGGTTTTACCATGTACACTTAATCCTCTAAGTCCCCATTTAAAAGCTTAGTTTTCACATCCATCTAAAATACATGTCAAACAAACTTAGAAACAATGGATATAACCATTCTAAATGTTATCATTTTAGTTATATGAGAAAATATTTATTCATAATCTACTCCCTCTTATTGTGCATATAAATTTTAAACAAGATGAGATTTATACTTATATAAGGAACCATCTGATTTAAATTTTACTTTATAAATCCATTTTCAGCCAATAAATTTCTTGCCTTGGAGTAGATTAGACAAAACCCAAATGCCATTTTTATGAGAGCATCATACTCCAGCTTCATGGAAACCATTCAAGTTTTCTTATACAATTTTTATAATTATGTGGCTCAAAAATTTGAGAAACAAATAAATTGAGATAAAAATGTACTTACTCAATATAATGTACTATTTATTTCCCTAATCTTATGGATCTACATTGCAAAGACACTAGAATATTTGCTTGTCAAATATCTTGCATTTTGCTATAGTACCATTTTGGCCCTTTGTGTTGAATTTTTAAAGCATTTTTTGTTTCACTAAGACCTTCCATAGATATATACCTTATTTTTTAAGTTTGTAAGTCCTATTCCACTTTAGTACAATAACTTGATTCACATTCATTAGTAGGAATCCAAAGATGACTAGTATCATTAAGTTTACCATCTTTTGATAAATATGGAATTTTATCATCTATTTTGACATTTATATTCATAATTAATTTATTTGAAGATATTTCTAGTAATATATATTCTTTAATATTTTCATTGAGGCTAACACATATGTACTTATTAATTTTTGAATTTAAACCCCTATTTTTTTCTTTAGGGATTAATGCAAAAGTAGTACAACCAAAAATTTATAAACCACTTACATCAGGTTTTCTTCTTGACCATGCTTATTTTAGATTAATATTTAAAAAAAAATTATAAGTACTCTTATTAAATATTAACACTATAGTTTTGAGAGCTTCTACCCAATACCAAAAAGGTACATTCTTATTTTGCATCATACATCATGCCATCTCCATAATAGTCTTGTTCCTCATTTTCACTACTCCATTTTTTTATGGATTGTAAGGAGTTGTATATAGCTTTTGTATACCATAATATAACCTAAATTATTTGGCCTTTTTACTTGTATGATTATCAACTAATATTTTCGATGCAAAAAAAATATCAAAACATTATGACTTATTCTTAATGAAATACACCCACATTTTTTGAGAAAAATAATCAACTATCAACAAGATGCAAAGGAATCCAAATATAATGTTAGTTTTCATAGGACAATGAATATCTACATGTACCAAATATAACACACATTCTAACCTCCATACTTGACCAATAGCAAAGGATCACCTTATTTATTTACCCAATTGACATCCTTCACAAACATATTGATTTTTATGAATAGATGAGAGTCCATTCACCATTTTATTTTTAATAAATATATTTAAATACTAGTAACTTAAATTATAATATCTTTCATGACATAGAATACTATACTCATTAGTTATTTTTAAATCAAAATTTTTGACTGATTTAGAATCTATAAGTTTATACAAACTCTATTCCATTATACCAATAGTAATAATCTCATCATTTAATTTAGAGACTTTACCTTTGTTTCCTTCAAACATAGATACCAATTGTTTTTCATTTGTAATTTCACTGATATAAAAGATTCTTATCATATTTGGTACATATCTAACATTAGCAAATATATATTTATACTCATTATTCAAAATGTTTTTTACATCCCCACATCCCTTAATGCCATGTGCCCATCCATCACCTAAGGAAATAATTTCATTACTACTATTATCCTTAATGAATTTTACATACCAATATTGATGACACATGTAGCATCATGAAACTTCTGAGTCAAATTACCAAGCATGAGACTTAGTATATTGATCATGTGATAGTGCAAAGGAAAATTTAGTAGATTTTTCCCCTTATACTTATTTTTATACATTAGCATGTCTAGACTTATTTTTTTCATTAGTCATATCTTCTTATATATTGAAACAATCTTTCTTAAAATGTCTTGGTTGCTCATAAAAAAAACATTTCCATTTTGTTTTCTTTGATGTATGTACATTGGTTTTTTAAGACTCCTTGTTTTCTGACCATCTTCCCTTGCTTTTTTTCCTTGCCATAAAATCACTTGCTATACATGTATATATTGAAATATAGATTGTTCTTGTTGATGTTACTTATGAATGAGAAGTGTGGTGAATTGATCAAAGTCTAATTTCTATGTCTCTATAATCATGTGTAATGACTCCACAAAGGAATCATATGAAGATGGTAAATTTTCCATAATAATAACAATGAGGTCTTGCTCATCTATAGCCTTTTTCATTACCTTTAATTTATCACAAATTACATTCAACTATAAGAAATACACTTAAATAGATCCACCTTCCTACATCTTAGTGTAAAATAAGAGATTCTTTAAATACAGTATTCTTTTGACTTCTGAATCTTGATATTTGGTCCTAAGATGTTTCTATAATTTTAATGAAATAGTAGTATTTATAATTTCTAGTATTAAATTATCAGATGCATTAAGGCTTCATGATGACATTTATCATAGTCATCAGCTATGTATCTAGTCTAAACTCTTTACCAAATACAATCTTGTCTATATTATGATACTCACAAATTATAAGTATCTTATGACTCCACAAACTAATTATTTTCCTATAATTTATGTGAATTTGGAGACAATAGATGTTGTAAACTAGCCATTTTATCTAGTTTTTCATGAAAATAATTAAATATGAAAAAATATAAATACTTTTACAAAAAAAAAAATCACATTGATTATATCTTAAAGATTGATAATTTTGCTATTTTTTAGCAAAAAAATATTTACCGTTTGTGATAAATTAAATTAATTTTTTCCTATAAATTACCTAAAAATCACTAAAATAATTAAATCTCAAGTTTTACAACTCCATTTTTCAAAAATTGATTTTTCATGCAAACGTGACAAGTAACAAGCCAACCTGACTCAATAATGGAAAAATAATGTGAAAGTATAAATGGACATAGGTATCCAAAAAAAGGTTATACAACAATAAAAAATGGTAAAAGAAAGAAAGGCAAGCCTAAAAATGTAAAGCCATAGAGTAAATATAATTATTCATAGTCACTCAAACATATTGTTTTGTTCTAAGGATATGTAAAACTAAAATAAAGTAGTGCTAGCATGTTTTTAAGATGTGAAGAAAGGGAATATGGGAGTGGTAAAATAGATGTAGAATTACAATTTCCTATCAAGGGGGAAATGAAATGGGTGGTGGGGAAAATAAAGAAAAAATAAAGGTAGATAAACTCTTTATCTAAGTCAGGACACTCAAATTAGGTTTGTCAAAACAAGAAGAATTTCAACATTAAGGATTCTGACGAACCTCTAGCCACACAAATCTTAGGTCAAAAAATGAAGTATGAATATCATCTAATGAAGTTTGTATGCATGAAAATTAAAATGTACCTACCTTCCCACAACATATTCCCCATTCCTTAGGACCCCTTATAGATCCATCAGTCTACTAAAAATATTGAGTACTTGTGTGAGAAAGTAGGTAGCACCATATAGGTTTTTTTAAATTCTCCTATCCCAATCTACTAGTCTATCACACCCCAATGGACCTCAACTCCATCATGAGGCCAATTGTGGATTTTGTGCTTTGATTATAAATAAGAGATCTGTTATTAATCATGTATTTTAGTGTGATTTCAAAATTTGGATTTATATGTTACCTTTTGTATCATTGCCTTTTGCTTCAAATGATTTGGATTTTAACATTTTTGATGGATTTTTCTATTCCTCCTCCATGTGGATTTAGAGAACCAAACATGGGTTTTAAATATGAATATCATTTGAATACTTTGGATTTGGTTTCTAAGAAAGATAACTTAGAGAGCATGGTGACTAAGAGTCTTTTTAATTCAAGTGAAATAAAAGTGATATATTGACTTTAACCTTGGTTTATCCAATGTAGAATGAAATGAAAGTAAATCAAGAGAAATTAAACATGAAACAATTTGAATTCTTAAAATTAAAAAAAAAAGTGATAAAGGTGAAAAAGGGATTCAATAATAGTGAAGTGTTATTAAAATTAAAGATGGTTATTTTATGAGAAATTCTTGGTTCTATCCATGGTCTTACATTGTAACTCATAATAGAGAAAACCCAAGAGGGTGCATAAAGAAAATGAATAAATGAGAAAGATAGAATTTGTGAGGAAGGCTTGGTCCTATCCATGATCTTAAATTGTAACTCACAAAGGAAAAAACCAAGGGGTGAAAAAATGATTAGAGAATAATTAAACAAATAAGATAAAATGAAGTCATGAGGAAGACCAGGGCATATCCATAATTTTACAGTGAAACTCATGAGAAAAAAGGAAATCAAAGAACTTAGAGAAGGAATCAAGGTTTGTGGAAAGAGAAAATGTTGTAGGGGGTGAGACCTATGTAGATATCCTACAAATAGTATGATAAGGATATCATATAGAAAACATGATAAGGAGGAAAATATATAGGTAAAATATTTATTTAAAAATTGTGCATTGGTGGTCTCTTTGAAGATATGGGCTTCATTAATTTGAAAGCAATAGGTTTTAGGACCAAGGATGTCTTTTATTAAATAAGGGCCCCACCATTTTTGGGCATATTTTCCATCTTTATCATGTGTATATTCTAATTTAAGGATAATATCACCAGCATTAAAGTTTTAGACTTTAACCATTTTGTTATGTTATTTGGTTATGAAATCCTTGTATTGGTAGTTATGTTTTAAAGCAAAAATATTGTGTTTGTCAAGAAGATTGAGATAATGAAGGAAAGATTCACATAATTCCTCATCAAGTATGATTCCATGAAGATATATACAGAGAGAGGGAATCTCAAGTTCTAAAGGGAGGATATATTTAAAACCATATACCAACAAAAACAATGTTACCCTAGTGGTAGTGTTAATGTTAGTGCTATAGGCCCAAAAAGAGGGATATAGATGAAGATGATAATTCATGTAGGTTTAATTGATTATGTTTTGGTGAATTTTATTAGTGGCCTTAGCTTGGCCATTACATTGTGGATGGTAGGGTATGGAAAATTTGTGATTCATTTTGAATTTAGCATAGAGATGTTTGATGTCTTTATTTATTAAGTTACCTCCATTATAAAAATGATAGTATGTGGAACTCCAAAATGACAAATAATTTTATTGAGGATGAATTTATAAATGGTGGTTCTAGAGACATTGATGAGAGGCATGGATTTTACCCATTTGGTAAAATAATCAGTAGATGTGATGATAAAGACATACCCATCCTATGATCTAGGTAGTTTACCTATGATATCTAATCCCCACATTGAGAATGGCCAACGAGACTCCACAATTTTTAGCTTGACTAGAGTAAAATGGATTAGATCATCAAGAAGTTGTCAAGGACTGCATTTTTAGTGAATTTGATGGCATCCTTTTCAAGAGTAGACCAAAATTAACCCATACATAAGAATTTATATGTTGTAGTATGTCTGCTATAGTGACCACCACAAGTTATCCCATGTGCTTGTTTGAGAAGAGGAGGAACCTCTTATTTCATAACACAACAAATTAGGGTACCTTAAACATTATGATAATAAAGGATGTTATATTGAAATACATATTTGAAATATTGTCTATGAATTGGATTCTTTTCTCAGAAATTTATGTTCAGAGGATAGGTTTGATGCCCAAAGAATTGAGTGATGTCTTTGTACCATGGCCTCTATTGAATGGTGACATCCTAAATATGGTAGGTAAGTGAATCTTGTGGTTTAATTGAATATGTGTAATTTATTATTTGAATAGGAAAGTTATAATCAGTAAGAATTTGGTGTGGATGAAAAAATGCTAAAGAAGCAAGTGAATTAGTGATAGAATTTTGATCTATATGGATGGGCTTGATGGTAAAAAAAGTTAATTATTTGGCAAGGGTAGTGGTTATTTGATGATAAGCAATGATATTTTCACTTTTGAATTGATAATCACCACTAAACTATTGGTAAATGTTTTGGGAGTCACCTAAAATATGTAAATATGTAATGTTAAATCAAGTACCACTCTCATGCCTAAGATTAATGCTTCTTATTCTACCATGTTGTTAGTAACATAAAATGTAAGTCAAAATTCTAAAGGGATAATTTTACCAAAAGGAATAGTGAGGATATAACCTGATACAACTCCTTGAAGGCATATGACACCATCAAAATGAAGGGTTCAAGTATCTTCACGTGAATTGATTTGAATTTTAGGTAGTTCTTTGATGACTAATTTAGATTTATCAGTATTAAGAAGAATAGAGGACTCTTCTAGATTACTTGATTAATACCATTAATATAGAGGATATTTTCATTGGGGAGACTATCTTGAAGGTTTTTAGTAGTAGGTATGGTAGCTACTATGAGTTGGTCAGTAATGATTTGTCCTTTGATAGTTTTATGTGTAATAATGTAAAGATCAAATTCCATTAGAAGGACCATCCACTTACCAATTCTATCTCCAAGAAGAAGGGATTTAGAGAATAAGTGATAGAGTGGATCAAAATGAGTGATAACTAAGTTTTTTGGTAAAGCATATAATGATAGATATTTTTGGCTATAACATATATAGAGAGAAAATCACATTATAATTTTATATAATGTTTTTCATAGTCAATGAGACCTTGACTGATATAATAGATGCATATTCTCTTATGGTATCATCTTATTGGGTAAGCATTGTCCCAAATGATACAAGTGTGGAATAAGTATATAATATTAAAGGATAATCATTATAAGGTGGACAAAGGGTGGGTGGATGAAGAAAATATTATTTAATATTATCAAATGCTTTTTGACATAGATCCATCCATTTGAGAGCATTACCTCTCTTGAGAATATAATTAATAAAATAGATGTGGTATGCCATTTTAGGGATAAATCATCTCATTACTCCAAACTTACTAAGGTAAGTGTAAATATATATAATGGAATGAGGGATAGGAATGTTGACAATAGTGTTGATCTTAGTAAGATTGACATCAATACCATGAAGAGAGACTAAGAATGCTATTGGTTTTCTAGATGTGACATGGAAGACTCCTTTGTATGGCTTTAGTCTAACTTTATATTTGATGAGGTGATCGAAGATGATAGAAAGATTAGAAAGATGAGTTTTATGGATTTTAGACTTGGTAATGAGGTCATTCACATTGGTTTCCATAATATTATGGATAATCTCATGGAAAATGTGGGCCATAGCCTGATGATAGGTATCTCTAACATTTTTAAGGCTAAATGGAATTTTAATGTAGCAATAGTTTTCCTATTCCATGGTGAAATTTGTCTTATGTTGATCTTTGTGGGCAATGTGAATTTGATTATAACCTAAAAAACCATCCATAAGGGATAACATCTCATAGCTAGCAATGTAATTGATGATGAGATCTATAGAAGGTAAAGGGAAACTGTCCTTAGGACAAACAAGATTGAGGTTACAAAAATCATTGCAAATGTGAATGATCATGGTGACTTTTTCATGAATAGGGACAATATTTGAGACCCATTATGAATAGTCTATAGGCTTGATAAATTTAGAATAAAGAAGTTTAATGATTTATTTATGGTATAAATTGGAAACTTTGGGGGAAATTTTTTGATATATTTTTTGCATAGGTTTGACTGATGATAGGTGATAATATTAGGCACCACAATGCTAAGATTAATGCTAAGCATGTCCTCATAGTACCAAGCAAAATTATCGTGATATTTATAATATAATAAACTAAAGTTATTATGTTCAGTTAGTGTAACTTATTTAGAGACTGTGATTGGTCAAGGGCATGATGAGGTGTCATATTTAATTCTTATATTTTCCTCAATAAGCATAGCATTCCCGTTTTGGAAATAATATGGTGCATTAGGTAAAGAGGATATGGGATTTATTTTAGGATCAATGTTAGCAATGAAGTTATTAAAATGAGGATCTTTTTGTTTGAAATTCCCAAGTTTGTGATATTTTCAAGGGATTTGAGTTTCTTAGGCATGGAGAAATTCAATAATGCACTAATAATTAGACAAAGTGGGAAGAGGGCCATAATAATCCACATATAATTCGAGATTAATAATTTTTTTACTATGGTGATAATATTTAGAATGTACTTGGTGTATATCCATGGCTTTGGAATCAAGGGTGATATTAGGAGTAGGTTTAATTAGAGAAGGGTGATATGATTCAATTAGTTTATCATTAACGTGATTGATAGGGAGAGGATTGGATAGAAAGATTGGTTTAGTAAGAGGTATAAAATATGTTGGAAGATTTAGAGATGTAGAGGGTAAGATTTATTCCACCACCCAAGGGGTATCAAGGAGTGGATAATTAGTAGGAATTACATGACATTAAAGTGATAACTAAAAATATGTTTAAATGGTATAAGCGTAGTGATTAAAATCATGTATTTTATCTAGAGCATTTTTTATAATTTTAAAAATTCAAGTCTCATGATTGAGCTTGGGCCGTGATGTAGTTATCATCATAAGTTGGATAAATTGTACATGATTGTGATTTGGGAGGAACTTCAAAAGTTGAGATGCATAAGTCACTAAATTTATATGGAGACATGATTAAAGGATCTTGGAATAATTTATCCACTCCATAATCATTACACATGAAGTATTGTTTTGTGTAAGAGGTTGTCTATACATTACATAGAGGGGGAATCAATGATCTCATCGATGAGAGGGATGGTATGATCATTAAGTAATAAAGAGGAAGGTAACCACTATAAGATGTAAGGAAGTAGTTTGGTAATGTTGTAGGTATTTTACAATTAATTGGGCTCATCATCAGAATAAGTAAGAGTGGCATGTAAATCTAGATTTATGTTGACAAATTTAGGTAAAGGAGCACTGTTAATCTTTGGAATGGTGGGAATCTAATATTGAGATTTGGGATTTGGAATTTGAAAATCCATGGGTTGGGATTGGCCTCATGTTTATACCTTTTACTATTATGAAGTAAATTGATACATTGGCTACTAGAAGAAGTGATATTCCTCATTTTATGAGTCCATGGGTGTCCTAAAAGTATGTTGTAAGATAGGGGTAAATCAAGGACCATGAGTTTGGTTCGTATAGTCTTAAGTATAATCATAAGAGGGAGACAAATACAACCAAGTGTATTTTTATTAGTTTTATCAAATCCTTGACATGTTAAATGAGTTTGTTTGAGATGATCTTTGTTATAGCCAAGTTATTGGATGATTTATAAAGATGTCATATTAATATCAGATCCTTTATCTACTAATAATTTATGAATAAAAGTGGTTTTAATGGCTACTTAAATAAAGAGGGGTGGATCATCAACTCAAAAGAAGATGTGATAATGATAATGTCTTCTTCAAGGAACTCTATGGAGAGTTTTATAGAAGGAAAAATGGATTCAATGGTATGCACTTTGTTTGGTTGAGGCTCATTAGAAGATGGTTCCTCATCTAAAGGAGATGGATATTCAATTTTTTTAAGTTATTGCATGAGGAACTTATGATGATAAAGAGAGGTATGAACTATCTCCATAAGAGGATTTTTTTAAGGCATGGAGTTGAGTTCTTATAAGAATTTTTAATGGGTTTTAGAATAAAAACTAGTATGAGGTTTAAAAGGTAAAATAGTTTTGGAGGAAGATAAGTGGTTGGAGTTAGAGAGAGAGGAGATAGTTCCTCATTGGTTTTTGAAGATAAGTAAGTATTTTAACTATCTTTGATAAGTTTCTCTTCTAAATATGGTTTATTATTTTGGTGATAAGATCTTTGTGAGATGGTTTACAATGATATTTAACCTTAACAACATTGACATATTGGGAATTCATGTAATATTGGTCATAGTCAGTGTCAATCACATTAAAGTCCTTATTGATTTTCTAAGAGTTATATGTGAACAAAGAGTTTTGGTTATTAGAAGAAGAAGCTTTGAGAGCTTATCATTTTTGAGAAGCATTAATGTAATCTAAAGGCAAATTTGAATCACATCTTCATGATTAAATGAATCACTAAGCAAATAGGAGACATCAAATTTTGTAATCCCTCTACATGTTTCATGGGAATGACCTATGTTGGCATGAAACCAATAAAATTGATTAGGATCATACCATTTGGGAAAATTATTGGGATAAGCCAATGGTTTAGAGGTTACTAAAAATTATTTCATTTATTTCATTATTAATGGCATATGAGAAGGTTGGGTATTATTGGCTTTGGTAACTCCTAGTTTGGGTTGAGGGGTATTGTTAGTTATTGTGTAATCCCTCTACATGTTTCATGGGAATAACATATGTCAAAATGGAACCAATAAAATTAATTAGGATCATACCATTTGGGAGGATTATTGGGGTAAGTGAATGGTTTAGAGCACACTAATTTTTTTTTCATTCGTTGTACCATTAATGGCATATGAGAATGTTAGGTATTGTTGGCTTTGGCTACTCCTAATTTGGGTTGAGTGGTATTTATAGTTATCACATTAGTTTAATGTTGAAAATATCCTTTAATGAATTTAGTATTACGTTAAAAATGTTTCATTAAGAAGTCTTGATGCTTAGCTTTGTCAAGAGCTTCATTTAACATTTGAGAAACAAAAAGTTTGAACCACATATTAAAGTGAAGGAGTTAATATTGTAATAAAGAGTTTAAACAAATTTTCATTAGTCATGTTATGATCAACTTTGTGAGCCATATATTTACATTATTTAATAAAATCATGAGCTGATTTAGTGGGAGATTGCTTAGCATTGATGAAATGGCTAAAGCAATTCTTAGGAAGATCATTGGGTCAAAACTCTTTAACTAGAGGATTGACTAAATCCTCTAGTTTTCATATGTAATGTTGGGGAAGTTGATTTTACCATTGTAATACATCACCCGTGAAATTTTTAAATAAAATTTTAGTTATGGTGAAAGTATTAGTTTGGATCCATTCCTTATAAATATTTCCAAACGCCTTACAAAAAGATGCAGGGTCTTTAGTCCTATCATATTTAATAGTTGGAGATATGTTACCAATATCAATATAAATAATGAAAGGGGCTAAAGTATCATTTTTGATGTGTTGAAACATCTTATTATGCATGATAGGTTGTGGGATGTCTTTTTACACAACATATCTAATACGCAGAAGAATAAAATTTTGATTATTTTGAGGGAGAAGAATGAGAGGTTGATTATCCATGTTGATCAAATGATGTTATATTTGAATCATTTGAGAGGTGTCAGTTGTTTACATTATTTTCATTTGTTGCACTGTATGTGCAATAATTTGAGAAGTATCAATTGGTGGATTGATGTTTATAGGAGGACCCCAAAAATTGATATTAGGGGGAGGGTTATTAGGTCATAAATTCCCTATAGGGTTATTGGATAGACATGTGTCAATTACCCCCACATTATGGTCATATGTTTGAATATGGGAATTGTTTTAATAAGTATAAAAAGGATATTACCCACCAATATCATCTTGTGGAGTGATTTGAACCATGTTAAAATATGAAGATGAGGGAGGAGAAGAGGTACTAGTGATTTGAATCATTTGAGAGGTGTTAGTTGTTTACATTATGTTCATTTGTTTCACTATATGTGCAATAATTTAAGAAGTATCAATTGGTGGATTGATGTTTGTAGGAGGACTCCCAAAATTGGTAAATGTGATTTGAATCATTTGAGAGGTGTTAGTTGTTTACATTATGTTCATTTGTTACACTGTATGTGAAATAATTTGAGAAGTATCAATTGGTGGATTGATGTTTGTAGGAGGACCCCAAAAATTGGTATTATGGGGAGGGTTATTAGGTCATAAATTCCCTATGGGGTTATTGAATAGACATGTGTCAATTATTGCCACATTATGGTGATATGTTTGAAGATGGGAATTATTTTAATAAGTATAACAAGGATATTACCCACCAATATCATCTTGTGGAGTGATTTGAACCATGCTAAAATATGAATATGAGTGAGGAGAAGAGCTACTCATCTAGTAAAGATCCTCTTGGGAAGAAAAGAACACCCCTTATAGTGTATAAATGGATTCAGGTTATCCAAGATGATTTTGAGAGGAATTTCATGATTCTTGATGAAAGGATGAGAGATGAGGAAATAAGAGTCAAAAACATGGATAGATTTGGCTAGACTAAGTACAAAGTTTACCAACACATACAAAGTCAACTGGGTCAATAAAGTTATATAAGGAAAATTCATAGAATAAAAAGATAAGAGGACATAGTCTATTTGGTCAACTGTGTGCTAGAAGGGATGAAATTAAAATAGACTAAATATAATACATATTCGTATGGGTCAATATTATACTACTAAATAGGGAATTGAATAGGAAGACAATGATACATAGTTGGATAGGTCAACTATATACTATAGGCAAAAATGCTAAATAGTCTATAAGAAATTGTATCAACCAAAATGATAGTGTTTTGAAATAGAGACCTTTTTTTCAAGATTATTTTTATCAAAATAAAATTAAGCACACAATTAATTGGGTCAATTTGACTAACCCAATTGGAACACAAAGTTTTCACCAATGTTGGCTAGTTAAGTTTTTCAATACAACATATAATGATCAAAGAGCAAGTAGAAACTACAAAGTAAATGCTAAATAATTGGTCAATCTAAGTATTATAAATTTATTTAAACTTTTAAGTTTAATTTGATAGGGAAGTTGTCTAAATTAAGAAACCAAAAAGTAATATAAGGTTAGTTTCAAGATGTTTAGGTTGAAAGGGATTTGTATTGGCAATGGTACTGGCTTTATATTGGGGCCTACCCCCTCACTTCATAATCCCTCAACAATAAGGGTTTTAGGTGATTTTAAAAGACATGAAATCAACCACATATTTATATTTGGATAGAAAACCAAGTTAGCTTCCCCATCAGTGATGAAATCCAAGTAGGTAGACCTTGGGAAGATAATTGTTTAGTGATTTTTGAATGAAAAGTGATTTGGTAGTGTGTGAAAAAGAGAAAAATAGTGTGACTAAAATGGTGATTTAAAAATCTACCTATTTAATCTATGAAAGTTACTCTAAATATGCAAGAAATTGAAAATTAAAGGTGGATTAATTACTACTAATATAGGTTAATTCATTGATTGAGAAGAGTAAAGAGATGGTTTAGGCCACACTATTTACAAATAGTGCAAAACAGAGTCGACTAGGTTGATGTTATTATGTAGAGGCAAGATATATAATATCATAATCAAATAAGTCAAATATATCTTCTATATGGAAGATAGATACATACCTATGTCAAATAGGTTAACCCAATTTCTTGTAGGGTTACATTATTACAAACTACAAACTTGTGAAAAAATAATACTAAAAAGGAAAACTAAAAGGATAGAGATAGAAAGGAATGCACCTTGATGGTTTTGAAGATGTTTTAGCTTTCATAATTTCATGCTGTGATATTCAAATGTTGTTTCAAAATTTTGAAAACTAAGTCAACTAGCTTGATAGAGTTCACAAAACCATGTGTGCTTAAGAGGAAGTGGTGAATAGAGTTGACCTAGTTCGGCTATGTTTATAGACTTGTATATTGACAAAAGAGAATAGTAGATATATTTAATTGGTTTAACTATGTATGAGAATCTAGAGCTAAAAAATAATATTGTGCCAAACTGATCAATCTAGTAACTTATATTTGGGGAAGACTTGCACAGTTAGAACATAGTCACTTTAGAATGACTATGTGTTAAACCTACACATAGAATGTTAGAACTATACTAACTAGTTCGATATGGTACTACAATTAAAAAATAAAATATGATGACAAAATGATGGTGTAAAATAAAAACTAAAAGGGTTTGATTCATGTTAGGTTCACTAGAATGTATGCAAAGGGAAATACAATTGATCTATTAATCAATCCTAGGTCAGAGAAGATAAATGCTACTAACACTTTTGATTTTTTATACATTAGATATTCTGGGTCATGACTAATTTGGATCCACTAGACCTAACCAAGGTATCTCTTACCATGAAAACATCACTAGGGAGGTTTTCAAAGCCTCTAGTCAATCAACACTATGCAATAATCCTAGTTAGGTTCTAAGTTTTCATACTCACAAAGTATATGACAAGGAAAGTAAATTATAATCTAGTGCTCAAAAAATATTGTGGCACAAAATGGGGGTTATTAAACATAAAAGTAAATATGCATAAGAGAATCTTAATTAATTAATATATATATATAGGTAAAATCCTAATGCATGGAAAGATAAATATATTCAAAATCCATTAGTTATCCTACTTTTGTGTATTAAAATAGAGGAGTAAAGTTATAAATACTTACCTTGAAGATGAACCCATATAGACTCAATCTCTCCCTTGGATAAAGGTGCTTTGAAAGAGGTTTTTTTGGTTTGTAAGGATCACTAAAAAATGCCAAAGCATCCAAAAATTTTACACAAGACAAGATTCTTCTCCAAGTAGAAACCTTGAGCTATACCTCCTCAAGTATAATGGTGGAAGAGAAGATTGTAAAGAAGAATAAATGAATAATTAACTCTTGTTGTATCTCTAAGGAATTGAGAAAATAATGTGTATATATAGTTAAATCTAACCTAAAACATTTTTTAAAGTTTAGTAGATAGGGTCGGCCCAATCGATTCTATATCATTATTGATAAAAAACTAGGACTTGGTCTAGGTTAGCTATGGGATGACCTAGACCCTAAATGAGTTTTTATCAATTAGAGTATAGGGTCGATGGGGTTGATAGTGTAATGTAAACTATTGGAAAGGATTTTAGGCTTTGGAAGGGACTAATAAAGGAAGAAAATGGTTAGAAGGGGGTGCAAAAGAGGAGATAAAACTTAGGGAAGTGTCTAGGAGAAGGTTATATTGATAAGAAGTGATGGTATATGGGACAACAATCCTTCAAAGCACCAATGGTTTGCCCACCCTTTTTCTGATGTAATCAGAGATATTGAGACTCAAAATTTTCCTTCAAAAGAGAAAGCATCAATAATTGATAAATTGTAAAAATATTATGTATATACAATAAACTTAAATTTGCACAACAATAAAGTGTTAGCATGTTTTCCTACACTTCCCTCATTCTTATGATAAGGATTTACACTTCACTATCATTGAATCAATTTTTCACCTTTATCACATTTTTGTGATTTGAATTAATTATTAATATGTTTCCACATGTTGTAATCCCAATGACTCAGCATTACAAAACCATCTAAACAAGTTTAAAGCCTTTGGGCTAGTGGTTAGTAGGATAACACCACATGGAGAAATATAGATGCTTCATAGCCCAGGGTTGGTTTATGTGATCCAAATAGTGTGTTAGAGAATTAAGTGAGCAAGATGATACCACATGGTGAAAATATCACTCCAATACCAAAATAATAGTCAATAAACAATAGGGGTACCAAGAAAATAGGAGAGCACTAGATAGCAAGCCCACCACATAGATCCCAGAGTGAATAGTGAGATGATATGTGGTGTTCATCAACTAAGATTGAGGCTCAGTCGATTAAAGTAGTGATATAGCCAAGTAAAAAAGGAGACAATAAATGTAATGGTTCCATACCATTAATACACTAACCTAAAATTGATGGACCATCTAACTGTTGAGACTGTTAAAATCAATATATATAGAATCAAAGTATGGTGGCTTAAGAATTATAGGAATGTGAGATAAATGACTTAAGAGGTTGTTGAAGTTATCATAATGAATTGAATTAATTCTAAGTCTACATAATTTAAATGCTAATATATCTAATATCATTAAAGAGTGAGTGAGACTAGGATGGTGGGATCATGGCTAAGCATACATGATAAAGGAGTGTCTTAATGATAAGCATGGTACGGAAATATTTAGGGAGAAACATTGAAATTATAAATAATAGAATCAGATAAAATCTCCCAAGGCAAGTAGTTTCAAAAGATATATAGCCTCATTCTTACACACATAAACATTCAAATTAAACTATGGTTGGTAAATGATCAAGTATTGGTTGATCCAAAACCAATGAGAGAAGAGATCAAGCTGATAAATTTAAGTTAAAGACAATAATTTTCATGCTTCAAGGACCCAATTATAGTTCCAAGTAGATTTTTCCATCCTTATTTAATTTTAGGAGACATTATGTGTCTAAATTTATCATATTCATTCAATTTTCTTAGCTAAATTTTTGAATGTAATCAATGATCCATGGGCTTCCCATTGCCTATAAAATCCTAGGTCTTAAATTGTAAAATGGTAAACATTCCTAGGCATAATAATGCTTCTAAAATTTTCCCTCCATGAGCCCTTTATCACTTGAGCCTTACAAATAATGAGAATTAAGTTTTCCTTTCAATAAGATTCTTGTATTCTGTGTGTATTTTTGGTTTGTTGATATTTGGCTTTGGGTAATTCTCACCCCTCTCATTTTTGTCCATTACTTTACACTTATATATATAACTTGGCTCCCTCTTGTAGGTCATATGTTATGAGTGTCTAGGTCTATACAAGCACTATCTATAGATCATTTTTTATCCCTCTTAGTGTTGTAATGACCTACACCTTCATACAAATCACTTATGTAAGTCAAGTGTTCATTTTAAATACTGTGTAATGTATTTTTTATTTCTATAATTATAGTGTTTTCTTTAAATCCCATAGAGGTGTTATTTCTAGTCTTTGTGCATCACCTTTTACATTTTAGCAACCCCTCTCTCCCTTTTACCCACAACAAATTTTATATTTAGGATTAGCAATAGATTATATTTAATCTCTTTTAGGCATACATGTTGATCCTAAATTAAATGAATTTAGATTAGAAGTAACTCAACATTCTCTAGAGGTTCATACCAAGGAGCGCAAGAGTCCCACACCTTAGGGGATGATCCCATTGTCTCACTGAACCAATGTTTCCAATTTAACAAGTGTAAGGTTCAAGTGATAATAGTTTTAGCACACCTAGTGGGATAGTTTGATGATCCTCATATCATCCATTAAAGAATTTTGGTGTGTTATTTAGTGCATATTTATATTCAAGGTAGTTTATTCAAGACCATGGTGACTCCAAGGATCAAATTTACTAGTTTAAGTTATCCAAGTGTTTGAAGATTATCAAATATCAAGATTTGGAATATATTAAAGGATTTATAGTCTATTTGAATGCTCTATCATGTTGAAATATCATGTAAAACATGTATTTTCCCTAATTTTTATCTAATTACATTTTCTATGCACTCCTACCATCCATACTAGACTAAAAATGTCATTGGTTTTATCCCAAATAGCCTTATCACAATAGGATATCCTCATTATCATAATGATTACCTCCTTCCCATCCCTATTCATCCTTATAAATAACCTTCTCATGCTTATAATCATCTCTTTGTAGGATATTTTTATCTAAATTAGTATTATAACCCTCTTAATCATCCCTAAAAAACATTAATGATATATGGTTTGATTATCAGAAATAACTTATGGAGATTGAAATAGAGTAGGAGTATAGTAGCCACCAAGAAGAACTTACTTGTCAAACTTATTTCTAATAATAAGAGGTGAGTGAGTAAGATAGACATCATAAAGAGTTATTAGATAGGTAGATTATAGCCATAGAGGAACAAATACATCAAGTGATTAATCAAGTGTAAGAAATCAAACCTCAGTCAGCCTCTTCCATCCGCAATTACAAACAAGTTTCTCCTAAAACTATGGATCAACCCATGACAAAAGAAGCTTATACATTTAATATCCCAAGTTTTAATTAGGGAAAACCTTTTAAACTTCAAAATAAGTTTCCTTATTTTAAAATCCCAAGTTTTAGAAGTTTTCATCCTTTGAAAGACTCTATTCATGTGCAAACATAGCTGAAACAACCCTCTCAAAATCCCATTGTTCTTCAATAGCTTTAAACTACTAAACCTTGGAAACCTTCTTGGACCAATCATCCTAATTTAAAGATACCCAACCTTGTTACAACTACTCCTACTTCATTATTTGAACCCTATTTCCCTCCCACCATCTCCCTTTTCAAAGGAGGACCCATTATATGGAGAAAAAATGAATATTATTCAGATGAAGAGGAAGATGTTTCAAGTGAAGATGATGAGGAAATAGTTATCAGCAACACACATTATGCCACCAAATCAAAAAAATTAGACCTATTTCAAGAAAGAGATGAACATGAGTAGTTAGAATAATAAAGTAATGATAAAATGTGTAAGGATGAGAAGTAGGAGATGGTATTCTTATTTGACCAAATGCCATAAAATGAAGTCTTAGGTCATGAAGAGGAGCATGAGAATAATCTTATTTTTGGGAGTGGGGAGTTTGATGTTTATAAGGTTGCTCATCAAGTTGGATAGGATGATATAAAATAATCTATGTTTCAAGTGGAGGACCGTAAAACTCTTTCAAACCTTCATAATAACTATTATGAATTTGTGATGAGGCCTCTCATGAAGAAGAGTGAAGAGTAGTTGGAAGAAGACTTCTTTTGGGATGAGCTAGAGGACTTTTGTTCAAGATTTAACATCAGATTAGCATCTCTTAGATAAGAAACTCATGAGTAACATATGTTTAAAAAAGAACATCCTAATCAATAGGGTGATAGTGCAATTGAGCACAAGTGTGATGAAAGCCTTGATTGCTCAATTTTTTTCTTGTCAAGAGGATTCTGTATCAAGTACCTAGCCTAATTGGAGGGTAGCAAGGAGAAATCATCATAGGTTGTGCTTAATCAAAAGCATAATATTAAACATTAGGAAGGATAGAATCAACCTATTTATCCACTATATTTTAGCTATATTTACATTCAAATGAAGTGGGTAAATGAGCTTATTTTAGAGAAATATATCACTAGTTTATTAAGTACTTGATTATTCTCTTCCTCTGGTTGGTTGCCCTCAAATATGAATAACATTATAAATTTATGAGAAAGGGTAGATATTTTTTATAATTATTCAATGGATTTGTTTAGATAGCTTTCTGATTGGTTAATTTAGGGTAAGTTAGACATTTTATTTTCCCTAAGTGCCTATGTGCACATTGTAAATATTTTTTGTTTTTATCTTCTTTTAATTACCTATGGCACTGTTTGTGTTGTTTTCTTCTCTTGTTTTGTTAAAGGAACTTTTATTTTAAAATATTGGATTATGTAGTAGGCTTAAAAGTAGGGGAAAATTTGAGCTTTAGGGTGATGGAATGGTGTCTGAAAGATATCATGAATCTTTGATAAATTTAGGGAGTATATCAAAGACAAACCTCGAGAATAATTAAAAATGCCTTCAAATTGATTCTTAGTTTAGTTATTTAGTGGTAGGTCAAGCAGGTTGTAGCTATCTTACACTCCCAATATATGAGAAGTCTTGTATGATTCTATGACTCCATACCCAATGGATTGATTCAAAGGCTACTAGATTCTTGCTTAGTAGGCAAGCAGATCGTAGAAGTTGCCAGAATGTTGACAATTTTTAGTCACAATGGAAGAGCAATGTATAAATTTAGTTTAAGGATTTTCAAAGTTCAATCAAGTTCATAAAATGGGGTAAGTCAGAAAAGTAAAAGACTTAACAGGTTTTTGAAATTGGCCCTCATAGTTTATGTAAAGTAAACGGTCTTCATATTTCTTATCAAGAGATGAGTTGGAGATTTTATACAAATAAAATGTACACAAATCCCAAAGACTTCATATAAATTATCTAAGTATTTCCCCTAAGAAATAAATGTTGTGCAACTCATTGAAAATTTTTTATAAAAAAAAATTATGAGAGGTTAAGGCATTAAATAAATTCTTGAAGACTTAGCTCTTAAGAAAAATGTCATGATGGAAAAAGTCACAAAGAATGCATGGGTTATGATAACACAAAATCTAAAGGTTTAGGTCTTCAAATCTAATGTGATCATGAAGGTTCGAAAGCCACAAATTCTATATAAATCTTGAAGAAATATACTTGAGTATTTTAAAGTGTTTTTTTTGTTTAGAGAAAGTGTTGTGAAATTATTCTATCTTCATTTGGTACCACATGTCATAATATCTATCGTCTAGATCCCTTTGAAAATGTTTTTGAACACTTAATCAAATTTATTCAATGTTTATTAGTGGATATCCATGTCAAACATATAATGGGTTAGTGGGATGCTTCCATGTGTCACAGTCCTAGTGACCTAACATCCTAAAAACATTTGAACAAGTTCAAATCCTTTAGGCTAACAAGTTTATGGGATTATGCCATGTGGTGAAATCCCACTACTCTATGTATACATAATATTTTCAAACTTTTTCAATTATTGATACTTACTATCTTATAGAAACATGTCAAGTGTAAATATCTCTGATTAAATGCCTTAAGGGGTACACCAAGAAAGGGGTGGGAGAACCATTGGTGTATTACAAGATTATTGTACCTATATTACCACTTTTTATCTACTTAACCATCTCCTAAAAACATTCTCGTAAGCTTAAAATAGCGACAATATAGGGACAATCACCCTCCTCTAGTAATTTTACATATTCATTAGCCCTTCCTTAGCCTAAAATCCTTTTTATGGTTTATGATATAATATCAACCCTATTAACCCTATAATCTAATTTACAAAACTAATTTAGGGTTTAGGTCAGCCCCTAGTAGACCTAGACTAGGAGCTAACTTAATTTTGTCAATAATGATATAGAATCGATTGGGCTACCCCTACTGGCTAAAATTTTGAAAAGGACTAGGGTTAGATTTAACTATATAAACACATTAATTTAATCATTTATTATGAAAAGAAGAGAATAAGAAGAGATATATCTTGTCTAACTAGTTATCCACCATTCTACTTGAAGAACATATCTTCAGATTTCATAATTTCTTTGGAGATACAGATCTTATATTATGGAGAAGTCTTTTCAATGCATAGATAGGTTATGTTGCCTAGAGTTTATTTATCCTTATCATCCTTACATACCACAACAACCTCTTGAAAATAACCTTGGTCAATGGAGAGATTGAGGCTTGATGAATTCATCTTCAAATGTAAGTATTCCTAACTTTATTCCTCCTTTGTATGAGTAGATGGATATGCATTTGTAATTCTCTCCCATGTATTAGGATTCCATATATATTGAAGTGAGTATATGTCTTCCATGCATGTTTAATTTTTATGTTTATTACCCCCACTTTTTGCCACAAGATTTGGTGAGTAATAGATTAGAATTTTAATTCACTTTTGGCATTTATAGATTGTGAAAGTGAAGACATAGGACCTAGTTAGGTTTATTGCATAGTTTTGATTGATTAGAAGCTTTAGAACCCTCCTTAGGAATATTATTATGGTAAGAGATCCCTTGGTTAGTTCTAGTGGATTCATCTTGGTCATGACCCCAAATATATACTGTATCAATAATTGAAAGTGTAAGTAGGATATATCTTATTTGAACTAAGATCAATTTAATAGATCAGTTGTATTTCACTTTGCATACATTTTGGTGAACTCAATTCCAATCTAACTCTTTATGGTTTTCTTTCATGCTATAATTTTTTATCATTATATTATATTTGTAATTGTATCGAACAAATCAGTATACTTCTAGTTTTATGTGCACAAGTTTAACACAATCAATTTGAAATTTTTTGTTCTATCTGTGTAGGTCTTCATCAATTATAGATTACTAGATTGAGTAGTTCAACACAATATTTTTATTTCATTCCAAATTAGCATATATAGTCAAAAAGGTCAACTTGGTCTTCTATCTTATTCTATCAACATACAGGTCAAAAACACAATCAAATAGGTTTAATATGTTTGTTATATCTTCCTCAAAATAGAGGGTTTTGCATAACTTGGTCGAACTAGTTGGCCTAGTTAGCAGAATTTGAATGTAGTAATTAAGCACTACAACATAAAAATTTACAATCTAAATCATCTTTAAGCCAACCAAGGTTAGAGATAGTGCATTTTAATAGCACACCTATAGTTTCTAAAGAACCTCTTATTGGCCAATTTTGGCCTATATACATAGATTATGCTTGGATAGAGAAGTTGAGCAGAGTTCTTGACCCATAAATGATCAAATGAGTTGATAAAGTGAAGAATATGGACCAAAACATCATCAAATGTCATGCAAGAATAGATAGATTATTTTAGTTTCATGCTTAATAAATATGATTAGAAAGCCTCTCAAGCCAAAATATCACATGGACATGAAGTTATTCATGCCTAAATCATGTTCTACAAATTTTATATCTTAATGAGCTTACTATCTCAAGATATATCCATTAAAAGTTAAACTAGCAGAGTGAGATGTACGTGGGGATATCAAGTTAAAGTTGAAGAAAATAGCCATTTGAATTCAAATGTTCTAAGGATGAATGTGTGGATGACAAGTGTACAAATATCACTTGATCATATCATAGATCAATGACACGTGGGTAGTTAAAGAGTCAAAAAGTACCTAGAACAAGATCAATGGTTGGCATTCGATCATATCAAAGATCCAATGATCTGTAGACAAAGCTCAAGTCAATGGGTCCTAGGTAAATCAATGAAGTGCATTCACTCATACAAAGTATATATAATGATGAGTAGTGGGTCAAAGGTCAACAGATCCTAAGAGTAAATATGTGGGTGACAAGTGTCTTAAGCATGTTAAACTGGCAGAAGATATATGGTTCATGTTCATTTATACAAAGAAAGATCAATAGTGTGAAAAAGGTCAATAAGTTAATAGAGTTCAGATCAAGCACGAGGCTACCAAGTTTATAAATTTGATAGTCCTAAATCAATAAGTTAATTACCAATGAACAAAGGCAAAACTAGGAAATTTTTGGTGGAGGTTGACAAAGCTATTTTTGACCTAGGCAAGCAAATGCATGAGTCAAGTTCAAATAATATCCAAGTTAAACTAGAATGGATATTTTAGGGATTGAGCATCACCATTAGAGATCTATGGAGTTAGAATAGGTATTTTATACCTAATACAAACAAAAGGGTGGTAACTATTATCGAAGCAAGATCAAAAACCTAACAAGATTCATTTTATCGACATTAAGACTATAGGAAAACTAATAATTAGGCTTGGTTTCCATTTGTAGTATATTTGGGTTTAAATTAAAAATTAGGGGTAGATATGAATGGTTATGAATACGTGTCTCATAATTGATATTGTGAGATCCTTGATAAGCAGGTACCTATAGTTGCTCAAAGTAGATATGGTCATGGCTCTATCAAGTCTAAATATATGAGAATTTTATCCTCATAATCAAGTCGAGTGAAATATGCCATAGAGTCCTAGTGATATTAATACATGAGGAGCTCAAGGATTTGGTACATATATTGTTTTGATCATTAATGACTCCTCCATTATCACATGCATGTTCACCATATCTCTCTTTCCCTTATGCTATAAATACATGATTTTAAGCCTTGAAACGTATCCCTCTCTTGGGAATGAATAGACTCTACCAAGATTGATATCTGTAACCTCCTAAGATAAATAGATGACTATTTCAGATTTCATTGTTTTAGAATAGTGTGTTAATGTCAGTTTGATTTGCATATGTGGTAGCAATATCTCCCTTGTCAAGTTTTGATTTCACCTAGCTACAAGTTTATCATTTTATGTAGGTCATGTTTAGTGTTTAATGTCATTTTTTTGAAGCTATCAAATGGATACATTGATTAGTTAATGCCTTGAATCAGGAATTTCCATCACTTCCCTCAAGTTTTGATCTCTTGGTAAACCTCTACATGAAATATTGATGCATAACAAAGATTTGAAGTTGTAGATTTAGTCTTTTACTTGTCTCATTTATGTTTTTATTATTTTAAATAGAGTGGATGAGAAAAAATTTAGGTGCATCACCAACATTAGCTTAGATTACCATTTTAGTTATCTTTCTCTCCTTTTTCACCACATTAATTATTAGGTTTTAGTATAAATAAGCTAAGTGATACATCATAGGAGATAACCTCATTAAAAAATCCTAGAGGTCTGACCCAAGATTAGGTAACCCATAGCCTAGGGTCATTCCCATGTTGGACTATGTTTGAGCAAGAGGACCTAAATAATCCCCTTCTTAGTTAAGTGTGCAATCTAAGTCTACAATAGTTTATGGCATGCCCAGTGGGACCAAGATCGAAAAGAATAAAAATATTATTGTTGTGTCTTTCCTATAATAAGCTTTTGGAAGCAACTAAGTTAGCACTAATGGTGACTCTATATCAAATATTCTAGTTATAAACAACCTAGGTATGTCTCATTAAAGATTTTAATTAATTCTTACATTTCATTTGACATATGAGGTTGATATTAATAACTATGGTGGATAACCCTATCATTCACTTCTTTATCAACAATTTTAACATGATCCATATGAGCCTAATTAGCCTTACCAAGAGTTTTATCAAAGATATGATGATATTTATCAAGTTTATCATGATACTTATCATCAATGGCATGGATCTTACCTTATTCATGACCCATATTGTCCCTAAAATGTTCTCTATTAGCCTTATGATGAGCATCACTAACCATGTATAGAGCCTTAACAATAGTATGGTAACCCATACCAATCCTATAACAACCCTCATGAATCTTGTTATCCTCTTGATCATCCCACTCAAGTCCCAAATCAATCCATCTCAAGCTTTGAGAAAACTTTATTTGGATATGAGAAAGAGATGATAAGCATAGACACTAAGAAGAGATAGAAAGAGGAGGTCTCCAAGAATGAAATTCAAAGCATGAGAGATAATTTATAGTAGGGTAAAGAGGTATGTTCATCTTTTATAAGGCAAGTCCACTCAAATTTTAGTTCTAATATTCTAGACAAAAGTGGTCTAATAGTAAGAATTGAAAAGAGGCTATTAGTTTATAAGGGACCCTAGGGTCATAATAACCATCATCATGTTCCCATAAAACTACCCTTTTCCTTTGATAAATGCCAAACTAATGTTTATCATGGCCTTCAAAAGTTTATTCAGACCTTGCCTAACTTTCCTACCTAGAAGTCTATCCAAGAGAGGCCTCAAAAGGATGAACAAATATGTTTTGAGGAGACTAATATCCATGTTTCTTAATAGATCATACAAGAGAATTCATCTTCAATTTTGTAAGGAGATATCTCTAACCAATTGGTCCATGATTTTGAGGCTAATTTAGCCAAGCAAATTGAGTTTGCAAATCAACATCTCCATGATTCCATAATAGCTATAAAGGAAACACAATATCAAATTTCTTATTTCCCACCCATATCAAGAACAAGTGTAAAATCATAGGTTTCTAAACCTAAGGTTATGACTTGGAATCAGATTCAACAATAAAAAAATAGGGAAGAATGATTAGGCATAAGCCAAGATGATGAAGTCAATATCAAGTAAGAGATCATTCAACCTCCACTCCTTTCCCCTCAAAATTCTAGAGCCTTTCCTTCATGGAAATCCATTTAATAAGAAAAGCAATAGAGAGAGGAGGTGAATGTTATCTAAGAAGAGCAACCTCAGAAGAAAAATCAAGCATCTATGGGAACTTCTTTGGACCTTTCTCATCTTACTAAATATTTCAAGGGTCTACTATGTCACTCTTTGAGAAAGAGCCTCTCCTTTGTGAGGAAAATCAAGAATATGTAGATAAGGAAATACAAAATAAAGGTGACTTGAGTGATTAGGAAGAAGAAATCATGATTGGGACACATATTGGCAAGGACAAACATGTTTTAGTCTTCCATAATGATGAAAAGATGGAACAATTACAAGATAATGCTGATGTATAGACTAAGATACAAGTACAAGGTCAAGTGCAAGAAGAAAAAGTTTCAGGTATGCAACAATAAGTTGTTTCTTATAAATATCTTGATCACATATCAACTATATCACCTCAAGAAGCTTCACAAGAATTTGTTGAAAAGACCGTTAATAAATGCAATTCACTGAAATAGGATAAGCTTCAAGGTAATTATGATGATTTATGGTTGTAATATATGGATATTTGTAATGAATATCAAGATTTTTAGGGTTTCACACTTCTCATGGAAGATCTTAAAGACTAATTAACTATTTAATCTATTCATTTTGGCTCATAAGAAGATCAAATTCATGGAGATAATAATAAAAAATAGGTGTTGGTTGATATAATACCTCAAATTGTTTCCGTTGATCATAAATATAATGAAGGGATATTGTCATACAACATGACTAAATAGATAGAAAATATTAATCATGAAGATCTAGACAAGTCACTTGTCCATGAGGAGTAAAATTAAGGTAAAATGAAAGACATATCAGATCAAGATCGGCCAATGGATAAGGTAGAATTAGTATCCTTGATACAAGAAAGAAGAATATTAGAGGAAGATGATTGGGTATTGGATCCATATTTTCAATCCATGTACCTGAGAATGGAGATAGGATGCCCAGCTAAATTGTCAAGAAGACATAAGAATCCAATTGTACTTACTTATAGAAGAGAGATATCAAGAGATGGAAAATACATTTTAAAATTCCATGGTGCATCAAATAACTTCCCATTTAATCCTAAAGGGCATATTGTTACTTCAATTTAGTTATTTTAGGTTTGATTTATTTTAATAAGTGATTAGCACAAGTAGTAGTCTACTTCCCTTTTGTCTTGTTTTCCTTGTTTCCTTAAATTAGTGGTCCTTGCTTTGTTTAGGTTAGTTTCCATTCTATTTTGTGTTTCCCTTCATTAAGTGCCTTAGGAAATTGTTTTATTTTTTTCATTTTAGTCCTTGTTTTTTCAAGAGGAGTTATCTAAGGGTTATTAGCCAATTTTAGCTTTAGATTAATATGTTGAACCATAACAAAGACTCCATGCCCAATGGACTAGCCAAGATAAATGGTCTAGGTTCTCAAGAATAACAGGCATGCTTCCTAGTTGAGTAGCAAAGATGTTGGACAATTTTGGCCCACATACCAATCTTTTGCCTAGATAGATAAGTTGAGTAGATTTATTGACCCATAAATGATCAAATAACTTGATCAAGTGAAGAAGATGGATAGACCATCATCAAATGTCATGTAAAAATGGATAGATCAATTTGGTTGCACATTTAATAAATATGATTGAAAATCCTATCAAGACAAAATATAACATGGACATGAATTTATTCATTCCTAAATCATGGTCTACAAATTTTGTATCTTGATGAGCTTGCTATCTCAAGATATAGGCATTCAAAATTGAACTAGTACGGTGGGATGTGTATAAGGATACCAAGTTAAAGTTGAAATAAATAGTTATTTAAATTCAAATGTTCCAAGGATGAATGTATTTCTATTAAGTGTCAAAAAATCACTTGATCAAATCATAGATTAATGACATGTGGATAGTTAGAGTAAAAAGTGCCTAGAATAAGATCAATGGTCAACGTTCAATCAAATCAAAGATCTAATGGTGCATGGATGAATCACATCCACTCATATAAAGTGTATTTGATAGTGAGTAGTGGGTCAAAATTTTAGTGGATCCTATGAGAAAATGTGTTGGCGACAAGTGTCTTAAACATGTTAAACTACCATAAAATCTATGAATCACATTCATTTGTATAGAGAAAGATCAATAATGTGAAAAAGGTCAATAAGTCAATAGAGATCAGATCAAGCACAACGCTACAAAATGTATAAATTTGATAGTCTTAAATCAATAAGTTGATGGCCAATGAACAAAGGCAAAACCAAGAGACTTCTAGTGGAGGTTGACGAAACTATTTTCAACCTAGGCAAGTAAATGCATAAGGGCTAAGTTTAGAGATGATCTAGGTTGAACTTGAATATATATTTCATGGATTTAACATCACCATTAGATATCCATGGAGTTATAATAGGTATTTTATACATAATATATAAAAAGGGTGGCAATTATTGTCAAAATGAGATCAAACACCTGGTGAGCTTCATTTCATCGACATTAAGATCATAAGGAAAACAATAATTGGGATTGGTTTTCATCTATATTATAATTGGGTTCAGATTATAAATTAGGGGTAGATATGAATGGTTATGAATAAGTGTCTCATATTCAACATAGCCAGATCCTTGACAAGTAGGTACTTAGAACCACTCAAAGCATATATGGTCATGGATTTATCAGGTCCAAAAATAAGAGGATTATGTCCTCATAACTAAGTCAAGTGGAAGATGGCATAGAGTCCCAATGATATTAATGCATGAAGAGTTTGAGGAGGTTATACATCTTTTTTCTTGATCATTTATGACTTCTCCATTCTCCCACACATGTTTCCCATATCTCTCTTTCCTTTCTACTATAAATACATGATTTTAAGCCTTGAAATACATCCCTCTCCTGGGCATGACTAGACTCTACCAAGATTGATATTTATAAGCTCCTAAGATAAATATATGACTATTTCATATTTCATTGTTATTGTATAGTGTGTTAATGTTAGTTTTATTTTCATATGTGGTATCAATCTCTCCTTTGTCAAGTCTCATTTTCACGTAGCTACTAGTTTATCTTGTTATGTAGGTCATGTTTAGTGTTTAATGTCATTTTATTAAAGCTAGCAAGTGGATACATTGACTAGATAGTACCTTTAATCAATCCTTTCCATCACTTCCCTCAAGTTCTGATCACTTGATGAACCTTTGCATGAAATACTAATTAATACTAGACATTTGGAGTTGTATATTCAATATTTTGCTTGTCTTATTTATGGTTTTAGAAGTTTAAATAGGGTGGATGAGTAATGAATTTAGGTGAATCACCAACATTATCTTAGATTTCCATTTGAGTTATATTTCTCTCCCTTTCCACCCCAAAAATTAGTGGGTTTTAGTATAAATGAGCTAAGTGATACATCAGAAGAGATAGTCTCATTAAAAAATCCTAGAAGTCTGACCCAAGATTAGGTAACCCATAGCCTAGGGTCATTCCCATATTAGACTAGGTTTGAGAAAGAGGTCCTGAATAATCCCCTTCTCAACGAAGGGTGAGTCTACAACACCTCTTAGGAGCATGCTTATGGATTGTGCTATGACTAGTCCATATTGATTTGCTAGATACTAGATCCCTATAGCCTACTTCCCCCTAAGATGCTTACTACTATTCTTAATTCCTTTGTTCATCTTTATCCTCCCTTAGCTAAGACTAGTCCATAAATTTTTCCCTCTCAACCTTTAATTAAGTCTCTTCTTACTTTTGATTCTATTTTTCCTTTAGATCAACCTCTCTTAGTCTCTTCACCAACCCTACCTCCCCTTGGTGATGGCATTCTCCCTTTACTATAACTTGATCCCCTACCTACCTAATGGGCCAATAAATATATTAGGAAATTCATAGAGTTTCTAGTCATTGGGCTAGAGATTGTAAACTATACCAGCCTTTCCTAGCTTTTACATTTATTCTTTCTATTAGTACACCCACAATGTCTACTAACGAGTGTATTTGTTTCTTCCATGACACATATAATCATTCCTCCACCCATTTTAAAATCTTTGAAAATATATTGACACATTGCATCCTACTTTTCATCAACCTATAGATAAGGCTATACCTCCTCCCAAGTTATTACCTTAGTATATTCCCAAATATGGAGAGGTACATTGTGTATGGCACTAGTGCAATACCTATCACACTGATCATTGTCTTATTCTCCAAAAACATATTTAGTATCAACATATGACCATTATTGATCCTATTATTCCTCTTCCCAAATGTCATTTACATATGAAGGTTCCTCCTTATTCGCCCATGGTCCCTCCATCTGTGATTCCTTTTTCTCCCATTGTTCATCCATTTATGGTCCCTTCTCCACCTATGGTTCCTCCACCCATGGACTCTTATCCACCTATGGTTCCCTCTCCACCTATGGATTATCTTTCAATTATGGTCCCTTATCTATTGGTGGCTACTTATTCTCCCATAACTTTCACTCTTATTCCTTTTCTTGAGTATTTTATGCACGATGGCCCTCATGAACATGATACTTCAATGTTGCTTACATTTTTTATAGAGGATATTTGTTGAGAGCTCTTTTCATAACTTTCACTAAAGATCAATGAGAATTTTAATGTAATTAGAGTCTAGATTCATAGAGATTTATTATATGTTATGGATAATGTATGTGGATAAATTTACAAGTATTTATTATAACATCCCCACTGGGATTTACTTAGAATAACATAATAATTTAAAATTAGATTAAATCTACATATTATTTCATTATATTTCATCAAGAGAATCTAATCAGTGACCTAAGTATAACACACCAAGTATTTTAACTATAAATAAACATGTAACCTCTACTAGCTATTGATTTCTATTAACATATGAAACAAATAATCAAGCTTAAATGCATTCAGTGTAGAAGTAATTACATAAATTATAGCCACAAGTGGTACAATAATAAAAACACTGATGTCAATGTACAAATGAATAAATAATTACATTTCATAAAGAATAATGTTTTAATAATAATAAATATAATACAATATAAAAGGCTCAATGGAGCATGAGTTCCCTCAACTTTAGTATCTATGGTAATCTTAAGTGTAGTCTCTAAATAAGTATTGTTGTTGGGAGGGAGAGAATCATTTGAGTGATTTTCCATAAAAACCATGGACCATTGATCCCCTACACAATCCCCCATCAGGGAATGGACCTTTCTTCATAGATGGGTAGAAAGTGATAGTGTGGGAATCTAGAGAGACAAGCTAGTACCCATGTGTTATAATATTTCTAACACATGATGTATACCATACAGAAATACATTCTAACATGATATCACACAAACATGTAAATCATACATATGACACGAATAAAAATTAATTTGACCAAAGTTTTCAGTAGTTAGTAAGTTCTAGGATCAGTCAAATTTATACACACCACTTGATCAAATTACCTTCATCTAGTATTAGTGATGCTAAATAAGTTAGTGAAGTCCATCTCATTACTTAGTTAGTACTAACAATGTAAGGTTTGGTTGATATAATATATATCCAATAGATTAAAACATATTATATCCTAATAGTAGGTACAAAAACATGATAAAGACATGAATAATCAATAATACAAACATTTAGTCCATCAAACATATGCAATGGATCTCAAATATATTATTTATCTCATAAATAATAAACATAAAAAAGTATATTATATACCAATCGGGTATAATATAAACTTAGGTTGTATGTCACTAATTTTCATAGTTAGATTCACATATAGTACATTATATGACAAATAATAATATCATAGTCCATTATTTTTATGTACACACTACTCAATTATAAAATAGCCAATCATAATAATTTCATAGATCAAATATATCATAACAATTTCTTTTCATGTGATACATAATATTTTATTTATACAACCTATTGTACTTTTAAGATAATGTATGCATATATTCATAGTATCCTATCCATCAAGAATCTATGACTTAATTTTTAATAGTCAATAAAACTATAAATATAAGAACACATCCTAATGCACTAATATATGATATATATGTATCTAGGAATGTAAGTCCTCATATAGATATATTTCATATATTTATACACCTTATTTAATATGTACCACATAATTTATATTATTCTAATACATAAATACTATTTTATCACACTAACTGTAACTTATATTTTTTTATAAAAATTCTTATGATTCAAATAAACCATTTAATTTTCCTATTCACAAAATAAAAATCAAGGCCTATCGCTAGATTTTAACATTTTCCAAACCCTTATTCCTATTCACTTATTTCCAAGTCATTATCCATTTATGGTAAAACCCAAATTAGATCTATTACCTTATTTTTTCCCAATTCAGGTCTTAAACTTAAAATACTATCTTGCATTATTGAAAATAGACTACTATGAAAAATTGACCATTCAGACTTATATTTTGCCTTTGTTGTTTATTGGAGGTTTATAATTTTACCAAAGTTTTAATAGTATTCATTAAATCAAATCAACATCCTATATGAAATTATTTTGAACTGTATAACATATAACCCCTACTAAGTATATAAAATCATTTAAACTTCTTATGCTTAGTATAATATATTAACATAATTGTCAATCCAATTTTAACCCTATCAACATCTAAACATATTATAAACTCATATGCTTAAAGACTCTAATCATGCTACATGTTTCAAAATATAACTTTCACCTAATATATTTTCAGATAAATGATATAAAATTCATACGCCCTACATATATATATATATATATATATATATATATATATATATATATATATATATATATATATATATATATATATATATATATGTATGTATGTGAAAATCTAGTTATTCTATTTCCTAATTCGACACCGTTAACTAATGTCGAATTAGGAAATAGAATAACTAGATTTTCACATATATATATATATATATATATATATATATATATATATATATATACATACACACACACACACACACACACACACACACACACACACACACACACACACACACACACATGATATTAATTATCCAAATAGCTTATAACAATCACCTCTAAAAATACAAAGTTGGTATAGAATTTACTATTTATATTCAAGAATAGTTCCATATATTTTCCTTCAACCCAAGCTTAACTAACATAGCTCATACTTATATATCTTTACTGTTTAAATGACAAGTATACACACAGTTCATTGTTTTGAATAACAATATACACATAGTTCATACTTGTATAATCTCATAATTTTGTGTAATAATTACATACACAATCCATGCATATATTTTCATGGTTTGTAAAACAAAAGTGCACAATATGTATATGTCTATGTTCATACATACATACATACATAAATACATACATACATACTTAGAGTTTTGAGATATAGATATAACTAAGTATATAAATATATAATACATTTTAGAAATAAATCTTAGTTTTGTGTATATCAAAACCATTTACCTAGGGTTATATATTTCCTAAGCTAGGGCATTTTACAATCATATCAAATTAAATCCATATAACCATTATAGATACACATAGAATTCATTTACATTCATAGGGATTTACGAGATATAGGTTAGTGTTGTGGATGACTAAGCCATCCATAGGGCTAAACCTATATCTAATTTAAAATGTCATCTTTTACAAAATCCATATGTAAAAAATTTACACACAAATGTTTTCTAAGTTAAAACAATAAAACAACATCACCAACCTTTTAATAGCTTCTAAATGAAACCAAAAAATACTCGCCATTATTTCTCTATGCTCTTCTTTCTTCTCTTCTCCATCCCGTGCCATGGCCTTCTCTAACTCCCCTCTTATCATTATTTTTCCATCTCTCTCTCTCCCATACATGAAAAATCTCATAGTTTCCCAAATTCCATTACGTAGAAACCCATTAGCCACTATTATTTTGGCTTTACTAGGTTAACCCTATCTCAAAATAAGCAACAAATCCCAAACATTCTCAAAATTTCCCAAAATTCCTTAATCATTGTTTTATTCCTTTAATTTCTTGCATGGACTATTAACATCACATGGATAAATATCAATTTCAAAAAATTCCATTATTTTCATAATTACCAATGATAACTAGCACTTCGAACATCACCATAGTCTATTCATCCAATAATAACTAGGTTTAGTTCATAGGTTAGCTTAGGATAACAATATTTTTTTTTTACTTAGTATAGATAACCAACATCATGACTTAATAACAATATGACTAATGTAAGTCGATGATATTATTTCAATTGAAATGGTAAATCAAACAAATGCAATATCAAAACATAATAACATTATAACAATGTAGTAATTGGTATTACTACTTTGTATCAACTATCTAATGTCTTGAACTATCTTTATGTATATTATTGCATTAATTCATATAATTATATTTCTCAAATATCAAAATGATAACCAATTAATGTTATTAAAACATTACAAAGATATTTTGGTTAGTCTAAAGATAGTAGTAACTAGATATTACTCACCTAGATTTATTTTCTTGTCAAGTTTTAACAATCATGAATACAATAACAGGATATAATCATATAATAATATTATACACTAAATATATGTATAAAAACTATAGGGAAATCACACAAGATTAATTCCAAATAAGCACTAAACCAAACTAAATTGAAATTAACACACATAATCAATTATCTTAATGAAGACAATGTCGTTCCCAAAATCCATCACTTGCTTTTGTGGACAACATACCGACCATTTTGGTCCTGTAGACCAAAACTCTCTCTTTTCTTTCTCAAAAATGTTTTGAGCAGTCAAGTTTTTCAAATATTCAAGCCTTTTTAGCTAAGTTGCAGGTTCAATAGGAAAGCTTTCTCAAAGGGAAGTTAAAAACACTTAAGGCATTTCCTTAGTGTTTTGAGGATGGTTTAACGTTGAGGTTTGATCAAAAGACTTAACAGTGGGCTTCAAACAAATAGAATGAACCACTTTGAACCATTAAATCATTGAACCCCACCTCCATAAGGTTTAAAGGTTCAATGAGTTCAAAGGTTCAATGACTTCAGTGGACTTAAAGAAAAGAAGGATTCAAAGAGTTAAGATTAAACCGTTGAACCTTAAACTTTGAAAGGTTCAATGAGTTCAACAAGTTCAAAAGACTTAGAGAATAAAAGAATAAGAAGAATGAAGATTGAATCATTGAACCGTTAAACCTTGAACTGAAATGGTTCAAAGGTTCAAAGGTTCAATGAGTTTAATAAGTTTGATGGACTTAGAAAATAAAAGGATCCAGAGAGTTTGAAGCTTCAAAGGATTCAAAGAAAGAGAATGAACCCTTGAACCTTAAACTGAAATAGTTCAAAGGTTCAAAGGGTTCAAAGAGTTCAAAGTTTGATTGGAAGCTTCGAGTGAATAAAGGAAGCAGAAGATTCTAGAAAGAAGTTCAAAGAAATGGTTCAACCGAAGAATAAAAAGAGAGTGAATGTGGCCCTTTACAAAACATTGAACCTTTGAACCATTCAACCTTTGAACCAAAATATTTCAAGGTTCAAGGTTCAAAGAGGTTCAAAGCAATTGGTGATGTCCCTGTGGATGTCAAACTAAGGGTGATGGAATAACCATTGATTTTCAAAAGACCTGAGAACCAACTCAGCAACCAGCCAAGAAAAGAGCTGAAGAAGCCAGCTAAAATTGAGAAGATAGCCCCGAGAGCTCAGATCACCAAGGAAAGACAAAATGTGGCAAGGAAAGAGAGACCAACTATAGGAAATATAAAAATATATGTAAGAGAGTTATTTCTAGTAGGTGGAACAGTCCACCAGGTGGACATTAGAAAGAGCAAATATTCAAAGGTGCGACCTATTTTTCTACATTAAGTAAAGGCAAATAGACATCTGTGTAAGCATCATAAAGAAGACCAGACAACCCATGCTTAGAATGAGACATTTTAGATGATTTAGAATTCCAAAGTCAAGGATGATGACCTATTTTAGAATGGCCCTTTCATAGATATTTAATGCATTCAATTCAGCATGGGCTATTTTCATGAAAATAAGCACCTGAGTCTTTCTTGTGATGCTATATATTGTAATCTCTCATTTTATATAAGAGAGATCTCTTAGTTATTAAAAGCTCTGCTCTGCTCAAATTGAAAGGCATTCTTAAGACTTTGATCTTAGACTGTTAATCATATTTTGTTAAATGAATGAGAAAGCAAGTGACTTTTCAGAGTTTGTGTTGGAATAAGCTTATGTCATCTAGGAAATTGTTCTTATGTATGTTTCCTAAATATAGTCTTGTAAATTTAATCAAACAAGTAGAACAAGTGGAAATAAGCTAGAAGATGTCTTGAAGCTGACTGTGAGAGACTTTGTGCTACCATAAGTGTCTTTAGTCTATGTTTTGTGTAAAGGATACTAGAGAGACTTTGAGCTCTCTTTATCCTTCATAATCCCTTACTCTATTGTAGTTTTAGGTGGAGACTTAGAGATGTACTTAATCCTATAGTGTTATTTATCCTAATCAGTGGGAGAAACAATGAAAGACTTTGTGCTTTCATGGGTTTCTTGTGGATCCTGTTACTAACATAGGAAGTCTTCCTCTAGTTTATTAAACATCATTTCTAAAAGAAGAGAAATGCCTTTAGCAATTACCGAGGAATTCTCCCCTTTTTTTTGAACATCATCTCTAAAAAAATAGAGATGGATGGTGTGATTTCACCCCTGAGTGTATTTTTAGCTTATATATATATATATATATATATATATATATATATATATATTATAGATTATAGCAAACCTCCCCTTGCTAAGAGGAGAGATTTATCTCATTCTAGCTATGGTCACCACAGCCATTTTGCCACATAAATATCCTTATGTTGTGGTTGATGTAACCATTTTGCCATTAGTCACTTGGTGACAAAATATTTATCCAATAGTTTTTGGTGACTTCGCTAGGGATGAACAAGTAATTTTGATCTTTTTCCACTAGCTCCACAACAACAATTTTTGGTGACTCTACTAGGGAAGAATGCAAATTTTGAAGCCTCAAGCTTCAAATTGAAGCATTTTTAGTTCTTTTCCATATCCATTTTACACTCTGGTAGATCCACCATACACACGAAGCCAAAGAGCTCAAGGTATTGTTGACCCTATATTTAAGCTTGTGCAACAAAATAATTTTGATCTTTCCCCTCCACAAACTCACTTTTAGTGAACTAGGAGTTTTCCTCCTACAAACATCAAGTCCCTAATATCAAGCAAAGCTACTCTTTCCTTTACTAGCAGAGCTTTATCCATACATATCCCATAGATATTTATTATCCCTTCTTTCAACAGCCATATCATGGTAGTCCAAGGCCCCTGGGGTAATAATTTTGGTCCCCTTAATCTGACCCCACCTCTACATGAGCTACCCCATAGCTCAAGGAAAAATTTCTCCAAGTTCTATGGTGATGGGAAGGTTCATCTTGATGAACATATTATTGTCTTTTGCATAGCTTGTGGTGTAATAGGTGTTGAATATGAAGACATTTCAGTCAGATTGTTTGTGGAGACATTGCAAGGCACTGTTGTAGACTAGTTTTATCATCTACAAGCACAAATAGTAACTGACTAGAACACTCTCAAAGCCAAATTTGAGGCCAAGTTCAAACCTGTAAAAGATGCTCATGCCCTGTTAGCCTAGCTTACACAAATGAATAAGGAGCCTCATGAACCCATGAGAGACTTCATTTCTAAATTTGACAAGTTAAGGAATATGATTTCCATATTTGCTCAGCTAACACCTGAGAATCTCAAATGCTTCTTCATCAATTCTCAGCTTCCTAAAGTGAGTTTCTTATTGAGGTAGGCTAGCCAAATAGATCTTGTTACAGCTCAAATTTTAGTGATTGAGGTTGAAGATGACCTTATCTTGGCAAGAAAGATAAGAAGAGATCCTAACAAAGGTAAATATTATTCATCTTTTAAATATTCCTCTACAGGCACCACTGATATGAATTGCTAGCTCTAAACAAATAAATGGCACAAGGGATGTCTGATCCTCCTTATCAAGATATACCAAGGAGGATGTTTCCCAACCAATTGTATCAGGGTAATGCTACTATAAATCAAGGGTAACCAAATCACCTTCCTCCCCCACCAGGGAAGCTTGCCATTGAAGCAACACTAGCTAACTCAATAATTGGTTATCATGAAGCTAAACATGATTTCTCTTTCCAACCTGAGTTGGACCAAGAAGATGATGCTGATTTCTTTATAGAAGGCCAAGAAGAATCAGCTGGTGACTCTAACATTGGTTTCCTAAATTACTAAGATGAACCCAAGAGTAAAGTAAAAGCATTTGATGGATTATACATTGTGTTTCTAATTCATTTCAATAATTTGATATAATTGACCATGCTAAGAAGACCAAAATTAAAATGTCTAAGTTTGAATTCTTGTAATCCAACCCTGAGCAGTTGGATAGGTTAGTTCAATGCATCAAAAATAAAACCATCCCTGCAAGATAAGAAATTTCAAAAGCAACTTGTGATCCCCCAAAGAACACACCTACCCAAAATAATCTTATGATTACTCCTCCAGCTGCCCCTAGAAAGACAAAACCATTTTATGTCTCCCTATTGATAAATGGTTATTAGCTAAATAATTACATTATAGATTTTGGCACATCTGACAATGTCATGCCTGCTAAGGTGGCATAATCTCTTAGTCTCAAACTGACAAGACCTTTGGGAGATGTTTCTCCATGGAAAAAAAACAAGTTCCTTTGCTGGGACAAATCAAAGATGCTCAATTTTCATTTGTGGCTTTCCTAGATAAGAGGATTAAAATGATAGTCCTGGTGGCTGACATCCCAGCCTCCTATGGCATTCTTCTTAGGCAAAATTTTTGTTAGGATTTTGGTGGAGAATTAAGCATGGACCTATCTGAGGTGAGGATCCCTATCAAGGGCATCATGTAAAGGCTACTTCCTAGAAGGAATCAAAGTACATAGTCACTCAAATGTTGACCCCTAAAGCTTAAATTTTATTTGAGTCTTCAGGTATGGGTAATTACTTTTATCTACTGAAGACATTCCTATTTTAGTAGATGAAAGCTCTATAAGTGACAATTCAAAAAAATTAGACAAAACATCAAAAAAATTGTTAGGTCACAGTACACATGAAAAAGGATCTTCCCTTCCTAATGAAGAAAAACTTAAAAGAAGATCAAAATATGATAATGTTTGGATTCTGAAATTCGATGGTAGCAATGCTTCAAATAGTTCTAGAGCTAGAATTGTTTTAATATCTCCTCATGGAGATATTTTTCCCTATGAATATAAGTTGTAGTTTAGCAACACCAACAACATTGCTGAGTATGAATTGCTGCTACTTGGATTAAAGGTTGCTCAAGACAAAGGTGTTAAAATCCTTCATGCCAAAGGAGATGTTGAGCTAGTGGTTTTTTAGGTAAGGAACCTGTATCAAACCAAGAATGAGAGATTGTGACATTATCATAATATGGTGTGGGATTACATTGAAATATTTGACACTTTTAATATATCTATCATGCTTAGAGAATTCAACAGTCATGCAGATTCATTGGTTGTCTCTACAACTCTCTTAGTCCCTCACCAAGATTTCAAAGAAGACAAGTACACTATTGAGTTGGTCTTTTGACCAAGTGTACCTGATAATGTTGACCATTGGTAGGTGTTCAATGGTGACAACTAAATAATTGCTTTTTTAGAATATATGGATAGCTTTGAAAAGATTTAATTTGAAGGCAGTGAATCTCCACCATAGGAATCAACTCCCAAAACAAATTCAAAATTTGATGAAGAGTTCCTTTAGCTCAAAGGGAACAAAATTCCCAAAGGATTAGTTTCTCTTGAGAAACTTTTCAACAAGAATGATAGGTTTATCAAGGAATAATAAATAGATTCTAAATCCTCTAAGGATTTTGATCAAATAAATTTGAGTATAGAAGACAATCCAAAAATGGTCAACATTGGGAATTGTTGTACCCCTGATGAACAACTCAAAATTATCACTCTGCTTCACCATTACATTGATGTTTTGGCATATTCATATGATGATCTAAAATATCTTAAACCTAAAGAAATCAAGCATGAAATTCCTCTCAAGATTGGGTCATTGCCTCACAAGCAGAAGCAAAGGTAGTGTAACCCCAAGATATCAGGCATGATGTTGTTTTTCCCAATCCATCATTCCACCTAGATTACGAACATAGTCCCTATGAGAAAGAAGAATGGAGAAATTCACCTATGTGTTGATTTTAGAAATCTAAATTAGTCATCTTTAAAGGATAACTATCCCCTACCCATCATGAATAAGTTTCTATAGATAGTGACTGGCACTGAGATGTTATCAATGTTGGATGGCTTTTCAAGATATAATCAAGTGGAATTTGGTGAAGCAGACCAACATAAGACTACTTTCACAACACCTTGGGGCACTTTTGCATATCATAGAATGACTTTTGGCTTGATCAATGTTGGCACCACTTTCTAATGAGCAATGGATCGTGCTTTCAAAAATGAAATGGGGAAGTTCATTGTGGTATACATTGATTATTTGACGGTCTTCTCTAAGCATCGTCCTGATCATGTGAATCATTTACAACAAGTGTTGGATTGATGTAGGCAGAATGGTATTTCTCTTAATCCCAAGAAGTCAATTTTTGGGGTTATAGAAGGTAAAATTCTCGATCACACTTTTTCCTAAGAAGGCATAACGATCGACATAGAAAGGGTCAAATCCATTCAAGAGCTTTCTCTTCTTGCCAGTAAGACTACAGTTCACTCTTTCTTTAGAAAGGTAAATTTTTTGTGAAGGCTGATTCCTAAATTCATAGAGAAAACTCACCACATTATCAACATGATGAAAGGTAAATCCATTTTTAGCTACATTGAAGAAGGCAAATTAGCATTTCAAGACATCAAGGAAGCTATCACCCATGCCCCCATCTTGGTTTGTCCTGATTACACCAAAGACTTTATGATGTATAGCTATGCTTCTGAACATACGCTTTTAACCATCTTAGTTCAGTAGAACAAAGAAGGTGTGGAATCTCCCATCTCCTTTATGAGCTATCCTTTTAAAGTTGATGAGCTAAAGTACTCAAATATGGAGAAGCATGCTTATGCTATGGTAAAGGTGGTAAAACACTTTTGTTTTTACATCTTGAAATCACACACTGTTACTTTGGTTCCTGATACAACAATCAAATCCATTCTAACTCAATAGGAGTTTGGAACCAAAAGGGGTAATTAGATTGCTAAAATTTAGGAGTTTGATCTTTTTATCAAACTAAAGAAGCTTGTGCGGGGAAGGGGTCTCTACCAATTAATTGCTGATAACATCTAGAAGAAATAGGGCATGAAGAAATAGAAGTTGAAGACATGCCAATAGTTCTCTTTGTCACCACTACGAATGAGTGGTATTTAAATATTGCTCATTTTCTTACCTATGGTGAGTATCCTACTCACCTATCTCATAAAGAAAAGAGGATTGTTAAGTTGAAAGCTGCCAATTTTGTCTTGTGGGACAACGGTTTGTATAAAATGAACCTTGATGGGGTATTCCTTCATTGCATGGATAAAGCACAACAGAACAAACTTTTGGAGTCCTTCCACAATTTAGCTTGTGGAGGACATTTTTATACACTTGTAACTACTCATAAGATTCTATGAGCCAGGTACTATTAGCCTACTCTATTTTGAGATTCATAGGCTTAAGTGTGTAGATGCGAACTATGACAATAATTCATTGGCAAACCTAAGTTGGTTGTGTTATCTCTCAAGCATGTGGTGATAGAAGAACCATTTCAGTAATGGAGAATTGATTTCATTGGTACTATAAATATGTCCTCGAGTGATGGACATGATTATGTCCTTACAGCCATAGACTACTTTACCAAATAGGTAGAAGCCATTCCATTCAAGCATGCTACTTCAGAAGTAGTGTGTAATTTCCTTAATGAAAACATCATTTCTAGGTTTGGGGTCCCAACTAAGATTGTAAGAGATAATGCGGCTTGTTTCTCTTCTCATGAGATCACCCAGTTCTACTAATATTATGGGATTATCCTCTCCCACTCTTTTGACTATTATTTTCAAAGAAATGGTCAAGCAGAATCAAGCAACAAGAACCTGTGACCATTATCAGGAAGTTGGTAGATGACAATAAGAGAACCTGGCATAAAGCATTTCTTGATGCTTTATGGGTAGATATAATTACACCTAAGAGGGTGATAGGTATGTCCCCATTCCAACTTATGTATGGTCTCAATGCAAAGATACCAATCACCTTGGAATTACCAGCATTAAAACTAGCAAAGGCAGTGGAAGGATTAACTTTTGAAAGTTCTATCGACTAAAGGATATGTACTTGACCGAGCTTAATGAGAAATGAACTATGGTGGTGGACTGAATTTCTATGCATCAAAGTCTAGTCAAGAGACTCTTCGACCAAAAAGCAAGGATTCATGATTTTTAGATTAGAGATCAAGTCTTGTTGTGGGACAAGAGGAGAGAACCAAAAGGAATGCATGGAAAATTGGATTCCTTATGGAGAGGCCCATTTGCCATTCATCATTTAAATGGTGAAAATAGTTTCTTGCTAAAATATCAAGATGGAACACCATTTACTCTGCCTCACAGTGGGCAACATCTGAAGCACTTTAATCCTTGAAGTATCAAATAAGTCTAGTTGTACATATATACATTTGTATATTTTTTCTTTATTTTGTGTTTTTCATTTGTTTTTAGTGCCATTGGTTTTTAACACCTTTTTTTTGGTAAGCATGACTCTGTAGCCCAATGGCATAGATGAAGACACTGAGATTCTAGTTTCTAATCCCTTCGATTACTTTAGTTTTCAATCGATGGAAGTTCCCCAACTGGAGCCAGTTGTTCCCAAAATCTATCACTTGTTTTTGTGGACAACATACCAACTATTTTGGTCTTACATACCAAAACTCTCTCCTTTCTTTCTCAAAAATGTTCTGAGTAGTTAAGTTTTTCAAATATTCAAGCCTTTTTAGCTAAGGAAGTCACAGGATAGGCGAGGTTTCTCAAAGGGAATTTCAAAACACTTAAGGCATTTCCTTAGTGTTTTGAGGATGGTTCAATGTTGAGGTTTGATCAAAAGACTTAACAGTGGGCTTCAAACAAATAAAATGAACCACTTTGAACCATTAAACCATTGAACCCCACCTCCACAAGGTTTAAAGGTTCAATGCATTTAAAGGTTCAATGACTTCGGTGGACTTAAATAAAAGAAGGATTTGAAGAGTTATGATTGAACCATTGAACCATTGAACCTTGAACTTCAAAAGGTTCAACAAGTTCAAAAGACTTAGAGAATAAAAGAATTTTAAGAATGAAGATTGAACCATTGAACCATTAAACCTTGAATTGAAATGGTTCAAAGGTTCAGTGAGTTCAATAAGTTTGACAGACTTAGAAAATAAAATCCAAAGAGTTCAAAGCTTCAAAGGATTTAAAGAAAGAGAATGAACTATTGAACCTTGAACTGAAATGGTTCAAAGGTTCAAAGGGTTAAAAGAGTTTAAATTTTGAGTGGAAGCTTCAAGTGAATAAAGGAAGTAGAAGATTCTAGAAAGAAGTTCAAAGAAATGGTTCAATCGAAGAAGATTAAGAGAGTGAATGCGGCCCTTTACAAAATATTGAACCTTTGAAACATTCAACCTTTGAACCAAAAGAGTTCAAGGTTCAAGGTTCAAAGAGGTTGAAAGTGATCAGTGAAGTCCCTATGAACATCAAATTTACGATGATGGAATAACCGTTGATTTTCAAAAGACCTGAGAACCAACTCAGTGACCAGCCAAGAAAAGAGCCGAAGAAGCCAGCTAAAAATGAGAAGATAGCCCTGAGAGCTCAGATCACCAAGGAAAGACAAAATGTGGCAAGGAAAGAGAGAAAAACTATAGGAAATCCAAAAATATCTATAGGATATTTATTTTTAGTAGGTGGAATAGTCCACCAGGTGGACATCAAAAAGAGCAAACATTCAAAGGCGTGGCCTATTTTTCTACATTAAGTAAAGGTGAATGGACAACCATGTAAGCATCATAAAGAAGACCAAAAAACCCATGATTAAGAGGAGACATTTGAGATGATTCAGAATGCCAAAGTCAAGGTTGATGACCTATTCCAGCATGGCCCTTTCATAGATATTTAATGCATTCAATTTAGCATGGGCCATTTTCATGAAAACAAGGGCCCAAGTCTTTCTTGTGATGCTATTTATTGTAATCTCTCATTTTGTATAAGAGAGATCTCTCAATTATTAGAAGTGAAGCTCTGCCCAAATTGAAAGGCATTCCTGAGACTTTGAGATTAGATTGTTAATCATATTTTGTTAAATGAATGATAAAGCAAGCAACCTTTTAGACTTTATGTTGGAATAAGCTTGTGTCATCTAGGAAATTATTCTTATGTATGTTTCCTACATATAGTCTTGTCCATTTAATCAAACAAGCAGAACAAGTGGAAATAAGCTGGAAGATGTCTTGAAGCTGACTATGGGAAACTTTGTGCTACCATAAGTGTCTTCAATCTATGTTTTATGTAAAGGATAATAGAGATACTTTGAGCTCTCTTTATCCTTTGTAATCATTTACTCTATTGTAGTTTTAGGTGGATATTTTGTGCTGAGATTAATCCTATGGTGTTCTTTGTCCTAATCAGTGGGAGAAATAATGAAAGACTTGTCAAGAATCTAGAACCACAAATGCTCTGATTCCAATTTGTTAGGATCTTGCTCCTCAATAAGAGCACAAATGATTACTTTGTATAAGCAAATAAACATGGAATTATACCAGAATTAACAAGTAACTAGAATTCACAAATGACATAGAATATGAGAGATAATACATAATCTTGTATTAATACTCATGCCAGAAGGAAATACAATGAAGATGCCACAATCTTCCACACCTCTCAGATGTACATATCTCTTTCCCTTAAGAGTTCACTCTCCTACCAAAAATGGTCCCAACACACAACTCAAACACAGAGTTGGTGTTCACCTCCAACCAGTTAGTAATAACACTACCAGTACCAAGCACTCAAAATTACTTCAAGTAGATCTCCCATAAACTTACAACAACCTGAAACTCAAATGATCTTACTTACCATGTAGAACTTCTTCTTGATCTTGCAATAACCTGCAAATCAACCTGTTCTTACAATTGGAAGGATCTACCTTGCCTTCCTCTATTGCTCATAATTAAAATACATGCCAATGAGTCTATAAATAGATGCCATACTAAACAATAACTTAGACTTCTAATTTATAATAATTAGACACATAGCTCAAGACTCGAAATAGCCTTTATATGCAAACAACTAGTTCAACAAACTAACTATTCATGCAATGAACAATTCTAGAACCGTACAGGTGACCGATGTCGGTCCTTGTCTACTTGGAGGTGACCGACGTCGACCGACTCCTGACCGATGTCAGTTTCTTCCTATTCACCCTTGACCGATGTCGATTGGCCTGACTGACATCGATGACTATGAAACTCAACAACTCCTCCATGTCTGCATATAGTGAAACTTTTAGCTCCACAACCTAACAATCTCCCACTTAGAGATAAATAGTTGCACCTATACCTATACTTGTACATTATTTAGTTTGTTTCCTTGGCTTTGTATCCCTCTTTAAGATCACTCTTGAAGACCAACCACCACAAATCCTATGGTGCACCTCTTATCATCCAAATCACCTTGCCACATCCAATTCTACAAACCCATGTAGAGAAGTGTTTGACCCTGCATAACATGTATACCTGCTGCTGGTCCCTCTCAGATACCTGAGAATCCATTAAACTGCCTTCTAGTGCTTCTTTCCTAGATTGGCTCCAAACTCCTTGACAACTCCCACTACTTGGGAAATCTTAGGATTCGTACACATGTACTCAACCTCATCATGTGAATCAAGACACTATTCATATAACTATCCAACTATCGACGTGTTAACCAGTTTTACACAATCATCTAGAGACAAAATCAACTTGTGAACTTCCATGTCTCTAGAACACACTCATGCCAAATAATCTTGTTGCTCCTAGATTCCTCATGACACACCTCTGGACTAACTTTACATTTAGTTAAGCAACTACCTGCATATGTGACCCTACAACAAGCACACAATACAGTAACAAGATAATGTAGCTAATATTATCCAACCTAGTAAAGAGAAACACAATGGTCAAACCTCCATTATTCTACAGCTTACTCAAGACCATATACCCTAGCCTTTCGTCTCACGTGTCCATTTCCACTTTTCTTTATCTTGAAAATCCATTCGTCTCTCAATGTTTTCTTCCAGCTGGAAACTCCACCAAAAAACTCCTATTTGGTTCTTCTCCAAGGAATCACATCCTTCATCCATGCCAAGCTCCCACTATTTCTTGGATCTACCTACTCTACTTCTTTAATAACTTCTTAGTTCTTGACCATCAGTGAGCAACAAGTAGTGTAAAGAAGGGAAATGATGAATTTGAGGCTTACTTACCCTTTCAGTTCTCCATATGGGTGCTTGAGACTCCTTGATAGCATGTTGTCCACCCAAAATCCATCTCAGTGACCGATGCCGATCACATCTCAGTCTGCACCCGACTGACGTCGATTCCATGCGATTGCCTCATTGTCGATGTTGGTTCCCCCTGACCAACGATAGTATTTATTTGTTTGGAGTTACCAAGTTCGGGTTGCACATAGCTGATGTCGGTCCCTGTCTAGATGCTGATGCCAATTTTCTAACCAACATCGGTCTTTATGTTTTACTTGTGAGCAATGACTTCTACCCTTGAGCTCCTTTTGGATTAAACCCTTGTCCATATCAACCTTGCTCTACTCAGAATTCTTTAGCCCCTTGCATTGATCTCTATCCATCATCTTCTCTTGGAAAACCAAGGCTTTCTTGTTCTTGTCACAAACGTCAGATTTCTCAAGAAATGTCACTTTCTTCCTTTGTTTACAGAAATCTTGAGCCATGCTTTTCAAATATGAAAGCATACCCTTAGACTCAAGAACATGCATCCCCTTCCTATTCATGTGACCAAGCCTATTAAGCCACATCTTCAAATCTACAACTGAAGTAGATAAACCAAAAGGAGAATCAGTAATACAAGTAGATAGATAAAGAGTACCTACTTTCTTACCTCTTGCTACAACAAGTGCACCCTTGGTAACTTTCCAAGAGTCTTCTGTGAGAGTTACTGTGCAACCCTCATCACCCAACTTTCCAACAGAAATCAAATTCCGCTTCAGGACTGGGACATGCATGACCTCCTTCAACACCCATGTGTTGCCCGTCTATAATTTCAGATTCACTTTCCCTTTGCCAACCATTTTAAAAGGCTTACCATCTCCTAAATAAATTTCTCCAAAATCTCCCTAGACATACTCATGAAAAAATTCCCTATTTGGGGATGCATGGAAAGAGGCACCAGAATCTAAAACCCAAGATTCTACTTTATCCAAGGAACATACCAAAGCATCCTGTGCAATAATACCTGCAACATCTACTTCTTCATGTCCTTCATGCTAATCTTCATTCACCCAACAATCTTTCTTTACATGCCCTTGCTTTCCACATTTCTAGCAGGTTATTCTGCCATACCTGGACTTGGATCTCCTGCCTATCTTTGACCTTGATCTCCCATGCTCGATCTTCTCTCTTTGCCTTCCCTTGCTTTCAACACTCAATGCATTTCTTGATGATTCACATGTGCTTTTCTTGTGAATTTATTCATTCAAGATTACACTCACAACATCATTCACTTTTAAGATTTTAGAAGTAGACGCAATATTACTAACTACCATTACCAAACTCTCCCAACTTTCAGGTAATGAGCATAAGATTAAGAGAGCCTTAATTTCATCATCAAAAACAATATTGACTAAATTTAATTGGTTTACCAAACCATGGAAATCACTAAGATGACTATGTACAGATCCACCTTCCAACATTTGCAAATTAAATAATTGCTTCATAAGAAATACCTTATTCAAAGCTGAGGGTTTTTCATATAAATTTTCCAAAGATTCCATCAACTCTACCATTGTCTTAGCTTGTGATAAGTTGTAAATCACAGATGATGCAAGACTCAACCTTATAGATCCCATAGCCTTCTGATCAAGAACCTTCCATTCTTCATCCTTCATATCCATGGTCTTGCATGCAACCCCACCTAATGGTAAGTACAAATCTTTTTGATATAGATAATCTTCAATCTGCATCCTCCATAATTGATAGTTCTTGCCATTAAACTTTTCCATTTGTAGCTTACTTTCTTCTGCCATTGCTATACTCCCACTCAAATAGAAACCCCTGTGAGTGATCTATAATCAACAAACACTAACTAGATCTGATACAACCTATTAGTAACCCAACCTAGCTCTCATACCACTTGTCAAGAATCTAGAACTACAAACGCTCTGATTCTAACTTGTTAGGATCTTGCTCCTCAATAAGAGCACAAATGATTACCTTGTATAAGCAACTAAACACGGAATTATACCAGAATTAACAAGTAACTAGAATTCACAAATGACACAGAATATGAGAGACAATACACAATCTTGTATTAATACTCATGCCAGAAGGAAATACAATGAAGATGCCACAATCTTCCACACCTCTCAAATGTACAGATCTCTTTCCCTCAAGAGTTCACTCTCCTACAGAAAATGGTCCCAACACATAACTCAAACACAGAGTTGGTGTTCACCTCCAACCAGTTAGTAATAACACTACCAGTACCAAGCACTCAAAAGTACTTCAAGTAGATCTCCCATGAACTTGCAACAACCTGCAACTCAAATGATCTTACTTACCATGTACAACTTCTTTCTGATCTTGTAACAACTTGCAGATTAACCTATTCTTACAATTGGAAGGATCTACCTTGCCTTCCTCTATTGCTCATAATTACAATACATGCCAATGAGTCTATAAATAGATCCCATACTAAACAATAACTTAGACTTCTAATTTATAATAATTAGACACGCAGCTCAAGACTCAAAATAGCCTTTACATGCAAACAACTAGTTCAACAAACTAACTGTTCATGCAATGAATAGTTTTGGAACCACACAGGCAATCGACGTCAGTCCCTATCTGCCTGGAGGTGACCAACATTGGCCAACTCTTGACTGATGTTGGTTGCTTCTTGTTCACCCCTGACCGATGTTGATTGGCCTGACTGATGCCTGTGACTGTGACACTCAACAACTCCTCCATGTCTGCATATAGTGAAGCTTTTAGCTCCATAACCTAACAAGACTTTATGCTTTCATGGGTTTTTTGTGGATCCTGTTGATAACCTAGGAAGTCTTCCTCTAGTTTTTTGAACATCATTTTTGAAAGAAGAGAAATGCCTTCAGTAATTACCCAAGAATTCTCCCCTTTTCTGTGAACATCATCTCTTAAAAAAGAGAGATGGATGGTATGATTTCACCCCTAAGTGTATTTTTATCCTATATTTATATATATATATACACATACACACACACACACTAGATTATAAGGAACCTCCCATTGCTGAGAGGAGAGATTTATCTCATTTTGGTTGTGGTCACCACACCCATTTTGCTACATAAATCTCCTTATGATGTGGTTGATGTAACCATTTTACCATCAGTCAGCTGGTGACAAAATATTCATTCAATAGATAACATCAAAGACATACTAAAACTAACAACTCAAAAAATACATATTATGAGTGCCATCTTACGTGGTGTGTGCATTGGATCTAGTTGCTCCTCTATTGTCCCCCAACACCTCCATCTATGCCAACCTCTCTGATGATAATCTCTCTATCAAACTCTAAGGGATGAATCTCTCCTACATTAAACTCATAATAAGAAGGCATTTATCCTGTAACATCATGATATATATCATAAAATATTGTTTTAACAACAAATCAATATGATCATAATGTAAAGAATATATAATACAACTAACTCATAGTAATGAAATCATGTAATCAAAGAAACATAAAACTATCCCATAATAGCATATGACTTACAAATTAATTAAATAGTAATTAAATTAAATTACCAACCATAATAATCTAAGATAATCAAGTAAATTTGCTTAGTGGGAAATCGAGATGTGACATTTATGAACACAACATGGTGTTCCTTCACTTTATTGTTCACTATAAATTTTGATTGGATGTGTGATCCATTATATATATATATATATATATATATATATATATATATATATATATATATATATATATATATATATATAGCATTTGACTCTATGTTGAATTTTACTTCATTTATCTATCTTATATGTCTCTTTATATTTCATATTATGTGTTGTCTATGGTGTCATTTTATTTCTTTATGATCTCTTATGGATTCTTTTCATGATTACATTGCTTCTCTTTATGAATTTATTTATTTCCATGAAAGTCTTTATATTTTATCATGATTATTTTCTACCCTATCTCAAAAATAAGGATAAATTATTATTGCAACTTTGTTATACACACCTTGTTCCCCTTAGTAATCCTTATTTACCTTGTGATCAGTTATAAAACAAGTCATCTCATTGTTATTCTTTATTTTCCGCATCCAATTTAGATCTCCTTTTATTCCCCCTTATCTACTTTATCAAACTAAGCATACACATGGTTAAAACTTGAGATAGAATATTGTTTCATAGGTAAGCTTAAGTGTTTTAGTCAATCATGTATTTACATACGTAGATTCCTTTAGCCAAAGTCTAAAGCTCATTCATGTGTATCACTTCTATCTCTCATGTTATTTATTCCAAGTCTATATGGAGGAGGAATCTTAAAATCCATAAAAAAGTAAAATCCAAATCATTTGAACAAAAGGCAATATTTAAAAATTTAAAAGTCAAATCACACTAAAAGACATGATTAAAGCACAACTTCTTTTTCTAATCAAAAAACAAACTCCATTTTTGGCCTCATGATAGAGTTGAGGTCCATTGGGGTGTGGTAGGCTAGTATATTGGAAAAGGAGAATAAAAAATCTTTTAATGATACCTACTTTCTCACACAAGTACCTAATCTTTGTAGTAAATTAACAACTCTGTAAGAGGTCTTGAGGAACAAAGAACACATTGTGGAAAGGTAGGTATATTTTAATTTTATAATTCATTTAACCAACATGTTTCAATCTTATTATCTCACTTATTTGCATATACAACTTTTTGCTTATTGGGAATGGGTATCCTTTGTATATTGATGGTCACTAGCCACTTAGTGTCTTTTCTATGTCCTGAGTGTGCCTCATGTTTCCTAAGGTTTTATCATAGATGCCTACTTTTTTATTTTTACTTTCCATCTTCCATTTGAAATAATCCTAATATTCCCCTTGAGAAACATTATTTTTTCATTGATCATCCCCCTAGGGATTCCATTTATGAGTTGCATTGTAAGACCATGGGTAAGATCAAGACTTCCTCACAAATTACAACATTACAAACATCCTCTTAAAAAAAATTCCCAGATTTGTTTCCACTTCATTGGTTTTTACTTTGTGAGTTAAAATGTATGACCATGGATAAGACTAGGCCTTGCTCACAAAACTTTCCAATACCCAAGTCACAATGAAATTACATCTATCAAATTTGAGATAAGTAGCGATTGATTATGAGTTCCACATCATTGAAATATTTTTTATCTTGATATTATATGTTTTATGCTTAATTAATTGGTTTTTCACTTTTATCTTCTTAGTTTTTGATTTCATGTATGCTTATAACCATTTTCTTAAATGTTTCATACTTCCCATCTTGAATTATTGTGCTCAATTTAAGTTCATTTTTCCAATTTTGTTTCTCTTTTATACTTCCCAATGTGACTTAGTATGATAGATTGACTTAATTGTTTTATTTTTATACCATTTTTGTTTCATGTTCTTTCCATTTTATTACATTATTTTCATACTTCCCAATGTGATATAGTGTGATTTTAATTGTGTTATCTTGGTGCTAATATTTTTTATAGTTTAAAAACATTTTGTTACCCCTTTTACAATCTTTGATTTATTATATTTAGTCATCTTTTGTTATTGCACATTTCCCATCATGATATAGTGTGTATTACATTTGTTTTTTATTTCTTATACTTTTTCAAATCATTTTTATCTTTTTATTATTAACCATGCATGTGTATCACATAATGTTTTAAAAAACACTCAACATATGTTTCCCATAGCATATACAACAAAAGCTAAATACATGTGCTAGCAATAAATATATCCATGCATAGAAATCCAAAACTAAATAAAAATCATGAGATAAAAACCCACTATCAAAATTATTATTTATATATATCATGTGTTTTATACATGGTACAAAATAGAAAATAGATATAGCTCTAAGGCTAGGTTCCATCATGCCTATCATGTGGTCTAGCCATGATACCCATTTATGCCTAGGACTATCCACTCTAAATGAAACAATATAATGAGGTAGTATGGGATCTCAAACCTACTACCTAACCCTATATATTGGACACCTATTCCTACACCTATCCAAGCTAGGTAGGGATAGCCATGTGCACTACTATCTCTTGAGACAAGGCATACCAAGCCTATGCCTCTCTCTTTCCCAACCCTTCCAGTGGTTATAATACATCCGCAAATGCCTATAACTACCTTATACCCTCCCCCACTATTCTAAAATAGCTTGCCTAGGTCGGGGTAGATGAAACCACATGATCATCTAGTGTGGTGGGGTTGTATGGAGCCAACACCCCATCAAAAATGTCATTATATGTAACCATAACTAGAGATACCCATCTAATCTCATCTATTGTAAGATATACAAAACAAAAACTAGATAGATATTAAATCACATATATATCTAAAAATCTATCTATCTTCTACAATCACATGTAACTAGTATCCTATATCACAACTTAAATCAAAATTACTACATTTCTCACTAGTGTTGGTGTCACCAACCACTATCTCCCCATCGGGTCATCCATCGAGCATGGTCACTCCATCTACTCATCCCAAGAGCTCCTCCTCTATTGATCACATCTGTACTAATGCAAAGCTAGGAGTCACCACTCAAACACACTATGATCATCTCTTGATAGGTGCCTCTATGGACCAACTATGTTTTAGAGTAGTTTCGAGGTCATCCTGCATTATATCACTCACTTTTTCCTACTCTCATTAGTGGTTATTCCATATATGGTGTGGATAGGGTGTTTATTATTTCTATTACCACTAAATTTCTTGTTGTGGTACATGTTGTGTACTTGCATCTACATCTATGTCATCCCCTCCCACTGCCACCTACTACCATGCTCAATAAGTCCATGGTCTAGCATGTTGAAGTCTAATCATAGGTATCTCCATTGGTACTCATCCTTTTTTCCCCTTCAACTCTCTATAATTTTGTGCTAAGTAAGCAAGCACTACTAGAGGGGCCACTAGGTTTGGGAGTCTAAATTGCCTTGGAAAGTGTGCCACTAGATGTGACTCTACCCATGAAGTGTAGTGGCCATGATTTACACCTATGCCAACCCTATCACAATGGTCAACCAACTATCTCATAAAGTAGTCATGCACATGTAGGCATACCACATGATCTCCCCTCATGTGATACTATAAAACACTATAACATGAGGAACTACTCAAGTTACATGGTCCTTCTTCCATCTTTCCACTGGAGGTAACCTATCATCAACCACATGGGGAAACCCAACTGGCTAATAAATGGGGAACCTATCATATATCTAAGAACTTAAGAAAATAATAGGTACCATGGTATTCTACCCTTTAGAAAACATCCCATACATATCATGCATGATATGGACCTAGATAATAGCCCTAAAATTATAGATTTCTCCTTGATCTAAAATGGACTAACATAAGACTATTATGAATAACAGTACCTTATCATCCAACTTTTGACACAACACTCATGCTATCATAAGTTTTATCATGGCCTTCCATGTCTAGAATCTCCATAATATATACATCAAATAGACTCACCCTCAATCTAGGTTATATCTTATTTAAGCACATCACCCACTAGGTTAGTTCTCACCTCTCTTCCAGATCATTTAGTATCCCAATGATCACCAGTGTCCCTCCTATCGATAATCCCAATAATGCATGGACATGCTCTATTGTGATACCCACATCAATGGTATCCCCATACACCACCCATTAAAATGTGTTGGTCAATCATTCCCATGCTTCAAGGAACATGAAAATGAGATCAATAATAAGTAAGATGCATCACATCTCCATGTTACCTCCAAAGCCCATTGTGACCAGTCACACTCTGTCCACATTAGTTAATAAATCTAATAGATCTGGTAGCCATGATGCATCTACCAAGTTCTAATACCTATAGCATCTTTACAAAATATCAAGAAATAAAGGATTTATCAAATATTCATGTCATATATAATCAGAATACATTCTTAAAATTTCAAAAAATAGTCACTTAAATCAGTTGGTCTGACTTAGTTTCTCAATTTTAATAGAATCAACCCATTTAATACTAAATCATCCCTATATTATATTTAAAATATGAAAATTTCCCCTTCCTTTTCCAGCTAGATCCACCACATCAATACAATATCAATCATCTCCTTGCCTTGCAATACTATATAGGCCCTATTATATACAATCAACTTCTTTTAACGATACTACATTAGTCCTATCCAATAAACTATGTCATCCCTATTATATGCATTCAACTTTGTTCCCCTTACCAACTAAGTCAACCTACTACTATGCATTTGGCCACCTATTATCATACTAAATAAACCCATTGCTACACAACTAATCCTATCTTTTTGGCTGTCCTTATGGACTAAGTCGACCAGGTCAACTATGTTCTTCCATAGAGATGACTTATTGACCATTTACCATAAATGCCTTAGGCATTTTTTGGTCTGACTTCTTCCTAACCAGTACCATATTTTACCCCTAGTTTACATAAAAAAAATTATAGGGTTCATTATGGTGCCTAGAATTTTGCTACTAGTCAATTTTCTATTTTTAGTCTAATTTTAAATACACATTTTTAAAAATTTGAAAGTCTCAATTAATTATTTGTGTTTCACTCAATGTATTTTCTATGCATCCTCCTCATTTTATTTTTCATCTCCTCACCATGATGTCTCTATGGTGTCCAACTAGGTCTCTCAAATCTCTATTTTCTCATATTAGTAAAAATAGAAAATGATTTTTTTGACCTTATTTATATTTGTTATTCCAAAATTATTTTCTTTTCAAATATTTACCACCAAATTTAATATTTTGATATTATATTTATTTCTACTAGCTATTTTTTTGAAACATAAAATGTTATGGAATCTTGACATCATAGAGAATATTTTCACCTATTATATGTATATGTTGTGAAAAGTTTGATTAATCACTCTTTTTCTCTAATTTTTATAGGTTTTCCTAATGTTACCTACATTGGACACCTTCACATTTTTTTCATCACATTCTTTATCTATAACACTAAGGTAAGTAAAGGGCATGTGTTTTTCAATTCTATCCTTTTATTTATCTTATTTTCTCCTTACTAAAATTTATTTAGCTTCAACATTATGTGTTTTTATGTTATTTTTTCAAAGAACCATCCCGTGTTGTACCTATGTGACATGTGATGAGATTTGAGTGGGACGTATATATACACATAATATTTTCAAGCTTTAATAATTTTTAATACTTTATATCTTACAAGAACCCATTGAGTCTTAATCTCTTTTAGTACATACCTTAAAGGGTGAACTAAGAAAGGGGGTGGGCATGCCATTGGTGTTCTATAGGATTATTTTATCTCTATTACCACTTTCTATCTACAAAACCATCTCCTAAAAACATTCCCCTAAGCTTTGCCTCCTATATTTCACCCTCCTCTAGTAATTTTTCACCTTCATTAACCCTTCCCTAATATAAACTCCTTTTTGATTGTTTATGATATAATAGCAATCCCATTAACCTTGTAATCTAATTGAAAAAAAATAATTTAGGGTTTAGGTCATCCCCTAGATGACCTAGACCAAGACCTAACTTGATTTGTCAATAATGATACATAATCGATTGGGCTGACCCTATCAGCTAAACTTTTAAAAATGACTAGGGTTAGATTCAACTATATAAACACTTTCATTTTGCCATTTTTTATGAAGATAAGAGAAGAAGAAGAGATATGTCTTTTAAATCTTCTTATCCACCAGTTTACTTTAGGAACATAGCTTAGGGTTTCATAATTTCATTAGAGATATGGATCTTGTCTTATAGATAAGTCTTTTGGATGCATAGATAGGTTGTGTATCCTACATCTGATTTATCCTTGTTAACCTTACATACCACAACAACCACTTGTGAAGCACCTTGGCCAAGGGAGATATTGAGGCTTGATGGGTTCATATTCAAAGGTAAGTATTCTTAACTTTGTTCCTCCTTTATAAGAGTAGATAGATTTTCATTTATACTTCTCTCTCATGCGTTAAGATTCCATATACATTTATGTGAGCATATGTATTCAATTCATGTCTAATATTTATGTTTATTACCCCCACTTTGTGCCACAAGCTTTGGTGAGCACTATATTAGAATTTTACTTCAATATTGTCATTTATATATTATGAACATGAAAACATATGATCTGATTAGGGTTATTTCATAATGTTTCTTGATTGGAGGCTTTGGAACCCTCCTTAGCGATATTATTATGGTAAGATATCCCTTAGTTTGGTCTATTGGATCCATCTTGGTCATGAACCTAGATATATAATTTATTAATAATCAGAAGTGTAAGTAAGATTTATATTCTCTAAGCTAGGATTGATTTAATAGATCAATTGTATTTCCCTTTGCATACACTTTGCATCCCTAGGGTAGTCTATGTGAGCACAAAAATGTATCTAAATAGTGAATGAGTGGGATGATGCCACATGAAAAAATATCACTTCATTGTAGAAAAAATAGTCAATAAAAAATAGTGGCATCAAGTGAATAGGAGATCACCAACTAGCAGTCCCACAATGTAGAGCCCAAAGTGAATAAGGAGATAACATATGTAGGCCATCAACTATGACTGGGGATAAATGGGTTAAAGGAGTGATGTGACCAAGTAATAAAGGTGGTAAAGAATGTAAAAGTGCCATGATATCAATACACCAACCTAAAATTGATAGACTATCTAGTCGTTAAGACTGTCAAAAGCAAGATTTATAGAATCAAAGCATAGTGACTTAAATATCTAAGGATTGAGAGATAAATGAATCATGAGGATGTTGTAGTTGGTGTAGTTAATTACATTAATCTTGAGTCTAAAAAATTTAATGGTAATATATCTAATAGCATTAATGCATGAATGATACTAACATAATGAGATCATGCCAAAAACATGCAGGATAAAGGAGTATCTTAATGATAAGCATGGCACTGAAGTCTCTAGGGAGTAACATTGAAAGAGAAAATGATGGAATTAGGAAAAATATCCCAAGGCAAGTAGTTACAAAATATATATAGCCACATTTTTTCACATATAAACATTCAAATTTAGTTGTAGTTGGTAAATGATTAATTATTGGTTACTCTAAAACCAATGAGAGAAGACGTCAAGATGATAGATTTAGGTTCAAGACAATAATTACCATACTTTTAGGACATAATTATAGTTCTAATTATCTTTTTACATTCCTATTTAATTTGAAGAAACATTATGTGTCTTGATTTATGATATTCATTCAAGTTGCTTAGCTAATTTTTTGAATGTAATCAATGATTTGTGGGATTTCCATTGCCTATAAAATATCAAGTATTACATTGTAAAATGGTTGACATTTCTAGAAATAGTAATGATGCCAAAATTTGACCTTCATGAGTCATTTATCACTTGAGCCTTGAAACTAATGAGAATTGAGTTTGCTTTTCATCAGGATTATTGTATTCTATGTTTATTTTTAGTTTGTTTATCTATGCATGTGGGTAATTTTCACCCTTCTCATTACTATCCATTCCTTTGCACCTATGTGTAGATATTTTATCCCTCTTGTAGGTTATATGTTGTGTATGTCTAGGTATAAACATGCACTACCTTTGGATCATTTATCATTCCTCTTAGTGTTATATTTTGTCTTATGCCTTCATATGAATCACTTATGCAAGTCAAGTGATTATTTTAGAGATTGTGTAATGTCTTCTCTTTTTTTATATTTTTAGTGTGTTATTTAAAGCCCCTAGAGGTGTTATCTATAGTATTGGTACATCACCTTTTACATTTTACCAAAACCTCTCTTCTTTTTCCCCACTTTAAGATTAGCATTAGATTACCGTTTAACTCTTTTAGGCCTACATCTTGATCCTAAATCAGATGCATTTATATCATAAGGAAGATGGCCTTCTCTAGAGGTTCATCCCAAGGAGTAAAAGAGTCCCACACCTTGGGGGATGATCTCATTATCTCACTGAGCCAATTTTTACAATATAATGGCTGCAAAGTTTAAAGGACAACAAGTATTGAATTTCTTATGAAACATATGATAAATTGATATAACATTGAGACACGTAAGAAGCATGTGCATGATATATAACATGGAATAAGAGTAAAATTAGGAAATAAAAGTAATGTGTGATATAATCATGGAACCATATTAAAATATAATGAAAATACAACTAATGTCACACAATGTCCCATAATTTTTATATAATGTCACACATAAGACCCAAAGGCCACATAGAAAGGACATGTGAATGTCACACAAACACAAAAGGCCAAGGGCCACACTCAAATTGTGTGATGATACCATATAAGTAAGAGAATATATATGTTATAAACATAAGGATAAAGGCCACACACAATAATAAAGGAATTCAAAACTTATCATATGGTGAAGTAAAAATTTAAAAATAAGCATGGAGTAAATGAGACTAGTCTACATCAACCATATGTATCAGCATCATTATCAAAATAAAGTATATGCATGTAACACAATGTAAAGTATGAGTTAATAGAAAAACATTTGTATGATATATAACTCATCATAGTAGAAAGGTTATGGATAGATACAATTAGTTAAATTATTCATAGATAATGAAGATATGCCTCTAGCTTAGCATGGATGCTTGGGAAAAGGGGAAGCCCAACACTAAATAACCATATAATAGTATGTCTTGTATCACACACACATAGCTTGTGAATATTATTGTGTATTAAAAAATAAATTAAACACTTTATATTATTAACATGATAAATATAACATATTTAAATAAGTAAGATAGCAATAGTTGAAATGATTTTGAGGTCTTAATATTGATTTTTTTTTAATATTTTATTTTTTTGTATTTTTTCCATATTTGAATTTTTAATTTTTTTTTAAATATTGGAGTTTAAAATATTAAAAAACTAATAATCAATGCTTATAAAATGAATAAATAGGAGGGATTCAAAAAATACAAAACAAGGTGATTAAATATAATGTGGTATGAAGGAATGTGAATAATATACCCCTAATGTATGTGTAAAAGAGTCATAAAAATGTAGAACAAATGATTGACATAGTTAATAATTTAATTTCCTCCTAATATGAAAGGGGCTATGTGTGGTCATGTAGTGTGTAAAAGTAGAGAGATGTGATCATGTACATAAAATGGAAGCCATAACATGATATATATGCCATAGTAAGAAAGTGTACTACCATAAAGAATGAGAATTGAAAGCATTGTAAGATATCTATTTTGGATTTTTTTAATAAGTTTTAAAATCAAGAGGTAAAGTTCCCAAAGTGAAAATAAAGACAAGGTCTAGAATAAATATTTGAAATTGGGATATAATAATTATCAATGAGGTAAAAACAAAGAAGATTTATATAAATGAAAATATGCTAATAGCTAATTATTTATGTTTGTAGTAGGAGACATGTATACATAACCTATGATATGATATGATGGAGTTATTTCATGTGAAAAGGAAATGTCAACTATAGACACTTCTAAATCTGAATATGAATCATATGCTATAATATAAACATTTGAATCATTATTCATATACCTACGTGGTCTTATATCCTAATTTATAATAGGAGAGGATGTAAATACCTATACATGTGGTTAATTACTATGAATAACATGTAGTGCCTTAGGAGATAAAGACTTATTTTTAGGTGTCACTTTCTATTTAGGATAATTTGTCATGTTATTTGTAACTAAGTTTTCTCATTCATAACTACATCGTGTTCATAAATAGATCGAAAGACTTATTCTGTAATATGATTACTTGTAGCTAAATCATGCTCATAAATAGATGGAGAAAATATTTTTTTAATATCTAGAGAGAGATCTTGAATAATTTCATAGACTATTATATTACCATGTTTTTCAATGTATGTGCCAACAAAATTTTATGCAGGAGTCAATATCATTCATTCCAAAAGATATTCATATTAGATTTATGGAATTATGACCACTTGATTATACTTAATATATTTGATACATTTATGCACTTTAAAAGGTACTTCTCAAATATTTTATAGTCAATGGCATCCTAATATAATATCAAAGACCCTTGTGTTTGGTGTTGTTTCTTTCAAAACATGCCCCAATTTCATTGAAATCATGATACCCAGTATTTTGTCTTTTCAAGCATGGTCTTGATTTTGATTATGGTTTAGTTTTTTTATCATTTTTGGCCATTATTTTGGCATAATTTATTTTTTAAGTCAAAATATGGATTTAGGAACCTTCCTATTGCATATACCAAGTCTAATCAATAAGTTTTCATATATAACACTAAGGCAAAATAAATCTTGGAGGTTTTCTACTTTCCTTTGCTAATCAATAAGATTTACCCAATTAGGTTTATAGGAGATTAAAAGTATTTATATTTTTTATTTTATAAACTAGGGGTGAAAACCTAGATTAGGTCTAATGGGTCCTTAAAATACCTTATTTAATGATATTTGGGTCTTTTAACTTGAATGGGTCTTAGAGGTTACCTTAGCCCCTTCCTGATGTTAGTCAAAATTAAAAGCCTAACTAGGTCTAAGGGGAAAACTCTCTCCCTCCTTATTATAATCAATCCAAGATCCTAATTAGGTTAGAAGAGGTTGTTTTAACCACATACTATTTTATTTAGATTTATAGGTCTAATAAGGTCTATGGGGGCTTATCATCCCTTAACCTATTTTAGTCATGATGAAGAACTCAACTAAGTCGGGGGGCCTTCCCATCACCCTTCCTTAAGGATTCATTCCCAAAGGCCAAATTTAAGCCTAAAAGGGCCTTAAGATGTCACCCTTTTGTTAATTTGGGTTATAAACTTGATTTAGTCCATGGGAATTCGAGCACCTTTAAGTGTAATGTTGGTTTTCCAAGCATATATTTTGATCCACTACTCTATTTTATATGTTGTTTTTAGGGTTAAATAAATGGCTTTCACATATTTTCAATAGTATTAATATCAAAGAGGAGAAGTGAAGGGTCTCAAACCAATAAACATTTTTGTCTTAGGACTTTGTTCATTTTGTGAATTGCATGTTCAATATATTTGATTTATTTTTCCTTTGTCAAGGAAATAACATACTTTATTTAATATTTTAGAAGGAATTCTGAAAAAAGAGTGTTGTTAAATATGGAATGAGATCCAAAATGTGAAAAAGAGTGCTAACATTAATTCTTTTAGCTTCTAGTGCATTGAAAAATGTTTTCTTCTTGGAGTATGCCCTCGGTGGGTGGATCACATTTAATTATTATAACCAACTTTTGGAGGGAGGATTTTTATCCCTCATTTGACTCTAACTATATATAAGAATAAAAATATAATTTAGAGGGGTTCATTCATTTTAAATTAAAGGATAGAGTAGAGGACCAAACAATTTTATTTTCTGTAATTTCTTGTTTTCCTAATTTCTTTTCCTTGTGAGCTATGATGTTTTGAAGTATTCTGATGTATTTTAATTGAGAATGGTGGATCTTAAACATTGTTTTTTAAGAAAATATATATCAATTGAAAGGTATTGGATATTTTTATTCATTATACTCACATGTACAAGTGATTTGTTTTCATATTTATTCATAACTGAATCATCCACAAATTCTTGCATATCATTTGTTCATCCTTGTGAGCATATTAGTCAGGGAAAATATTAATTTCATGGATTTCATCTAATCAAGTGGATCACATTTTTGTTTAATAAAAAATAAGCTCAATTATTTTATATTTATCCTTATATTTTTTATCTTGTTATGAATCAGTTACCTTAGGGTTAGAATAGATTTGAAAATTGAAATATGAGTTTACAAGTTTTATCTTGATTGCAAATTTTACTCATTGGTGTTATTAAAATGGTTTGTTAATGTACATAATGAAATGCTATTGAATTATCCATAATCTCTTGTCAAATATAATTGTGTTGATTATTTTGGGTAATTTATTCATGTTTATTGTCCCTTATTACATGCCTAAACACATAATCAACACATAGACAAACTTGTGCTATCTCTCAATTTTCAAAGCTTAAATTTATATCAACATGACCATTTAAATTAAAGAGTTTCACATCTTACCAAATAGGTTATCCAGTATGACATGACCTAGTGATATAGACATTTCAAATATTTCATCTTCATTTTAGGAGAGGCTTGGTTGATTTTTCACCCTACCTAAGTTGGTATGCTAAACAACCCATCAACAAACTAGTGCTAGGAGGGATTAAACCTAAGATTTAACTTTAAAAAATTGGAGTTATACCCACATTGAGGTATTAAAAATACCAAATTGTAAAATAAGAGAATAAATATGATTTCAAAGTCTATTAATGGTGGATTTGATATGATATACCTCACAAAACAAAGAAAAACTAGAACTGATAAAGGAAAATCCAAAACTAGACACATCCATTCAGCTAGTGGTTCACTAAAGGCTATTATTTATTTTCTCAATACTTTTTAAATCCTTATTAACCCATCAATGATTTATTTTGGCTTAGTGGAGGTAAATTACCTATGAATATTCTAGGATTTATCCATGATTTACTTAAAAATCTTGAGAAATTTATTTTAGGTGTGATTATGGTGGGATTCAAACCATAAGAGCACAAATACAAGATTTCAATATTCCATTATAATAATTCAAATCCAATATGAGGATGTGGTTTGTAAATTGTTCCTTTACAATTTGGATGAAATGGATTATGTTTGGTACCTTGTTTTTTCAAATGGATCCATTACATCTTGGAATGACTTATGTTCATCAACCATTTTAGAGTGCTTATTGATATCATTATATTATATCATAAATTTGATGTTTCCCATAGGGAACTAAATAAACCCATGAGTATGTCTAACACCTATTTACATAAACTATAAAATATTTTGAAATACCCATATACACAAAAAAAAATTGTTACTATTTATACCTATAAATGATATTTAGATTCGATAACCTCTATGTTTCTTATAAGAACTCAAGAAACTCTTAAAAATTTGTCTTTAGCATATCATGAATCCATTAATGTTGGAAAAAAATAATGATGAAAAGATAAAAATATAATTAATTTCATTCATTGGGACATCCAGGCATTCATAATCAAATTAAAATGGTTAATCATTCACTCATGTAGAATACCCTGCTAATGAACCTAATTTTAGGTGTCATGTATTCAAATATAATCAAGCCTATAATCCAAATAATTTGAATTGCATGCCTATGAATTATCTTGTTCCTCCAAACCATATGTTTCCTCAATATAATAATAAAAAATTTATCCTTATATCTTACAATGTTAAAGTTTTTATACCCGATGTGAATATTCATGCTAGTATAACTAATAATTAACAAGCTGTCCCAACTTTCCTGAACAATAAAATACATTCCAATGATGTTTTAAATAAATTTAAATGTTTTTTTATTATATTTATAATTGTTTCACATGTAATTAACACAATTCTATAAGATGAAAATAATCAAAATATAAATCTTTACCTTGAAATAGGAAATTTACAATAAATGGTTCAATGGTTAACCAATGACATGGTTGATTTGTGAAGACAAGTATGTCAACATCAAAATAAATCCACAAACAACCCTCAATTTTTTTTTTCAAATAACTAATCACCAGTGGAACACTAATCCTAATAATGGAGGTGTACCTAACCCTATTGATAACACAAATTAAACCCATAATAATGTTAACAACTCCATGAATTCAACATATTTTAAATTACCCAGTTGGTGTATGTTGTATAATAAAGTTGAACATCATGAAATTGATTTTTATGATTTTATGTCAAGTTCAAACATATTTCAAAATTAAATTGAAAATATAGAGATAGTGTATACACATAATATTTTACATCTTTATTATATACTAATGTTTTTTCTTAGAATAACCTACCAACCTTAAATATTGCTAAGTGCATGCCCTAGGAAAGAGGTTGGTAGGCCTTTGGTGATCTAAAATAGATGTTTACATACATGTCATGATCATATAATTACTGATTTTAGTCCATATTCCTGATAGTGTCTATCCATTTACCTCTTGTGATGTCTCCTTGAAATTTTGAAATCCTAAAATATGGCTAAGTCTAAAATCTAGTAAGATTCTTTAAAAATAGAATTTTCATTATAAGTATTAGAGGTCTAAAGCCACTTTTAAACATCCTAAAAGTGTGTATTTGTGTGTTTGTGTATAATATATTGCATGTTTTGGTACCTTTTCCATCTTATCGTATGGTATCGATTGGTATGACACCATTTCCATCTTATATTATGGTATTAGCTTGTCTAATACTTTTATTATACTATATTAGATAGGTATATAAAGTCTTATAATATCAACTAACTCAATACCATTTTGTGTTATCCTACTCCTTTCAAACTACATTGAGTTGGATGATTGAATCAACTTAACTTTTAGGATGGATTAGGATAACTTAACATTGTAAATATGAGTCCCCCTTTCATTGTAATATATGATATACACTAATTTCACTCTGAGTTAACTCACACTTCTACCCTAATCTAAATTTGGATGAGTTATTTCTTAGAATATTGTCTTGAAGGAATCATGTCTTGTGGATTCTTGAAGATTCATTAAGAGGAGTACTTTTAGTCTAGAGCTTGATTCAACCTTTTAAGTCTTAAAAACCACAACTATATTTCATAAATTAGCATTAGCCAAGGGAATGATTGAGGATCAATGGGTTATTCCTCAAGGTAAGTATATTTTAACCCTCTATCTTTCATTTAGTAGATATCAATTTATTATTACTTAGTATATGAATTTATGGGTAACCTTGTTTGATATTTCTCTATAATTATAATTTGTGTGGCTATATGATTTCTTGATTGCTTGAAATTTCCATTTATCCACCTTAGGTAGCTTAGGTCTCCATTTTCTTACCATGGATCCTTTCCCATTTTGATATGTTTCTAACCCTTCCCCCCTTAAATTTATTAATTATAATATTAGATTACTTATAAAATAGAGACCTAGTTATAAATACTTCATTGTGTTGATTGCCTAAAGTCTTTGGAACCATTTATTTTTATATTGTGTTTTAGTTGATCTTATTGATAATTTGGTTAATCCATTTGGTCATATCCTAATTTATTAAGTATTAATGTACTTTCTTTGATTTACCTTATTTTGGTTTAGATAAAAGGCTAAGTACAAATTATTTTAGACATTTTTTTCGAAACAAAGAAGCCCACAAATATAATTATTTTGGGGAAAGTGGCCGATCAAAATTCCCAAAGGAATGTTTACTTCAGACATTTTATCTAAGGAAAAAGCTAAGTTTGTTTTATTTTAGGGAAATTGTTTCCAAAATTTGTCTAAGTTTTGGATTTTTTGTAAGGAAAATGTTCCATGAAAATTTCCTTAAAAACCAAATTCATTCAGGAAAAATGTCCATAGAAAAATCTAAGTTAGTTTTCTTTCAGACATTTTATCTAAGACAAAGTTTCTAAAAATAGAAGTCTTTTAGGAGAAAATCCTAAAACAATTTTCCCAAGGACATAAAATCTAAATACAAAAGGTCCATGGGAAAAGGACCAAAGCACAAAGTCCAAAAGAATTGTTTGTTACGGGGATAATGCATGGGAAGCAGATGGAGACATTCATGAAAGTGTCAAATTTGAGCCACATCAAGTAACCATTAAAATTCAAATATGCAATGACAAGCATATGAACATCATTGATGTTCATGAAAATGTTAAAGTAAAGTTATTCAATCATACATTGGGGTCTAAATATTAATGGTCACACAAATGTCATTAATATTCCTATAGACATCAAGTGACGAGTGTACATACATCAAATTTAAGTCATGGAAAATGACCATCAGTTTTCAAATATCTTAGTGATGATCACATAAACATCAAATACATTTGCATATATGTCAAATATAGGTACACACATGTCAATTTTAAGCCCCATAGAATAGTTTTTTGGATTCAAAAAGCAAGATCAATGATCAACATCAATCATATATAAGACCTAATGATGATTGATGACTAATAGGTTAATGGGCCTAGGTATATCAATGGTTCACATTTAGTTGTAGATTCAAGATCAACAACACATGAACAAGTCAAAGATTCAGTGGATCTTGAGAATGAATGCATGGTTAACCACTAACACAAGCATGTGGGTCTTGGTAGAGGATCAATGGATCATGTTCATTCACACCAGGTAGATCAATAGAGTGAGATGAGTCAAAAGGTCAATGATCTAAGTTAGTTTTCGATGGACAATCAAATAAAGGTGAGCCTAGGACATTTCAAAAAAAATTGATATGGTATTCTTTAACCCAAGTAAGGTAATATGAAGGAATCAAGATAAAATATGATCCAAGATGGATCCAAGTTGAACTAGAATGGGGACATCGAGACCAAGCATTACCAACCAAGCTCCATAGAGTAAAATAGGTCTTATAGACCTAATATAAACTAAGGGGATGATAACTCATTATCATATCAAGAACATGCACCTGATGAACTTCATTTGTTGATTAAAACTATAGGAAAACCAATAGTTTGGATTGGTTTTCATCTATAGTAAACCTAGGTTCAGATTCCCATATAAGGGTAGATAAATGAGATATGGTGGGGGCTTCTCATCCTTAAACACAATCATAAATCAACAAAATACCACTCAAAGTACACATGGCATGGCTTTATCAATTTCAAGATATGAGGATTTGGTCTTAATAATTAGTAACAAGTGGTATATGGTGAGGAAAATGAAGACAAACATGTAGATTTCAACAGCTTCATTGTTAGAGCTAGCTGCATGAAAGTGACCCTTATCTCTACTCTTACATGTCATAACAAACTAGTAAAGAGTAGTTAGCACCATGAAAAAACTCTAATAGATTTATTTAATTATTGTAATTATATTGATGCCAAGACCCAACTCAAAACAACTTGATCCCACTGTTGTAACCATAAAGAATATCATTGAAAGAATAATGTAATGGTGCAACTAATTGAAGTGACTTTGATCAATCAAGAAGCTTGAATGAGCATAAATGTAGAGATAGTTGTAACTATGGTTTAAAATGGAGTTTATCTCATTGATTCCCCTTTTTAGTGTTAAAAATCCCTCTCTTATTCCCCTTTATTTTATAAATGTGGCCTTTAAGCTATTTTTGAGCATCTCTTAGGCTGGTACAACTAGACTTTACCAAAAATTATATTTTTCACCTGTTGGATTAAATGAATAGATTATTTTTTAGTTGTTTAATAATCTATGCTTAGTGTTTTATATGTGTCTAATATGCAAAAGTGGTTATTATCTTCCCTTTGTAACTCCATGTTCAACTTAAATGCTAATAAAATTTTCTTGCAAGTCATATAGCATGTCTAAATATTGATGTCTCAGGTATAGATTGGATTATTGACTATAAGTGATTTAAATCAAGATTTACCTCATTTCCCTCTAGCCTAAGCCCATCAAATTGACCTCTAGTTGAAGCATTATTGCTTGGACATCATTGTAGGCACTACATTAGTTCTATTCGTAGTCTATTAGTGTGTTAATGAGTTCAATCTTGAGAGTGGATCTAGGAACATTTGGTGCATCACCACATGTTAGAATAGGTTTTATTTCATGCAATCTCTTAACTCTTTTCACGCAAAATTGTTTAGGTCTCAGAAATAAAGGTCCAAATTATCATATTTGAGGAACTAACCTCATTAAAAAACATAGAGATCTGATCTAGATATGGGCATCCAACAACCTTAGATCATTCCCATGTTAGTATAAGTATGGGTTAGACTTGAACAAATATAACCTCTAATGAGTATTATCTAGATAACTAATAGTTCTAGCATGTCTGGTAGGACCACCCATTCACAAAATTTGAATCATTTATCTACATATTTGAGTATAGTAGAAAATATCAAATTTTTATTTTTAGACTTGCATATTTTTCATGCCCTTAAGATTTGTCACAAGATCCTATACAAAATGGAAAGAGATATATTTCTCTGAGCTATATTTCCAATCAACAAAGAAGAAGAAATCCTCTCAGTCAAATCCTACACCTACACCTCTTGTTGCACAAAATCCTCCTATTCAATCTAATATTGTTAATCTAAACATTATTATAAATCCCATACATCATATGAATATTCCTAGAAGGCAAGCCTTTATGCTATTAAATGGTTGTATTCCTCTAAATCTTACTCAATGGAATGATATTTTAGTCTTAGCTTTGAAGGCTCTTCCTTATTTTATAGGAGAAAATCTAGTTAATCCTATAGAATAAATTGCAGATATTGCTTATCTTTTTTTAGTGCATCGTGTGACTTAAAAAATGTATAAATGAGGTTGTTAAAAAATTATTCAAATGGAAAGCACTTCAATGGTATAGAGGATTGGATCCTACATCAATCAATAACTAGGATGAATTTGGAGAGGTCTTATGCAAGCAATTTGAAGACAAGAGTGACCACCTTTCACTTGTGGAGTAGCTTACAATAATAAAGAGATTCAATCATGAAATTATGGTGGATTTCAATTATAGGTTCCATAATACTTTGGACATAATTCCTATAGTAACCAAGCCTACACCCAACTATGCTTTTCTTTACTACTTGAAGGCTCTCAATTCAGATGTAGTTGTGATGATTTAATATATGGGAGGGAACACTCTACTTAATGCTTTTGAAATAGAAATAAAGGATGATAATTTCCTTATAAAAGTAGAAAAGTTGTCTCCAAGGCCACCAATGCATATCTTTCCATAGATCCACCCTCTTGCTCTAACTATTGCTCCACTTACACTTTTAACAAATTTTTATCAAATAGAAGGTGTTCAAGCTAATAGATTGGGGAAGATAGAGAGTCTTCTCAAGAATTATAAAAATAAGTTTATTGATATGGAAAGACAACAAGTTCCACCATACAATCCATATCAAAATAATAATTTGAATTACTAGTATAACAAGCCATCTTATCAGTCCAATCAACAAAGACAAGGGCAAAATTATCAATCAAGGAAATGCAATCATAATGCTCTAAGAAATTATAGAGTTGTTGTGCTAAATCAGAACAACTATGATCAGTAAGGGAAATGGAATAATTATTATAATCTAACAAATGACATGGTGATGGTGCCAACTAGTGAGAGCTCACATCAGTCTTATATGCAACATAGTTTAGCTCCTCCTCTACATGAAAACTAGTTAAATAAGGAAGCTTCTCTAATACATGGAGACATTCCTTCATTCACTCAATCATAAGTTCTAAATAAATAATAAGGAGAGAATGGTAAAGCACTTATTCAAACTACATTTTTGAAATTTTAAAAAGGCGAGTATTCTTTTGAGCAAGTAGCAATAAATCAAAATCAAAATATGCCTAATGTTGATAATTCAGTTACAACCCATACTAGATCCAAGAAAAGGGTAATTGGTGATGGTTTAGGTCCTAATAAGGTAGACATTCAACCATCTCAGCCACCATAAAAGACCACCACTCATGAGCTACCTCAAAAGACATCAACTCAACACGTTCAAGATCTAAAGGGGTAGAATGTGAAAGGGCCTTACATCCCTTAGTTTACAAAACATCTAGGAGCCCTCTTTCTCCTAAATTTTAGTCAAATATAGTTAATTCTTTACTTATTATTATGGATCATATGAATAAAACTTTTGTATCAATTTCAATGTGGGATACACTGCTAATCCCAGGATAAAAGGAGTATCTACAAGAGGATATTTCAAAGCTCAATATCTCTAATGGACCACCTAAAAAGGAAAGAGTAAATACTATTATAACTAACTCTAATCCATTTTTTAAGCCTCAAGATCTTAAGGTGACTAAGCCTCCCCCATTCTATCTTTTAGTTGTCATAGGTGATTATCTTGTCCATAATTGTATGATTGATAGTGGAGCTCGTACTTCTATCATGCCTAAATCCATAACTAACAAATTGGGGCTCAAGTATGAACCTCATGAAGAGGAGTGTTATAGTTAGATGTTTCTCCTACTACGAATATAGACATCTTTAAAGATCTTAATCTTTTAATTGTTGCTTGTCTAAATTTCACCATTTCACAAGATATAGTTGTTGATTTACCTCCTCACTTTGCATTATTCCTATCCAAGGATATCACTACTAAAATAGGAGGTTATATTTCTTAAAATTGATCATACATGGTTTTTAAAACCAAATATAGAACCAAAGTCACTATAATATCAGATCCTATTTCTATATTTCACCTTGAACCATTTATGCCAAATATGTCTAACATGAATTGTAATATTTCATAAGAACATGAGCATACTATTGATCAAGAACCTTCTAAGCCACTTGAAGGCATACCATATCTACTCTTATATGAGTGGTATAGTAATAACCATGGGTAATACCCATAAAAAGGTATTCAAGTAGCTGGTATTGGTGTCTACTACATACATGAAGAAGGTGACTCATTACCTAGTTGCACAAACTCAAAGCAAGATCAATAGGGAGTAAGAAATCTATTTTTTGATGGATATAAATAAAATAATGGGAGTGGGGTTGGTGAAATTTTTTTTTCACATAAAAATCAAAGATATTATTTTTCAATTATATTTTAATTCATTTATACATCAAATACTGTAGAATATGAAGCTCTTATTCATTGCCTTCAGTGGGATAGAAAGAGAGGTATTAAGATTTTTTAGGTGAAAGGTGATAGTGAGTTGGTAGTGTATCAAGTTAGTGTTTTAAGTGAAACAAATAAACCCCTCTTAAATTCCTATAAACATATATTTTGGGACCTCATGGAAGATTTCTTATCATTTGATATCTGCTCTATTCTTAGAGGAGCAAATTAACATGTGGATATACTTGCTGCCATAGGAGCAGAATATGATATAGTAGACTAGATCAAGGACAATAAATATCAGACCCAAATGAAGTTTGTATGTATGTCTTCAATTCCAAATAATTAGGTAATTTGGAAATTCTTTGGATAGTGACAAACATATAGCCTATTTTTTGCAGAATGAGGCAGAATTTTGTTCAAAGAATCAAAGTAAATTGCAACACCAATATGAAGATCTGAATGTACAATTGAGATCAAACAAGATTAATAAAGGTTTAGTAACTTTGGAGATCATTTTAAATTAATATTATCAACTTAAAAAAGATGAGGTAATAATCTCTTCAAAGGAAGAACACTATGAGCAAGTTCACATAGCTAAAGGCAAACAACTCAAGTGGGGTAAAGTGAACACTAATTTTGAGAGAGTAGCTTTCATTTCATTATGTAATGAGTACATGGATTTATTTTCTTTGGAATACCATGGTTTGAAAGGGTTTGATCTGAATTTAGCATAACATACTATTGATCTTGAACAAGATGCAAAACCAGTGAGATAAAATTAAAGGCCCATCAACCCTACGGTTAAAATTCTCATGAGAAAGGATCTTACCAATTTGATTGAGTCAAGTATAATATTTCCTATCAATCACTCATCATGGGTATAAAACCTTATACTAGTGAGAAATAAAAATGGAGAGATAAGACTATATGTGGATTTTAGAGATTTGAACAAAGTATCACCAAAAGACCACTATCCTCTTCCTTCCATGGATCAAATATTGCAGAGGATATTAGGTTCATGAAATTTATCCTTAATGAATTGGTACTTAGGTTATAAAAATATATCATTGAAAGAGAAATATTGGTATAAAACAACTTTCACCACCTAATGGGACACTTATGCCTATCAAAAGATGTTACTTTCCAAAGGGCAATGCATGTTGCCTTTCAATGTCTTTTGAGTGAAATGGTCTTAATTTATCTTGATGAAATTAATGTATTGTTAAAGCATCCTAATCATCATATAACACACTTGAGAGTTATTTTTTTATAGATCCAGACAATTTGGAGTTTCATTGAATCCAAAGAAGTGTACCTTTTTAGTACATGAGTGGTGACAACTTGGGCATGTAGTGTCCAAAGATGGTCTTTATATTGACCCAAATATAATATAATAAATCCTTTCTATATCATTTCCAAAACATAACAAAGGATTGTAAAGCTTCCTAGGCAAGATCAATTTCATTGAAAGATTTATTCTTAGATTTTTAGAACTGGTAAGGCCACTCACTAAAATGCTAAAGGAACATCAAGAATTCACTTAGAGTAAAGAGGGTAAGAGAAGATTTGAATCTATAAAATAAACAATCATCCAGGATCCTAATTTTATTAATCTATATTTTATTAAATATTTATTTATGTTTGATTTGTATACATTTAGTATAATTTCAGCCATGATTATGCAATAAAATAATGAAGGTTTAGATCAACCTATTGCTTTTTTCAATAAAGACTTAAAATAATATGAGGAGAGGTGTTATTTTTTTTAAAATAATGTGCTTTATATTATAAAATGTTTGGAAAAATTTAGACATTTGGTTTTAAATAACAAGATTATACTAATGGTAGCTCATCCTAGTGTGAAGGGTTTCATCCTCAACAGAGACTTAAGTGAAAAGAGAGTTGGATGGGTCACTAAGTGCATGGAATATAATATTAAAGTTAATGTAAAAAATATGGTCTAAGGTAAAGTATTGTGTTAACATATTTTAAAATATGTGAAAGAAGAAAATGATATGGTTTTGACACTTCAAGACACCCAATAGGAAGCTGAAACTAATCCTCCATCCAGTTGGACACAAGACATTACTAGATTATTTCAAATAGGGGAATGTACAATGGGAATAAATTAATAAAGTATAAAACATTTTATATTGTATTCAATACCATACATTTTTATTTATGGAGTGCTACTCAAAAAGTACATTATAGGTATCCTTTTAAGGTGTGTTGAAACTAATCGATTTAACAAGCTTTTTGAATAATTTCATGATAGTCCTTCTAGAGGCCATTTTTTAACCAATACCACATCTAAAAAAATCATTAGATATGGTTAATTTTGGCCTAATTTATTTAATGATGCACATGCATGGGTTAGGAAGTGTGCAAAGTGTGCAATGTTTATAAGTAAACATAGACTAGCTATTATGCCATTAAAGCCTATTCAGGTTGAGCAACCTTTTATGCAATAGGGTTTAGACTTCATTGGAATCATACATAATCCATATATTTATGTTCATAAGTGGGTATTTATAGCTAAAAACTATTTCACCAGGTGGGTATAAGTAGTACCTTTTAAGGAGGCAAGTGAGAACTCTATGCTTGAGTTCTATGAGAGTTTGGTCACCCAGTTTGGAGTACCTTTTACTATAATATAAGATAATGATTTGGTAATTATAGTGAAAATGTATGTGAATGGGATATTTTTCAAGTTATTTATTTTAAATCTTCATCAAATTACTATCCATAGGGTAATGGACTAGCTAAGTCCACTAACAAGTACCTGATTCAGATCATCCAAAGAACACTAGAAGATAATCAAAGATCTTGGCATACAAAGATGAAAACTATTTTATGGGATGATATAATCACCCATAATAATTAAATTGGTAATTAAAATCATCTCTTAATTTATGGGAGAGAAGCAAGGCTACTTATCTCATTGGGGTTTTTAGCTTTAGAACTTGCACACTAGCTAGAGCTTCTAGAAATTGTGTCAATGGAGATTAGGATGAATGAACTAAGAGAATTAGAAAAGATAAGAGATGAGGCCATACATAACATATATTCTAACCATAAACAAGTTACAAAATATTTTGACAAAATATATTCATCAGAGACATTCTAGTAAGGTGACATAGTCATCATATGGGATAAGGACATTACAAAACTAGGAAAACACTCCAAGTTTGATAGACTTTTGAGTGGACCTTATGTCATCACAAGTTGTAACAAAAATAATAAATTTTATCTTGATATATTGAATGAATATATCCTTACCATATTTTTCAATTAGATCTATCTTAAATTTTTATTATTATCTTGAGTTCATGTTATTTGTACATAAGTAGATAGGTCTGTCTTTTCCTCTAAGTGCTTTTACACATTGTTTTCTTTTAGTTGTTTAATTAGATTTAGGTTGTTTTGTTGATTTATTATTATTTTTGGGTTCCCAATTACTCCAAAAATTTATTCAAGAATCAATCAAAGACCCTTTTTTAATTAGTAATTTATTCATTCAAGTCATCATGAGTAAGCTTGGTTAAATAACTAGGTTCTATGACCAGCAAGCTGATCAAGCTAATTGATTTACCAAAAATGTTGGCCATTTTAGCCCACATACAAAGTATCACCTAAACCAAAAAATAAGCATATAAGGGTTCCAATTTAATAAATATTAAATGTCTTAGAAGTAGGATCAACTTTTCAAATAGCGGGGTTTGAATAGGTTTTCATGGTGTCCAAGCATTTTCAAGAACAAGTCCAGAAGAGGCTTAAAAGCCTAGTTTACACTTGGGAAATATTTAAAGGTTTTATTTTGGATAAGTTTTGGAAATATTTCAATAAATTTATCCCAAAGGTAAAAGGATAAATACAAATTATTTTGGAAATTTTGTTTGAAATAAAAAAAACCCGTAGACATAATTCTTTTGGGGAAAGTGGCCAAGAAAAATTCTCTAAGGCATATTGCTTTTGGATATTTTGTCTGAGGATAAAGATAAGTCTATTTTGTTTTAGTAAATTTTTTTTGAAATTTTTCTAAGTGTTGGATTTATTTCAAGGAAAATGTTTCATGATAATTTCCATAAGACCAAATTCATTTGGTAAAATTATTTACATCAAAATCTAAGTCAGTTTTCTTTCAAACATTTTATCCAAGACAAAGTTTCTATAGAAAGTTTAGGAGAAAATATTTTAATAATTTTCCTAAGGAAATAAAATATGAAGACAAAATTTCTATAGGAAAAGGTATAAAACACAAATTCTAAAAGAATTATTTTTGGCGAGGAAATGCATGGGAAGCAGATGGAGATATTTATGTAAGTGTCAAATTCAAGCCATGTCAAGTAACTATTGAAATTTAAATATGTAGTGATGAGTGAACATACATCATTAAAATTCATGAAAACATAAAATTAAAGCTCATCTATCATCCATTAAAGTCCAAAGATTGATGGTCAAGTAGATGTCATTAATGTTATTGTGGATGTTAATTGACAGATGCATAGACATCAAATTTAAATCATGGTAAATGGCCATTAGTTTCAAATATATTAGTGATGGTTACATGGATGTCAAATATGTTCATGTAGGATTTAAATATAGTCACACATACATTAATTTCAAGCCCCATGGAATAGCCATTTGTATTTAAAAACTAGGATCAATGATCAACATTCAATCATAGAAAAGATCCAATGATGAGTGGTGACTGATAGGTTAATGGTCCTAGGTAGATCAATGGCTCACATAAAAAAATAAATTAAATATCAATGACATAAGAGTAGTTTAAATGGTCAGTGGATATTGAGAATGGATGCATGGTTGATAAGTAACACAAGCACGTAGGTCCTAGTAAAGGATTAATGGACCATATTTATTTGTACCAGGTAGATCAACAAAGTGAGATGAGTCAAAAGGTCAATGATTTTAGTTAGTTTTTGATGGCTAGTGAAATGAATGTGAGCTCAAGATATTTAGATGAAATTTGATATGGCATTATTTAACACAAGTAAGGTAAATATGAAGGAACCAAGCTCAAATGCAATCTAAGATGGACCTAGGTTGAACTAGAGTGGGACATTGTGACTAAGCATTACCAGTCGATCTCTATGGGGGTAAAATAGGTCTTTTAGACCTAATATAGACTAAGGGGGTAGAATATTATTTTTTAATCAAGAACATGTACTTGGTGAACTTTTTTTTTGATTAAAACTATAATAAAACCAATATTTTGGATTAGTTTTCATCTATATTAGACCAAAGTTAATATTCCTATACAAGGGTAGATAAATGAGATATGGTGGGGGCTTCTTGTCCTTGAACATAGTCATAAATCAAAAAATTACCACTCAAAGTATGCATGGCATGGATCTACCAATTTTGAGATATGAGGATCTAGGCTTCATAATCAGTAGTAAGTGGTAGATAGCATGGAAAATTAAGGTAGACATGTATATCTCAATGGCTTCATCGCTAGAGTCATCTGCATGAAAGTGACCCTTATCTCCACTCTTTCATGCCATGATAAACTAGTAAAGAGCGATTAGTGTCATGATAAAATTTTAATATATTGATTTAATTATTGTAACTACATTGATGTCAAAACCTAGCTCAAAACAACTTGATCTTGTTATTGCAACCATAAATAAGATCAGTGAAAGAATAATGTAATGATGCAACTGATTAAAGTGACTTAGATCAATCAGGAAGCTTAAATGATCATAAATGTAGAGATAGTTGTAACTATGATTCAAAATGGAGTTGAGCTCATTGATTCCCATTTTCATCACCAAAAATCCCTCTCTCTTGATCCCTTTTCTTCTGTAAATATAGACTTTAAGCTATTATTAAGCATCCCTTAGGCTGGTATGACTAGACTCTACCAAAAATTGTATTCTACACCTTTTGGAGTAAATGAATGGATCATTTTTTAGCTATTTACTAATATGTTCTCAGTGTTTTGTGTTTTTTTATATTCAAAAGTGGTTTTTATCTTCCCTTTGTATGTCCAAGTTCAACCTAAGTGATAATAAACTTTTCTTGTAGGTTATCTAATGTGTCTTAATGTTGATGTCTCAAGTATAGAGTGGATTATTTATTGTAAGTGCTTTCAATCAAGCCTTACCCTCATTTATTTCCATCTTAAGTCCATCAAGTTGACCTTTAGGTGAAGAATTATTGCTTGGAAATCATTTTAGACACTACATTAGATTTATTCGTAGTCTATTAGTATGTTAATGAGTTCAATCTTGAGAGTGGATCTGGGAACATTTAGTGCATCACCATGTGTTATAATATGTTTTATTTTATGCAATATCTTAACTCTTTTCACCCCAACTTGTTTATGTCTTAGAAATAAAGGTCCAAACTATCATATCTAAGGAACTAGCCTCATTAAAAAACATAGAGGTCTAATCTAGATATAGGCATCCCATAGCCTTATATCATTCCCATGTTAGTCTAGGTATGGGTTAGAATTGAATAAATATGACCTATATTAGGTGATATATAGATATATAACATTTATCTAAGTCCATATCTTTTGATATGATAGTTTTAATTCAATCCTAGCTCATTGCATATAAATAATACCTACACCTGAGAATAATTTGAATCAGAATGGAAGGAATCATGATATTGATTTAGCCTTGGAGACTTATGAATTCCCATATGATAGTGACAATTAACTAGAGGATAATTTTGATGCATTTTAGGCCTTTACGAAATTTCAAAAGGGAATAAATACATATTAATGATCAAATTGTAACTACCTTTGACAACTTCTACTTCTCTGAACACCACCCAGGTTCTACCTAATGAAAATTCTAGTAATAATAATTTTCCAACTAAAATAACTATCACATATTTACAATCCAATAATAATGCTTCACCCCCAAAAGCTAATGAATACTTAGATAAAAATGACATTGGATACAATATTATTGAAGACCTCAAGAAAACTAAGGCTAGTATATCAATGTTTGAGTTTCTCAAATATGTAATTATAAAAAGTTTTTAGTATAAGATTTGTCTACTCTAAAAGAAAAATAAACTAATAGATTAGCTGGTTCACATGTTTATATTTACAAGGAAAACAAAAAAAAACTCCTTTTCTCTTAAAAATCTAGATTTTTTGGAAAAACTTACACAATTATTTGGTGGATTCTAATGATTTAGGTAACATGATCTCATTATAATTTTTTTTAAATTTGGTATTAAATCCTAACATATCAAATAGGAAGGTTTTTTAGTTAGACAAGTCATATGTCAAAGTGGTTGGAAAATTGAGTCATATTCACTTGCAGTTATATTTAGATTCAAGGGTACAATAGTTTATTAACATTCACATAATTGAAATAAGTAATGCATATGGTATGTTTATCAATATATATTAGAACAAGACTTTTAATGGATATATGGGAACAAATTTATCTCATTTATGGACCCATGGTGTGATATGCCTAATCAAATCAATATTGGGAGAAAACCAAAAAATAAGCTTTTGATCATAGAGTATAACAATACCAATGAGATATTATGTGAGGAATTTAAACTTGGAGTATATACAATTAAAGTTGGGATGAGATATTATGAGAAATTTATTGCCAAAATGTTATCCATGCAAGAGATGGACTAAGTAAAAATGAACATTATTAAACTTGGTAGTCTAGGTGAAATGAAGAGTTAAGAAGGTCTAGAGATAAAGATAATTTCATTCCAAACAATTTCACTCATACTTCAGATACTAAATACACAACTAAAATATCATTTTCAAGTGAAGAGAAAAGTATATATCTTCTTGATGTGAAAATGAAGGACAATGAGATTGACATTTCTATGACACTCGCATCTTAGAATCTACAATGAATAACTAAATATCATTTATGAACTTTGAAGTTTGATGTATTTAATTATAAAAAGGTTACAGTGCTAGAATCAAGCTCATTAATCCAAGGAGAAAATTGTATTTGGATTCTTTCATTTTGTAATTTGCTTGCACAAATAATGTGGCTAGGTATGAACTGTTAATTTATGGAATTAAGTTTTCTCTTAATAATAAATTTAAAAAATTGAAGGTATTAGGTGAACTCAAATTAGCAGTTAAAATTTTAAGAAGTTAGTATGCCTATAGTGATAATAAATTGTCAATGTATTGCAGTTTATTGATGCAGAGGCATGGGGATAAGTCATCAAACATCTTTATATCCTTGAATATTTTAACCACTTACTATGCTAGTACTTGATTGTCCTTACTACAATCTAGGTTCACTCTTCATGTTTTAATATGTTTAATGTTTATTTTATGTTTTTCCTATTTATATATCCCTTAGTAACATCTCTTTAGTTCATTCACAATCTATCTCTTCTTCATACCATTCATTCAACCCATAAAATTGCTCTTGATCTCTTCACATGCTTCTTACTAGGAAATCTCTTAGGTTTCAAGTGTCAATTCTTGATATAGGTTTAAAGATTTATGTATTTTATCTTGAATGGTATTAAAGGATCACAATATACCTGTATATACCAATTTTATGCCTTGGATCACCCCTTACCTAACACTTCTACATACAAAACTTATATTGTCATCACAAAGGCCTATAGCCTATTTCTATTGAATTTACTTTGTTTGATCATTTTATAATGTTTAATACTAGTATAAAAGCATATTAGAACTCACTTTATGACCATTAAACTTTTAATTAAGTTCAACTATCTATTTACATTCCTAAGTATCCTTTCTATCTTCCTCTATATGCTAATTAGTCCTTTTTAGTCCTAATTAGGTCTTTGGTGAAACACAGTCCTTGAAATTCTATACCTTGATGACTGTATATATATAAAACTATGTGATTATATTACTAGATATAAAACCCATCATAAATAAAAAGTTTCACCTAATTTTGATAGTTACATCTCTCTAAATGGCCCAAACCCTAGTTTTAGGGTTTCTTGCATGCTCCCAAGGCTAAGATCCAAAAAAAATCAATTTATCAAGTTAGATAGTGTTTCAAAAGACCCAAATTCCACCTATGGGTCTGTTATGATGTCTTACACCTAATATAAACATTATAAACTCACTTATAGTCCACTATTTATCTTTACCAATCAATAAATACCTTGATTGTGCAATTAAACAAGGTTGCTACAGGTTTGGGATGAACTTGAACATTCAATGGTGTGATGATAATAATAGGAAAAGGTAAAATATTATTAAATAGGTTATAAAAAACTTACAATGTCCAAAAAATGGGTCAAATGTGGCAACCACTACACTTTCCTTCACCATACATAACTACTTAGTCCAAATCAATGTCTGCATACAACAAGAATAGGGTCTATGGAATAATACTCATGAAATAAGGTTACCACTTATTAAAATTATTGATTCCAATAATACAAATATATCCAAAATATATTTACCTATCATAAAAATAATCCACTTTCCATTGGAAATAAATTTTATCTTTATTCATTGACTATACAAGAAAGACAATACTCAAGCAAACAGGGGTCTGTGTTACTAAACCTATAGGTATTCAAAACATACCACTTATTCATAAGACCTTTATGGTAGTGTATATTCTCAAACTCCCCTAGTCAACATCCATTTACTCATATGAATTCAGTACTCTCCCTTATGTTTCAACAATCCTTTGCAAAGACTATTTATCTAAAATAGGAAACAAAATATTAAATAATTCTTCATAAGCTATTGGATTTATATAAAGTCATCTCCTTCTTATAAATTGTTATTAAACCTTTCTCACCATCTAAGTACATTAATAACTTTTAACACTATCTCCAATCCTTTCATAAAATACTTAAGCCATTCAATACTATTTAAAATAGGGAACACCAATCTATGTGCACAAGGTTTCTTTGACATATGGTCTACTTTCCTTAGTTTTATTGAACACATTTTATAACACTCTTGCATTTCAAAAATTTATTAAATATCCTCATCAACATATGCAAACCATTAGATCCAGTTATATCTCAAGGAATAGTAACCGTCTTTCCATAACTCTATTGTGATATGAACATATGTATAATAATAAATATGGGTATTTATATAGATTTATCCATTTGTATAGGGATTCACCACAATATAAAGGCCTGTGTAATTCCAACATACACCCTATAGAGGAAAACACATTAACTTCATTTTAAAGGTTGTTATATACAACCATTCCTTGATTATCACCATCCACCACCTAAAAACCTTCCTTGAGGAGTTTCATATAATTTACCATTCTTAGACTCTCCTCTCTCTTCTTAGAGATATCTCTCTCCTCTCTACTCTAACCTACACTCAAACTCATGTACCAATTTTTCTTTTCAACCAACTTTAAAGTTGGTTACCACATTAGTTACAAAATAACTTCTTTTACTTGAACCCAACGTATGGGTACAGGCTTCTAAATAAATGCATGACTTATATCTTGATAAATTATACCTTTAGGACTTATATCAACCTTTACATGACTTATAAAACCTATTTAACCAACATTGTTCACCTAAACACTACTATACATGTATTTAGCGTTCTTAACCTTGTTGCAACATTTTGAATTTTCAAATTCTTGGTTTTGGAGGGAAAACTCTAAAAACTCCCAATAATAAATCCTAAGGATCTAAAGGTTTCAAAATGGAATTAAAAACATTAATGGGCCTTTAAATTTCTCTTGACACACACTAACACCCCAAAGTTGACCAAGTTTGAACACTATTGACCAAAAAACAAAATCTGACATCTTTTAGTTTGATGTGTTTGCATCATCCTCCCCAAGAGGGAGAAAATTTGAGCCTCCATATTTATTTATTTCCTTAAAATTGTTTCTTTTATTGTCTTTCACAATCACATGATTACTATTCTTCATTCGTTGATCCCATTTCTTTGTTAAACTCTTGCTTGTCCTCGTCTTGGCTTTGTCTAGATTTCTTGTCCATGCATCTTCTTCCTCCATGAGGTGTTCACAATGATGTATACTCTTATTTTATATATATATAACCTTTAATAATTAATCTTTAACCTTATCATGCTCATTTGCAACCATTTTGTGTTCATTCTTCCTCTTCATGCTTGTTTGATAGCTTGCTTCTTCATGAGTCTCACTTGATGCTTGCCTCTTGAGTGATGTTTATTCCTTATTATTTCTATCATATTTTTCCTTAGGATCTAATGGAATATCATTTATGTAAATCTCTATCCTTTGTTCATATATTCTATTTTTTTCTGCCTCTTCTCCAATCTTCTTCACATTGTTATGCCTTTTCCTACCTTCTTGCTCATTATGCAAGTGCAACTTCTTATTCCTTTCTTCCTCACCATAGTACATTATTATTTGAACAATATTTGAAATTTAATACTATTATTTATCAATTATTAATTCATCCCTTATCTTCCTAATTAAATATCTCACCTTAGTTACTTGTTTATACTCTTTTTGCTTGCTTGCTTGCATCATTGTGTGCACAACTCTTTGTGCCTTCATTTTATGCTCCTCTCTTTGTGTTTCTTGGATTTACTCATTGATATTTACCTAATTTAAGTCTCATTATTTTATCCCTTTGGATGGGTTTAATACCTCTTCCAAAATCCTCATCTCTTCTTTCAACTTTTGTGCATCAATCTCTTCATATTCCTCATAAAACTTTGGTTCACATTGCTCTTCTTAGTCCTGGATAGCTTATTATTTTTATTCTCAGATTAAATAATTTTTTAGACTAATATAAACCTCATAGTGATGCACACCATGATTATAAATCACTCTTTAAGGTGATTCATCCTTATTTTTCCTTGCTACACACTCATTCATCAAGACAATTATTTCCATGTATAAAATGTCTTCATCATTAGAATCAAATTCACTTATGCCATCATATACAAAATTGGAAAAAAATATAACAAAAAATTATCTTATTTTGTGCATTCATTTTATTTCATACATGTTTGTACCTTCATATCATTTGCTTGGTTTGCTTGTTCTACCTCTCTTTTTAGCTTTGTAGGCTTGTCATATTCTTAAACCTTCATGATTTCTTGGAGTACACTTGAAACTAGATCTTCTTGTACTCTTTTCTTAATTTTTATACCCATTTTCTGCCTTGTACCTTTTTGGTCTACCACTTTATTCTCATTTCATCTCTTTCCTACTTCATGCCTTGGTCATCCTTCATGCCAACCTGATATACTTTACCTTTTGATCTTTGTTTCCACACTTGTGCTTGATTTCCACTTATGCCTTTGCCTTGTTGACCTCTTGTTTGATGTTATCCTCTTCCTTCTCTTTACCCACTTATTTCATCCACTTATGATATACATAAACATATCCTTATTCTCTCCTTAAGGATTTCAATATATCATTATTTCTTTCAATCTACATATTAGCCTTTTCTCCATCACATATGTAATCAAAATCAATGTTCAAACATTTATTTACCTCCAAATCCAAATACTACAATCTTATCTCTTCTTCCATATCTTCTTAGGTGATCTTCGCATCTTATTGGTGCACCATTTATTTGGTTTCAACTACTATACATGGTAATGCATCATAATATACTTCATTCTCTTCCTTTTCAACATGTGGAATGATTTCAATCTTCAACACTTTGTCTTCTTCAAGATGTTCTTTCTCTTTCTCATCCTATTTCCACTTGATGAGTGATATTCTCAATTGATCTTTCATCAAATTTAAGGCCTCATGCTTGGCCTTAACCACACTTGTCTTCATACCTACATACACAAAATTGAAAGTAATGTTAGCATACAAAATGAGAGACCACATAGTCTCTTTGAATGTCTTGGGCATAGACATTATCCATCTATACTTGTCTTCACCCTCATGTGCTCTTATTGACACATATATCTTCTTCTTGTTCTCCTTAATGAGAAATATATTTTCTATCTCTCTTTCTTATTGTTCACTTGGAAACATCTCTCCTATCATGCTTCTTTAAGTTGATCTCTCTTTCTTCTTCTCATCTTTTAAGACACCTTTCTTATGCCTTCTCACTTTCACAAGTGACTCTAGTGGCCACTTTAACTTTATTCTCATATTCCATCCTATCCCTTGTATTTTTTATTTTCTTATGAGATTCAGCATGAGATCTATCCTCTGTATACCTTGCCTAAATTATCTTCTTATATATTCTAATTCCATTTCTATAGCCATCTTCTCCATCCCTCTTTATTTTTTAGGAATATCTATACCTTTCTCTTAGAAAACCTATCAATATTACCTCTTAGACATCTATTGGTCCCTTTTTATTCTTTTGTCTTCTATTTAGGACTTTTTCTTATCCTCCTTGACTCTCTTTTGGAGTCTTCTTTCTTCTCTCTTATCTCTTTTGTCTCTATGGTCTCTTTGTATTTTATAGTTTTCTCTTGAACAGCTTCTTTTCCTTCTCAAAATACTTTGGGGCTTATTATTTGTCTCTCCTCAATCTGAAATACCTCTGTACTAACCTTAATGGATTAGACCTGCGACATCCTCTTCTCCCTTAATACCCTATAAGTGTCATCTCTCATGCATATCTCATAACATATCTTGCCTATATCAAATCAAAAACTTGTAATAACTCAAAATGAATACAACCAAGATTTTACTTTTATATGATACCAAATGATGCATAGGCATGGGGGGAAGTCATCAAACATATTTATAGCCTTGAATATCTTAACCACTTACTATGTTGGTACTTGATTGTCCTTGCTTCAATATAGGTTCACTCTTCATGTTTTACTATGTTTAATGGTTTATTTGATGGTTTTCCTATTTATTTTTCCCTTATTAACATATCTTTATGTCATTCACAATATATCTCTACTTCATACCATTCATTCTTCCCATAAAATTGCTCTTGATCTCTTCATAGGCTTCTTACTAGGCAATCTCTTATGTTCCAAGTGTCAGCTATTGATATATGTTTAAAGAGTTATATATTTTTCCTTGAGTGGTATTAAAGGATCATAATATACCTATATATACCAATTTAAATCCTTGGATCACCCATTACTTTAAACTTCTACATATAAACCTTACATTATTGTCGTAAAGGCTTATAACATGTTTCTATTGAATTTTATTTCTTTGATGATTTTACAATATTTATTGCTAGTCTAAAAACATATTATAAATCACTTTTTCCCCTTAAAATTCTCATTAATTTACATTATCTATTTCCATTCCTAAATATCCTTTCTAGCTTCCTCTATATGTTAATTAGTCATTTCTAGGCCTAATTATATATTTGGTGCAACATAGTCCTTCAAATTATATACCCTAATGACTGTACATGTTTAAAAATATTTTATTATCTAAATATACATAAAACCCATAATAAATATAAAGTTTCACCCAATTATGATAGTTACATCTCTCTAAATGGCCTAAACCCTAGTTTTAGGGTTTCTTGCAGACTCTCAAGCCCAATAGCCAAAATAGTTCAATTTATCGAGTTAGATAGTGTTTAAGAAGACCCAAATTCCACCTATGAGTCTTTTATGATGTATTAAACCTAATACAAACATTAAAAACTCACTTCTAGTCCACTATTTATCTTTTCCAATCAAGAAATCCATTGACTGTGCAATAAAGCAAGGTTGCTCTAGGTTTAAGATGAACTTGAAAATTCAATGGTATGATGAAAATACCATGAAAAGGTCAAATATTATTCAATAGGTTAGAAAAAAATTACCATTTCCATAAAAAGGGGTCAAATATGGCAACCATTACACTTTCCTTTGACATATAGAACTACTCAATCCAAATCAATGTCTGCATATAATAGGAACATGGTATATGGAAGAATACTCATGAACTAAGGTTACCACTAATTCAAAAACAATTATTCCAATCATAAAACTCTCTTCAACATATATTTTCCTATAATAAAAATAATCCACTTTCCATTGATAATAAAGCTTCTCTTTATTCGTAAGAAAGACAATACTCAAGTAAATAGGGGTCTGTTTTATAAACCTGTAGCTATTCAAAACATACCACTTGTTCATAAGTTATTTATGGTATTTTATATTCTCAAACTCCCATAGTCAAAAACCATTCACTCATATGAATTAAATAATCTCCCTTATGCTTCAATAATCTTTTACAAGGATCATATATCTAAAATAGGAAACAAACTATTAAAGAATGTTTCATAAGCTATTGGATTTCTATAAAGTCATCTCCTTCTTGTATACTATTATCAGACCTTTATCACCATCCAAGTATATTAATAAATTTTGACACTATCTCGAATACTTTCATAAAATTCTTGAACCATTTAATACTATTTAAAATAGGGGACACCAATTTGTATGCATAGGGTTTTTTTGACATAGGGTCTACTTTCCTTATTTTGATTGAGAAACTTTTATAAAACTATCTTGCATTCCAAAACTTTATTAAATATCCTCATCAAAATATTCAAACCATTAGATCATCATTTCTATCTCAAGGAACAATCAACTTTCTTTCCATAACTCTATCATGATATGAACGTATATATAATCATGAGCAAGGGTCTCTCTCTATATTTATCCATTTGTATAAGTAGTCACAACCATTTAAAGGCCTGTGCAATTACAACATATATTGTATATAAGAAAACTCATTACCTTCATTTTAAAGGCTGCTATCTACAACCATTCCTTGATTATCACCATCCACCACATAAGAACCTTCCTTAAAGAGTTTCATAAAATTTTCCACTCTCAAACTCTCATCTTTCTTCTTGGAGATCCCTCTCTCCTCTCTACACAAACCTATAGTCAAACTCATTTACCATTCTTTATTTTCAACCAACTTCAAAGTTGGTTACCAAATTAGTTACAAAATAACTTATTTTTCTTGAACCCAATGTATGGGTAAGGGCTACTAAATAAATGCATGGCTTCTAACTTGATAACTTATACCTATAGGACTTCCTTAACCCTTTACATGTCTTATGGACTTTATTAAACCAACATTGTTCACCTAAACACTCTTATACATGTATTTAGCCTTCTTAACCTTGTTGTTACATTTTGAGTTTTCAAATTCTTAGTTTTGGAGGGAAAACTCCAAACACTCCCAATAATCACTCCTAAGACTTTAAAGGTCTCCAAATGACCTTAAAAACATGAATGAACCTTAAAAGGTCTTTTGACACACACTAACACCTCAAAGTTGACTAAGTTTGACCACTATTAACCAAAACACAAAATTTGACATCTTTTAGTCTAATGCTCCTACTTCATAGGGTATGTAATTTGGTAAAATATTTGATGCACTCAATATAAAAATTATGGCTTATAAGATAAATATTATAATAGATGATTAGAAATAACTGTAAGTACCCTAAAGCTAATTATAGACTTTATATTAAAGAGGGTATTTGTATAATTGATATCCACCCCTTCTATTTTGGATGATGTTAATAATTTAAAAGTGTTTAATAATGATCAAAATATCATTGATTTCATCACAAATACTGATGTGTTAGAATCACATATCATAATTGAAGATGATATAGATGATTTTGAGCTATTTGAAGAGGGGATGATAAAATTGAATCAAAATAACATACCAAAAGGTATGGTCTCGTTGAAAATATTTTTTACATAGACTATAAAGGTGAAAAATAAAATATATATCATTTTAAAGGTATGATGTATGAGCCATGTAACATTTAGAATGCAGATGATTCAAAACATGTACTGCTAGGAACATCATGTACTGAGATTGAGAAGAATGTAATTACACAAACTTTGTCTAGATCTATTGATATACCCATTATATAAATAATACGACATAATATCTTGCCTTATGTGACTCTAAATTTACACTGCTTTGGGTTCAAGGAGATTCCATGTCCTCTAAACATTTACAATACCATTCACAAGTATTTTACATGGTCTTCTTTATTCTTAAAAAAGAATGTTATATCATCCATGTAAATATAAATGCACTTATTGATAATATTATTGAATTCAATGTCCATAGCATGTCAAAATGTAGAACCCACATTTATTAAACCAAATGAAATTATTTTGTATACTAAAATTCACCATTTTGTTTTGGAAGTTGTCTTCAATCAATCTTCATAATTCACCCTTACTTGATTATAACTAGAATACAAATTTAAGAATGAAATCATTTGTGAACCATTCACTATTTTATATGCCCCTTCTTAGGTAAAAAAAATGTGACTCAATCAAATAATACTCCTAAATATTTTGAAACAAATGAAATGTGTCTATGAACATAGAATATCTAGCTAAGACAACACATGATACATGAATAAACTCATGAGAGGGTAAGATGGGAATGACCATATCAACAAATTAGATATTCATATTGACCATAGTGTGTGAATTTTTTTTCATCCCTTCATGCAATTCACAAAGACTAGTCACTATAGCCCAAGTCATCAAGATAGTGTTTAATTTTACATTGAAATGATTTCTTAGGCATTTCTCCACTACCATCCAGGATTCCATAGCCTCAATGGATATATATATATATATATATATATATATATATATATATATATATATATATATATAATCATACTCAAAGAATTTATCTACTTATATCTAGGAACACATAGCCTTGATAGAGGTAACCCAAATCACCAAGAAACTAATTTTATTTAAACATCTCAATTCTAGGTTGGGGACCACCATAACAATATGAGAGGTAAAATCTTAGATATTTTACTAAAGAATTTGACTACAATAGTTTCATCCAAACAAACCCAAAAATAACTAAAGTGTGTTTTCATGGGAGGTTCTGAGATAATATATTTATAAATGAAACAATTTACCCTAATTAACCAAAACAAAAATAAAATAAAAACTCATGCAACAGTCACAAAATTCTGAAATGAAACTCTTAAATAGAATATTGTATCACAATATAGTTATAGTAATTAAATAATAAAACACTATTCACTTTGTTTACCAACAATCCCATTTTACTTTCATGATTATAAGGCACCCATAGGATTTAAAAAGAGATTGGTTCAAAAAGATACATCAAGGACATACCAACTATAGAAAAAAGAATAAAACAACAACCTAAACTAAAAAAATAGAAAACAAAGGAAAACTAAATACAACACCTCACTCAACCAACTCATGACAATAAATATTGATTGAGGAAATACCCATTCATAGGTACATATAGGTCCATGGGATATTTGGATCCCTTCTATTTTTATGTGGACTTTGGAGAATATTCAGTTTAAAAATATGATAGAGTCTACATAGTGTGTAAACTATAAGGTTAGTTTTCCAAGCATATATTTTAATCCACTGCTTCGTGTTGCATGTTATTTACATAATCAAAGCAGTGGTTTATCCATTTTTTCAAATGGTATTGGTATTAAATGGGATAAGTGTAGGGTATAAAATAAGTTAGCATTTCAGTATCCTTACTTTATTTCTTTCGTGAACTATAAATTTAATATATTTGATTTATTTTTACTTTGTCAAGGAAATAACATGCTTTATTTACTATTTTGGTAGGACTTTGGAAAAAGGAGTGCATTATTCAATATGGAATGAGCTTCAACATGTGTAGAATAGTGTTTCCATTACTAATTTTGGCTTCTAGCGCATGGAAAAGTGTTTTATTCTTGGATGTTGTCCCTGGTGGGTGGATCATATTTAATTATTGCAACCAAATTTTAGAGGGAGGATTTATCTCCTTACATGGACTATAATTATATATTAAACCAACAAAGAGATTTTATAAGGGATGGTTAATTTTCAATTAAAGGAAAAATTAGAGGACTATAAAATTTTATTTTATATAATTTATTGCTTTCCTAAAATTTAGTTTTTCATATGATTTGTATTGTTTTAAAGTGTTATTTTATATTTTAACTGAGGAGGGTGGATCTTAAACATTGATTTTCAAGGAAATATCTATCAATTAAAAGGTCATGGATATTTTTGTTCATTATTTGTGTATGTATATTATGATTTTTTTCATATTTATTCATAACTGAATTCTCCATGGACTCTTCAATCATCTTTGTTCATGGATACATGTATACTAGTAAGGCATAATATTAATTTCATAGGTTTCATCTCATCAAGTGAATCAAATTTGTGTTCACTAAAAAACATGCTCACTTTTTTATTTTTTTCCCCATATATTTTCTCTTTTTAATGAATCAGTTAGCTTAGGGTTATAATAGATCTAAAAATTACAATATGGGTTTACAAGTTTTTATTGATTTGAAATTTTAATAATTATTGTACATGAATTGGTTTACTAATATGTGTAAAAAAATGTTATAAAATCAACCCTAATTTATTTTAAATTATAAATATGATGATTATTTTGGGTAAATTTTATGCTTATTATCCCTTATTACATGCCTAAACCCCACATCATCATAATTACATTATATCTAATATTTCTTAAGCTTAGATTTATATCGACATGCCCTTTGAAAAGGAATAGTTTCACATGAACCAAATAGTTTATCCAGTATACCATGACATGGTGATATAAACCTTGGGGAGATTTCAGCTCCTTTTAGGAGAGGTTGGGAAGATATTCCACCCTACCTAAGTTAATTTTCCAATTAACCCATCAAAACTTGGCAGGACTATTGCACTGAACCTTATCAAGTCTTCTCATCATAGGCATGTAATTCCATCCAAGATATCTAACATTTAATTAATTGAATCCTATATTATCATATCATAAAGGTAATGTTGCACACTTAATCGAGGCACAAAGATGGGAATCCAATGTAGGTTGGTGTTGGTTGCATGCAATGCAGTGGAATTATATTTCACGTACTCATCTACATACTCACACTTGTATCTAGATCTTACTTAGCCCTATCTTATTGAACCATTTCCATAAACTAACTTAGATGTGTGTATAATATAATTACTCCTTTAATGGCAAAAAAACATGATTTAAGATGAATCAAATGGTCCTAAGTAAGACAATAGTGTCATTCATTTATACAAATACGAAACTACCATAACACCAATACCATAGTTTTATTAATTCATAACTCAATATTATATAAATATTCATGATTTAAAATCTCCTCATGTTGTTTATAATAATAATAATATGTTAAATACTAATTTTATCTCTATTCTAAGCTATTACCCCAGTTCTTAGTATTTTATAAATAATTTTTTTTAGCAATTATCCAAGTTATTTCAATATTAATTAGTATGTTACCACCAATATCCTAATTATCAACCCTTTTATCTTACAATTTTTTGCCTTTTATAGAATCTCAAAATCCCTTCCTACCACCAAATATAACTAATTATTAGTTATTGTGCAATATTTCTCACCTAGAAGTTAATCCTTTAGAATTATTAATGTTAATTATCATCCTTTTTTTCCATCACTTCTCAACTATCTATCAAGATCAGATGTTATTCTTAAATCCTAACATTTAACCCCATGATCTCCACTATGGTTCCTAGATTCATGTAGTTATGAGTTTTGATCATGTTGTTTTATCAATTAGTGTACATAGACATGGTTTATAGAGGCCCATACCTATCTAGATAGCCATCCATGATGGGTATGAATGCATGTGTCATAAGTTTGGATTGTGTGCACCTTTATTTGGCTATTGACATTGTTCTATCTTCACCCATTACATACATGTGTGATTTAGACTTGGTTATAACTTAGTTTATTTATGGGTTCAACATCACCCCACACTAAACCAATTATTCATACCTAAAAAACCATTCCATATTTTTAGTACTTTTATTATTCAATTCATCTATCTACAAAGTTCAAATATAAGTAATTACTTTTTTTGGATTTACACTTTTCAACAAGATTTTGTGTTGTGTGATTCCTTATGAGACACCATTCATTATTTTAGTGATAAGTTAAAATTTTGGAACTTGTATATAGTATTGTGTTAGTAGGTTGGGTTCATACCCTTCTCCTTACTTTCCTTTGATATTAATCCTAGAAAAAATATTGAACATTTTGTGTTTCATGAATTGGCTCAAGCTAATTCTCCTAGTGGTGGGCCTTTCCAAAGAGTTCAAGTACCTATTGTCCTTTGCATTCTAAAATAGTTGTTTCCCTTGGAATTGAGGTGGCCAATTTTTCCTATCATGACATGAATTCTTACATGACCACCTTAAATTTTTCCCAAATTTTTCATGCACTTCACCATAATACATGTTATGGTTGCTCTCATAACAACCTTCCTTTTTGCATCCTCTTACAAGGGCATATAAAACCCAAAAAATTATTCATACCTATCCAATAATAAATTTATCCTTTTACTCTCCTAATGTGTGTGATTCAATTAAACATTTTTTATCCTAGATTTGTGGACTTAAACAAGCCATTTATTATTGTTTGCACATTATTCCCTTGTACTATGCACCTAGATTACCCCTAAAAGGAGAACTAGTCCCTTCATTAGCCCCACTAATTTAATTAGGAATATGGGTGTATTCCCTATTATCATTAGTCCTCTTCTTGATGATGTCTCTATAGACTTCAAATTAGCACCCATGATAACCACCTTAACTCAGTGTTTTTATAACTTCCTCTCACCTTCCAACAAGTTTCAAAAAACACTACCAAGGGTAATAGTGAAAATACTATCTATATCCTATATTTACTTTACCATATATCTTTTCCTTGAAGTTATTCCATAATTTAGGTGAAAAAATTCATCACTTTTTCTCTTCCCTTGTAGCACTACAAATTTTATCTGTCACAAAACTATGCTTATTGTCACTGATACACTTCCTCCTCTTCTATGTGTCTTTATAATTTATATCTCTAAACTGAGACAAACACATATTATTATGTGATTATTACCTATATCCATTCATTTTTGATGGAGGTAACTAACTTATTCCTAAGTCATCTCCTACATGACTATTCCACTTAATTGGTGGTCTTCTCATTCCCTTCCCTACTACTTGCATGTCCTTAATTTTCTTGTTATATCCTAAGAAGGGGAGGAAAAAACTCATAGCCTTATTGATTCTATTTATTCACACACAAAAATTTTTGGGTAATTAATTTTATCAACCTTTATACTCTAGAAAAGGGACTTCATGTTTCCCTTTATTAGCTATAGGCTCTCTTCTTCAAAATAACCAAAGCTCAATCCTTAGTCCTTTATTTTTATCCTCCCTATGGGATTTTTAGCTTCTCTTTACACTAGATACCTCCCATAATTTTAAACTATAACTCTAATAACACCAACTTTTCTTAGAATCAACCTCCTTCAATAATAGATTCATTTGGTAACCTTTTTTGTTAGCCAATTTCTCATATTTATAAATGTGAAGGTTGGTCATCGACTTGGCCAATTCAAATGTTGATAATTGTCATTCCAATCATTTTTGAAACTATCTCAACCACTTATTCCAAGGTGGATGATTCATACATTGGGCCTTTAAATTATGATAGGTGACATAATAATTCATGCCTTAAGCATTTCCACTCATGTCCTTTTAAGGCTGAACCATTATTTGAGCCTCTCAACTATGATAGTAACCAATTTAGATCAACATTTTAGACCTACCATCCTCTAATATTATTTAAATACTATATGTCATTTTATATAGTTATAAAACTAAATTTATATCAATTTATCTCCTTGGGATTGGTACCTATCACTTCATGTAGTACTCTTACCTATTATGTATGCCAACTTTTTCCTCTTGCTATCTACCTCCCACATTCATATTATGTTTGTTACCCTCCTTCCTTTGAATTTTTCACATGCCAATTATTTTATTATCATGCACATGACCTATGTGTACCATAATTCATACTTTATTCACACCACCACACCACACTAAATTCTACACTTAATCCTCTAGCAAAGTGAACTCTTAACTTGTCCATCTATGGTTATGCCTTCATAACCATTACTATTTTTAGTTAGTGAAAAATACCTTTTTATTTTTTAAATAATTAAAAATCCCTCCCAAAATATTAGACATTTTATGATTATGACATTAAAATAAATCCCTTGTTTGAATTATATAACTAGATTTGTAAGACATGCACATATTATTTCACAACTATTATACTCAAATACTATGCTTAAGACTAACCTATCCCAACCAAAAAAAAATTCAGAAACCAAATGGATTAAAATAAATTATTAAATCTTGGCACAAAAATATATTATTCCTCTTGCCTAAGCTGATAACTATAAAAATTCCATTGAGGCATCTCACCATTAGTGGTAAGTGATCCATATCCTGATAGTCCTTTGTATGTGGGAGATTTGATTAATGATTTTAGAGATTATGATTGAGGTAAATTAGGAGAGAATAATATGAGGGAGTGAGAAGATTGGAGATATTATAAGGGAATAATTACCTAATGGAGATCTTAGTGAGAATACATAGAGAGTGAGGATTTGGAGATATTGTAAGAGGTGGTATAGAAAGAAGGAAACAACCAAGAAACAATATAGGTGTTCCCTTTTATCCTTTATTTTGAAATAGGACAAGAAACATTAAATATTAAATAAGAGACATTATTTTTGAAAATGAAGGCATTTTGGCTTGCTTGAAGGTGTGGTATTTCAAGAAAGGGAGGCATTTGAGCTAGGGAAGTTTTTACTGAGAAGGTATTTTTGGTGACAGGAAGACATTTTTGATATAAGAAAGAATTTTTCACTATGAAGGAATCATCATTTTATATTATAATGGAACTATATGATTCCATATCACATAAAAGATCAATAAAAATAACTCAAAATCAGCTAAATAATGGTGCCATAATCAAGAGAAACATTTTTTGAAGGATTTTGATATTTTTCATCCATTAATAAATCATTTTAATTTAAATTTTTAGGGTTATGGAGTTTAAACTCTAGGTTTTTAAAGTATTGAGTATAGTAAATTAGGGTAGAAATATACAATAAATACAACCATTGATTTCTAATAGAATTGACTTAGTTTTAACTTTCTAAAAATAGAAACAAATAATGTAAATAAATACTTAGCTATAAATTGATTGAGATGGGAGATATGGAGGGTATAAATTGGGATATGAGTTGATTTGAGTATCATCGATAGGATCTAGGTGTCAAAACTATAATATTTGGTTGAAAATCCACCTAAGAATCAAAATGAGTGAAAGGGAAGCATAGCAAGGAAACTAGAATTGATATAATAAATTGTATTCTAGTCAATGGGAATGCTAATACAAAGCCTTCACATGCTTATATATTTATAAAATGAGATAAAGAGGTGAGTATATATAATATATTTATGGAGTTACACACCATTGACAGTGGGGGGTGAATCAGTGGTTAAACAATATTGTAATCCAATTCCCAACTCTTCAAGCTACTTAACCAATCATATCAATATGCAAGATAGATGAATTAAATAACAAGCATAAATGAAACCATTACAAAAATATTTATGTGGGAAAAACTCATGGGGTAGAAACCCCACTCTCAATACTAAAACAACAATGGACTACTATCCTATAAATATGGATCAAACAAGATGCTTTAGTGAAGCACCCACTTCACAAGGAGCACCAACCCCTAAAGTTGACAAACACCAACTTGCCTAAGATGTTGAGCACCAACACAACACCTATCCAATGAAAAATTCTTGAAATATGATTTCTTCTATATCTAATTGAGAAACTTTGCATGAACACCCTTCTTCAAGTCTTCAACTTCACACAAGTCACCAACACCAAGCTATCTCTTCAACACAAGCAAATAACCCCTTCACAAAACTTTCGCTTATATTCAAATATTCACTTATAAATATAATAAAAATAATAAATAGAATTATAAAATTATTATGATTCTAATGAAATATTTATATTCTCAAACTTATACAAACATTGGTCACCAAGACCCTAAACAAACTTCGCACAAGGTCTTTAAATAATAACACACACACTTGCTTGTCTAACTTTTTCACACACCCAAAATGCATAAAAAAACTTGTATATTATGGTTAGACATATCAATATATAATATATTAGTAATAATTATTCATGTCACCTAAGGTCATCCATGATCCTTTGCATAATTTTTCTAAACCATACCATGAGCTCATGTCACAAACACCTCACACATGAAGCATAACACTAATTATGTGACTATATTTGACTAAATAAGGATTAGTAAAATATTAAAAATCTATAAAAAAAATTACTTCAAGGAGTCCTCATCACTCTCTAATCATCATAAACACTTGATCTGATCTTCTTCCCTACAAACAAACTCAATCATCCAAAATAGGTTCCTTTTGCTAGTAAAACCATCATGGTCAACTATGAGTCAACCATTCAATAATCTCCAAGTGACTAGGAACAATAATGATTTCATAAAAAAGGGAATACATAATATAAATCATGTCAAAGATATTAAACCCATTTTCACTCACTGATTAGGCCTTCTAATTCCTCTTTTCACTATGATCACTCTTTCTTACTTATGACACCATTTTCTTCATATTGACTGGTCAACTTTAACCTTATAGAAATTTTAAATATAAATATTAATATTCCTGAAAATTTTCATGGATTTTTGGGACAAATCATAAGATTCAACAATCATCCATTATATCATCTAGTCATTCATAGAAATCTTCCTCAGAAACAAAAATATTGTTAACCCATTTTCTATTTGACCCACACACTGTCAAGAGACCAAAAATACTTTCTCAAAAACATAAAGGAATCATATGAAACATATAATCATCATATTTGATCACCCAATCCATTCTAATCCCAAACCATCAATATCTTCTTTATCAAGTCTAAGACTAGAGTTTTTGCACATAAAAACCTGCTTAGCTTCTTAATGATCATTCATAAAGGATATGACCTTAGTCTATGAAATAATGCTTATATAATATTATTAAGGATCATAAAAAAACATATATAAAAGGATTATATACCCATGTATACCCTTCACATGATAACAAAGACAAAAAAGTTCTTCTCAGTCTCACTAGACACCTTTCTAGCACCTCTTGAATCCGTAGGATCCTTTTTTTGACTATTTACTTCAAAATTTGACATATGAATTAGTAAATGAAATTTAAAAATACTATCTGATCATATACCATGTATATCTAAGCTTAATTACTCTAAAATCACTCTTTGACCCTTTGCAAAGCCTCACTAGCCCACTTAGGCCAACTAGGCCAATAGCCAAGCTCTCATGTAAAATACTTGTCACCTCTTGAAAATCATACACCTGACCTATTATCACCCTATACATGTATACAATTTATATTCCAAGTATAATGATCTCCTTACCATGTCATATAAGCCATAGTGCTTAAAATCCCTTAGGAAACCATGCATGATCAAGCCTACAAGGTATAACCTAACTTGCATACCTCATGAAGGTCACATGAAGTCAATCCTTGAGCATATAAAACATCAGGAAAATTTAAAAAAAAATCATAACAATATCCATTTATCCATACAACATCCACCTAGAACACCCATGCACATCCTTACAAGTTCTGAGCACACTATGCCACTATGCTCCATTTTACTAACATCACAGACCACTTTGTCATCACCAATGCCACTTGACATCAATGAAAACACATCTACCATAAATATACCAACAATCTCCCCTTTTTTCATTGATGGAAACATACCAAATCCTTCTCCCCCTTTGCCAAAATGATAAAGTGGGCTCAAAATGATGAAGTAAAGAATCTAAAATGTTTTTAAAGCCAACATAATGCAAGAATCACCTTTTTAATATACTAAGGAATGCTCCCCTTATGATCTCTAAACTAAATCAATCCTTGAATAGCATCAAATAACCTACCAATCATGAAAAATCCTCATATTGGTTTGTAAGTTATCTAGATCTTTAGACCTTTCATCAATTTGCAAGGCACCATAACTCCCCCTAGGACCTTTATCCACTTTTAAGGCTACCCCTTTTTCTACATAACCAATTCATACCTATATGATCTCTAGAAACTACTACCATAAACTCAAATAGTAATATGAGTAACAAAGCACTATGCAATCTAACTTACCATCATTCACAAGGCACCATATAGAACAAAAAAAGAACTCCAAGCATAGTACCATACCTGTAACACACTTAAAATAGGCCAAAATTCTCAAATAGAACAAAAAATGCTAACCTTATTTGGAAAGATATCACAAAATTTCTCAATTTCTCTACTAGGCCTACTTAGACCCCTTATAGCCCTATTTGGCAACTACAGACCTTACAAATTTTTGAAATGATCACTTCAAGCCATGAAACTATATATTTTAAAACCACTAACATGCCCCATTATGCATGAAAATAATAAGCCTCCAAATCATCCTCCTTAGCATACTTCTTTAGCCTGCTAGCCAATTAGGCCTCCTAATGAGCTAAAACTTTAATAAAGTGTAATATACTCACTTCTAGACCACTCTAAAAGATGATTCAGATACCCATTTTGCCCATTTAACTTATTTTTAATCTTATATCCTCTAAATCCAACATTTGACCACTTTTATAAACATGCCCAAATCACTAGGCCTTTAACATAGTAGTTGGTTAAAAGTCAACCTTCAATCAACATAGACACTTGAGCTATATACTAGACCTAGAGAACATCAAAACTCACTTCCATACTAGATTTCAAGCCTCCATACTTTTAGGAACCATGACTTCCTTTACGCCACCCAATGCATGTTATTAAGAAGAGAAGCCAATGACCACTCAAAATGCTCCACCTAACACAAAAACATTCATCCACCTATGAAACCACCTAGAACATGTATTAAACACATGTGCAGACCTTCCTAAGTAAAACATACTTCATGACACATCTTCATTCTTCAAGTGACCCTTGAAACCAAGCATTATGGGCATATGAAGTTATCATCTACAATATGCACCTTGACCAAATGGTCAAAATCACACCTAGACATATTGGTAGCATCTCAAATCTATCTACCCTTCTTTGACATGAAAAAACCAACTTGAATCACTTATTTTTAGGCTTATATCCACCTTAGAACACTATATGAGCTATCTTGGCAACTTCTAGATAGTCATTACAACCAAAAATGGTCAACTCAGACTTTTGACCATAAAACACATATCTAAGTTCATCAAGACATTAAAATACCTAGAAATGATTCAAGACAACCTTTATCAAAACCTCATACATACCACTTATTCCTTTTCTTTCAAATCATCACTCAACTAAGACATCAAAAATTGATCAAAAAGACATTTTAGGACCAAAAGACCTAAACATACCTCTTGGTCAAACAACCAACCATAACAACTGAAGAAATTATTATGATTGATTAATTAACCTCTCCCAATGACTCATTATTCATTCAAGCAAGAAATAATGACCCCTAGACAAGATCTTAGATATTCAAATGTAGCTTTAGGTAATGGTTTAGTCATTATGTCTACTAGTTGTTATTTATAAGATACATATTCTAATTTGACAACTTGATTACTAACCTGATCCTTTAGAAAATGATACTTGATATGGATATTCTTAGTCTTGGAATGCATCACTGAATTCTTTGAAATGTTTATGGCACTATTATTGTCACATAGAATAGGACAAGGACCATCTTGACTTACCTTATAATCTTCTAAGGTCTGCTTCATCCAGATGACTTGAGTACAACAAGAATCTACACCAATGTATTCAACCTCTACGGTAGACAAAGATATTGAAGATTTATTCTTGCTTAACTAGGATACCAAGGATTCACCTATGTAAAACACTCCTCCACTATTACTCTTCCTATAATCAACACATCCTTCCCAATCAACATCTTTATAGGATTTTAGCTTGAATTCCTTACTCCTAGGATACCACAAACCATAGTTCATGGTGCCTTTGAGATACCTTAGGATTCTCTTAACTACCTTCAAGTGAGATTCTTTGGGATCTTCTTGATATATTCCAACTACACTTACTGCATGCATAATATCAGGTTTAGAAGTAGTAGAATATAATAGACTCCCTACCATAGATCTATACAAGGATTAATCAACTTTAGGAGATTCATCATTCTTACTCAATTTGCATCCTATTTACATAAGAGTACTCATGGGTTTTCTATCTAACATATTGAATTTCTCAAACATCTCCTTAATGTATTTGGCTTGAGAGATAAATATCCCTTTGTCTAGTTAATTTAGCTGCAAACCTAAGAAGAAAGAAAGTTCTCCTAACATAGACATCTCAAATTTAGTTTTCATTACCTCTGCAAAGTCATTACTCATCTTATCTTTTATTGAACCAAATATTATGTCATCCACATAAACCAAAACAAACAATTGATGTTCTCTTTTTGACTTGATGTAAAGATTACTATCTACCACTCCTCTTCTAAAACCTTTACTTAGAATATATTTATCTAATCTATCATACCAAGCTCTAGGATCTTGTTTGAGGCCATAGAGAGCCTTCTTTAATCTACAAACAAATTTTTTATTATCCTTTATAGCATAACCCTCAGGAAAATCCAAAAAAACTTCTTCTAATTTTCCATTCAAAAAAGTAGATTTAACATCCATTTGGTATACCTTAAAATTTTTAGAACTAGAATAAACTAAAAATAGTATAATAACTTCTATTCTAGCTATAAGAGAAAAAGTTTCATCAAAGTGAAACCCTTCTACCTGAGCATAACCTTTACATACCAACCTAGCCTTGTTTCTTACTACTTTACCTTTCTCATTCAACTTATTCTTATATACCCACTTTATTCCAATCACATTCTTTCCCTTAGGCCTAGTAACTATATCCCAAGTTTTATTTATTTTAATTTGATCAAGTTCTTCATCCATAACATAACACCATTCATTTTACTTAATAGCTTCAATGAAGGTTTTTGGTTCATGAATAGACATAAAAGTTGAATCACATTGATCTTGATTAGATAAGAGTCTTCTCCTAGTCTGTATACTAGCATTCATATCACCAATGACTTGAGAATATAGATGATTAACTTGAGTTCTTCTTGAAGGAGCTTTATTATCAATTCTGATATCTTCTTCATATTCTTCATTTGATGTATAGATAGATTGGTATTTATTTGTAGTAATACTAATAGTTGAATCACATGACTTCAAACTAGGCTTTTTGGTAGGACTAATTTCACCAAATCTCACATTAGAACTTTCAACAATTTTATGAAGTCTTTTGTTGAAGGATCTATAAACAAAACTAATAGAAGAATAGCCAATAAAGATACCTTCATCAGATCTAGAATCAAACTTGCCTGGATTTTCTTCATCCCTTTTGATGTAACACTTACTTCCAAACACTCTAAAATATTTGACATTTGCAACTCTATTTTTCCATAGTTCATAAGGGATCTTATATTTATTTAATCTAACTTGACAACTATTAAGAATGTATACTAAAGTAATTGTAGCCTCTTCCCAAAAACCATCAGATAACTTGACATCTTGAAGTAGAGTTCTAGACATCTCTTGAACTATTCTATTCTTTCTTCCAGTTACTCCATGTTTTTATGGAGTTCTAGTAGATGAGTATTGTCTTTTTATTTCATGATTATAAAAAATATCATCAAACTCATTAGAACAGACTTCTCCACCTCTATCTTATCTGATACACTTGATCTTTAAACCTTTTTCATTATTAATAAGGGCTTTGAAAGCATTAAACTTGGTAAAGGCTTCTAATTTTTATTTTAAGAAATAGATCCAAGTCATTCTTGTGAATTTATCAATTAGTAACATGAAATAATAATCACCATTTAGACTTTGAGTCCTCATTATCTAATTGATAAACCCTACATGAATACTCTTCTTCAATTCTACAACTTCACACAAGTCACCAACACCAAGCTATCTCTTCAATACAAGCAAATAACCCCTTCACAAATCTTTCACTTACATTCAAATATGCACTCATAAATATGATAAAAATAATAAATAGAATCAAAAAATTATTTTAATTCTAATGATGCATTTCTTTTCTCAATCTTATACAAACATTGGTCACCAAGAGCCTAAACAACCTTTGCACAAGGTCTTCAAATAACAACACACACACTTGCTTGTCTAACTTTTTCACACACCCAAAAGGCATAAAAAACCTTGTATATATATCATTATCTATTCTATTCAGACATATAACTTTATAATATCTTAAGAATAATTATTCATGTCCCCTAAGGTCATCCATGACCCTATACACAAGCTTTCTAAACCATACCATGAGCTCATGTCATAAACACCTCCCACATGAAGCATAACACCAATTGTGTAACTATATTTGACTAAATAAAGATTATTAAAATCTTAAAAATCTATAAAAAAAAATTAATTGAATGAGTCCTTATAACTATATAATGATGAAAAGCACTTGATCTGACCATCTACCCTACAAACAAACTCAATCATCCAAAACAGGTTCCTTTTGCTAGCAAAACCATCATGGTCAACTATGAGTCAAACATTCAATCATCTCCAAGTTAATAGGAACAATAATAATTTCATTAATAGAGGTAATACATAGTCTAAAACACCTCAAAGATCTCAAACCCATTCCTACTCACTGATTAGGCCTTTTAATTCCTCTTTTCACTCTGATCACTCTTTCTCATTTATGACACCATTTTCTTCATATCAACTAGTCAACTTTAACCTTATATAAATTTGACACAAAAATATTAATATTCATAAAAATTTTCATTTTTTTTTTGGAAAATTATTTATATTCAAAAATCATCCATTAGATCATCTAGTCATTCATATAAATCTTCCTCATAAATAAGAATACTATTAACAACCCATTTTTTGTGGGACCCACACAAAAAATACTTTCTTATAAAACTAAAGGAGTTTTATACAACCTATAATCATAATATTTGATCAAACAATCCATTCTGATCCCAAAACATCAATATCTTCTTTATGAAGTCTAAGACTAGGGTTTTTGCACACAAAAACCTGCCTAGGTTCTTAACGATCATTCATAAAGTATAGTACCTTAGTCTATGAAATAATGTTTGGATAATATTATTAGGGACCATAAAAAACATCTCAAAAAATATCATCTCCACATTTATACTTTCACATTCTAATGAACACAAGAAAGTTCTTCTCAGATTTACTAGATGCCTTTCTAGCACGTCTTAAAGCCATATGATCTTTTTTCTAAATTTTTAATTAAAATTTTGACATATGACTTGGTAAATTAACTTAACACTCATATTTTATAATATTCCATTTATATATAATCTTAAACACTCTTAAATCACTCTTTGACCCTTCACAAAGCCTCACTAGCCCACTTAATCCAACTAGGCCAATAGTCAAGTTGTCATACAAAACACTTTTCACCTCTTAAAAATAATAAACATGATTTATTATAACCATATGATATATAAAATTTATATTAAAATCATATTTATCTCCTTACCATGTCACACAAGCCATAGTGCTCAAAACCCCCTAGGCAACCATGCACAATCAAGCCTACAAGGCATAACCTGACCTACATACCTCATGAAGGCCATAAAAATTCAATATTTAAGCATATAACACATCAATAAAAATTAAAATAACATCATACCAAGCTCCATTCATCCATACAACATCTACCTAGAATACCCATGTACATCCTTGTAGGTATCCCTTTGCTCTAAGCACACTATGCCACAATGCTCCATTTCACTAACATCACAAACCACTTTGTCATCATCAATGCCACTTGACATCAATTAAAACACATATACCATCAATATCCCAATATATATATCACCTAGGAGATTAATAACACATGAAATGTGGGATAAAAGAAAAAAACATCAAAGTAAGCTTAAGTAAGTGTGAAAATGTCTAAATGATGGAACCAATTAAGTAATAACCCTTTTCACACTAAGAAGTGAGAAAAAAAACTTAGAATGGTACTAGAAATGAATATAAACCTTTCAAACTAATAACCCCCCTTAAGTACAACTTGGGGGAAAAGCCTATAAAAACAAACATGAATGGGTCCTGGAAACTAGGCTTGATAAGATACTCATGTATAATTCAAAAAAGACCTTTAAAAAATAAGAGAAATAGAAAACCCAATGGGAAAAAAATCCCCCCATGATATGATTAAGGATAATTTTAGGTTACCCCTTCTACAAAAGTAATGGCCCATACCCTTAGGAGCTCTCAAAGATGGATTTTTTCTCTTAGTAAAGGGTTTGGTGAAGATGTCTAAAATTTGCTCCATCATTGGATAATAATACAAGTCAATGACCTAGTCTTGTATCAACTCCCAAATAAATTACATGTGGATCTCAATGTGCCTGGTATGTTTATGATTAACTAGGTTCTTTGAGATCTTGATCATGCTTTATTTATCATAATAGATAACAAATGGCTGAGGAGTAATGAAACCAACTCAATCAAGATACTTTGAATCTTGATAGCCTCAATAGCTACATTTATAGCCTCTTGTTACTTGGCCTCAATATAAAAGAGAGTAATAACATGTTACTTTTTCATCTACCAATAAATGGGGCTAAAACCAAGATGGAATTTATAGCTAGATGTGGACTTATGATCATTAGGATTACCAGCCCAATAAGAATTTATGTATCCAACCAAGTTCAATCTAGTACCTATTGCATAATGAATCCCATGTTGATGAGTGACTTGGGTGTAATGAAGTATAAATTTGGATGATTTATAATGAAGGTAATGAGTATCCTACATGAAGCATGAAACTATGTCAACTATAAAGGAAATATTAGAGTGAGTGTGAGTTAGGTAGATGAGGCTATCGATGAGCTAATGATACAAAGTGGCATAAAAAAATTGGAGTGGAACACTTCACCTCAATCTTGACTCTAGATAGAAAGGGAGTCAATGTAGGCTTAAAATTAGCCATGTTGTAATCCATTTACTCACCTATTTCTCTCATATATATCCTATACTATTGGTAAGCCATTTAATCACCTCTTGGTCTCATACAAAAACCCTTCTTGGAAAATAGAACTCTAATTGGTTAATAGTGCCATATAGCAATAGTGTCCTTATTTTAGCACTAGTGTGATATGTGTAGAACTATTATAAGCTTCTAAGTGTACCTGTGTCTAGGTCTACCAAGCTTGTTCCTGTGTGTATGAGTTTTGGTTCCCTATAAGTGATCTATTTTGACTAATTCTATATGAAAACCCTAAAACTCCATGTTTTTAGGGCATATAATTAACATAAGTATCAAAGTGTATTGTTAGTGGGGTAATATGGACATCATTAACACCCCAATATGATTAAAGTTTCCTACATACCAATACTCTGAAGAGGGATCAAGCATGATTTAGTTTTCCCCACCTAAGTACTAGTGTAAGTGCAAGTGAAGCTAGTAAGAATGTTGATATGAGTGATTTGAATGTTCTTAAGATTAGAAATCTAATTAACCCAAGCTTAGGAATGTTGTATATGGAAGTATATATAGTTAGGGTAGAATAGGGCATTGATAACCTTGATTATGTAAAATTTGTTTTGATTTTATTTGTTTAATTTGCATATGATTTCCATCTAGTGGATAAAGGGCTAAAAGTAAAGTATATATAGTGTTTTAGTGCTTGTGCAGGTATTCAAAGAGTTATAGCCCAATCCTAGGTGGTTTTTATTTTGAAAATATATATTTGGTAATAAAAGGCATGAAAATTATAATAACACCCAAACTAGGAAACTAGCACCATGGGTTCCTACTATCCAAATTATGGTACTAGTGTCCAGATGGAAGACCCTGAAGCACTAGGGGATAAGATGTTAAAGTGAGGGTTTGTAACTAATTTATAGTGTTATAAATAATATGATTGATATGGGGGTTAATTAGTCTCAAAAAAATTCATTTAATTCCATTTAACCATTTTATGAACCATTCTAACATTCATGTACATCTTAGCAATCATAAGTATCAAATAATAAGAACATGAAACAAATGAACACAACATATAAGTGGGAAACCCTCTTGGGGTAGAAAACCCATTGAGGAATAAAATGTAATATATTACTATAAGACAAACATCAATATTTAGTCCTAAGGTGGATTTTTGCATTACTCCTGCTGAAGGGGCTTCAGGGGGGATTGTCACTATGTGGAATAGTGCTAAAATATAGGGGTCTCTTATGGCTTATAATAAGCACTTCTTGATTACCAATTTTTCTATGAAATCTTTGAAGTGGTCATTGATCAATGTCTATGGACTGAATAACAGAGCTTTGAGATAGAAATTACGGATAGACCTGAGCAGTTTTAGGAATAATCCCTAGAACATTAGATGGATGTTAACCAGAGATTTTAAAACTCCTCTATACCCTTCTAAAAAATAGGGTGCAATTATGGATTACTCAGACAACATGTTCGACTTTGCTAAATTCATCAATGATTGGGGATTGTTGGACATAGAGCTGCAAAACCAAAATTTTACCTGGACCAATAGAAGAAGAGGAGATCAAATGATTCAAGTTAAATTAGATAGATTTCTTATATCAAGCAACTAGAAGGATTATCATAATATGTAGGCACAGGCTTTCCATAGAACCATGTCTGACCACTGCCCGATCTTTCTCAGTTGGAGAGAACAGGGACATTCTAGACCTTCCCCATTCCATTTTGAAGCTATGTGGATCAAACACAAAGACTTTAGACAAATGGTGGCCCAATGGTGGAAAATTCCTATTCAAGGTACTCCTATGTTCAGAATAGTCAAGAAACTCCAACACATTAAACACGAAGTTTATGGATGGAATAGATACAGCTTTGGGCAGGTCTTCTAATAGAAGCAAAATATAGTGGGAAAACTCAAGGATATACAGTAATTGATAGATCAAGGGTATGACTCTGAGGACACTTTAGAAGAAGAGAATATCCTATCTTTAGAATGAAAGAATATTATGGAAAGAGAAGAGGTTTTCTAGAAATAGAAATCCCATGTTTATTGGCTTAAAGAGGGGGATAGGAACACTACCTTTTTTCATCTCTCAGCTATGAAACATAGGAAAGCCAACTCAATAACTAAGCTTGTCCTAGATAATGGTGACATTATTACCGAGGATAATGAAATAGGGGAACAAGCCAGGGCTTTCTTTTAGAATCTGCTTACGGAAGAAAATAATAATGATAGAATCAATAGACCTATGAATCAATTTATTGATAAAATCCCCTATTTGATAACAGAAGAAGATAATCTAGAGATGTTAAAGCCTATATCCAAGGAAGAAATCCATGTTTTTTTATTTTCCATGGGTGATTTTAAAGCCCTAGGTCCTGATGGCTTTCCTCCTATATTCTTTTAGGAATATTGGGAGATAGTAGGAGCAGACCTCACGACTGTTGTGCATGATTTTTTTAGATCAGGTAAACTTTTGAAACAAGATAATAATAACTTCATAGTACTTGTTCCTAAAAAATCACAACATTCACACCTCACTAATTTTAAGCCCATTAGTCTATGCAACACTATGTATAAGTTATGTACTAAAATGCTGGTCATGAGGATTCAACCTTTTTTAGACAAAATTATTTCTCCTACTCAAAAAGGTTTTGTCCTAGGTAGGCAAATTCTTGATGTTGTGATCACCACACATGAGACTATTCACTCCATGGATAAGAGAAAAATCCATAGGATGTCTCTCAAGCTTGATATTTCTAAAGCTTATGATAGTCTCATGGACTTTTTTGTTCTAAGTGATCAAAAAAATTGGGTTTAATGATAAAATGTCTCGCTTGTTATGGAACGCAGTCTCTTCTGCAAAATTCTTAGTGCTAGTTAATGGTGTTCCTAGAGGTTTTTTCTCATCCTTGAGAGGAATTCATTAGGGATACCGTCTCTCCCCATACTTATTCATCATTATGGTTGAGGCACTAGGAAGATACATACAAGCAGATATAGCCTCAAAAAAGCTAGTGGGCATCAAACCTGCCTCCTCCCTTCATCCTATGGTGGTACAATATTTTGTGGATGATGCCATCTTATTTTACATGTCATCGGTGATTGAAACTAGAATATGGAAGAATATCTTAAATAATTATGCCATAGAGTCAGGACAAAGGATAAATTTCCAAAAAAGTAATGTGTATTTCTTCAACACTCCTAACGAACTTAGATATATAATCATTGATATATTAGAATGTGTTGAAGCTAGCCTACCAGCTACCTACCTGGGTCTCCCACTCTTGGTCAAAGAGGTATCCCCTAGATTTTGGAATGGAATTATGGAAAGAACGTAGAGGAAACTTCTTGGTTGGAAAGGGGAACTACTCAGCAGTGCTGGTAAACTGTAACTTCTTCAGGCTTCACTACAAGGTATTCCTACATACTTCTATCTCTTTTTAAAATTCCTACATATTTTGCTACGAAATTGGAATAGATCCAAAGGAAATTTTTATGGATGGGAGTGGAAGACAAATAGAGAATGTCTTTAGTTAGATGGGAAAAAGTGTGTCTTCCAAAATCTCATGGTGGACTTAATATTAGGTCCATCAGGAACATGAACAAAGCCCTTCTCTCAAAAGTTAGTTAGAAACTGATCCATAAAAACAATGATTAGGGGGAAATAATGTATGCCAAATACATGCATAGCATTGATGATTCCAACTTTCTTCAATAGATGGAATTACCCTAGGGATCTGTGATATGGAATAAAATGCTAAAAAGTAGAAGCCTTTTCAAACAGGGAATTAGATGGAAACTTGGAAATAATTGGCATATTAAATTTTGGGATGATATCTGGTTAAAAGATAAGGCTCTCATCACATAGGGAAACTATGGAGAGATTCCTAACTTGGCTACCTAATTTTTTGGAGATAGGGTCAGTGATTATATGGAAAATAATAATGGGATGAGGAGCTGGAAAAATCTTTTGGATTGTTGTGTGCACTGGCCTAAGCTTTTCTCAAGAGTTTGGTAGATCTAGCAGTGCGTTCAAGAGATCAAAATCCCTCTCTTTCCCTGGGAGGATGAACAACAGATAAGAATGGATCATTCTCTATCAAATCTGCTTACCATCTGTGCATTCCTAAAGATCATAATAAAGATGTATGGAAAAAGGTTTGGAATCATAAACTTATTCCAAAATTTAACATGTTTTGGTGGGTTGCTGCTCATAACAAAATCCTTACTCAGGATAACCTTCAAAAGAGAGGGTTTACTTTGGTTAACATATGTTTCTTATGTGGTTCAAAAGAGGAATCAGTTTCACACCTCTTTATCCACTGTGAGTTTGCTCAGGAATTATGGGGCACAATACTTAACAAATTTGGTATTGAATGGGTCTGCAATTCTAACCTTAAAGAAGGAATTCTCAGCTAAAACCCAACCTTCACACATCCCTGGCTTATGGAATTATGAAAGCAAGCTCTGCCATGTTTGAGTTGGACTTTATGGAAAGAGTGCAATCATAGAATTTTTAGGGACACTGCTAGAAATGCTTCTCAGGTGTTTAACTCCTTTGTTAAGACCATTATGGAAAGTGTTACAACAGCTCATATTCATGTTGTAGAGAAACCCCTATCTCAAATTGAAATCCAAATTGTAGCCAAATGGAAGGTTTTAAACTAGATCCCTGGGTATAATAACTCCAAAATACTACAGAGACTTAATACTAAATGGATCCCCCCTAAACCTAACTGGATGAAACTCAACTTTTATGGGGCATCCAAGTTGGATGGTAAAGCTAGTGGAGAAGGAATTATAAGGAATGATAAAGGATGGATGTCTGCTATTTATGCTGGTGGAATTGGATGCCAGAGCAACAACTATGCTAAATCAATGGCTTTACTATGGGGATTAAAGTTAGTTATATCCCTAGGAATAAGGAACTTAAATATACAAGGAGACTCTAAGATGGTCATAGATGCCATTAATAAAGCTTCAAATGTGGGAATCAAGCTAAAAGACATCATTACTGATATCCAATTTATTTTACAAAAGTTTTTTGAAGTTGAAATTTACCATACCTACAGAGAAGGCAACAGGGTCATTGATGCTTGTGCCAACCTTGGGCAGCAATTTTCAGGTTGGAGGGTGTGACGACAAGGTGTTCATATTCCCTTAAACATTAGGGAGATCATTCAAAAGGAGATGACTTGTCATGAATGAGGCGTATTGATGACCCTAAAAAGACCTTTGTTGATACCCCTGACTCCTTTGCAAGCAATAAGGGTAAGAAGAGAAAGGTTGATGAAGAGGAAGAAAATATTAAAGAGACTATGGAAGGGACCCACAAGAATCTGGGCAAAGCCATGGGGGGCCAAGGTGGCAAATCTCACAAGCCTTCCAAAATTAACAAGGATTCCCCTCTGGAGTGTGAAGGTTAGGGTAGATTGCTGGTAAACCAGCCCCAAAGGCTAGACTAATTGATTATTCAAAAAGTGCTTCAAAAGAAGCAACTCAGGAGGAAGAGTCTAAGGAGCTGGAAATTCAGGAAATTTTAGAGGACACTGGAGGGAAGCAAGCTACTAGGGATTTTGAGGTTACTAAGTAGCAGGGTGCTGACACTATGGGAACTACTAACAATAAGGGGAAAATGTATGTCAAGGAGATGTTGAGGGCACTAAGAATGAGATTAATTAGAAAACTGAAATTGGGGCCCTGAAGGACTGCATTCAAAAATTGGAGAAGGTCTTTGCCAAAGGGCTTCGTAATACAATTCTACTGAACATGTCTATGCTGGAAGTGGTGGGTAATATTGGGTATGCTAACAACATAGAGAATGATAAACTCAATGATCTTATCAAATCAATAGTTATGTAAGGGGATACCTCTCTGACTCTGGTCTTCTCGTGGCTTGTGTTTTGTTTATGTCTATTATTCTTGGTTGTGTCGTCATCTCTCTGAAGGCATTTTTTGTTTGTTTGCCTTCTTGTCTTTTTTGACTGTATAGTGTTCGGCCCCTAGTTTTCCACCTTAATTTATCAAAAACATCAATATTTAGTGAATCACCAAATTCACATGGAGCACTAACCCCAACTAGCTCAGCACCAACTCAACTAGGCTTTATCAAGCACCCACTTACAAGGAGACACTAACTCCCTGGATGAATCAAAACCAAATTAGCCACTTGATTATTTGATGAGAATTATAAAACTTTATTTATTATACAATATATTATTATCTACCCCTTCATCTCTTTAATCTCTTTTGTCTCACTCAAGTTGGCCTTCAACATTTTCACTCAACTAACCCTCTTCATGGCTTGATTAGGTCTTCTGACCTTCATCCTCATATGCAAAACCTATGTTAGATATTCATAACACTTCTCTAATAGTATGTGTTATCACTTAGATTTTCACCCTTTGAGGAGATGAAAAAGCTCTCCTCATCTAAGTGGCACAATGGAATCACCTCTAAGTTTGTCGGTAGCCTAAGGAGTGAGGTGAATCTCTAGATAGGGCTAATTCCCTTGGTGTACCACTTTAGATTGCAAATAAAACTAAACTTAGGGGGTGAAAAGAGAGAAGGGTAAATGAAATAAAACTAACATAAGGGAGGTGATACACCAAATAACATTATTACATCCAACCATATGCATGTTACACATGAAATCAAAGGATAAACTGAACATACACTTCTCCAATCTTCATCTTCTCACATCAATGTTACATTGTGAGGTTATGGATGAATGTTCAAAGCTAGGAGGAATAGAAAATAGGCCTATGAGGGAAATAATTAAAATACTAAATCAATCCTTTAAATCTCCTAAAACACTTCACATACCCTCTAAGCTTGAAATTGAGTTCCCTACCTTTGACTAAGAAACCCTACCTGTACTGAACCTTGAAGCTATGTATGAGCTCATTTAGACTTGGTTATGGTGTTTTGAGACTCCTCATAAATAATGAGATCATTTTCAATTATGTTATCATTAGACTCAAATTTTATGGGCTAAAACACCATCAATGTACACTTCATGAGTCACTATTTGATAGTCCTACTGTAGGTGCCTATATCTCCCTATGTACGGACTGAGGGTATGCTTGGAGAGTCAAAACACAAAGTACCATTATTTTATGATAATAATTTAGATCATATAATATACCTAAATATTTGGAAATAATTTACCTTGATAACATGGTCTTGTCAACTTTGGAAACAAATGTTGTTCAAAACTCAAACTTCTTATAGATAACACTACTTAGAAACAGTGTTTTTATAGGCCACTTTAAGGCTCTAAAAATCCATCCCTTCCTCAATTTATGACTCCTATTTTTGAAAGAATCCCTCTCCATGATATGATATACCAAAATCACCTAGATATATTCCTTAATACCTTCTACCACCATGTTTTGAGATGGTCACAAGAAGCCCCATGGAGTTGTGCTTTCTATTTTTAATGACTATGGGTTTGAAACTCAGTTAACATCATTTAAAAGTGATTAAAAAATATTTTATCCATATATCACTAAAAAACTATCTATAATTATGTTTCCATATTTTCATGACCTCAATAATATTTTAATCACTTATTTCACACTTAAAAATGGCCTCTCCACTCTTTATTTAGGCCACCTGTAGGTGACTGCCTGCGAAATACAGGTAGTGGTATAGGATGATGATTAGTATGTATCATTTTCAACATTAAATGAATCTCAAGCCATTAAAATGTCTCCAAATGAATATTAAAAACCTATAAATAGATTTCAAAGACTATGCTTCTAGTTTTCACATGGTGTCCTCTTCCCAAACACCTGTGGGTGAGCATTTTCATGGCAGACAAACTATTTACCCTTACATATGGCTATGAATATGAATATTACTTTGGATAGAGAACCTAAGATGTTATGAGGCCATAAATCACATTGGAAACATGTGAATTAACTTGATATCAACCCTTTGAAGACACTTGCAAAGCATGAAAAATAGAAAACAATGGAAAACTACCAATCAACATATAATAGACTAGTCTACAAATTTGAGGTTAATTGATCATAAAATGAAATTTAAAATTAAAATAAATCATGGGATACATGAGGATATATAGATAAAATGATATGGAAAAAATATCAGAAAGTGGATTGTATGGAGCTTATCAAACCAAGGTAAAACTTGTAGGGTTCACAGATTAATAGGCAGATTTGTACAATTGACTTGTTACTAATGTTTCATAAGGCAAGGTTGATAAATATTCAAGCTCAATATATTGAAATTAATGTGTTTGAGCTGAAACATCATGAGCCATCGATACTAAACAAAAACTTGAAGGTCACTTTAGTGTATCTAGAAAGCCAAGAAAGGAGAAAAATGGTTTTGGACTCAAAATGGCACTTTTAGATCAAAAAAAGCATGATAATGAGCATGGAAAAGCTAAAGAGTCACATTTTAATCCTTTCCAAGTGGCACACTTCCCAAGATAGTTTTACAAGTTCCATTTTCTTCTCTTTTCACTAGAAAACTACCTTTTCTTCTTATGAACCTACAAATCTCAATTACCAGTAGTGGATTAAGAATTCTTAAGACATATGTCATGTGACATCACCCATTTAGACCTTCACATTTCTCAATAAACCTATAAAAATCATTAAAAACACTCTTTTAACCCTTAAAATGTCTAAAAATTACTAAAGGGGCTAATAAAAATAGTGACCAAGGATAGTATAACATCAATTGACATAAATTAACATATAATACATCCCATGACACTCATATTACACCCCATATAGACCTAGAAAGTCAAGTTTTTACCTATAGGTGCCCCAATTTGACTAAAAAGTCAAATTTGGTCAATAGGATGCATTGCCTCATTATCCTCTCAAATGATCTATATCATTTTATTATTCTCTTTTCCTCCCCCAATCTTAGCATCCTCTAAGCATCCACTCTAAACACACACACACACACACACACACACACACACACACACACACACACACACACACACACACACACACACACACACAATATGCCTAAATTGACTTGCTTTTATACAAGTCACTTGATAATATCCTTCTTAGTTGAATAAATATTCAAATCATTTAGTTTAGAGATTAATATGTCTTATAATTTTAAAATAGCATGCCTTAATAATGAATAAATCACTACAATAGGTTTTCCATTCATCAATTAGCCCTTACTCCTCTTTTAGGCTTATGGATACCTAATAGGTCTTCTTAATAAGACATTACCCTTTGATATTTATTGAAGCATATACAAACACATCACATGGTATGAAAAAGTCATAATACACTCCAATAGACCTTATCCAACTTTAATTTAGGTCCATAATACCTTTTTTATCCAACTCCCACTTAAACCCTTCTTCAAATCACTGCTTATAAAAGGCCTACGCATATACATAAACTTTATTTTAAACAAATAAGGAATATACTAAAATTTTCTAAACAAATATGAAAATAAACTACATATTCAGAAATATTATTACCTTAGGTTCATAAAAATATTCATCTGATGCTTCAACTCAGTGTAAACATGCTCAAATAATTCTCTACAAAATGTCTACTCAGAATTGCCAACTCACTCCAAAACATAGTCAAGGAAACATGAACATCTAACAAATGATTAAATATATTAAAGGGATTTAAATGCATAAAAATAATACTATAACATCTTTATATAAACCTCAATCAATTATATCATGATATCTAATGAAAATTATTAGTCTTACAGACCAATCTTCTGACCTTCTTTCTCATAGAATCTACTCAACTAGATAAGAAATTTTGGCTTCAATATTTCAACCTATTTCACTAAATTCTTAGCTTGTAAAAATAATGGATAGATAATTTAAGACATAAAAAAATCATCATGCATTCTAATGTATCACTCTTACATGAAAAGATATCAAGAAACATCTTTTCACTTCTACCTGATTTCCTTAATGTCTGCACCACTAGGTCTGTTAGTGACTGGTCAGCTTGGATCACCAACTTTACACACATGAGATATGAAACCTATCTATAAATATTCATGAAAAATAAATAAAAGTATAATAATTTGATTTCATCTACTTATAAACTTTGACTTTGTAAACTCTATCTACTACAACATATCTTTGAAAGATAAACACTTTCCTATAGGGTCTACTCACTAACCTGAGAAACTAATTACACCTAGAAATTCATGGGAGAGTTGACTTCAACTTCTAATAAATAGTATAATAATATTAAAAAATTTCTATCTCTTTATAATAATATCTTCAATATTGAGTCACTATTAGGGTTTTATGAGGGTTTAGACTATCTTTGAGTCTTAATGATCATTCATAAAACTTATCTCCACATTCTAGAAACAAATGCTTGGAACTTTGAGATAGAATCCTTCCACATCTACCATAAAAAAATTAGGATCTCATGAATATGGTTCATGTGCCAATGAGCATTGAGAAAACATTCTTAGGTAGATAACTCTTCATTATATGCATTTGAGAAATCTTGAAACACTTTTTCAAGCCTTTTCTTACAAAAATTGATTTGAAACTTCATGCACATATTTTAAAATACTTGACTCTCTCCTCTGTCAATGTTCAACTACTCACCCATGTCATGGAAATTAATATTGTTTCCTCATTTATCCACCATCTCTATTCTTTCTTTCTAAGCCTTGACCTATAAGTATTATTAAGCCTAGAATTTGACCTACTAGCCACCCTATAGACTCCACCTTGAAAATATCCTATGTTTCAATTTTCTTATGTATTCTCAAGTAAATTCATACCCTCAATCTTCTTCAAATTTTCAACAAAAATTCTTTAGAGCTACTTACAAATATTCAAAGTTCAATTGGAATTTTTGTAGCATCTTTAGAGCTACACGCATAGATCTTAAAATCTGACCTTTTCGTCAATTGCAAGGTCCTCAACACCTCATGTATAGACTAAAACAATATCTCTCATGCTCAAATACTATTAGGTGTTCTTAAAATAAATCTTATCTTCATTTCTCATTTGAAGCATCTTCAGAACTACTTACATAGATATTCAGAGCACATAGCTTCTTGTTTTGAGCTTACTCATTTCATCATGCCACCTATAAATACCATCTCACAAGGTCTAGATAAAGCATTAAAAGATTATTTAAATTTTATATACTAACTTTTACTCATTCATGTTACTTCTCAATTATTTCACTCAAGATGATATTAGAACATTCTTCAAATAATATTCTTTCATCACAATAATAACACTCATTATGTTGGTAACAAAACTCATCATAAACATACCTAAAGGCTTACTTCACCAATAATTTTCACAAGAACCTTTAACATCAATGATATTAGATTGACATAAATGAAATAACCATTCATATTCATAAGAACCTTTGACATCAATGACAACATTAAATATCAAATATCAATACTCAATTCAACACTCAATGACAATGCTCAACAATCTCCCTTAATTAATAACAATGTTCAACATATAGATGTTTAGGGATATATGTGGCTTGAATTAAGGCTAGATAACTATCTAAATATTCCCTAAGATAGGTCGAAGGATAAGCTAGAGATGGATGGTCTCAAGTAACACTTTTAGCACTCAAGTGTTATTTTTAGATGATTATAATTGACCTCCCTTTATTCTAGAAATGCAACAAAGAAAAATGACTAAGATAAAGCAAAAATAAGCATACCTAGACTTTACTAAGTGGAAAAGCTCATGAATATAGACCTAAGTATGTGAATCATACTCCATTATGTATCCTATAAATGAAACATGCTTAGATCAGTCCTTACTCAAGAGATATCAAAAGCAAAGACAAAACTAAGTAAAAAGATAAAAGAGAGGAAACGGATGAATACACCTCACTGGGTATGTAAAATAATGCATAAAACTTGTGAACACTTATGTGTGCATGTATATAGTGATTAATTGATGAATAAATTGACTAAGTTAATGGATTTCTCAATCCCCATATATGGGTGGATCAAGAACTCAATCTAGTATTCATTCCATCATTTCCTACCCCTACATGGTAGATCATGAATTATGAATAGATTGGATTGGACTGATGGTGTGTCTAACCCTCTCATGTAGGTGGATCAATAACTCAAGTAGACTATGAATCTATCATTCCCTACTCATGAGTAGTAGATGCATATGAAATTGAGACTGCATGATGTAATTAAAGATGTGTAACTATAATTAGAATTGTATATATTGGCTCTATAGCTAATCAAGAACTTTGGAATCTAAAATGGCTCTAGGCCACTCATGAATATTAGGTTTCTCTGAGTCACTCAGTAATGCCAACCATTTTAGATGGAGTAAGGAATCAATCTAGTGTGTAACTTGGAATATGGTGTCTGATGTGTATAATGTAGAAAAGGACATGGAGTTTATCATTCCATTTCATCAATTAGTGTATAAATGAGCATACATAAACAATGTGTCATGCACATACCCCCACATATGATATATAAGTTTATGGATTATTGATTGATTTGTATTAATCATATCTGAGTATCTATTACTAGAATAGGAATGATCATGCTATGCATGATGCCCCCAATATGAGCAAACTGGTATGTATTTGAGCTAAACTAATCCAAAATTGGTAATCTATAATTGAACATGTGTAAACCTATAATGTCCCTGCTATAATTTTGTATCTAATCTATAATTTCATGAAATTGAAGCTAATTGATAGTAGAGACATATCTTAGATAGTATTACTAGTGGTGTTAGTGTCTCTATTTAGGCACTACATCTAATTATTTTGATTTCTATGCAACTAAAATTGGTCTTTATATCACTATTTCCCACTATGTTTTATCGAAACTCATTTTTGTATTTTGTGATTATGTGCTAAAATTTAAATTATGAATGCATTAAAATAGCCTAATATTTATGACAATCCTTTATGAATGTCCCCTCTTTTGAGGGAAGTTGTTGAACTTATGAAAAAACTATACTTAAAAGAAAAAACTCTGCAAAATGTGTGTTAGCCAAATCATATATGATATATTTGTAATAAACTAATATAATGTGCATACATAACATTAGAATGTAAGATAGTATAATGCATATGTTTATAGTGTATGATGTATATATATCTAACTGTTGACGCTGGAAAGTGCACCCAGCGGCAGGAAAGCAGATTCCTGCCCTCTCCTCGCAACATGGAAACCCCTCTCTCGCCTGTGGGATGGCGAAGCAGGAGAGGAGAGTCTCTAGATATGGGCTAGTTCCCTCTGATGTATCTTGTTATTTCAGGCAGTGCAAAAGTATAGGTATATAGGTATATACTGGAGGGGGGATGAAAAGGGAGAGAGAAAAAGCATGAAAACAAATAGCCTACTCTAAAAGAGGTGATACACCAAAAACAAGGAGTGACCTTCCAGATCCACTCTTAGAATCAGGAAAAATGCAAGTATACTCTACACTGAAACTTGGTAGAAAAGGCCAGGTTGCTAGGATGACAGGGAGGTTCTAGTGAAAGATATAGGGAACAGGGACTCACCAAGATGCTGTGGAATGCATACTGTAAATGACCTCCTCTATTTTTACACCCCAGGAAGAACTCTTCACCTGTAAGCTGCAAACTGATATTCTATAGATAGCTGGTACCTTGGTATTTAAAACCTGTGAGAGCATTTAAAAGGAAATGACTGAGCACAAATCAAACACATAGAACATACATAGAGTATCCATCCAAGAAAGAGGTAAAAACTGTATTTTTATTGATTCAGGTGGGGAAAATGCAGAGTAGTGCTCTTTACAAAAGTCAGGAAGATCATGGGAAATGGCTAAGTCTATGTATTTATAGTAGAAGAGCTAAGAGAAGTTTCATTAGAAAGCATGAAAAACACTATTGATGACATCACAAGTCTACCAAGGCCATGCTTGTTGCCTCATTTTGTGTGTTGGTCTTCTCCTCCGGCGGCTGGGGAGACTTTTTCTTGTGCACTGCAAGTGAATTTTGCCGCCCTTTGCATGTATTTTATGTAGGATTTCTATCGACGTCGACCGATAAGCTGCCGATGGCGGCAGTCTTACCAAAGTCGGTTTGTGTAGGCTGCCGACGTTGGCAGTCTTGTGTTGTGGGTGGCCCTTTCTCCTTCATCGCCATGGGACGGGGTTTTCAATTTCGCCGCCTTAGGGCAGTGGTTTCATTTTCGCCACCATAGGGCGGGGCTTTTCATATTGCCGCCATAGGGAGGGGCTTTTCATATTGCCGCCTGTCTTCTGTTGTTCTACCGATGGCGGCAGTTCTACTGACGTCGGTCTATATAAGGTGCCGATGATGGCAGTATTGCCGACGTCGGCCGATGTCAATGGCCCTTTTGTGTTGTGGGCGGTGAATTTGCCGCCCTCTGCATATTTTTTGTAGGTGGGCTCATTTTACCCGCCCTTGTAGTGGGCAGCGATTTTGCTGCCCTCTACATTTTTTCTGCCCTCTTTTTGCCTAAGTGTCAAAACACTCCAACTTTTTCCCTCTTTCTCTCCTTACGTTTGAACGTCTGTAGACTCTGTCTCTTGCTGCCTATCATGAACAATGCTCTGCAATGGCGTAGTCAAAACCTAAAGGTGGACCTTGCAACACAAAATGACTGGCCATGTGAAGTAGGTGTAGGAGGTGACCAAAATTTTGCCTAAGGGGCAAAATTGGGTCAACAAATTGGTGACTCATGGGGGAAGCGTGCCTGCTATGCTTAGAACCCAGTTGCCTTGCATATCCATTAGGTGCGGAGTCAGATGGTCACTTTGAAGATGGTTTATAACAGCTCAAAATATCCCAAAATCAAAATATACAGAATTTACCCCCACTGCAAAGGGAAACACACAAGACTAAAAACAACTAACTGTGCAAACTGCACTTAGGAAAAATAGGGAAAACTATGTACAGCCGAACCAAAATTTAGTGGCAATGCTTCAGATGTATCCCATTGACTGGGATACGCAATTCTTCGTCGTCCAACCTGAAGAGCTGGAATGCGTTATGCTGCTTACACTGAGTAATTATATAAGGACCGCTCCAGAGGGCATCAAATTTTGCATGTTTTTTGAGCTTAGCTCTATCCTCATCCCATTTTAGGACAATGTCTCCTTCGGCAAAATTCTTTGACGAAGACTTCTTGTCGAAATGTCTTTTCACCTGATGCTGGTGACTGATCATAGAGACCATGCCCTGATTCCTTACCTCCTGGAGCTCCATTAGTTCACACAATCTGACCTCCATGTTGTTTCCTTCTTCTAGCTGCAGCTGATGAGCGAGGTCCAGCACTGGCAATTCAAGTGAGATAGAAAGCCTTGCTTCCCTTCCATACACAAGCGTGTATGGAGAATTTCCTATTGATTTTTTTGGGGTGATTCGATCGGCCCATAGAGCTATTTTCAACTTGGCATGCCAAGTTCTCTGATTTTCTTCCATGGTCCTCTTTATAATCTTGATCAGATTTTTGTTAGTGGACTCAGCTAGTCCATTCCCCTACAGGTAGTAATTTGACGAGGTGCTGAGGTATATACCATACCTTAGCGCCCATTCACTAGTTTTTGCCCCCAAAAAAGCCAAGGCGTTATCTAAGATTATAGTGGCTGGGACCCCAAAACGTGTCACTAAGTCCTCATAGAAATCTAGGACTGCGCTTTCATTTGCTTCTTTCAAAGCAATGGCTTCCACCCACCTGGTGAAATAATCCGTAACAATCAGGACCCACTTGTGTCCGGCGCTAGAGGGAGGATTGATCATCCCTATGAAATCCAGGCCCCACTGCATGAATGGTTGTTCAACTTGAATGGGCTGTAGGGGCATGGCAGCCAATCGCTGCTTTCCATCAAAGAGTGCACACTTCTGACACTTTCTTACCCAAGCATGGGTATCCTTGAAGAGAGTGGGCCAGAAATAGCCAGCTCTCATTATTTTTGCTACTATGGTCTTAGGGGCGAAATGGCCGCCTGCTGGCCCATCGTGAAACTCAGCCAATACCTTGTCAGCCTGACTGGAGTCAATGCATCTCAGGAGAACTCCAGAGAGATCCTTCCTAAATAATACTCCATCAATCAAAACATAGGGAAGGGACTGAAGTTTAAAATACCTTCTTTCAGCCCTATCGAGACCCTGTGGACATTCACCCGTAAGAAGAAAATGCCTCATGTCCAGTGTCCAATCTCTTATGACAGCTGGTTCTTCTGCAGTGGCTGCGTCATGGATCAACAAGCTGTCTTCATCTTTTTGTCTCAAATCTGCGGCTATCTGTTCACACAGGCCCCTTCCTCTCACCAACTTGGTGATTTTGATGTCTATGTCGTACTCCATTACCTTGGTGATCCATCCCGCTCTTTTTTTGTTTAAGTCTCGATTGGTCAAGAAATCTTTGACGCCAGGATGTGGAACCATGAGATGGATCTTGCTATTTGACAACATATATCTAAATTTCTTTAGGCTGTGCACTACTGCCAGGACTTGCTTCTCTACATAGGTGTACCTGGTTTCAAAGTCCTCTAACCCTTGGCTAAAGAAGGCGAGTGGTTGCTTGAGGTCATCACTGTTTGCTTGGGTAAGCATGGAAGATATTACTTCTCCGTTGCTGAAGGTATAGAGATTGAGGTCTTTATTGAAGTTGGGGCTGATTAGAGTGGGAGCCTGGGTCAAAGCCTGTTTGATAGCTTCAAAGCTGTTCTTCCTTGGTGTTGTCCATTTGAATTCCTCACCCTTCTTTAGCAAGGAGGTCAAGGGTTTAACTATTTCAGCAAAGTTCGGAATGAACCTCCGAATGAAATTTATCCTGCCAAAGAAACTCTGAAGGCCCTTTTTGTGCTTTGGTAGGGACATCTCCAGAATGGAGCGGACTCTTTCTGGGTCAATAGACAAACCTTTCTTGGACATAATGTGGCCAAGAAGTTTCCCCTCATGAACCACAAATATACATTTCTTTGGATTTAGGGAGATGCCAAATTCCCTACACCTCTCAAAAATCTGTCTGAGGTGCTTCATATGCTGTCCTGCCTCTTTGGAGAAAACCGTTATATCATCGAGGTACACCAGCACGTTCTTATTTACCAAACCACTGAAAGCCATGTCCATGGCTCGCTAAAAAGTAGTGCCAGCATTGGATAGCCCGAAAGGCATCTTCTAGTAGGTGAACGTTCCCCATTTAGTGGTGAACGCTGTTATGTATTGGTCGGAGTCTCACACCAGAATTTGATTATATCTCGAATAACCATCCAGGAGGGAGAAGCGTTCAGAACCAGTTACCTTTTGGAGGATCTGCTCCATGTTTGGAAGGGGATAATGATCTTTTAAAGAGACTTTATTAAGGTCTCTGAAGTTGATGCACAACCTGATCTCCCCATTTTTTTTTCTAACTGGAACTAAATTGGCCAACCATGAGGAATGTTTGATCGGAAATATAATGCCGGACTCAATCAACTTGACCAATTCTTTCTTCATGAGGAGCTCGACCATCGGATTTACAGGCCTCTGCTTTTGCATGACTGGTTTAGCGCCTTCATCTAATTCAATAGTGTGCTAGGCGAGCCTTGGATCGAAGCCTTTCAAGTCGTTATAGTTCTAGGTGAAGACGTCAATGAACTCCTGACATAGCAAAATGAAATTTTGCCTTTCTTGAAACGTGTAGACCTTACCAAGCGCTAGCAACTTGTCCTTGAAGATTTCAACTTCTTCATAACTCTCCTCTTTGGTAGTGATGCATGCTTTGTCATCTCTTAGTTGGTCTTCTCCATTGAAAATACTTTCAAGTGTGACCAGACCCTTAGGGAGTTTATTGTTCTTCAATTGAAAAATCTGATTTCCATATTGTTGCTGCAATCTCGCTTGATTGTGGACCGCAAACTCAGCTTCTTCCTGCAGGAAAAGAGCTATTTGTTGGTCACTTTCAAAGACTTGCCAATTTGTAACATTATCTGGAATTGAAGGCCGAACCACCACCTTTAAATGGCGCGAACCAAAACCCCTGCTTATCTCTTTTAGAACATCAAATTGGGCACCAATAGCTACCAACCTATCAGCCTGTTTATTTTGTTCTCTGGGGATCAAAGTAATGTTAAGAGCAAGGAAATCCTCCATCAAGTCCCAGACTCTATGCTTGTAAGACTTCAGTAAGGAGTTCTTGGTCAGGTTTAGGCCTCTTATTTGGTTCACAATTAATTCACTGTCCCCCAAGATTTGCAATTTTTTGATCCCTCTCTTTCTTGCCCACTCAAGTCCATGAATCAAAGACTCATATTCTGAAACATTACATGTGCAAGAGAACTGGAGATGGAAAGCTAAAAAGTACCTTTCTTTGGAAGGGGAGATTAACATTACCCCACCACCAGCGCCCAATTTGCTTCTAGAACCGTTGAAGTATAGCTGCCATAGGCCGAGGTCTTCTTTATTCTCCTTCATTATATTGGGCATGACGGCACTTTCTTCATGCAAGCAATAGACTCCAAGGTCTGCCTCCTCAATAAACTTATAAGGATCGTGCTCAAAGTTATCACTTCCCCACTCATCCAAGAGTAGATCTGCGACTCCTTCAAGAGTGGAAGATGAAGATTTGTCTGTCTGCGGGTCTTCTGGATCAATGATAGTATAACTGACATTCGCTGCTTTGGGTGAATAGGGCTCTAGGTGGTCCTTGTATATTGGCTCAGATTCAATTTTCACTTTAGTTCCATACTTGGTTCTGAAAACCAGGTATGACCAATTTGCTGCTAGATAGCCCCCTATCTTGGATGTAAAGTCCCTAGACAAACATATTGCAAAATACGGAGGAACGTCCGATACCACTATATCTTGGGAGATTGAGAATGTTGGGCAGGCATGCAATGTTAAGCTCAATCCTTTTAGGACCCCGACTGTCTTTGCAGGTGTCCCATCTAGTTGCAAGACTCCTTTGTTCATTGCTTCGTACTTTAACCCCATCTTATCAGCAATGCATTTAGGCATTACTGAAGTACTGGCCCCGCTATCAATTATGCAATTGTGTACTAAAAATTCTCCTATGATCAAAGATACATAAAAAGGGGGAGTCTTTTCTTCTTTCTTTACCTGACCTGGAGCAGAAGGCTGCCCATTTGTCATTAAGATGTTATTAGTGTCTGGCAGGATGGCCTATTGATCTAGCTCATGCAATTCTTTCTTCAATGCTTCCTTTTGTCTTGGAAGAGACAACGAATCCCATAGAGAAATGTTCACATGCAATTTCTTCATTTGATCAACTATATTAACTTGGGGGTTGATTCCCTTCGTGCTCTCCTTTGGGCTGATCCCAGATAGAATTGTAGACTAAGGAGCTGGAGGTACAGACGATTGACCAGGAATTGGGGCCCTCTGAAAAGGGTGTGGTGGAGGATTCGTTGTTGTTTGAGGGGAAGCTTATGCTTCTCCAACTGCTCTTCTTTTAAATCTGGTGTTCGCTGCAATGCAATCGGCCTGATTGTCTGCAGTGCCCCCATGATTAATTGCACATAACTCACCTTCTTCATGATTTATCAGGGTAGAATCTGGCTGAGTTTGATTGTTACTCATGCTGGGCTGAGCTGGGAACTCGAAAAACTGAGAAAATTTAGCAACCTGATTTTCTAAATTTTGGAAAAAATTGACCATATCATTTGTGTGGGCGGCTTGCTCTTGACTTTGTCCTATGGTTGAACGACCAGGCTGCTCCTGCACCAGATTGTTCTGAGTAGGCACCATGGCTTTAGATGACAAAGAAGGGCCTGAGTTATAATTTTGATAAGGCCTGATTGTAGTGAGCTGCCCCTGACCTTGGTTATAGTTTGGAAAAGGGGGTCTAGGGGCATAGCCATAATTCTGATAACCTTGCTTTGGCTTGTGGCTTTGAGCTTGCTGCCTTTTAAGGGCAACAAGTTCATTTGACATGCTCTGCAACAGGCCCTTAACTTCATTTAATTCATTGGATGGAAAAGTAGTTGGTTTCTCAATGACAGGTAGGGGAGCAATTATAGGAGCGACAGCCTGAATTGGGGGGAGCGGTTCTGGGAAAAGTGGCATATGAGGCCTAGGGGCGATTTTCCCAACTTGAATTAAGCAATTCTTGGCTGCAATGGCTATGTCGTACGCAATTGGCAGGATGTGTCCCCCATAGATTGGATCATCATAGCGATGTCACTATTTAAAGCTTTTAGGTAGTACAAAAAAGCATAGCTGGGAGTCGGTCTTACCAGGATGGGAATTCTATCCCAATTCTTCTGAAATTGTGTGTTGAAGTCCTGCATATACTCGTGCGGAGCTCTCTTTATAGTGGTCAGTTGTTCTGCAAGAGAGAGGCCATCACTTTTTTCCCCAAAATGATCAGTTAAATGGGTGCCCAATTCATTCCAGGAATGTATAGAATTCACAGGCAAGGTGCCGTACCAATTGAGAGCTTTCCCTTTCAGAGACAAGGCTAACAGTCTGATCGCAATATTCTCTTCTGTTATATTGTGAATATTGCAAAGGCTGGCAATATTTTTTATATGCTCAACCACTGTAATAGGTCCCACTCCATCAAAAGAAGGCACATTTTTTAAAGCTATTCCTGGGATCGGATCATAGTGTGGGAGGTTTAAAGCGCTCTCACCACGAAAAGCTGCAAAAGGCAAGGCCATGGCTGGAACAGGTTGTATTTGTGGCTGAGTTGGGTTGGTATTTTTTGCAACAAGGCCAGGAGGGTTTACTGGTGGATAAGGGCGAGTTCTTTCAAACCTGAGCCTTTTAACAGAGTTTAGAGGCAGCTCAATGAACTCAAAGGGGACCCTTCTTGAAGCTGACCTTGTGGTAACCTTTGGCATAGAAGTTTAAGTGACTGGTCTTAAAATCAAACACTGAGATCTTACCAGTGGAGTCGCTAGATGCTGAAAATCTTTGAAATGACTGTAGCAGGACCAGCATCAGTCTTGAAATACTACTGTGTTGAGAAAAGGAGTCCCACCGGGCGTGCCAGAACTGTTGACACTGGAAAGTGCACCCATCGGCAGGAAAGTAGATTCCTGCCCTCTCCCCGCAACATGGAAACCCCTCTCTCACCTGTGGGATGGCGAAGCAGGAGAGGAGAGTCTCTAGATATGGGCTAGTTCCCTCTGATGTATCTTGTTGTTTCAGGCAGTGCAAAAGTATAGGTATATAGGTATATACTGGGGGGATGAAAAGGGAGAGAGAAAAAGCATGAAAACAAATAGCCTACTCTAAAAGAGGTGATACACCAAAAACAAGGAGTGACCTTCCAGATCCACTCTCAGAATCAGGAAAAATGCAAGTATACTCTACACTAAAACTTGGTAGAAAAGGCCAGGTTGCTAGGATGACAGGGAGGTTCCAGTGAAAGATATAGGGAACAGGGACTCACCAAGATACTGTGGAATGCATACTATAAATGACCTCCTCTGTTTCTGCACCCCAGGAAGAACTCTTCACCTGTAAGCTGCAAACTGATATTCTGTAGATAGCTGGTACCTTGGTATTTAAAACCTGTGAGAGCATTTAAAAGGAAATGACTGAGCACAAATCAAACACACAGAACATACACAGAGTATCCGTCCAAGAAAGAGGTAAAAACTGTATTTTTATTGATTCAGGTGGGGAAAATGCAGAGCAGTGCTCTTTACAAAAGTCAGGAAGATCCTGGGAAATGGCTAAGACTGTGTATTTATAGCAGAAGAGCCAAGAGAAGTTTCATTGGAAAGCATGAAAAACATTATTGATGACATCACAAGTCTGCCAAGGCCATGCTTGTTGCCTAATTTTGCATGTTGGTCTTCTCCTCCGGCGGCTGGGTAGACTTTTTCTTGTGCACTGCAAGTGAATTTTGCCGCCCTTTACATGTATTTTACGTAGGATTTCTGCCAACGTCGGTTTGTGTAGGCTGCCGACGTCGGCAGTCTTGTGCTGTGGGCGGCCCTTTCTCCTTCACTGCCATGGGACGGGGTTTTCAGTTTCACCGCCTTAGGGCGGTGGTTTCATTTTTGCCGCCATAGGGCGGGGCTTTTCATATTGCCGCCATAGGGTGGGGCTTTTCATATTGCTGCCTATCTTCTATTGTTCTATCGACGGTGGCAGTTCTATCGACGTCGGTCTATATAAGGTGCCGATGGCGGCAGTATTGCCGACGTCGGCCGATGTCAATGGCCCTTTTGTGTTGTGGGTGGCGAATTTGCTGCCCTCTGCATATTTTTTGTAGGTGGGCTCATTTTACCCACCCTTGTAGTGGGCGGCGATTTTGCCACCCTCTGCATTTTTTGCCCTCTTTTTGCCTAAGTGTCAAAACACTCCAGCTTTTTCCCTCTTTCTCTCCTTACGTTTGAATGTCTGCAGACTCTATCTCTTGTTGCCTATCATGAACAATGCTCTGCAACGGCGCTGTCAAAACCTGAAGGTGGACCTTGCAACACGAAATGACTGGCCATGCGAAGCAGGTGTAGGAGGTGACCGGAATTTTGCCTGAGGGGCAAAATTGGGTCAACACTAACATTTACAAGGATATCAAAATAGATATAGCAATGTTTATGAACAACAATTCTGAGTAATAACTGAGTAGCTACCTATGGGGATGTGGAATTATGTCCATCACAACACCCAAGTAGGAATAGGAGATGCATGAGGTCCCTCATGGGATCTAGAATTAGAGTGTGTAACAAGCAAGAGACAAGTGGCATGGACATGAAACATATAATAAAACATACATATAACACACATGAGGCACATAAAGTAGGCAAAGGGCCAAAATACAAGGGACATGGGCACATATCACTAAATATGAGAAATCAAGACATATAAGGACATGTTCAAATTTCCACACATGTAAATAATAAATAAGTTGGTTTAGAGACAAATGAAATGACATTTTCAAATGTTCACATACATAATCAATAAGGCACACAAAAGGACATAGGCACATGTCCAAATCATACATACAATGAAAATAATTAGTGTTGAGATACAGATAAATGGCATATTGAAATGCCCTCAAATAGAATAAACATAGAGAATAATCAAATATAAACTAGGAAACCTAGAAATGAAAGTATACATGAACATGTGGTACAAATCTGTAGAAGAATAAAGATATACATAAGTTGAGTCTAAATTAGTAGTAGTGGACAAATAATCTAAGTAGGTGTAGGATGATCAAAATCAAGATATAAAAATGCTAAATATGTGATGTAGAGTTCAGAAATATGTAACCTAACAATCATAACTATGTCTAAGATTCCCCCAAATGAGTAAAAATATCAAATGAATAACATGTGTATCTATTTGTATGCCTCTAGTGGGTAAATAGTAGCAAATTTGGATCTATGTAGTGGATCTAAGTCTTGTAAGTATTTACAAACACTCAACAAGAATAAGTGAAGCATGTATGTATTATAAAAACCAACTATAATAAGATAGCTAACATATGTAGCTTCTATAAAACATAAGAGATGTAAACATGTAAATACATACAAACTATAATTTATGCTTTTTGAGTAAAAATTTAAATGTTTTTGTGTTTTGAAATATTATATTATTTTTATATTCTCTATTTATAAGTTGTGTATAAGAAGGGAGGAACATAATAACTGATGAGTCTCATGGGAGACTCACTATCAATGTGGATTATGCCAAATAAAGGAATGGTAATCATGCATGCTATATGATAAGGTAATTGAGGGCATAAAACCTATTGTACTAAGTGATATATAGCTAGCACTACTTGTGGAGTTGTACTAGGAATCTATGAAGTTGACTACGGTATCTTGTGAACTTTAAGGGTCTTATGGACCCATTTGGTAGAATATGATGCAACTAACATGGGATACCTATGCTAATAACCTTGATATCTCAATATAAATGATCTCAAAAAGAAAGGGGTAGAGGGAGGACCTCTAGAATCTGTAACATATTTATGACATAGGTTCTATTTAATATTTGTCCCCATGGGAGAGTGTGCATATGTGGTCACATTTTATGAGCAGACCTCATCTATATTGGTGGCTCCACTGAACTCTATGTTGTACTAATGGGAATTATGCTCAAAACTATAACTGGTAATTATGGTGTGACTTCCTTTGGGATAGGTAAAGGATACTCATATATAATACAGTTAGTCAAACCACCTAATTAACATGTATATACTTGAGTCATATATGCATGGTGGATAGAATGGCTTATAGCTATTATATCCATGGATTACTTAATAACATGTTAAATGTTATTTCACATATCCCCAATAGAGCTTTGAACATGGAAATTAAAACCACAAATAACCATTTTGGTTAAATAAATATCATACTTTAAATAACCCAAATGATATAAAATTGTGATATTGCACATGTTAATACTTGACCCATTATCAACCATAACTCTATGAATAGGATGATGATCAATGTAAACTAGTATAAAGAGTGCATATAAATTTGAATCATCATCAATAATCTCCTATTCTAATAAATTTATGAGTGGTCTAACTGGTACTATAGTATGATACATGCCAATGGTATTATGTAGGGGGTGTGAATCTTCTATAGTAGTTTGATATGATGATAGTGGTGGATGTGCCTAATACATATAGTGAACACCTAAAGTGACCCATACCTCATTAGATGTATGATTTAGAAATGGATCTGATAATATTTTTAATGTGTTATCTTTGATTTTCTAAATTTTATGTTTCTTTACGTGAATGCCCACATTAATGATGTTGGCCTCCATCAAATCTTGTATCTTATGTTTCAACCTAATGCATCAGCTTGTAATATAGCTTAGTGCCCTATGATAGTCATAGATGCATTAGAATCATAATTATTTGGAAGAGGCCATGTAATATCAACCTCTTTGATTAGAGGGAGAGATATGACATTGCATTCTAGGGAATACTATAAAACATGTGCTAGTGATTCTAAAAGGTTAGTGAAAACTCTCTATAGAGGAGTCGATAACACTAGACAAGGAGGTGGATTTGAAGTTGTGTTAAATTTGGCCTTTTTATCACTCTTATTTTTATTGGAACTTAATTTTTATGAAGGCTTATTATAAATCTTAGTATTTTATTCTGATACACTTGTATATTTTAATTTTCCTAAAGAGAGAATCTTGCCTTCCTTTTATTTCACTATGCGGCATAAAGCTGTGAAGGTTGGAAAATTATTGAATAAGATAATTTCATTTGATGTAATTATAGTAGTAAAATTTATTTTAATATGTATTTGAGATCATGATCTATCATGGGATATTCATCTTTTCCAATAGAATTTTGTATTACAAGACATATTCTACAATAGGCTCATTGGACTTTTGTTTTAGTTGTGCCACTTGAGCATATGAGATCTTATCATCAATGTTAATTGAAAAGTGTGTTAAAAAATATCTTATAATGGATTGAATTTGGTTATAGACTAATTTTCAATATCATAAAACCATTATAAGGCATATTCCTAGACTATGTGGAAATAACTTAGTAAGGAACTAATCATTAGACACATAGTCCAAACATGATGTATGAAAAGATCATAGATGTTGCTCTAGGTCACCCTTACCATCATACAAAGCAATCTTAGGTTCCATGAATCTATATGGTGAATTAATTTTCACTATGTGATGTGTCAAAGGTGTATGCAAAAGAACAAGAGAATCCAAGGCATGTGATGGCCTAATATCTCCATGCTTAATATGTAACACATTAGCCTACAGAGAATGAATCTCATACATAAGGGATTGTATATATAGATAGGAGGAAAAATCCATAGGAGGTGTGGCTATTATTGAAGGTTATTGAGTTAAAATAGGTCATTTCATAAATTGAGTTACCCCTAAAGTAGGTGTAATAATATTATTATCTTGGGGAGTAGAAGGTTAGCCATTATTAATTTGTTCTTTATTTTTATTATGGGTTGTATAATTTGTACATGATAATGGAGATATTCCGTAAGTCTATGTCTATAACTCTGTGGAATCTCATCCTTCTTTCCTATGATATTTTCATTGTTAAGTGGGGGAAGAGTGTCCTGATTCCCATTTTGTGTATCATCGTGATCCTAATTTTGTTGCCCATCTTTGGATGCATTATCGTTGAAGTCTACATAATTAGGGTGTGAAGGATAAATTATGGGGTTTTTAATTGGTCATTTTTACATGGTATAATATCAAATATAAGGAATATACATATGTTCAATAGGATTTTCACTAATTCTATCACTTATTATTAAGGGAAGAGTGAATTTTTTTAGATAGCATATAGTAAATAATGTGAAAAAGGGTTGTTAAAATGCAATGTATGAAATATGAAAAAATTAACACAACCAATTAAAATAGGAAAATAAGGATACAAACTCTAGTAACATCTAAGGTTAAGGTTTTAGTAGCATTAAAAGTAAGTTAGGTTCACCAAATGATTTAAATTTATTAGGGTTATGGGGTTGAAGCCCTAGGTTTTGAAAGGTATGAGTATAGTAAATTGAGGTAAGAATATGAAATAAATATGGCCAGTAATTTTTAATATAATAGAATTCATTTTACCTTTCTAAAAATAAAAATAAATAATGTACACAAGAACTTATCTATAAATTTACTTAGACATGAGATATAGAGGCTAAAAATTGGGACAAAAGTTGATTTAAGTGACAAGGACATGATCTAGGTGTCAAAATCCTTCCTGGATAGTATTATATTAATTAGATATCATAACCATATGGTGATAGTGTCCTATGTGTAAGGCTATTACGAGAATCTAAGTGTACCTATGTTTGGGTCTACCAAATGTGTTCTTGTGCGCACTAGTTTTGGTTCCCTATAGATGATTTATTTTGACTTATTTTATATGCAAACCCTAAACCTCCATGTGTCTATGACATCTAGTTAGCACAAGTAACAAATAGTGTTGTTAGAGGGGTAGGTTGGACATCCTCAACACCCCATTACGATGAGAGTTTCCTACATACTAATACTCTAAAAATGGACCAAGATCGATGTAGTTATCCCTATCTAAGTATTGGTACAAGTGTAATTAAAGCTAGTATGAATGTCAATTTGAGTGATTTGAATGTATTTGAGATTATAAATTTGATTAATCTAAGCTTAGGAATGTTGTATATGGATATATATAGAATTAGGGTAGAATAGGGATTGATAACCTTGATTGTGCACAACTTTTTATTATTTTTTTTTGTGTAATTTTCATCTATTGGAAAAAAAGGTAAGATAAAGAAAATAACACCCAAATTGGGACATGAGCATCATGGGGTGCTACTATCCAAATTATGGTACTAGTTCCCAAGTGGTAAACCCTAAGTCATTATAGACCAAGATATTAAAGTGAGGGTCTGGGATTTCTTTAGAGATGTTTAAGGATTTGTGCGGCCCACATAAATGATGGATAAGTGTTTAAACATGACCTAATATAGGTCTATGTCTAATCTAAGGATTTGGTCTCAAGTAACACTCTTAGTACTCAAGTGTAATTTTTAGATGATTACACATTATAGTTATTAAAGATACCCATTGGAGCTCTCAAGCGAGAAGAAGCTATGCCATTTATCTTTGAACTAAAAAGTTCTATTTTTTTGGTACAAACTTTATACATCATTTTGTCTAAATATTTAAAAATATAAAACAATTTAGGTTTTAATTTTTTTTTTTAAGTTTGAAATCAATTAATCTTTAGAAAACTTCATTTTATGACTTTAGCACAAGATTTAAATGACATGATTAATTATGTTGAAGTAAAAACGTAAGCTATAAAACCTTTAAATTTTTACACATTTCTCATTTCTTAGACCTACTCACTAATGTTGTTTTCCCTTTTTTGCACTTTTTCCATTGATGATTGATTAACGATTGTTACTGCTCACTCATCAATTTTTTTTACCATTTATTTTCCCATTTGTGTTTAAATAAGTATTACTACTACTTTCACATTGATGTTTGATTACCATTTTTAACATGTATCCTTGGTTTGAATTGGTGAGTTTTCCTCTCTTACTTAAGGTTTACTTGTTTGATTTTGATTAGTCTTTAGTAGCCTTATATTTTTCAAGTAATTGATTTACTCTAACTTTTTGACTTGATAATTTGGTCCTAACATAGCATTTATCACCCTAGCTTGCCAAATTTCCAAGTATGTCTCATCTATACTGCATCAGTTATATTGGCTTCCCTGCATTTGTTTATTTTTTCTCTTTATTTTTATATCCTTGTTTTTATAAAAATAAGTCTCTACACCCTCCATGATCAAAACTACAAACATAATATATAACCATCTAGTGATAAAGGTAAGTTAAGGTACGCATACATTATTTCCATTTTTAGTTATTTCTCTTTTAGTCATTTCCTTTCAATTGTTTTATGCTTTAAAATACTAAAAAAAATTAGTTTCAATGTTGTGTATTTCTATATTCTTTTATCAAAGCACCATCCACTAGTGTACCAGAGTGACACATGATGTCTTCAAGTGGGTCATATGTTTACACATAATATTTTCAAAATTTATCGATTAATAATGTTTTCTCTCTTATAGGAACATATTGATTCTCAATCTCTCTAAGTGCATGCCTTAAAGGGTGTACCCATAAAGGGGTGGGAAAACCATTGGTGCTTCATAGGATTATTTTCCCCTATACCACCACTTGTTATCAATCTAATCTTCTCCTAGACACTCCCTTAAGTATTATCTCCTCTTTTACACTCTCCTTCAACCCTTTTTTTCCTTTTATAAGACTAAAACCCTTTTATAAGGTTTATGTTACACTATTATCCCCATCAACCCTATAATCTAATTGATAAAACTCATTTGGGTGGCTGACCTAGATCAAGACCAAATTTTTTTTATCAATAAGGATATAGAGTCTATTGGGCCAGCCCTATCCACTAAAATTTTGGAAAGGTTTAGAGATATATTCAACTATATATACACATTCATTTTTCTATTTCTGAGAGAGACAATAAGAGTTAATTATTCATTTGTACTTATTTACAATCTACTCTTCCACCATTCTAATTGAGGAGTTATAGTGTAGTTTTTTTACTCAAAGAATAATCTTATCTTGTGTAAAAGTCTTAGATTCTTTGGCCTTTCTTAGTGATCCTTACAAACCAAATCAACCTATTTCAAAGAACCTTTGTCCAAGGGAGAGATTGAGTCTCAATTAGTTCATTTTAAAGATAAGCATCTATAACTTTACTCCTCTTTTTTAGTAAGATAGAAGTAGCATAAGGAATGGATTTTGAATATATTTATCTCTCCATTCATTAGGATTTTACCTATACATAGATTAATTATGATTCTATTATGCATGTTTAAATTTATGTTTACTAACCCCCATTTTGTGCCACAAGCTTTGATGATCACTATATCAGACTCTACTTTCCTTGTTATTTACATTCATGAATATAAAAACATAGGACCTATCTAGGGTTATTGCATAGTGTTACTTGATTGGAGGATTTGGAACCCTCCATAGTGATGTTATTGTGGTAAGAGATCCATTATTTAGGTCTATCAAATCCATCTTGGTCATGACCCTAAATATCTAATATATCAATAATCAAAATTGTAAGTAGGATTTATCTTCTCTGAGTTATGATTGATTAATAAATTAGTTACATTTCCCCTTGCATATAGTGTCATCCAAATAACCCCCTAACCCTAAGGATTTGAACATATCTAGATGGTTTTGGGATGATGAATCATAGGGATTGTGACACATGTAATCATCCTACTAACCCACTTTCTTGCTACATTACTAATGTGGAGATACAGTAGGCAACTCCAAAAAAAATGGACTAAGTGTCAAAAATCTTTTTGAAAAGGTTCAATATCATCGTGATTATGACATGTGGCACTAGGTGAAGATATAAAAACTTTAAAACACTTTATCAAAAGATAGGAACACTTATAAATACTTGCATATATTGTTTTGGGGATTTTTTAAGGCTTTATGACTTCTAATTTGAGCCTTTTCACTCAAAATTTTTCTAAAGACCTAAACCTTCAGATTTTATGTTGTCAAAACATGTACATTCTTGATAACTTTTGCCATCCTATTTTTTTTAATACCTAAATCTTCACAAAAATATTTGATGCTTTAGCCTTGTATAAATTTTGTTCAAAACAAAACTTGGGATTAGTTGTGAAATAATTTTTCCAAGGTGAAAAATACTTAAATAACTTCTACGAAGTCTTCAGGCTTTGTGCAGACTTTTTTCACACAAAATATTTGAATTGTCTCTTGACAATGAACATGAAGACCATTTACTTGATGAAAAACGTAATGGACAACTTTGAAAACTTGATAAGTATTTTATTTTTTTGACCTAACATATTTTTACCAACCTTGACTAAACTTTGAAAAGCCTTAAACTGAATTTAAATGTTACTATTCTATGGTGACTAAAAATGGTCAACAATACTATTATGTAATATATTTCAAATGTTTGGATTAATATAAGCCCACTTTTGACTAGTGTGAAATCCATCTTAGACACATAAGGATTTCTAGGTCCCCAATTCCACAAAAAATAGAAGGAACCAAAAACTAGGAAAGTAAAGAAGCTCATGCCCATACATACTAGGGGCTTGAATTACTAGAAGAAGCAAAAGGAAGACAAAACAAGATAAAAGGGAATAAAGACCTACACAAAGACATTAAAACCCCAAATAAGAAAAAATTTCTAAGGGACTTTGATCCAAAAAATGTCCTAATAAATCCAAAATATCTAAAACACACAAAGAAAATGATTCTTCATCTCATGTTGACCAATGGCATATAGCAACATATACCTTTTGTTCTTGTTTCTAAAGAGCTTGGCTAGACAAGCCTTGGAGTGGTTTTTTAAGTTGCCTAAAAATTCAATAACAAATTTTGATGATCTTTTTGATAGTTTTATGCAACACTTTTCCTATAATCTCAAGCATGAGATTTCATTAGTGGACTTAATGCGAGCAAAGAAAAAAGTTGGTGAGAGTTTTGCAAGTTATTTACAGTGATGGAGTGCCCTTACAAGGTGTTTCACCCATAATTTACTAGATAAACAATTAGCTACTATGTTTACCAAAAATTTGCACATTGAGATACCTTATCATTTGGAACTATAATGTATACATACTTTCAAAGAAATCATTGACAAAGGCTTGTTGATTGAGTGAGCATTCATCAATAAAGGAGTCATCAATCTTAATTTAACAAATCAAAATCAAGGTACCAATCATAGAAATGACCAACATCAACATCCCATTCAACTACCATCATCACAACCAACACAGGCCAATAACCAAGAAAGATCAAAGCAATTCAATCACAATAGGAATGTTTTGGGAAATGGAGTTACCAAATCCCATAATGTCCAAATAGTGTAAATTTCATCTATACTACCTTTTTATCTTACTCCTACCTAACAACCTCTCAAACCAATGCCACAAGCAAAACAACTAAGACTTGTACCTTTTTTTTTTTTTGAACGCTCCCAGCGCGCGTGCATGCCCCCTGCTCCCTGCACACGCATGGATACTTTGAAGGCCGTGGGTACTCAGGCAAGAGCGCGTTCTTCCTGTTTGGTCCAGGCGGCCGTAAATCTGGCAGCTAGTGTGGATGATCCTTTACTAGCGAATGGGGAAAGGATTCTGGTCGTGGATGGGGGTTTTCCTCCATTGAAGGATTTTGTAAATGGTTCCCCTATTTTTGGGTCTATCCCTAGATCTAAGGGAAGATCTTATGTGGACATGGCTGCATTTGAAGCTGAAATTCATGAAGTGAAATGCCATGCTTCTGCGGGGAGACTAAGTGAATCACCTGTAAGTGCTTTAAAACCTGTTAGGGTTAATCTTGATCTTGATATTGTTAAGGAAATATTTGATCAGGCAGAGTATTTTTCAAAGTCTGTGGCTATTTGTAGATTTTGCGGCTTTTGGCCATCTCATGTCGATTTACATGGCTGGATATCCCAGACATGGCTGCCACTAATTGATGGAAATGTTGAAATTTATCCTTGTGGTAAAGGTTTTTTTATAGCTTTATTTCACATTGCTGAGGACAGGAAGACCATTCTTTCCAACAAAAATTTCTTCTGGCAGGGTAAATACCCTCTATTCGCCAAATGGTGGCATATGGATTTCAATCCTGTAATGGAAACTTTCAACAAGATCCCTGTCTGGGTTCGGCTCCCTAATTTACCATTGCATCTATGGCATGATTCGGTGTTTAAAACCATCGAAAATGCTATAGGGGAATTTTTATTTGTGGATGCGAAAACCAAGAGGTATTTCAGATCGACCTGTGCTCACCTCATGGTTGAGGTAGATGTTTCTAAGGGCCTTCCTAAGGTGATTTGTCTGGATTCCCCTAGGGGATCTTGGACGCAAATGTTAGATTTTGAAGGGTTACCTTTCCAATGTAGAAAGTGTCATCTGACGGGGCATGTTATAGCCAGGTGCACTGCAAGGAAATCCAGACCCAGAAGATCTCCTTCTTGGTGGGCAGAAGCTGATCATGATCACTATATTGTAGAACAACCTGAGGAAGCTTCAACTGATTCTGAGAATGAGAAGGATAAGAGTATCTTATCTGTTTTGACGGATCAAGAGTCTCAGCTGGAGACGGTTCCTGTTGAAGGTTCGGAGGAGATTGGATTATGTAATCTTTCTGAACCGATTTTCAAGGAGGTGGTGGTTCCTCCACCTATTTTGAAGGTTTCTCCTAGGAGTCAATTGGTGGCTGGTTCTCCTAAGGCTTTGGCTGAGGATTTGTCGCCCCCTGGGCTTCATGATTCTTGGCCTTCTGTGGAATGGGCTGCTGAGGCAGCTAAGGTAGAGGATGGCTGGACTACTGTAAAGAGGAAAAAATCTAAGCTTCTAGCCCCTCCTCTAGATATGAAGCTTCGGTCTTGTAAAAAAAAAATAATAACTTATTGTTATTGTTTGTCTAGCTCTTGTAGGTTGTTTTTTGTTTACTGGCATATCTGGTTTAGCTTTTGTAAGTTCTAGGTTATTTGTTTCCTAGATGTGCTTAAGGTTTTTATCTATCTGATGTAAAGGGTTTTGGGGCCCCTTCAAAACCTATTTTTACCTTTAATCTAAAACTAAGACTTGTAAAACAAATACAGTAGCCTTTACCATTGCAAACGCCTCCTCCTAGGATAACCATGCTTGCACATCATGTCTTTAGTGACCTAGGAGAACCTATTGAGTCTATATTTTAAAAGCTTGCTACCACTAATATAATTACTTGGCTTATACCAAAGCATTATATGCAAGGCATTCCTTATCTTGATTGGTACTATGAAAATAAATTTTGTGACTATCATCGGGTCAATAGGCATAATCTACAAAGATGTGAAAAAATCAATAATTTAATTGAGAATATGTTGGAAAATAGGGAAATAACATTAGATAATGGTGCTTCCACTTCCAATAAAACTCTTGGGATTTATCAAAACCCTTTTCCCCGACATAACAATCAACAACAATAGATTAATCAATAATAACAATAACAGCTAAGGCAGCAACAAAATCAACATCAATGGTAAAACTAGTAGAATCAAAAAAATAAGTAGAAAAAACTACAATGATAGAATAATGGAAAAAAACAAAGTTAAAATGGTAACCACCAATAAACCTACCATGTAGTTACACATGACTAAAATAGGGTTGTTAGTCATATTATAGGGGGTAGTGTTAATACCATCTCTATTAATCCTAGACCAAACATTAATCAGCCTAAACCATTGCCAAACAATAATATTCAGCCAAATTACATGGATAATCCTTTTTTGACCTGGGAGTTCATACAAGCAAACCAAAAAACTAGGACTTTCCCTTTTGGACCTTATATCGATAACTCATTCTTGACATGTGAACACATGCAAGTACACTGACAACTAAGACTTGTCTTATCTAGTCCTACACCATTTCCAACATCAGTTAGTAATAATAGTCTAGTATTTAATCCTTATTATGTAATCACAACTTGAAGGTCAAATATTACTATCCTAGGCCCACAACCATCCACCACTTTGCCTATCATCTAACCAACCATTCAACCTCAGAATAAACCATTCACTCCTGACCAAGATAAGAAGTTTGATATTATGGAATAATTACAAAGGACATCAACACATATTTCTATTTTAGATTTGCTACAAATGTCAATAATCCATAATAACATATTGAGTGATTTTTTGACACAATCCACTGTTACTAGTGACATATCCTTGATAAATTTCAAGATTTGGTTAGACACCTAGCTCTAGCCCAAAAAGTCACATTCAACCAAAGTGATATGTCCTCCCTTGGCATGCTCCATAATAATCCATTATACATCAAGGTTTATATAACACAACATAAAGTGAAATGTGTCCTTATAGACAATGGATCTAGCCTCAACATAGTGTCTCTAAATCTCATCAAGCTTCTTGTATATATAAGGGTAGATCTTCAACCATAAATAATAACTATCAAAGCCAATGATAATCAAAAAAGATAATCACAAGGAACCATTGGTTTTATAGTTATCATTAGGCCTTTGACCCATCATACACTTTGTCATGTAGTTGATATTGAGTTATCATATAATATGCTTCTAGGTAGGCCTTGTTTACATGAGATTCATGTAGTCCCATCAACACTGCACCAATGTATCAAGTTTTCCCACTCAGGGATGGAAGTGAATATTCTAGGATATTTACATCCATATGAACACAATAAGCATCTTGTGGCCAAATTTAAAAGCTATAATTATCAGTATGGCATTCCAAGTTCCAAGTAGGAGAAAGTAAAGGCCATACTTATTGATCCTTCACTAGATAATTGCATAGACCCTAATACCTTAGATTCCCTTTCCCACATGCCACCTCCTGAAGCTTCTAATCATTTCACCATTTTAGATAATGGATCAAGAGAGTATGTGACCCATGATACATTTCATATTGCCAATCTTCCTCAAAATTTGAAAACCTTTGGGCAACCTAATGTCACCCCACATATGTATTGGAAACAAAAGAACAAATATAAGGGACTTGCCACATTTGTACCAGCATCTAGCCTAGGACCTATAACTCTTGAAGGGGATGAATCATGGTTATACAATGATAACCAAGCTGATTATTATAAAAATGCAAATTATCCTATTCCTAATAGGATCATGGAGTGTCATAATTATGAAGGAAGAGGCCTCAAACCAAATAAGTAAGGAACCATCGAGCCAATTTTTATGACTAAGCATGAAATACCTTATGGAATTGGATTTAAATTGCCTAAGGGTGACCCCACATATCTCACTCAAAATCCATCACCAATGACTAGTGATGATGATGCTAACAGTGAAATAGAGTATAATCATAACATCACCTTTGATAACCTAGCTGAAACAACATGTTTGATAACAATCCCATTTGCATCCTTACCCTGGCCATTCATCACAACCCTTTGCCATTATATTATCCCCAACTGATAGATTGGGAACAACAAGAATCCAATTTGTTGATTGATGAGTTTAAGAATGATGAGGCATTCTATGACTTTTTAGGCCTTATAGAAAATGTTTCATAGGGAGATAATAAATCAAGATTCTCAACCACATTGAATCTTGTAGCCTATTTTGGAGAGTGAGTAAACACCCTTAGCTAAAAATAAATAATTAAAACATTGAGGTGCCAAATTGGAAAACTCTTTGAGGCACTTTATGACTAGGGAAAAAGTAAAGATAAAGGCCAATCTAGTGGTGAAAACCTATTTTAGGTGTCATTAGATGGGGGTGTTCATTTTTCTTTGAATTTGTACCAAGATACCACCAATGATGAACTTACCTATGAGTCAAAGTTCAAATTTGAGAAAAAACAAGTATTTTATCAAATTATTCAAGAATTTACAACTATTTTTGTCACATGGATAGATCTCCCATTAGGGGACTGAGATTCATCATGCCTAGGAGAAGTTGAAGAGTAAGTCCTAATGGAGGACTCTAACATAATTCAATAGTTCAAGTCACTACCTACTATCCTAGAAGATGGTTCGACCCTTCTAGTCAAAGATACAATAGAGATAAATATCATGACTCCATTAGACCTAAAAAGGATAAAATTAGGAGCATCCCTTATTGAGGAGGAACATGACATCTTTATAGATCTATTGAGAGAATTTGTAGATATCTTTACATGGGCCTATTCTAACATGCCAAGTTTAGACCCCACCTTAGTTCTACACCACCTTATGGTTAATCATGATGCCAAACTAGTAAAACAAAAGCTACATAAGATGCATCCTCACATTGCTACATCAGTAAAGAAAGAGTTGGAAAAACTCTTAGACATAGGATGTATCTGATCCATTGACTACTCAGAATGGATCTCTAATGTGGTACCGATTAGTAAAAAGCCTGAAGGGATCAAAATTTGTACTAATTTTTGAGACATCAATAAAGCTTGTCCTAAAGATGATTTCCCCTTACCTAATATGGACATAATCATCAACTCCATGGCTAGTTATGAAATTCTTTCACTCATGGATGGCTTTTCAAGAAACAACCAGATTAGAATAGCACTAGAAGACCAACATGAAATAATGTTCACCACTCCATGAGGAACATTTTGTTATCAGGTAATTCCATTTGGCCTTAAAAATGATAGAGCTACATATCAAAGGGCCATGATTATCATAGTCTATGATATGATGCATGATATTATTGAAGACTATGCCAATGACATATTAGTAAAATCCAAATCCAAGGCCGACCATCTAGTAGTATCATGTAAGATATTTGAAATATTATAGGAGTACAAAGTTAGACTCAATCCAAAGAAATGTGTGTTTAGTGTAACTTTAGGAAAATTACTTGGATTTATCATGTCTCATAGAGGTATTGATGTTGATCTGGCCAAAGTCCATGCTATAATTAAGATGCCATCACCAACCAATTTAAAGCAACTCCATATTTTGCAAGGTAAGATCCAGTTTATTTGGTGCTTCATCTCTCATTTAGCAGACAATTTCCATCCATTTACACACCTTTTAAAGAAGGGAGTTACATTTCACTAGGATGATCACTACCAAACAACTTTTTGACAACTCAGAGAACATCTTGTTCATCCACCTATTTTATTACCTCCTATGTCAGGAAAGCCATTCTTGTTATACCTATCAACTACTAACCATGCTCTAAGGGCACTCTTGGCTCAGCATGATGATAATGGAAAGGAGCATTCTATATGCTACCTAATCCATATCTTGGTTACATATGAACATAACTATGTACCTATTGAAAAGTCTTATCTAGCCATGGTATTTGTAGCTCAGAAACTACATCATTACATGTTGAATAATAAGACCATGGTCATTCCAAAAGTAGATCCACTCAAGTATCTACTATCTAAAATAGATTTTTAAGGTAGAATGGCTAAATGGATCATGCTTCTCAGTGATTCTGACATAGAGTATGTCAATTATAAGGCAATCAAGGGACAAGTTCTTAAAGATCAACTTGTTGAAGCACCTCTCACAGACACATAGCCACTCATATTTCAATTTTTTGATAAATCCATCATGACCATCATTGACACACCCCTTGAATAATATCCTTGGAAACTATATTTTTATGTTTTATTTACTGCACATAGATCGGGGGCAGGCCTATTATTTATTACAGCATAGGGGGATCTAATACCTAAATCATTCAAAATTAGCTTTTCTTGTACAAACAACACGGCTGAGTTAAAGCACTTGTTGCAAGACTTTAATAAGAAATACATTGGAATATATCTCATCTCCATGTTTATGGTGATTCTCTATTAATTATCAGTTAGGTCATAGATCTTTTTTAGACCAAAGAAGATAAGTTGGTTCTATATAAAGCCATGGTCGACACTCTTAAGCAAAAAATTGCCAATATTTAGTTTGAGCACATACCAAGGGCTGGTAATATAACTATAGATGCCATGGCTAATATTGGCTCCTTGATTCAAAAAATAGATAAATCTAGAGAGCATCAGTTCTTTATCAATAATTTGAACCTTTAACCATTGCCATGATTTGTGATATTGTTGGTCCTAATTCTATCTGGTACTCATACCTCTACAACTACCTTCATGACCAAGTTATACCACCTAACCTATCTCAAAAACAAACTAAAGCCTTCATTTATCATTCCACTCATTATACTCCACTTAGATCCACCCTTTAGCATCATAGATTTGATGGAACTCTACTTCATTGTTTAACTATGATAGAGTCTACACTAGCATTAAGAGAAGTTCATGAAGGATTATGTGGAGCTTATTCTAATGTGGTAGTCTTATCCAAAAATATCTTGTGTACTGGTTATTATTACCCCAAAATAGATGTATGCCACTGCATATGTAAAAAAGTGTGACAAATGTCAATGGCATGCTAATTTGATTCATGCCCCAACAAAAACTTTGAAACTGATGTTGATACCATGGCCATTTTCTATATGGGGACTTGACCTCATTGGGAAGACTAACTCCACTTCATTTGATGGCCATAAACATATCCTTACCACCACCAAATATTTCACTAAGTGGGTTGAAGTTATACCCCTCATGTGACTAGAAATTAAATTTTCAAATTCATCTTCAACTATCTCATTTACCACTACAGTATCCCCTCTAACATTATATCTGATAATGGAGGATCATTCAAGAATAAGGATGTAGACCGATTATATACTGAATATATCACATAAAAATTTTCTACAACATATTACCCTCAAGCTAATGGGTAAATTGAGGCATCTAATAAAATAGTTATTAACATTCTCAAAAATATTGTCAATGATGCCAGTCATGATTCACACCTTTAGATATTCCCCACCCTTTGGGCATACCATACCAATCATCATACTCTCACAAGAACCACTCTATACTCACTTGTTTATAGTATTAAATCCATCCTTCCCATTGAGGTTGAATTGCCTTCACTGTGTATCCCTTTCAAACATGTCTTGGATGATCATGAATATTGAGTAGCTCACCTACAAGAGCTAGACCTACTTGATGAGAAATGCATAGATACACTCAATAATATTCAAGCATATTAGAACTAACTCAAATGCCACTATAGTCAATGTATTAAGTATAGAACACTTGAACTTTGTGATCTTGTTCTTAAAGAAAACCAAAAGAATACCATGGTTGAGAAGAATCATAAAGGGAAATTCAAACCAAACTAGATAGGGCCTTTCATCATACTGCAGATTATGGATCAAAAAAATACAAGCTCACCACACCAGATGATGATGAACTTTTAGAGTTGATGAATATTTTTCATCTCAAGTGATACTATGCTTGAGCGTTAAGGTGTATTGTCTATAATGACCATTTTAGTTATGCCATTTTATCACTATTATTCTTTATACCAATACCATCTTTATATATCCTCTTTGTCATATCCCTTTTCACTTCCATTCTTTCAACCCAGTGTATTCTAAATTCTATCTTGTTTGACCTTGGTTTTTGGCCATTCACAGTTTCAACATCAAGGTTTTTGATTAGTTTCATCAATTAGTTCAAGTAATTTAGATAGACATTATATTTTGGAGTAATGTGATAGAAGTTTCAGTAGTTGCATCCTTTATTTTTTATGCCTTTCTTACCACTAGTCTTGCTACTATTTATAACTACCTCTAGGAAAATTAGTACCATTGATCTATGCCATTGTATCTTGGTTATAACCATATATAAGCAAACTAAGGGAAATATTAAGCCTTGATGTACCAAATTACCACTTCCTATACCATGCTATGTCTTTTTACCAACTGTGTGTATTTTGTTTGAATTGATTACTACACTAGTTGAGTTCCTCTACTGTAAGGGTGGAACTATAGTGACTTGAGGTCCTACTCTAGGAATATGTAGGTAGTCCTCAATACTTGTTGAGGTCAGCTTAGTAACCCTTCTCCACCATATCTCACCATTTTATGAGCAACCTAAGCCACGTTCTCACCATTTTATGAGAAACCTAAGCCATGCTCTCACCATTTTTGTGATCTTGAACCATTTGGTGTCTCATCATTCTTGATTGAGTTGAGACACTCCAAAATAACTCCAAAAAAATTTGAAAAATCATTACAAACGAATAAAAACATTGACCCATTATTTTCCTTAAAGATTCTAGGAACCCTTACTAAGTTACAAGAAAATCACTTATCATTTAGTTTCCCCATCCTTTTGGCCTTTTCTCTCACAAACTTACCATTTTATAAGACCATTCCTCTTCTTCTATCACATCCATTCTATTTGTTTTCATCATTTATCACATTCTTCCCATTCCTTGGGAGAACTACATTTGGCCTAAAGTTTTGATTGGATATTACATTCATGGAACTATGTAGGTAGTGTCTACTTTCCTGGTGCATATGGAGACAGCTTGGCCACCCATTCCTTTTATTGTATTCCCCCATTTTTTTTGTTTTTTAAGTTGTCATCTATTTTCTAATGGAAATGTTTGTAGGGTTTTTATTGCATTATTTGCTTGTTTGTTTTTACTTATTTTATTTGATTGTCTACTTGTTTATTTGCTTTCAACACTGTTTCCTTGATTCAATTTATGTGTGTTCATTGGGTAATTCCTTACCCACACATACACTTGAATCCATCCATATTCATATGTTTATATTGTCATCATGGTTTCTATCATTAGTGCTTCATTTTCTATTGAGTATTGGATTATGGGAGTAAGTCCTTATGCATATTTTAGCCAAATCTTCATGATGTTATATCATGATGCCTACTAACACATGCTATAATAAACCTCAGCTTCAAGAAGTCGATTTAGTAATGGCAACATCTCTTTGGCACTGATATCTTGATTCAATCCCAATCATATCCCAAATAGAGGAATTAACCATGAAATAATTTCAACCTTTATTAGTTTGAATGAGCATTTCCTACTAGTAGGCTATTATAATTCATCATTACCCTTTGTGTTAATTTATCATTAGCCTCGACCAAGTTTATCATGTTTTCCATAATTGGGGTACAATGTTTATAACCACCTTTAGGCAAATCATTGCACACCATCCCACCTGCATTTCTCAATGATTATAACCACCTTTGGTTAAATCATTATGTTATCACCACTTTACTTTTTCTACCTATATAGGGGCATGTTGTTCTCTTGTTTGTCTATCCTAACTGAGGAAGTTCCATCTTCTCAATGATTATAACCACCTTTGGGAAAATCATTATGTTATCATACCACGTTGCCACTATCAGGGTATAATATTTATAACCACCTTAAGGCAAACCATTGTACACCATCTCACTTACATTCTTAATGATTTTGACTACTTTTAAAATATCATTATGTTTTCACCCCATCATATTTATTTTCTTTAGTCCCCTCATTTTGCTTTTTTTTAGGGACCATTTGCTGACCTTCCTTATGCCAACTGATCCCTCGAGGGGGAATCATATAGTTAGTATTCATAATTGTAGTTGTAGGCATGAAGGACCTTTTCATAATTTGAGAATATGTTACTATGCTTATAGCTTGCAATGCTTTCTCAAATAAGGGAAAATTGTAGACACCTAAATCTGGCCACTAATAACCTCCAATCAAGCTTTTGACCAATTTCCACCCAAAACACATAATTTGGCCTAAAAACATTAAAACATGCTAAATGATGTGAAACTGACATATTCAAGTGCTAATTTTGTCTAAGGTATCATTAAATGGGGTAATGTAATTTGTGGACCGGCTAACTTTGATTAGATCATTTTGAGTTGAAATGTTAATTTTACACCTAAGTGCTTTGGATTGCTCTTTCCTATCAAATATCTTACACAAGACATGTGCCTTCATTATTTTTTTTAGTAACATCCTAAATAGGATAATTGATCCAATGCATCTGACATTGACTTCTAATTCTAATCTAGTCAAATTTTGGACCAATAACAAGACATTTTGATCAATTTGAGTAATTTATGCACAATGTGCTTAATCATGCTTAAGAGCTAATTAACCCAAATCAAGGTATAATAAAAAAATTCCATGGAAACTTGTTGAATAATTATTTTTAGAAATGAATATTGAATATCTATATCATCAGGTGACCTCATTTCTTGGGAAGAAATCACTAGGCCATAAATGCCACAAATATTAGGATTCATGCCCTCCATGCCTCATCAATGCCTTCCATGATGACCTCCATGCCTCTTAATTACCTCTTCTTCCAATTTCATGATGAGGATAAATACAAACTTAATTCCAAAAATTTAATTAATCCTCAACCACACATCTCAATCTTGAGATGGATGGTCAGGTTGATTCTAGACATTTGCAAAAATATATAAATAGGAGGCCTTACCACATAATTTATAAGTCATGATTATGTAAATTTATAATGCCAAATTGGTTCCAAAAGCTTCAACAAACTAGTGTTACCATGCTAAATTTATTTCAAGCCAATCCAAGCCACAAGCCAAAGGTGCCAAGGAGAGATGGACGTAGCCAACCTTCTATTGACAAGGACTTTATGAGCACAAGCTAAGAAATCCACTACTACAAAAGAATTTTGAGAATCCAAGGAAGGTGGAGGAATTTTTATGTTTTATTCATTACTTTTTAATTGTGTTTGTCATTTGTTTTTGTTAACTAATCTCTCCCTAGTGTCTAGGCCTAGAGATGTTATGCTATTAGTGTGTTTATTTCATTTTGTTTTTCATTTTGGAACTAACACCATACTAACCATCCGCTCTTGAGTCAAATTCCTAGATCACAAAATTAATCTCTTTCAAGAACTTATTTTATTTGATTTCAGTATCTTCTATTATTTATGCAAGCAATTTATCTCTTATTTTCAAAACTTGATTGTTATAAAGTGTGGATTGACAACCTCCAAGGAAGCTTGTGCTTGTTGGATCTAGCTTACTAGGTAATCCACCTTACTATCTAAATAATAAACCAATGTTTTATTGTTATCTTATCTATAGGTCATTCTTCCCAAGCCAAAGAAGAGTATCTACAACTGTCTGGATTACAGAGCACAAACCAAATCTAGGTTCTATTAACCTCACCCTTCTTTCAATTTTTTCAAATTTCTTGTAAGAAATAAAGATAAATTTATGTGAAACATTTTGGCATTCTTAGTGGGACCCTTGAGTCTTTCCTTGGGTTCATTAGGTGTTTATTCTTTTTTTTCCTACTCATACAATGAAATCAAAATTTCATTTTAGGCTTTAAATTTACTACATACATTGTTTGCTTGCTTATTTTATCTCACATAACTTAATTAATCAAGTGAATTAATCATAGCTTCACTCTTACCACACACACAAGACCAAACCACTTACACCTAATCAAACATAAAAACATTGACATAAGGCCTGATTAGGATTTTATCACCTAGTGGTCACCTTTCCAAACTATCCTTCTTAGATTTCACTACCAAGGGGAGAACCAACTTAGTTTATTGGATAAGTATAATCTCTAGCAATCAGTATTTCTTGGCTAAGAACCTGATACCCTTATCATTGTGTTGTGTTAATTGAGGGGGTATGACCCAATATCAAGCCACATATTGATTTCTAACACAGATCCATTTGAGAGCCTAAACATAACTTGAAACCAACCATATACTTCTTTTTATTACCTGATCTACAATCTAAGTTGAGTCACATAATTATTAAATCTTAAGGCATAAGCCACAAGAGAGACTAAAATGAACCTTAAGATTTAACATGCTTTAGAGTGTGTTTTCTTTCCTTGGATTTTTCTTATCTTCTCTTTATTTGAGTTGTGATATTGCTTATATTTTCCTCCTTCCCTTATCTACATGGTTTTAACTAGGCAACAACTAAGAAACCAAGAAAATCAAGATCCACTTCATAATCGTCCATCTTCTTCCTCTCCCCCATCCATGGAGTACATCTCAAATGTGTGTGTGTGTGTGTGTGTATATATATATATATGTATGTATGTATGTATGTATGTATGTATGTATGTATGTATGTATGTATGTATGTATAGGATTTCTCCACCTATTGACCCACCCTATGACATGTCATCCCACCTTATGGGCAACACTCTTATTACCATGATTTCCACCTAACCCTTGTTCACCCAAGCATCTTCCTCTACCAATAACCCCACTAATACCACCATCCAAAACCAACCCACCTAACCAACTAACACCCAAACACCTTCTACATCAACTAACAACCCTTCTAATATAGGAGCAACCTAGCATTTGGGCATCGATACTCCATTTACCATAGGATTACCCTCTACTAGTGTCATCACCATTCCTCTTGTTCCCAATCTACCTAATTCTACTCCATTCTAGATCTTGGTGGTCCCCATACCTTCTACCCTTCCACCTATCAGTACCAAAGTTACTACCTATCCTTTATCTACTACCCCAACCATACCTCCTACCCATCCTTTGTTAATCCCTCAACAAATGTCCATGGCACAAAACCTAAGCTATGTCCCTAACCCATAAGGGTATGTACTTCTACTTGCCACCCAACAACCTATCTCCACATAATCATATGTGGCATCCTCCCAACCACCCATGTCAACATAATAATATGTGGTAGCTTCTCAAACTCCCACTAGTTATCCATATGGTGTACCTATCTAAACCCAACATAATCTATCTTAAAGTTATGGGGTGTGCAACTACAATCCAACCTTGTCAAAATGTTATTAAACAAAATGAATAGTTTGGAGTCATCTATCTTAGGTGCCCATAATGTCTTATCTTATGACCAAATATGCAACAAACCAATTCATCCATCCATCCCTATTTGGCCTTATCCTCCCTGATGGGAACTTCTAAAATTTTCAAAGCAAGGAAGACCCTAAACAACATCTAAGTGTATTTAGGAATTCTTTCTATTTGATTACCTATGATGATTCTCTCCTTCTCTACACCTTTCATGTGTCTCTATTATAAAACACTCCTTTTTTCCCAACAAGCTCAAACTTTCTTATAACATGTTTCCATAAACATCTCTAAGAAGGTTTCCATTACTAATCTCTACTCCATTTAGCAATTTGATGATGAGTTCATTGTCAACTTTGTATCTCATTGAAGAAGCTATATAAATAAACTCTCTTTCTCTTTGCCCCAACCTAAACTAATTGAAATCTTTGCTCAAGCTTGTGCTAAATATATCTCCTTTACTTTATGGGTACATATCTTCAGGACCTTTGAAGAGGCTCTCACCAAGGCATATAAATTAGAGAATAAATAAATTGATGAAGGAAATTTGAAATTGAGAAACAAGAATTTAACCTTCAAATCAAATGAGACTTGATGCAGGAGCATCTACATTCATCTTCAGGCAAGACATGGTTACGTTGGGATGCAAGTCATGATTGAATTCAAATCCAAATTATTGTATTTTCCCTCCAAAAATGTTGTTAATGAGGAGTAATTGTAAAAGTAAAGGTATAAAAAAAAATCAATGTAAAAAGTAAAAGAGTGAAAGTGGTAAAAGGAGAATCTCCAACATTGGGGCTGTTGAGAAAATAAAGGAGTGGTTGAAAATCTTTCAACCTTGGTATATTGTTGATGAGTAAAAATTGTGTTTGTTTTGTCTTGAGCCCAAGTTCGGCGTAGAGGTTAAGGAGGACACTCTTTAAAAAAAAAAGAGTAAGATATGCATTAATTTAATAAGAGGATAAAATAAGATAGAGGGACGTAGAGAAGAGAGAGAGAGGGAGCACCTCATTCAGAGAGGAAAGAAAGAGACAACTAGGAGATCAAGAATGTAAGAGAAAAGGACAGAGAGAATATTTGGATGTGAGGACAAGAAGAAGGAATGAAGTGCCTAAATAAGAATTTGGAAGCCATTGATCTAGTTCATGTATTGAATTTTAAGTATCCTTGTTTTTTTAAGAAATATGGATGTTGATTTTCACAGTAATGATTTCATTGGTAAAATTTTACTTATACAGTATAAAGCCCTGTGTGTGTGTTCTTTAGAGCTTAAGGAGGCAATGAACATTTTATGATACAAGATTAACACATTAAAACCTTTGGAAATTTTATTTAGAGAAATTTTAAACTTAATGAAATTGTGATAAGGAAATTGAGAATGTGTGGAATGTTGCAAAAGTTCAATGAACAGGGTGCAGGCCTGTGTGGATAGAAAACAAGGCACGGTTGGAAGAATGAGAATATCTCAAGATTTACCCAATAAAAACTTTTGAAATTTTGTTTGTAGATGAGCCTTGGAGTTATGAATCCAATTCAAGTGGTTTCATATCGAATGGAGTAATGTGGAAAAAGATATGGTCAAAATATAGACCTACATTTCTGAGACAACTCAGAAAAACGTGTTCTCAGGTACTAAAGAGCACATAACTTTAAAAAGGATGCTCAGAATGACTTGAAATTTAATAGGTAGTTGGTTAATAAGGCTATTTACGTGACAAAAATGGTTTTAGGTCTTCAAATTCTGTCCTTGAAAAGATATAGTGGACTGTATTTTCTAAAAGAGACTGTAAGTAAAAAACCTGTTTACTCATTTTGAGAAGGAGAAAGGACTGCATCTGGTTTGGTAATGGATTGGAAAAGTTGAATAACACCTATAAATACCTCATACATCTAGTTTGGTTCCTTGAAACCCTTCAAAACACTCCCAGTTGCATTTAATATGCTCTCAGCCTGTACAGGATTGGGAGAGCCCTAAAACTAGAGTTTGTCCTCTAAAATGAGTTTCAACCCTTAAAATTTTTGAAAGTTTGTAATCTGACCCTTGATGATTTTTAACAATTATTGGAAGTGATTTCAAGATGGTACAGTATGAATAAGTATGGAAAAGGTTAATTGCAAAGTGTGTCCTAGGTGTATGCAAGGAGAAGGGAGTAGGCTAATATAGAAAAAGTGGTTTTCTCCAAAGAAGTGAACTAACAAATATTTGATTCACCTATAAGGAGGTAATAGGTATCTTGAATGACGTTTGGTTTGATCAGAAAGTTTTTACTTTGCTCAAGACAAGGAGCTTTGCATGACCGAAGGGATAATTAGAGCAGGGCCTAAAGAAAGAAGTGTTAATCCGTACAAATGAAGCCTAGTTGAATCTTAGGTATGTTATAGAAGGGCTTAATGGGTGTCCATAAGTGTTTTTACATTCATGGTTGAGTTAGCCTACAAATATTTATGGCCAATAAATAGAGGAAATGGAGTTATAAGGATGATATCACAGCCAATAGGTGAATGAAGAATTTTAAGTTTTCCAACAAAAGAATGATTGATCTGAATGGGTCTGTATAAGTATGTTAAAAAGTATGGAACACCTTCAAGAGGTTAGATCATGAGAAGATGTTGTCACCTGAGGTGTAAACAAGGTGAAGGTTACACCATTTTTGGTATCAGAGCTTGAAACTCTTGGGATTTGGTAATTGATCATGTTTGCTAATAAGTTGTTATAGGATTGAGAAAAGGATCAAAAGACTAGGATGCAAAAGGCCTAGGTGAGATCAAGGAGATTGTCAAAAGACCAGTCAAGGAGAAAGGCTTGGGTGAGACAAGTGGACCAAAAGACTAGGGTGCAGAAGACCTAGGTGAGGACCTAAAAGGATCAAGAGACCAAGGTGGAAAAGACTTGGGTGAAGATCTCAGAAATGGAAGTATTGTTGAAGGCACTACAGAGTAGTATAATACATGAGGGTACTCAGAAGGAAGGAAGCATCTGAAAGAAGAGAGGTATGACTAGTAATGGAATTGATAAAGAGATTGATAGTTTGAAAAGAGATTTAGCTAATTTTGTAGATAGATATGAGTCTTGGATGCAGATAGACAAGAAAGCATGGGTATGGCCAATGAGGAAGAAGTTGAAGTGGCCAATTGATCTCCTAATGAAGAGGAGAAAAAGGCAAAATGAGATTGCCAAGAAGAGAGAAGCCCATAGAGGTAAGAGGATGAGTAGGTTGCCAAGTGAGCAATAAGAGAAAGAGGTGGAGAAGAAGGTTCTCATTGAGGAGAACAAGAGAAGAGAAGAAAGAAAAGATGAAGTGCCAGGAAGAGCACTTGAAAAGATAAGAGTGTTGGTGAAGAGAACACTCATAAGGACCTTGTGGTCTCTTGTTTTTATATCTAATGTTGTATTTTCATGGGTAATTAAAGGTATGAGCAGCCTTGTGAAGGTCAAAAGAAAGGACTTGGAGAGTGAAGACATTGGTGCAAGAGAGAGAAGTGAGTTTGTTGTTGATGATAAAGAAGAAGAGATGCATTGGTTAATGCATGAGGGAGGTGTTGAGGAACCCATACAAGCAAGAGAAGAGATGGAAGATGAAGATGAATTCCATGATGCCATTGAAATCCAAGAAGAGGCAAGAGAACTGTCAAGCATAAAGGAAGAAGAAAGTACAAACAATCAAGAAGCTATGCAAGTCAAAGAACTAATGGAGCAGCCCATTAAGGAGGTAAAGGTGAATTCAAAAATTGATTTTTATTATTCTTATAAGCATGAAACTATTGATATGCATGTTAGAGAAGTAAAGAGAAAGGTGAAGTTTCCAATTAACCATGGATATGTGATGCCTTAATGGTGGAAGAAGCAAACTCCCAAGCAACAGGAAGTGTTGGTACAAGAGCATTGATGCAGGATGCCTACATGGTTCAAGAAGACAAATGATGAGAAGAAGAAACAAGTATGGGTACCTAAGAAGGCAAAGAGTGAAGCTGTGAGTGTTGAGGTAACAACACCAAGAAGTCAATGGAGGAAGGTGAAAGTTGACACAAGCAACCAAAGGCGTGAGGATGACACAAGTACATGGAAAGGTAAACAAATTGTATATGATGATGTTTTTGAATTCTTTAATGATATTTTCATGAGAAATTAAAAATGGAAAGTGGTTATGTAGACTAATATGTAGCAAGGATAGAATTCCAAATGGTTGGTGAATGAGGAAAGAGATGGATATACAGCAAATCAATGCCTCATTGAATGCAAGAAACAAACAAGATGGCTTCAAAGAGAAGTTGAAGAGATTAAAGAGACACAAGGTAAGGGTGCTTCAATTGTATTTGATGGGTATATTGAAGAAGTTGGTTTGCATGAAGACATCTCAAGAAAGGATGAGATGAAGAGTAAGGCTAGTGAAGGATAAGTAATCCTTGTGAGTGATGAGCCCAAGTTTGATGAAGATAGTGATATAGATGAGAACTTACTAAAGGAAGAGTTGAGAATGTTGGAGGAGCTATTTGGTCATTCAAGAGAGATGAATGAAGGTACAAGCCATGGTGAAGACACCATTGGGAAGAGTGAAACAAGACAAGAGCAAATCAAAGAGGCCAAGACAATTTTGGTCAAGGAACAAGCACATGGAGAGAGCCAAGAGGCTTCATGGCCAAAAGATTTTGATTCTAAGGTGGCTTTGAATGTTTTGTATGCAGGTATGAAGGTTGTTAAAGTGAATGACATACATGAGTCATTGGAGAAGCTCATGAAACAAGAAGAACAACAAGATCTAGAAGACATGTATGAAGATGAAGAAGCATGGAAGCAGGAGAAGGAAGCTGAGAAAGAAATGAGAAGGACATATCTAAAGAGGAAGAAAAACAAAATGAAGGACAAAGACTATTCCAAACAAAGACAAGCATTGGTATTGGCAACAAGACCTTGGGATCCAGGGATAGAGTGAAGACTAAAACATTGAGGAGATATCTCATTTGAACTAAGGTTAAAAATTTTTCTAGAGGGAGAGTATGATGCATGAGCATCTACATACATCTTCAGGCAAGACATGGTTACGTAGGGATGCAAGTCATGATTGAATTCAAATCAAAATTATTGTATTTTTCCTCCAAAAATGTTGTTAATGAGGAGTAATTGTAAAAGTAAATGTATAAAAAAAAATCAATGTAAAAAGTAAAAGAGTGAAAGTGGCTAAAGGAGAATCTCCTACATTGGGGCTGTTGAGAAAATAAAGGAGTGGTTGAAAATTTTTCAACCTTGGTATATTGTTGATGAGTAAAAACTGTGTTTGTTTTGTCTTGAGCCCAAGTTGGGTGTAGAGGTTAGGGAGGACACTCTTTAAAAAAAAAGAGTGAGATATGCATTAATTTAATAAGAGGATAAAAGAAGACAAAGGGATGTAGAGAAGAGAGAGAGAGGGAGCACCTCATTCAGAGAGGAAAGAAAGAGACAACCAGGAGATCAAGAATGTAAGAGAAAAGGACAGAGAGAATATTTGGATGTGAGGACAAGAAGAAGGAATGAAGTGCCTAATAAGGATTTGGAAGCCATTGATCTAGATCATGTACTGAATTTTAAGTATCCTTTTTTTTTAAGAAATATGGATGTTGATTTCCACAGTAATGATTTCATTGGTAGAATTCTGGTTATATAGTATAGAGCCCTATGTGTGTGTTCTTTAGAGCTTAAGGAGGCAATGAACATTTTATGATACAAGATTAACACACTAAAAAATTTGGACATTTTTATGAGATCAATTTGAAACTTAATGAAATTGTGATAAGGAAATTGAGAATGTGTGGAATGTTGCAAAAGTTCAATGAACAGGGTGCAGGCCTGTGTGGACAGAAAACAAGGCACGGTTGGAAGAATGAGAATATCTTGAGATTTACCTAATAAAAACTTTTGAAATTTTTTTTTTAGATGCATCTTGGAGTTATGAATCCAATTCAAGTGGTTTTAGATCGAATGGATTAATGTGGAAAAAGATATGGTCAAAATACAGACCTATAGTTTTGAGACAACTCAAAAAAATGTGTTCTCAGGTACTAAAGAGCACATAACTTTAAGAAAAATGATCAGAATGACTTGAAATTTGATAGGTAGTTGGGTAATAATGTTATTTACATGAAAAAAAAATTTTTAGGTCTTCAAATTCTGTCCTTGAAAATATATTGAGGACTATATTTTCTGAAAGAGACTGTAAGTAAAAAACCTATTTACTCATTTTGAGAAGGAGAAAGGACTGCATCTGGTTTGGTAATGGATTGGAAAAGTTGAATAACACCTATACAGACCTCATGCATCTGGTTTGGTTCCTTGAAACCCTTCAAAACACTCCCAGTTGCATTTAATATGCTCTCGGCCTGTACAGGATTGGGAGAGCCCTAAAACTAGAGTTTGTCCTCTAAAATGAGTTTCAACCCTTAAAATTCTTGAAAGTTTGTAATCTGACCCTTGATGATGTTTACCAACTATTGGAAGTTATTTAAATATGGTACAGTATGAATAAGTATGGAAAAGGTCAATTGCAAAGTGCGTCCTAGGTGTATACAAGGAGAAGGGAGTAGGCTAATATAGAAAAAGTGGTTTTCTCCAAAGAAGTGAACTAACAAATATTTGATTCACCTGTAAGGAGGTAATGGGTATCTTGAATGATGTTTGGTTTTATTATAAAGTTTGTACTTTTCTTAGGACAAGGAGCTTTGCATGAACGGAGGGCTAATTGGAGCAGGGCCTAAAGAAGGAAGTGTTAATCTGTACAAAGGAAGCCTAGTTGAATCTTAGGTATGTTATAGAAGGGCTTAATGGGTATCCATAAGTGTTTTTACATCCATGGTTGCGTTAACCTACAAATATTTATGGCCAATAAATAGAGGAAATGGGGTTACAAGGATGATATCATAGCCAATAGGTAAATGAAAAATTTTAAGTTTTCCAACAAAGGAATGATTAATCTAAATGGGTCTATATAAGTATGTTAAAAAGTATGGAACACCTTCAAGAGGTTAGATCATGAGAAGATGTTGTCACCTGAGGTGTAAACAAGGTGAGGGTTACACCAAGACTCCTTCCTCCAAACATAAAAATCAAACCAACACTAAATCCAAAAACAAGGGAACTATGAATGTAGTTATCCTTCAAACCAGCCCTCCACTGGTTGTTAACCAATCCAACTCCTCTAGTTCCTATAATCAGAACACTGGGAACCCAAATAGAAATAATCAAAAGTAATTTACTCTACTAGGGAGTCATATGCTTCAATCTTGGAAAAGTTATTGAAAGTGAACATCATACAACTCCTACCAATCAAACCTCCAAAACATTTCAATTCCTCTCATCTTGTACCTAATTGGTATAAGGAGAACTAACTATGCACCTTTTACCATGTCATTGGACATGATGTTATTAGGTGCAATACCTTCAATAACATCATCTAAAATCTCATCGACAAGGGGGAACTTGTGTTGGATAACCCAAACACACCCCAAAACTAATCACTTGACATATTTAGATAACCATTTCCCAACCATGCCCCTTCCATAAACAATGAAAATAATAGAGCGGAGTCTTATCATAACCATGAAATCCATACTATTAACATAGTTCGTAGTCAACCCATTTCTAAGGAAGCCATTAATGAAACTACCTTCCCTTCCCTTCCACTTATTAAGGTAGTGGAGTCACTCTCCATTCCTTTATAAAATGAGACAAATGAAATAACCCCTCCAATGTCTCCACTCATTGAGGTATTTGAGCTACCAACCTCTCCTTCAGATGACATACCAAAAGCTATGGCCATTAATACTGTAGCCTTCTCCTTTGTCATACAACAATCCACTCTTCCTTTGGAAATCATCCCTAAGGAAGAGAGAACTCTACCTACCTCTTCTATAGGAGAATCATCTTCCCAAGCCTTTGAGCACTTGATTGAGGAAAAGGATGAGGTAACCACTTATCTCTCTCCACCCATGGGTTTAAATTTTGAGCTCAGTATTAAAGATACCAAGCCCATCTATAATCCCTTATTTATGTTGGTTCAAAACTTAGATTATTTATCTCAACCCAACACATATTGTGCCACATTTTGGCATCATCTTAGGATTCCCTACCCAACCAAACAAGAGCCTCCAACCACACCACTATCATCCCAACCTCTTATTTTCACTATCAAACCCACTATCACCACAACCAAGCCATTAGAAACCTCTATCAATCAAATCATATCTAAATCATCTGAACTTACCCCACATAAAACATCCAAGTCACCTTCTACCATCCCAACCAAGCCCACCAAAATCCTTATCATCTTCCCTATTCAAAAAATATGATAAAACCACCCATCATTGAAATTGGAATTAACTTCACCAAACCTATTAAATAAGCCCCAAGCCAAGACAAAAAATATGATAAAACCACCCAAGATTCCAAAAACCAAAACTCTACCTCCCCTTTCCACTTTTCCTTCTATTTTAGGCCTCATCCTTCTACCTTAGTAATGAAATTGACCATCCCAGAGAAAATCCAAATCTAACCACCACTTTTTGTTACACCATCATGCCTACTTTCATCCTCGCCTATTTTTACCAAATTATCTATAACCAACACACATACTTTTTTGGCATCTACCCTAAAACCTTTCATCCCTAAGTAATCCATACCAAAACAATCCACCAAGAACATTCCTTTACCCAAATATCTTACAATCAAACCCACCCCTAAAAGGGCTTCCAGCTCAACTACCAAACACAAAACTTCAATGCCTTTTCCTAAGTCTTACTCAACCATCCTATAGAATTTATTACAAACATATTACTTAAACCTACCACTTATCAGACCATTTGACCCACACAACCCTAAACCATCCTGGTATAATGATAAATTGATATTCTCATACCATAGAACACTTGGGAATAATACTTAGAAGTATAAAGCTCTTCAAGTATTATCCCATCAGCTATATCAAAAGGATGACTTGTTAGATGAGCTTCCTATAATCCCACCATTGATCCAAGAACCAAGAGGCATCAACCAACATTTACTTACTCCTCCACTCTCACCTTAGAGTGAAGATGAACTAAAGCAATCCTCTATCCTAACACCTCCCCAAATCAATACCATCTATGTGGTCACATGATCATAGGATCAACTAAAGGATAAGGGAAAAGAAAAGGTGTCCATTACATATACATATCCCTCTTCTACCACCATATCACCCAACCACCACCAAGTACCCTTACCTTCTACTAAACCTAATATTTCCATATTGGGTCCCTCTCAATCTAGCCCATCTGAGTTAATCCAATGAGTAGTTATGAAATAGCTTCACCAAACACTAGTGAAGATGAGTTTGTATGAACTTACTAATACCTCACCCCAACACCACCAAGTGATGATAAAATCTTTGTAATACATATAGGTCTACCAGAAGACCCATAACCTCTAGTATCATTTATTATAGCTCTTCAACTTTCCAACCTTGTTACCTTCAAGGAGTCAAAAATACCCTCCATATATCTAGATGATCCATATCCTCTCCTCTTCATCACCATGTACATCAACTAAACCCACATCAAAAAGGTCATGATTGATGGGGGACTAACATCAACATTACCTTCTCCCATGCATATACCCAACTTAAATTGATTGAGAATATTATGTTAGAAACCTCAGTGGTGATCTAATCATTTAATGACACCATGGCCATAAATTTAAGAACTATTATCCTTCACATTCATCTAGGACCCCACACACTTATTGAGCTCTTATACATAATAGAGGGCAAATTCTAGTACAATGTTTTGTTGGGTCACCCTTGGATTCATTCCATGGGTTATGTGCCATCCAACCTACAATGATTCATCAAATTTAAACACAAAGGTCATGTTGTTACCATATAATCTAACCCAAGTCCTTTTACATCATACAACATGACGTACTGACCCAATGACATTCTCCTCCCTCTATCCAATAAACCTTAATTAGTAAAAGATTAATCCCCATCACCTTTTAATAATGAATCCTCCACCATTTCATCCATCCCTTCCACCAAAATCCCCATAATTGACCTTATGGAATCAACCTTATAACATATTTCATTATGGGAGTATTGCCTTTTGACACTAAACACTTTTCCTACTCCTTAAGAGTATGGGAATATTGACCAACAATTTGGTTATGACCCTAATATTATATCCATTATCCCTTTTGAGCCTTTAACTTCTCAAACCAATTTCATCCATTAGGGACTCAATAAACCCCTTGACACTTCTACCACCTCTTTCTCACCTCGACCATTCACCTCTAGTTTATCCTATCTAGATAAACTAGAGTTTGCTAGGACATATCTTTATAGGTGTGTTTGGAAGGGATTTGGTCTGGGCTAATATAAACATGGGTTGCATGAGTTGATTCCAATAAAGACCCAAAAACCTCACTAAAATCATGGTCTCAGCTTCACACCACCTAAAAATTAAACCAACCCACCTCCCACTATGGTCATTGATGAAGAAATTGCATCCTCACATTCCACTCCACCATCAAAAATTGAGGATTTTGACATCATCCCCCCTAGCTTTTTTTTCAATTAAATGATTAGCCTCAAACCCCTAACTTATCAAAAAGATGGGACAACCATGACTATTCCTCTAACCCATCCTAAAATGGTAATAGATGATGCTCCTACCATTAATACCATTCGATGTTAGGATGATGGTTTCATTTTAGCCTATCTAGGTGTAAACAATTCTTCTATCAACAAATCTCTTCCTCTTAAAACTTTAACCATGTTGAATGAATCTAAAATGGATATCAACTTAGGTACTCTAGATAACTTATGTATTATCAAAATAAACCGATCACTCACTTTTGAGGAGCTTCAAGACTTCCCCTCCTTCCTAGAAAACCACATCATAGCATTTTCTTGGTCTTATAGATACATGCCAGGAATCAACCCCTCCTTCACTACCCATAACATAGTCACCAACAGTGATGCCAAGCTAGTTAGGAAAAAAAATTGATGAATGTAGCCTTGCATAGCCCTTCTCATAAAAAAAGAGCTTGAATGTCTCTTATATATCAATTTCATCCAACCCATTGATTATCCATAATGGGTCTTAAAAATCATACCAATCACTAAAGCCATAGGGTGACTTTGCATTTGTGTGGAATTTTGTGACCTTAACCTTGCTTGCCCAAAGAATGACTTTCCATTGCCAAACATTGATCATCTTATTGATCTTACATCCAACCATGAGATGTTATCTCTTATGGATGGATTCTTGGGTTATTTATGCCTTTTAGATTAAATAATGTTGGTATAACCTACCAACATGTTATGACCTACATATTCCATGACCTTATTCATAAAATCATTGAATATTATGTCAATGACCTTATTAGAAAATTGAAATTTCATAAAGATAATTTGGCCATTATTAATATTATCTTTAAGCGACTCATTTATTACCATATCTACCTGAATGCCAAGAAGTGTATCTTCAAGGTCTTGTTAGGAAAGCTCATTGTCTTTATCATCTCCCTTTAAGGAATCTAGGTTGATCCCACCAAAATCAAAGCCATCCTCGACATGCCTCCTCTTACCCACCTCAAGTAACTTCATAGCTTGTAAGGGAAGCTCTAATCCATTTATTTCTTTATCTCTCAACTCTCAGATTGATGTCAATCTTTCCACCACCTTATGAAGAAGGATGTATCTTTTAATGGAATAAAGACTATCAAAAAGACTTTGACTCACTTAAAAATTACCTTCTCTCTCCACCCATCCTTTTTCCTCTAAATGAATATTAACCTTTCTACCTTTATATTTCAACCACTGACCACTTCTTAGGGGCAATGCTAGCTCATTAAGATGATCAACATAAATAACAAGTCATCCAATACATTAGTCATATGATTATAAAGTATAAGACTTGGTACACCCATATTAATAAATTTTTCCTCACTTTGGTCTTTGTGGCCACCAAACTTCACCATTACCATCTCAACCACAAAACCTTTGTCATAACTAATACTGACCCACTCATGTATATACACTTTAAGCCATACCAAAACTAATGTATGACTAAATGGCTCATGCTTTTAGTTGAGTTTGACCTTGAGTTCCTTTAGTATAATTAAATTAAAGGGAAATTCATTTCTTACAAATTGGAAGAAGCACCATTAGTAGACAATTGACCTCCTCATCTCGAGTTTCTAGTTAAGTCCATCATGACCCTCTCTCAAGCATACTTCACTTATCAAGTGAATATATTATTCAATGGATCAAAATTTCAACATTATGGGGAGATAGAATCATCCTTATCACCCTTCATGGTGAACCTATTCCTTTATCCTTCAATAATATATTTAAAATACACCAACACTATGGTTGAGTATGAATCCTTAGTGATAGGTGTCTAAACTGCATTAGCCTTGGGAGTCAAAACAATCAACAGTTTTGGTGACTCAAATTATCATCAATAAAATCAATAGATATTATCAATTAAAGAATTATGTTTTAAAATAGTAAAAATAATTAGATAATTTACTCTTAGCCTCATTTGAACACTACCATATCCAAACCACTCTGTGATCAAGAAACACATTTACTAATATGATGGCTTCTCTCACTTCCTATATCATGTATGCACCCTCTAACTCCAAGCTATCTATCATTATCCATCAACTTACCAATCTTTCCCATATTAAATTAGACTCTCCTACCATTTTTACTATGGATGATACCCAACCCAACCTTTAGTACCATTAGACCTTCGACTATCTCAACCTTACCATCATCCCTTCCATCCTTTTTAGGAATGATCAAAAAGCATTCATCTAGATCACCTCATGTTATACCATAATAGGTGGAATTATTTATAAGCATAGCTATGATGGTCTTCTCTTTTTTTACCTATGTAGTCATGAAACCTCTCATGCTATCAAAGAAACACATGATGGGATATGTGGGGGACACTCTAGTGGCCTAACTGTTTCTAAATACATCCTTCACCTTAGCTATTTTGACCCATCTTTAACCAAGATTGTTGTGATTATGTGAAAAATTATGTCAAATGTCAATAACACATTAATTTAAATTTTCACCTAGCCATAGTCTTCAAGTATCCAAATATTTTTGGCCCTTCTCATAATGGGGTCTAGATCTTATTAGAGAAATCAACCCCCATTCTTCATAACAAAATCATTCTATCATTAATACAATAGAACATTTCACCAAATGGGTAGAGGTTATTCTTTTCATCTCAAACAAAGCTAAAAATATTTTTGACTTTATCAGATCACATTATCTATCATTTCAGTGTTCCTCATAAAATTATCACCAACAATGGCAAATGTTTTAAAAATAGACAATTCCAAGGTATTTGTGACAAGTTTGATATAAAGTTAAGTTTCTCATCACCCTATCATCTACAAGATAATGGATAGGCAGAAGCCTCTAAAAAAATTGTCAACAACATGTTAACTAAAATGGTTAATGCATCTAGCCAAGATTGTCATTTACGCATCCCCTTTGCCTTATAAGCATATCATACTAGAATTTGAACCCTTATGGGTGATATCCCTTTCCCTCTAGTTTTTAGATCAAATTTCATCTTGCCTCTAAAATTCTAAATTCCCTCTCTTTACATATCCCTACAAGATCTCATTTTTGAGAGAGATTATCATCAAGAATGATTAGCCCTACTTGAGCTACTTGATGGGCATCATTTAGCCATGCTTACCCACCTTTGTTTCTATCAAGAGAGAATCAAGCATGCATATAATAAGCACATCAAAGTGTAAGAGTTCAACATCAGATACCTCATCCTCAAGGAAAATCAACATATCACTAATATGGACAAAATCAAGTGGGGAAAGTTTTCTTTCAGTTGGATTGGACCTTATATCATAATACATAAGTATGGACCAGGAGCTTACCAATTATATTCTCTTGAAGGAAAACCAAAACCTCATCCCCTTAATGCTTCACATCTATGTCCTTTCTTTTACTAAAAATAGGATCAAACTCACCTTTTGTCTAACTTAAGCTCATCCCTTATTTTCACCCACATTCATCTCCTTATTTTAAAGACAACTCATTAAATATGAATCATGTGATTATCTGTTACAACCTTAGCCTAATCTTGAACATGGGTACCATGGGTCTACCCATAGCATGATCCTCATGGTACTTTTCATTCCTTTATAAGATGGATTCCCATGGTTGTTTTTACTTAAACCTCCCTTTACCCACTCATAAACCTTCTTGAGCTTTAGTTTTTGCCTTCATAAAAGGTGAACCTCTTATGTCATTAAAATCAAAAAAATCAAACACAAAATCAAGGAAAAAAATTAATCATGGGTAATTTATAGCATTTATAGACTACTCCCTTGAAGGATAATTTCCAAAAATAATCAAAATTACTTACTATAAGGTAGACTTCTCCCTTCAAGGATAACTATCAAAATCCTTAAATAAAGCTCACAAATTTAGAAAACTCTCTTGAAGGATGGTTCAGTAAATCATTTGTCAAATCATAGAAATTTCTTGGAAGCTTCCTACATTGATTAGCTACTCCCATCCCTCCAAGTAATAATAAAATAGCAAGAGCCCCATTATCAAGTCAAAAAAAGCAAAATAATTTGGAAGCCAAAATCAACTTTCATAAGTAGATTTCCTGCATTGATCAATCTACACCTTATATGACATGGACTTATTTATATTGGCTATTTGGTAACATCTATAAGGGGCTTGCTAGTCTCACAAAAAGGTTCCATATTCATCTAGATCCCCTTTATATACCATAAGTAAGGGACTGTGAGCTTACTTGACATTATGTACTCAAGACACCTTTTTAATCAACTAATGGATACTAATGTGAAGAATTCAAAGGACTTATGTTCAGAAGCTAATCATACTCTAGTTTGTTTTAGTCCTTACTAAAGAAGAAGCATCATGACTTCTTATTATTTTCTCATATCTACTTTTTGATACATTTATTATGGTGTTTTTCTCTTTATTGGCCTAACTTCTTCACATTTAGTTTACTAATCCAACTTACTTTATGTGTCAACCACCTTCATATAATCATATGCAGCTCATTAAAAAAATTTAAAAATCAACTATGTGTTTTATTATGTGGTGTGCCTTGTTTAAGTGTTTTTCATCATAAGAACATCTTATCCATCATAATAAACATACAACCATTACACCATTACCTTTTGTCACATCATAAGTTAATATATCATCACATACAATCTACCTTAACATGTCTCTACTCATAATAAACATCATACCATTTCAAAAAAATAACCAAATAACACTAACTAGTCATGGAATGTATTTCAATATTCAAATAATACATCATATACATATGCAATCCATCACATGCCTATCTAGGTAAGAAATCATAAACATTATTATATCCCAAACAAAACATAATCATAACATCAAGATCATCCCACCACCTAATCATAACATCATGAGCATCCTATCACCTAATCATAACATCATAAACATCCTACCACCTATCACACCCATAACAACTATGATCCATTAACCCATACCCATATCATGAACATAAAGTACATCATCACCATCCATAACCATAAAAATTAATCACAAACATCATAGTCATGTCTAACTCAGTGTAAATGTTATCATATCATACACAACATCACATTATCAGCACATACTCATATCAAGATAATCCACTATGTCCATTACATCATAATCTAATAAACAACATCAATCAATATCAACATCATCACGAACACAAATTAAAGAGCCATATCATCACATGCCTAGTTAGATGAGTCCACATAGACCATCATGAACATAATCATATCACAATCATATAAAATCACAAAATAGTAACATGAACATCATAACCATGATACATAAACCATAAATAAAGATCATATCTATAAATCATGAACTCATAATCAACATGATAATCATATATATAAATATGTACATATCCCTCAAAATATGTATATATCTCACTACATTGACTCGTAATCCAATATCAAAATCATATGATACATCAAAAATGTAATGTTTCACAATAGTCTAGGCCCTTGGATCATCACTACCTCTTAAAGCTTTCCCTCCTGCACCTACCTATCCACCTATAGAAGCATCCCACTGACCTAGTGTTGTCATGCTAGCACCTCTAGTGATCTTGGCTTTGTACTCATCCCATTGGGGCTCATCTAGTATATGCCTAAAAACCAAGGCCTCATAGTACTAGATCTCCTCCATAGTTGCTACATATTTCACCATTGAGATAGTCCTTGGTGGTTCTATAACTATTGGTACTCCTCCTGCCTATCAGAAGGAATCTCTGTCTTACATAACTATGGCTAGTTGAGCCCTAGCATGATCTCTCTCTCTCTCGTAAGAGCAACCACCTAACCTTGTATAATATCCCTCTCCCAGGTAACTACTACCATGGATGCCTAAGTTGTGGCTAGTACTAATCATTCTTGGTCCCTCTTAGTGATTAGTGCCTATATATCTATACCACCCCATTCCATCTGACCTCCATATCCTCATACATCCACATCCATGTCCTACTAGCCACCGTCATCTCCTCTAAAAACATTGCATTATAGTGGGCTTGGAACCATGTAGGGTACTAATTTATAATACTTTTGTCATCAATATTGGCCATAGATGGTATCTCCTCATGATCAATAAATACCTTAGTTCTAGAGTAGGCAAGGGAAACTCTAAGTCCTCCCTCCTATATCTAGGGAACTATCTAGGAATGTATTATATAAGACCAAACTGCCTCCTCACCTTGCCAAATAAGATTAGCTCAATCTCATGATTATGCCTCATGAATATCCATCTATAGATCTATAGTGATAGTATGTGTCAAGTGTAACTCTCCCACACTAAGAATCTCACATATGGCTACTAAATAACATTTCCTACAACTAAGGCATCCAATCAGTCTCTATACCAATCAATGTCTCAGCTTTCTCCTCCTAATCTTGTGAGGGAATAATCACCTCTCCATCACATGTATCTAAATTTAAAATCCATCTAAATAAAACCATCTCATATTAGTCCTCTAGGTATCAGTACCCAGATATGCTCATAATATCAAAAATGTAGAACAAAACCTACATTGATCTCATATCTCTTGATAAAACTAAACTAATAACACCAGAGCCCTTACAAACACTATATAACCTAACCACATCTCAATGAGCACCCTTAACAATAAGTAATGTAGTTTACCATTACTAGAATTTGGTAAAGCATAACATATCAGAGCTATCATCATCATAGTGAATAACTACCTCACATCTCTATCCCTCTAATATAGTGGTGTGCAGTGGAAACCCCTAGAATTCCACCTCACCAACTTGAGGTCCTCTCCATATAAGTCCTCCATCTACCTATCCCACTCATCACTATAAATATGGTAGATTGGCTCACCTCATATGGGTAGTCATATTATCCTTTTGATGTCCTCAAGTAAAATGGTCATCTTGCTTGTCAAAAGCAAAAATGTATTAGTGGTAGGATCCCATCTCTTGATGAGAACCATTAACATTTCTACATCTTAAGGTATGTACTAGTATTACCTCATGCCTCTAAGGCCCATATACATAATATGATCCCAATCAATATTGGTCATCCCTTGTTATACCTCATCAAGTATTCAATACACCTAGTCTCTCATCTGTATCTACTCCCACACCTACAAGGTCTAATAACCATACTTAAAGTTCACATAATCTAATAAAATTTACCTCTCAACATTACCTATTTACCCCACTCATGACTCTAACCCATTTATTCCTCCTACTTCCTCCCATTTTAACCTACTCATCTCAACAACAATGTCTAATCCAACACATAACCAAGACTTACCCTAAACCCTTAACCTATCTTATCTTAATCGCTACCCTTACCTTTTATCATTAAACCCTTCACCCAAACCATAAATCATTAACTACTACCTTTAACCACTACTTAAAACATTCAACCAAACTCTTACCCCAACCCACTAACCCTAACCTAAATTACTCACCATAACCGTAACCTAAATCACAAATCACAACCCTTACCCACTAACTTAAACCTTTACCCTAGCCTTTACCCTAGCCTTTCCCCTAAACCTTTAACCATAGCTCTAACCTATCATTGAAACTTTCTAACTTAACTTAACCCATTTTTAACCTCCTCATAACTACCAATAATTGAGGGTTGACCAATGATAGTTCCTTTTATGAAATATCACCAATCAACTATCAATCATTGATGGTCAACTATTCAATTGCTAATGGTCACCATAGTGATCATTGGGTAGTCACTTCTTGACCATCACTAGTTGATAGTGATTACTGATGGTCCCTGTGTAATGATCCTAGGTGATCCCTAAGAAATAAGGATTTAAAAAATTACCCAAAAATAGAACTAACTACTAATAAAACTATCCTAGATACCCTTTTACATCACTCACAATAACCTCTTACCCACCCACTTCAATTTATTACCCATAAAAACTAAATAAACTACCAAAACAAACCCTAAAATCCTAGGTCTACATATACACCAAAACATCTAACCCATAGCTATAACCAAAACATTCTACATAAAAACAACCATAATCTACCAAATTTAAAATACCCCTTACCTCATTTTGTAACTGATAGTGTAGAGGTGCCCTTAGAACCATTTCCATGCCTCATTCTCTACCGCATCCCATCTACATCTTCAATCACCTTCATTCAACACCCAATCAATAATTCACTCAAACTCTCAACCATCACTATTCTCTCACACTCACCATGAGATAAGCACCATGGTTTGTACTCTAATAATGAGGAGCTAAAAACCTTTGGTGGCCTTTTTACCATTACCCTTTTAGGGTGGACATATGACCACCGACAGTCACTTATGACCACTAATGGCTGACTTCAACCATTAACAGTTGACCATATTGGGATTTTTAAATCCCACTCAACATATTTTCTAAACAACATCACACCACAACAATAATCCAACTACTTACCATTGGAGTTTACCTACTCCATAAAGCAACCAACCACATCAAACTTAAAATCAGACATTTTATCTTGACATTTGCATGTTATGCCATAGCCTTACCTTGGTCACTTTGATTAATATGAATATTCTACCATCTTAAACAACTTTAACTCATTCTACTTTTATGCATCAACCCAATAATGTCTTCTTAGGAGCACTTCCTACCCTGGATACCTATAAATACACTAAAATTTCTTAGGAGACTTGAGTTTATGAGTACAATCTAACTGCCATGCCTAAATGTAGTCACTTGGTCCACTTGTCACTTATCCTTCTAGAACCACCTATTTTATCAACTATCTCAACCATGGTATCCTAGTCAATGCATGATATGTGATATCTCATATAGTCACATTCTATGTGCATGTTTATACCTCAATACCCAACCTAGAATCACCCACTCAACTGCTTGTCAAACCCACACTTGATTCTTTTTCATCTCATCAAATCCTAGTTTGAGGGGGAACACCTCTTTCCATTTTTAAGGCACCTAAACCTTTGACCCAACCTTTTATTTTTATTTTGAATCTTGTTGATATAAACTGCACAACAAAAAGAGGTAAAATGTAGAAACTAAAAAACAACACACGATGGTCCTAAATGTCAAACTAACCCCTAGACCACCCTTGGACCCTTTCAGGACCACTTGAAAACCCTTAATCACCAAACCTAAGTCAAAATAACTAGCTTTGACCATTCAAAATTTTAATGTATTAACCACCAATGGTTGACCCCTAACTCTCAATGGTTAAACCTAATTGTTGGTGATCAACCTTTAACTACCTTAAGGATTAACTCTATTTTAAATATACCTTACTTTTTTATTCTTATCCACTCTCATAATTATGCATGTTAATACTAAAATTAGATGACCCCTTGACACCTTATTTGAACTTATTATTTCACCTCTCCTTTCCTTTTATAAAAAGAGAGGAGGAAGAGGTGAAAGGGAGAGAAATCAATCACCAGAGAGAATCAATAATTATCAGAGATTCTTATATCATAACTTATTTTTTAGGTATTCTTCTAGTGAACCAATTACTAGGTCAAAGATATGAAGTGATGCAATTCACCAATCATAGCCAAGACATCATTACTCTATCAAAACTAATCCAAGACTCCATAATAGGTTTTCAATCACACACCTCAACATTATTTAGATCAGTAATAATAAATCTAAGTATCTATTTTCAATAATTAGTTACTTTGTTTCTATCTCACAACTAGCCTTCACCTTAAACCCACCTCCTATAATCACTCAATAACCTTCCTAACCAGATCTACCTTTACCCAGACTAAAACCCACATAACTACCAATGGTCACCCTAACCAATGGTGGTCTATCCATAACCATTTATGGTTACCCAACTATCTAAAGTCACCCAACCATCGATGGTTTCACCCTAACCACTAATGGTTACTATGTGACAATTCCAACATCAAGATAATTTAACCTATCAAACCCTAACCAAATCCCACTTTCTGACCTTTTACCTGATCATAAAACATCAGCCTATTTTCTAAACCACATCTAATTCATTTATCAGTAATATCTAATCATTTATATTTATTATTAGTCAAATTCATCTCTTTAAATCACTTAATATAATTGATTTTAGTATCTTCTATTATTTATGCAAGTAATTCATCTCTCATTTTTAGAACTTGATTGTTTTAAAGTGTGGATTGGTGGCCTCCAAAGAAGATTGTGCTTCTTGGATCTAGATTTCTAAGTAATCCACCTTACTATGTAACTAATCAACCACTTATTTAGTGTTTTCTTATCTATAGGTCATTCATCCCAAGCCAAAGAGGAACATTTACAACCATATAGATCATGGAGTGTAAACCAAATCTAGGTTCTACTAAGCTCACCCTTATTTTAAGTCTTACATATTTATTCTAAGAATAAAGAAAAATTTACATGAAATTTTAGGGTAGTAGTGCATAAAGAGGAATGATAAAATGGTAGAAGAGATATGGAGGGAGTGTCAGTGGAGGAACAAGTAGATGTTGAGATCTACAACCCTTGGTCACCCAAGCATCTTCCTCTAACAATAACCCTATTGATACCACCTCCAAAACAAACCCACCTAACTAACCAACACCCAAACACCTTCTACATTGACTAACAACCCTTCTAATATAGGAGTAACCCAACATTTGGGAAATTATACTCCACTTACCATAGGATTACCCTCTACTAGTGTCATCACCATTCTTCTTGTTCCCAATCTACCTACTTCTACTCCATTCCAAATCTTGGTGGTCTCCATACCTTCTACCCTTCCACCTATCAGTACAAAAGTTACTACCTGTCCTCTATTTACTAACCCAACCATACCTCCTACCCAACCTATGTTAATCCCTCAACAAATTCCCATGGTATAAAACCTAAGATATGCTCCTAACCCACAAGGTTATGTACCTATACCTTCCACCCAACCACTTATCTCCACATACTCATGTGGCATCCTGTTAACCACCCATGTCCACATACCAATATGTGGTATCTTCTCAACTTTTTACTAGTTATCCATATGTTGTACCTACCCAAACCCAACATACTCTATCCTACAGTTATGAGGGTGCAAAACCATAAGTCAACCTTATAAAAATGTTAATAAACAAAATGAATACTTTGGAATCATCTATATGAGGTTCCCATAACCTCTTATCTTATGACCAAAATGCAACAAACCAATTCATCCATCCATCCCCATTCTGCCTTATCCTCCCCAATGAGAATTTCTAAAAATTTCAAAATTTTAGAGCATGGAAGACCCTCAACAACATCTAAGAGAATTTAGGAATTCTTACTATTTGATTACCCATGATGATGCTCTCCTTCTCTACACCTTTCCTATGCCTCTATTAGGTCTTACACTAGATTGGTATAAAGCTATTACAAAGCACACCTTTTCTTTTTCCCAACTAGCTCAGACTTTCTTAGACCACTTTTCCATAAACATCTATAAGAAGGTTTCCATCATTGATCTCTACTCCATTCGATAATTTGATGATGATTTCATTACCAACTTCATAACCCATTGGAGAACCTTGATAAATCAACTCTCTTTCTCTTTGCCCCAACTTGAGCTGATTGAACTCTTTGATCAGTCTTATACCAAACACATCTCCTTTACTTTACAGGTTCAGATCTTTAGGACCTTTGATGAGGATTTCACCATGACACATAAATTAGAGAATAGAGCCATTGATTAAGAAAATATAAAATTGAGAAACAAGAATTCAACCTTCAAATCAAATGAGACTCCTTCCTCCAGACCTAACAATCAAACCAACACTAAATCTAAAAATAAGGGAACTATGAATATGGTTATACCTAAAAATACCCCTCCACTTGTTGTTAACCAATCCAACTCCTCTAGTTCTTCCAATTAGAACACTAGGAAGCCAAATCAAAAAAATCAAAAATAATTTGATGACATTTAGCCCTGCTATGATTTACATTAGTCCTATAATCAACCTTCCCAATCTTATGTTTCACCTGGTTCACCTACTTCTTCTCCAAGTCAATCCATTTCAAATTTCAAGAATACTCTCATTAGCTGTAAGGACTACATGCTAGACCTTGATACTAAAAATGGTTGTGGTTAAGTCATCCCTAGTGATTATGTCAAAAGTGTGAGAGATGCTCTAGAGCTAGTCAAGAGAGAATGGTTGCCCATTTAGAAATCTAATTATCAAGGTCTTACAGGTGAAATGCTTGATGTTTTTGGTCTAATTTTACACATATAAGAAAGATTTAAATCTCATGAAATAGATTAGCCTTGGAATCTCCAATACACCCCACATTAGACATCAATTATGTCAACTATACCCATTCAAAATACTAATCCAATCATGCTTTAAAATTCCCCAAGTCCTTCATGCATTCCCCAAATTTTCCCTTCTTAGAAGTCCATCCAAGAGAGCACCAAAAAGAAGGAGGACACCATTTTTGAGAAAATTGATCAATCTCACAACCTGATTGGAGAAGATTTTGAGAGAAGAAAATGAATTTTGGAGGCCCATATTGATAAGGAGATTGAGTTGGCAAACCAACATTTGACACAATCTATCATGGAAATATAAAATGAGGTTTATAAGCCTACCTCCCCAAGTTGGAGACAAGATTCTAAGCCCAATGAAATCCCAAGTTTCCTAAGACTATCGTTTACCCCTCCATTTGCATCTCAACCCCATGAAGAACCCTCTAAGCCTAGCTTCCCAAGGTGTAAATAAGTAGTGGCAGTTTGTGTAAAGAAGGATAAAGAATGTCCAAGTGGAGAAGTTAGAAGTGAATAGAAACTTGAATCTACTTAATTCCCTCTTACCCTTCCTCAAGAAGCCTTTTTCCCTTCATCTCAATTTCTTTCTACTTCCTTTCCCAATGAAGATCCTATCTCCCCCTAAGAGAAGCTATTTCAAGAAAGCCTTGCCTAAAGAATTGAGAAATTAGAATTCAAAATGTAGAATATCTCATCTATGCAAGGAAATCTTCAAGAAAATAAGGTCATTAAACCTAATGTGGATCAGTTGATTAAGGAAAAATTAGACTCTAATAGTGAGGAATATATTGCTCCTTGGAAGCCTTCTTGGGCTAAAATTCTTGGTTTTGAAATGCCTAGTATTGGCACTACTAAGAGGGAGAAGGAGAAGGAGATTTCTAATTGGATTGATGATGAGGAAGAGCTAAATCCTTGTGAAGAAAAATTAGATTGTGATGATGGGAAAGATGACCTTACTTATAGTGAAGTAGAAGTCATGTAAGAAGTTATTTTAGATTCCAAGGAACAAGAAGAAGTTTATTTTGTTATTCCCTATCATGATGTTATCCAAAGAGAGGATGATTAATTATGGAAGATATTTTAAGACATTTACTTTGAATTTAAAATCCTCAAGGGGCCTACAATTCCTTTGGAGTTGACTACAAGAAATTGTAAGTAAAATGATATGTTTCAACAAGAAGACATATGGCATACTTATATGAAAATGTTTAAATAATATGAGGATAATGAGAAGGCAACACTCCTAATAAAATAATCCTAAGATGTGGAGGAGCAAATAGGTTTTGAGAGGTATCACCATCAAGAGAGTCTAAATCATGATGGAATAATCCATAATGACTATGAATCTTTTAAAAATGGTTTGAAAATTCATTCTAGAACCATATGTGAAGCAGCTCCTACAAACATGAAGAAGGAGTTTCAACAAGAAACACTCATATAATGATATGATACAATACTTCTTGAAGGGTTTGAAGATGTTGTAACAATAGAAAAGAACAATAAAGCCTTCCAAGAGGACAAAGACATTCAAGAGGCTATTCCATTCATGGGAATGCAAATCTACCATGATGAGATAAAGGAGTATCAGTATGAGGTATCTTTCCAAGGTCAAGAAGATTTTATTTACTTTGGATACTTGTTTGAGATGATTACATCATAAGACATTCCAAGCCAAAAAGCAATAAAAGATCATGAGCCATCTAGCACTACATCTAAAAGCAAGTATGATTGGCCTCCTCATTCATCTCATGAAGAAGGAAATTCTAGGTAATTTCATTTTGATCTAGGGAGGGAGGTATTTTTGGTTAGATGTACATAATTTATTTTCTTTCTATTATGTCTTGTGTTCCCTAAGTGCTTAGTAGCATAAGTGTGCCTTTGTTTTGTATTTTTACTTGGTCTTGGTGTGTGTTTGTCCTTCCTTTGTGTGTTTTGAGGTCAATCATCTATCTTTTATTCAGGTCAAGGTCTGATCTTATTATTTTAGAGTGAATTTTCTTCCCTTTTCCCAATGGATGTGATAAGGCTACTGGTCCTTAACATAGGTAAACATGTTACCCCTAGGAATTGCTAAAAGTGTTCACTAAATTTGACTTTTAATCAAATAAGGTCAACCCCTACATATTGAAAATCTTTCAAAGGTTCATATATGTCTAATAGGGTTTCATGTGTGTCTAAACACCTCACCCATTCTTGCTCTAGCCTTGGTCTAAGCCTAGCTTCCTTGTACTTATCTAGTCAACCAAAGTCAACTCTAGTCAACTCTAGTCAAACATGGTCAAAGGCTCAAATTATCTTTAAAATGTCCTAATATGGTCATTTAAATGTTCTAAGGTGCTCCTAAGTCATAAATTTTCCCTTTGCTATGTTTTATATGCCAAAAGTGCCTTTTTATCACATTTTTAGCTCATTAAATAACTTATACATATTGGTTATGAAAGAAAATTTGTCACTAAGAAATTTTTCAATGTGGATAAGGTCAAACTATGTCATTAAGTAGTTATATGGTAGTCAATAACTAGTTTCATTCATGAAAATAGGGAAAATTCCTCCAAAACAACCCCTTAATGGCACTTGTACGGACTTGGTGAGCTCATCTTCAGATTAAAACATGGGAAAGTTTCTCTTAAACTCCCTAAGGTCTCTTCCATACTTGGTGTATAGAGATTTCATTAGATAGATCAAGTTTTGCTTTTGCACCTTCTTTTTTACCTTTTAAGCCAAGAAGAGTAAATTTCAAATGCTTGGTATAGTTCATACAAGTGGAGTTTGGGGGAATTCTCTTGGGGGTTGAGAGGAGTCTTAGTTAGATTAATTTTCATGGTAACAAGTTTTAGTTTTATGTATCCTCCTTTATGAACCATTTCTAAGAATTCGGGCAATTTTTTATGTACTCACATCTATGAGGGGTCCCTATTTTAGCCTATTCCATAATATTTTGATTTATTTTTACAAGTTAGGATGTGTTATGTGTTTCTCAAGGCCTCTCCATAGGTTTTAAATTGTTCTCTTGGCTTTGGAAGTCTCAAGGATTCAAGAAGCTTCTTCTAGGCTTGTTCTTGGTCTAATTTCACCCTCACTACCTTACACTTATAAATATGCACCTACAGGTGCCTTGAAGGAAGTTTTCCATGTTAATATGAAGGCAATGGATGTTGTTTCAGATTTTTTTAATTATGAATATACATTTGAGGATGAAGGTAAAAACAATGGATCAAGAATCATGCATTTTCCTTACAATACCATACTTGTTGTCCATTAGCCACCTAGAGGTGTCATTTGTAGAGCTACAGAGGTTTGTATGGAAGTAAATTGATAGGGTTTAATCTCCATGAGTACTATTAAACATGTTGATAGATTGAGGAGTAGGTTTAAGACTATTGGTAGCAAACTATTTTTTGAGGAAACCTTCCAAATAGAAGAATCTCAGTTTTGGAACTTTTTCATGAAGTGAGAAAATAGAGAGCTTTGAAATTTTTGTTATTTTATTTGGAAATCCAAGAGTAGGTTTGGGGAAGGTTAATTGTGGGATTTTGATAGTCCTATGATGGGAATATCCAATTGCAATATAATGGGAATGGAATATTAAAGGAACCTAGTGTTTGAGGTTCTCAAGTCATTCTTTTACACACTAAAATTGTTCAGTGTCATCTATAGGTTTCCAAGCCTAAGAGACCCCTAAGACCAAAAGTACAACTACAAAGGTATAAAAACTACACTAGATAACTCTTATATATGAAAATTATACCATATTTCCAATTAATATAAGGACAATATTAAATTCAATTTTGAGACTCCACATTAGTCTACGGACAACCTATAAGTCTCCTTTTCTATACATTTGGCACCTACAATTGTATGAAGATGAAAGGTCTCTTGAAATAATAATTAAAGGGATAGTTTTGAAAACATGTGTTGAGAAAGAGAACTAAGGTTTCATCATGTTACCTCATGAGCATGGTAAAATTTATAAGTAATGGTTTCAATCTTAATCCACCTACCCTATTCATATATAGGCCTTACAATGTGTGCCTACAACCAGGCAAGAAAAAGTGAGTTTTTGATGTCTTGATGGTGTTTAAAGGGTATTTAAGGTATGAAATAGATAAAATTAAAATATTTTGACCTAAATATATTTTTATAGTATGCATACAAACCATATACAATATTTCCCATGGCCACCTCCACCTATAGGCAGGGTCAACAAGCATGTCTCAGTCAAGTGGGCGGTGAAGTAACTTGATGTGTAGTTGGGATGGTTAGGCACTTATATTGTTTGGAAAAGGAGAGGAATTTTTAGTGATATGAAGTTATTAAATAATATTATTTTTTTATTATGAACAAACTAAGTGAGAATATTGACACCTACAAGCAAGGGAGGAGGAGAAATTGTCACAGTCAACCATGATAGACCTAGTCTTGTGATTTCAAGAGATAGAGGTGGTTTGAGAGGTCAGGGTGTTTTAGAGAGATTATAATAAATATATGTGATAATATAAACGTATATATTTCCTTTACATGAGCATATGGTAAGGCAAGGGTCCCTAAATAAGCAAAACTTAGTCAACTTGCCAAAAGCACCACACGGTCTACCCTGAGAAACTCAATATTAATTTTTGAGGTCTTTATAGGGTCAAATGGATAATTTATAAGCTAAATTTTGGTATTGATCATAAATAATACTTTAGGAACACCTTTAAGTAATTTTTTAAAGGTTAAAATAGGGTAATTTCTCTTTGTTTGTCTTAGACAGGGGGCACTTTCACCTTGCACCAAAACCTATAATTTTTGAGTATGGGATATGATAGTGAACCATAGGTCAAGTAAATATTTAAGGAGTATTTGGAGTGTTTAAATATAAAAAATAAAACATGGGAACTTAATTAGGAAATATTTAAACTAGACAAGTTATTCTAAACTAAAAGGTTTACTAGCAGACCTAGCTAAGCATTATCAAGCCTAACCCCAATTAGAAAGTCATTTTCAAATTCAACCTTGGGAAAGAATTATAATTATTTGGATAAAATTCATGGGGATAATAATAATTTTTTTAAACCTTCTAAGATGTTTTTAGGGTCATCAATAAGGTCTGAACCACAAAGTTGCAGGTAAGGCTTACTAGACCTAGTCTAGGCCTAGTACTTAGAAGTAGTCCATTATCACTGTTGGGACTAAAAAAACATTAATAACATGTGAGACATGTTTATTTGAGGATAAAATATGTGATTAAACATTTAATTTTTATAAAAATTCATCAAGAATCCATCTCTTGGCTTGAAAACACTCAAACCCTACAAAATACATAGAAAAAACATGAGTGACCATCTTGAGATGCTTAGAACTTTCATGATAATTTACATGGAGATATAAGGTGTTTGGGAATGTTATAGAGGGTCCCTAATATTCCCTCGGTGGAATTATTTTAGGACTTTAACGTGTATTCTCTATGAACAAATGCTAAGACTTGAAACTAATTGAAAACCCTCATAAACCCCAACTAGGACTTGATTGGGAAGATAAGGAAAATGGAGCATCCAAATGGAGTGAAAAGGCTAGGGAAATTACTTGAATATATATATAGGACTCTCTATATACCCACCCCATATGGCTGAGTTATACCCTACTTGTATGAAATAGGTATAATAAGGCTTATTTTGATAGATTTATGTGTTTTGTAGGTATAGAGAAGTTTCAAAAGATGTAACCACTTTTAAGAGAGAGATTGGTAGTTGTTCTAATTATTCATGTATATATATGTATCTATCTAAACTCCTAAGTGTTTTTACTACCTTCTTCATCTCAACTAGTCATAGTGAACCCTTAGTGAAAATGGTGAAACTCTAATTGGGAAGCCTTTTAAGGCTTGATTCATGAATCTGATGACTTATACACTCTTAAAAAGTGTAATTACTCCTTGTGCATGGATTATATTTTATAATTGGAATCATTTTGTGTGCCAAGTGAAAGGTGTGCATGAGAGAGAGCCATTTGTAACTGTTAGAGATGATTGCTCATGGATAGAAGTATATGAAAGGTTTGAGACCATTCTAATGCATGTAGAGGATTTTTAGTAACCCCTTCTCTTTAGATCAATCATCATACCTAACCCTACTTAGTGATGAGTCATTATAATGAGGTAAAATCATGAAGATAGTTTCTTATGCAATCTAAAGAGTATATATGTCATTTGGAGGAGTTAGACAAGTTTGAGGGACATTTGTCTTTATTTTCCTTATAAAACATATCTCATTATTAATTCCATGTGGTTTTAACTCATTCTCCTTGCTTGGCAAGTGTCTTAGTGACTCTTGAGCTTCACCTTCTCTCTCTTTTCTCATAATTGCTATAAATACTAGCCTTTTTGGCTATTGTAGACATCTCTCCACTAGAGTATTGTGAAGCCCTGCTAAATTTTTGCCTTAAAATAATAAATAATGCTATTTTACCTCATTAATTACATCATAAATTGCATGTTATGGTTTTTGGTCTTGTACAAGTGTATTTTTCTTACCTTGATATGTTATCCTTCATAGTGCCTTGTGTAGTTTAAAATCTTTCTTTTACAGGTCAAAAAGAAGTGTCCAATGGTGATTGAAGGTATAGTGAGTAGCTTATTCATTAGTGTTTCTAGAAGACCTATTTTCTAAGTCCTCCTAGACTAAACTCTCTTCAAGACCCCATGCTTGAAACATTGATATAGAAGAGGAGTGTTTAACTAGATGAAGTATATGTGTGGGATTCTCATTGGTTCCAAGTGCATTTTAAGTGGTGTAAGTAGACCATATTTTTGGTGTATCACCTCCCCTAGATTATATTTGTTTTTAGTTATCTCTCTCCATTTTCACCCCCAAAGTTAATATTAGGTTCAATCCTAAGTGGTACATCAAAGGAACTAACCCTAATATAGATACTCACCTCAAATTTGGGTCACCCATAGCCCTGAGGTGTTTCCATTATGCCACTTGAATGGGGAGAGACTTGTCATCTCCTCAATCAGTGTAAGTTCAAGTGACAATAGTTTCCACATACATAGGATTCATCCCTCATTAATTAGGGTTAAGTCAAGGATGAGAAGTTACATTATATCCATTAAGGTTTGATGATTGTAATGCAATCTCAAAACCCAAACAAAGGAGAAAAATAAACCAAGTCCTTTTTAAAAATGATCTTTTAAAGATTTTAAGGAAATGTTAATGGGATGTTTTGGGGGAAAATACCTCTTTATGATTGCCTAGTGAAATAACATTTTTATGGATATAATCTTGAATAAGGTGCTTTAGCTTGAAACGTCTATTAGTATAATAACCATTATATCTATGGTAATTACAATATGCATTTTTATCAAAATATTTACCTTGAGATTTTTGAAGGGTGGAAATAAAGTAATAATATTTCATTCAAGTAAGATTTGTAACAATTTATTAGGTTGTTGTTGTAATGTATATAATTGAATCCTTGGTTGACTTGATAAAAAAATATTGTTACAAGGTTGAGATATACCATTAATTATGATCTTTACATCTACTTTAGTATATGTTAGCTTATCTTTTTAAGATGGTTTACTTTGAAACTTCCTTGTGGAATTTGAATTAGATGTGGGTGCATAATTGATATTTTTCAAAGTAACAATATTTACTTCTCTTTCTCTTATTATATGACAAAGTTCCTCAAATGATCTAAATTTATTGAAAATATTTGAATCAAGTAAAGGTGCATGAAAAAATTATTTTAATATATCTTAGAATCAATTATCTTCTAATGTGTTAGTCATTTTGGTAAGCATGGTCTTATGATGAATTACATAATCACTAATAGGCTCATTAGTTCCTTGTTTAAGTTTGGAAATTTGTGCACTAAGAAATCTTTTCATCAATGTTCTTTTCAAAATGCTTAATAAATTGATCTGCTAGTGGATTGAATGCTTTAATTGATTGAATTAGTAAATCATAAAACCAATTCAAAGCATGTAATGTTTATGCTTCTTGGAAACAATTTGGTTATCATTTTATCATTGAAATCATAGTCCAAACATGTTACATGACAATATCTGAGATGTTTTTCTATATCTCCTTTACCCTCATATAGTGGAATTTTATGAGTGAAAAATCCTATAGATAAAGGATATGATGAAATATCAGGTGCTAACATATAATGAAACAAAGCTTGTGAATCCAATGACTGGATAGATTTTAATATACTTTGCTCTAACTAAATCACCTTAGCATGAAAAATAAAAATAGTTTTCTTGAGGGATTGTGTAGTAGGAAAGGTAGGTGATGTAGGATGTTTAGCTATCAAAGGTCATGTATGAGTCACTTGGATAGAAAAAAAATGAAAGTTTTTGTGTATAGATATTAGTAAATACTTATGAAATCTAAGGTTAAAAGAAAGGTTTTAATTTCAAATATCAAATCCAAGGTTAAGAGAAAAAATATTTAGTGTCAATAATTATACCTGAGGTTAAACTAAGTTCTTTTAGTGTAAAATTTAGATTCAATATTGAAATAAGATTATTTTAGTGTCAAATATTTAGAAATCTATCTAAACCCAAAGAATTTTTTATTGAAGTAATGCTAAAAAAAAATTGGGTTCACTAATATGTTTTATCTAAAATTGGATTAATGTATGAATTAACCCTATTTTTTATAAAATGAATGAAGTATGAAAAATGATGTAAATTAATTTTCAAAAATCATAAAAAAATAAAAATAATGAATGTGATAGAGTGAAATCGAATGATCTAAAACTTAGAAGATTTGGTTGAAAGATAATTCAATAAATAAGAACAACACAATTATAATAATGCTATCTCTAAGAAGAGATGTTTTATTGATCAAATTTGTAGACCTAAACATATATCTCTACGAAGAGATGTCTAATTTCCATTTCAGGTTACATATTCATTTATACACATTTTTAAGGTAGGAGGATGTGTAATGTCACCAATATCAAGGGAGATTAAGTGGTTTGACTTCCATGATTTACAACAATACAAAATTTGAGGAATTAATATTTTTAGAAACTTAGTATTTTTAGACTGCACTATTAAAATTGAAATTTAGGGTACTTACATTTGTTTTTTAGGGGTAAAAACACATTTATCAAAGATTCATGCCATATCAAGGTTTTCCATTCATTATTATCTTTTCAACGGTTCAAATGGGGAGTCAAACGGAGCTATGGTGCAAAAGTTATGGCTCTCGAAAGTTCTACCACCAATTGGGGTATAACCATCACCTGAGTTGTCACCTAAAATATTTCTTGGATAATCAAAGGAAAGTAATATAACTACAAATAATATGAAAAACTTAGGTATTTTTTTATGAGATATGATGGTGTAAATTTTATAGAAGGCTGAAATAGGCTGTCATTGTTTGGTTCTACCACTTCCTAAAAGTTGTGACTAGAAATGGTAAAGGGTTAGGCCTACCCAAGTAGGTCAAGATATACTTCCACTATTGACATGAACTGGTTGCTCTTGAATTTTTTTTAAAATGAACTTAGGCCATCATAATTTTAAATTATTTGAATTAGATACATATGTATAGATTTGATTTTTAGAGGTGTGTAAAGGACTTGAAAATAACTTCTCCATATGATAAAATCCTAGTAGGGATTGCAATGATTGAAAACCTATAAATATAAAAAGAGTGGAGTGTAATGGCCTGAGTTTACCCCATTAACCTCCACTAATATTTCTTAGTACCTACATATTTAATACTTTCAAGAGGGAAATAAATCCCACATATGTCTCCCACTTTTAATGATGTGTGAAATTGTGTTCCTTTGAATATATGAATTCATCTAGAGATGAATTGAATACTTAATCATGATTTAATTTATCTTTAATAAAATAGGATTTGGACTTGGCTAAGGACTAATCTAAATTATTATAATTAGAATTGGGAAGAATAAAGAAGCTTTGCTTAATGTGCAATAGTCTAAGTATGCCTCTGTATTGAAATTTTGAAGTGATATAATAGGTGACTTAAGTGTGCCTTTATAAAAATATAAAAGGGGAAACCTCACCCTACCTATCCTAAAAATTTGGACCAATATGTAAGGAATGAACCATAATTTAATTATTTTTTCCATATTCTAATTGAGTTTAAAAACTGAAATTGTCTTTGTTAGGGTGTGGAGCTAAAAGCTTCACCAAGGAGCATACTAAAACAGGTTCGAGTCTACACAGACGCCGGCATCGGTCAGGAGCGACCGACGTCAGTTAGTAGCAGTTGCAGAGGCGCTGATGTCGACAATAGGGTCGGCCAGCGACGGTCATAGGCGAACAGGCAGGAACCGACGTCAGTTACCTGCGTGTCCAAAAATCTATTTCCGTGGACAGCAGCGAGTGTTTGCATGATAAGTTTGAGTCATGGACTCAAGCTTGCATCTCTATTATTAGCAATATTATTTTTAGAGCCCTTGTTCAAGAGGCTTAACTGTTTGTTGTAAGAGCATGCTCAAGTTTCCTATTTCTATATGTAGGAAGATCTTCTTAGCTTAGAATTGTAGTGTGTAAGTGTTGAGTGTAGAACTGTAAGAGTAGAACATTGTGAATGTTTGAAGGACAGTACAGAGTTGCATCAATCCAGGTTGTTGGATTTGAGTGTACTTGAGAGAGAGCTATTGAGGAATAGAGATCTAGTGAGAGATCTTGTGTGCATCTGAGAGAGGTGTGGAAGAATGAAGTTTCTTCAAATTGTATCCCTATTGTAAAGAGTTTCAATACAAGTTTTCAAGGTGTTTTCTTGTATATCTTGTTCTGTGCTATTTATCATTTCAGTTACTTATCTATCTGATTTATTTCCGCGTTTATTGCTTTCACAAGTGTAATCTATTGTTGGTTTGATCCCCCAACAAGTGGTATCAGAGCCTTGGTTACAGGTTACAGGTTACAGATTACAAGTTGCTCACAGGTGTTTCTACAGGAATTTCTGTTTGAGTGGGAGAAGCAATGGCAGAAGAAAGTAAGCTGAGAATGGAAAAGTTTAATGGCAAGAACTACCAACATTGGAGAATGCAGATAGAGGACTATCTGTATCAGAAAGATCTCTACTTACCGTTAGGTGGGATAGCAAAGAAGCCCAAGGACATGGAGGATGAAGAATGGGAAGTTCTTGACAGAAAGGCTCTTGGGTCTATAAGACTGAGTCTGGCCTCCACTGTGATATCTAATTTGTCACAGGCAAAAACAACGGTAGAGTTGATGACCACGTTAGCAAATATGTATGAAAAACCCTCAGCTTCAAATAAGGTATATCTTATGAAGCAATTATTTAATTTGCATATGAATGAAGGTGGATCTGTTTCTACTCATCTGAATGATTTCAATGGAATTGTTAATTAGTTAAGTTCTATCAATATTGTATTTGAAGATGAAATAAAAGCTCTTTTGATATTATGTTCTTTGCCTGAAAGCTGGCATGGCTTAGTAATGGCAGTTTCTAATACTGCATCTGCATCAAATATTTTGAAAGTAGAGGATGTGGTTAGTGTTATCTTGAATGAGGAAATACGCAGGAAAAGCACAGAAGAGACATCTGGGAACGCTTTAAATTTTGAGAGCAGGGGAAGGAAAAAAGAAAAGAGCAAGAGGAGATCAAGATCTAAGTCTAAGGTGAGAGGAAGATCCAAATCCAGGAATGGCAGGAAGCCACAATGCTGGAACTGTGGAAAGATGGGGCACATAAGCAGAGACTGTTGGTCAAAGCCTAAGGAGGACAGCAAGCACGAAGGAAAGGAAGAAGCCAAGGTTACAGGTATTGCACAGGATGCTTTAATTTTCTCTTTGCATAATAACATAGAATCTTGGGTATTAGATTCTGGTGCATCTTTTCATGCTACCCCTAACAGAGAGTATTTCAGTGACTATATCCATGGAGATTTTGGAATAGTGTACTTAGGGGATGATGAGCCTTGTAAGATTACTGGCAAAGGTAAAGTGCAGTTGAAGATGCAGAATGGCAACACATGGGTGTTGAGAGAAGTGATGCATGTTCCTAGTTTGAAGAGAAATTTGATTTCTGCAGGTAAGCTAGGTGATGAGGGTTGTACAGTAACTCTCACAGCAGATTCTTGGAAGGTGACCAAGGGTGCACTAGTTATGGCCAGAGGTAAGAGAGAAGGTACTCTCTATTTGTGGAATTGTGTTACTAACAAATCTCCTTCAGTTTTATCTACTTCAGGTGTGGATTGTAAATTGTGGCACTCAAGGCTTGGCCACATGAGTGAGAAGGGGATGTCAATACTTAAGTCTAAAGGTATGCTTTCAGATTTGAAAAGTATGGATCTAGAGTTTTATGAGCATTGTGTATTTGGAAAACAGAAAAGGGTTAGTTTTCTCAAGACTGGGTCTACTAAGAAAAGGCAGAAGTTGCAGCTTGTTCACACAGACATGTGGGGACCGGCTCAGGTAGCCTCTATTGGCGGATCACGGTACTATGTTACATTCATAGATGACGCCACAAGAAAGGTATGGATCTACTATATTAAAAAGAAATCTGATGTTTTTGAGACTTTTAAGTTTTGGAAGGTTATGGTTGAGAATGAAATAGGCAAAAAGTTAAAGTGCCTGAGATCTGATAATGGCGGTGAGTTCTGCAGTCTTAAGTTTAAATTGTATTGTTATGCACAAGGAATCCGTAGGCAAAGGACGGTTCCAAGGACACCTCAGTAGAATGGTATTGCTGAAAGGATGAACAAAACTATCATGGAGCGTGTAAGATGTATGCGATTGCATGCAGGGTTGCCCTTAGAGTTTTGGGCAGAAGCAGTTGACACCGCAGTGTACCTGATTAACAGAGGACCCTCTACAGCTCTGGATGGTGGAATTCCAGAAGAGGCATGGATAGGTAAAAAGGTAGATCTCTCATATCTCAAAGTTTTTGGTAGTGAAGCCTTTGTGCATATAGATAAGGAAAATAGAAAGAAGCTTGATCCTAAGTCTATGAGGTGCACGTTTATAGGCTATGGCTCAGATGATTTTGGTTTCAGATTTTGGAATCTAAGAACTAACAAGGTAATCAAGAGCCGTGATGTTATTTTCAATGAAAGAGTGATGTACAGTGATTAGATAAGGAAGCTGGATCAATCTGGGCAGAGCAATAGTGAATTGGATGAAGTTATGGTCCAAAATGAGCTCGTGGGAAAAAGAAATAATCACTTGCAGGAAAACACAGAGACCGACGTCGGCAGGTTTGGAACCAGCGTCGGTAGTACAGAAACCGATGTCGGTCATGCAGAGACCGACGTCGGCAGACCAGGCACCGAGGTCGGTCAGGAAGAACTGACGACGGTGAGTGACAGGTCTACTGGTGGCCGAGGTCGGTCACTGTCAGAAAATTTGGGTGGACAGCGTGTTGAGAACGAGTCCAAGACACCCATCAGGAGGTCTGAAAGGGTAAGTAAGCCTCCAATTAGATATTCTCCTTCCTTATATTATTTATTGCTAACTGATGGTGGAGAACCAGAGAGTTTTGAAGAAGCATTACAGGTGGAGTCCAGGAGTAAGTGGGAGTGTGGCATGGTTGAGGAGATGGAGTCCTTAAGAGAGAACCAAACATGGGATTTGGTTGAGTTGCCAGCTGGTAAGAGAACACTGAAGAACAGATGGACCTACAGGCTGAAGGAAAGTGAGGATGGACAGATGCGATATAAGGCCAGATTAGTGGTAAAAGGATTTGCACAAAAGCCAGGTATTGACTTTGGTGAAATTTTTTCTCCGGTTGTTAAGATGACTTCTATAAGGGTTGTATTGTCTTTGGTTGCTTTTGAGGATTTGCATCTCGAGCAGCTAGATGTTAAGACAGCATTTCTTCATGGAGATTTGGATGAGGAAATTTATATGGAACAGCCAGAAGGTTTCGAGGTCAAGGGTAAAGAGAAGTTTGTGTGCAGGTTAAAGAAAAGCTTGTATGGCCTCAAGCAAGCTCCAAGGCAGTGGTACTTGAAATTTGACAGGTTTATGACTGAGCATGGCTACAGTAGGTGTCAATCGGACCATTGTGTGTATTTCAAGATATTTGATAACGGTAGATATATTATTCTATTGTTGTATGTAGATGACATACTGGTTGCAGGGTCTCACATGCAGGATATCTCTGAGCTTAAGGAGAAGTTAGCTCAAACGTTTGCTATGAAGGATTTGGGAGCAGTGAAGAAGATCCTTGGCATGAGCATTAGGAGAGACAGGAAAAATCACAGGTTGATATTGTCTCAAGAAGATTATGTGAATAAGGTGTTGGAGAGGTTTAATATGCAGGATGCAAAACTGGTAAGTACACCTATGGCTGGACATTTTAAGTTAAGCAAAGAACAATGTCCCAATTCACATGATGAGGTAGAGTACATGAGTAAGGCTCCATATTCTTCCACAGTAGGGAGTTTGATGTATGCAATGGTGTGTACTAGACCAGATATTGCCCAAGCAGTGGGAGTAGTAAGCAAGTATATGGCCAATCCAGGTAAGGAACATTGGAAAGTGGTTCAATGGATCCTTAGATATCTGAGAGGAACCAACAGCAAGCATTTGTGCTATGGAGGTTCAGATACTTCTCTACATGGCTATGTAGATTCAGATATGGCAGGGGATTTGGATGGTAGGAGGAGCACCATAGGTTATGTTTTTACTGTAGGTGGAACAGCGGTTAGTTGGATATCTAAGTTGCAGAAGGTTGTAGCCTTGTCAACTACAGAAGCAGAATACATTGCAGCTACAGAAGCTAGCAAGGAGATGATATGGATGACACGGTTTATGGAAGAGCTTGGAAGGGAGCATGGGAGTTGCAGATTGTATAGTGACAGTCAGAGTGCAATCCATTTGGCCAAGAACTTGGCCTTTCACTCTAGAACCAAGCACATACAGCTAAGGTACCACTTCATATGACAGGTATTGGAAGATGGTGAGTTGAAGCTGGAGTAAATTCATACAGACAAGAATCCTATTGATATGCTAACAAAGCCGGTTACGATGGAGAAGTTGAATCTTCATTCAACTTCTATTGGTCTTCATGATTGAGTTGAAGATGGAGGAGCTAGAAGATGATGCTGTATAGGTTGGTGCAGCTGGTTTATCTCTAAGTGGGAGATTGTTAGGGTGTGGAGCTAAAAGCTTCACTAAGGAGCATACTAAAACAGGTTTGGGTCTACACAGACGCCGGCATCAGTCAGGAGCGACCGACATCGGTTAGTAGCAGTTGTAGAGGCGCCGACGTCGGCGATAGGGTCGGCCGGCGACGGTCACAGGCGAACAGGCAGGAACCGATGTCGGTTACCTGCGTGTCCAAAAATCTATTTCCGTGGACAGCAGCGAGTGTTTGCATGATAAGTTTGAGTCGTGGACTCAAGCTTGCGTCTCTATTATTAGCAATATTATTTTTAGAGCCCTTGTTCAAGAGGCTTAACTGTTTGTTGTAAGAGCATGCTCAATTTTCCTATTTCTATATGTAGGAAGATCTTCTTAGCTTAGAATTGTAGTGTGTAAGTGTTGAGTGTAGAACTGTAAGAATAGAACATTGTGAATGTTTGAAGGACAGTACAGAGTTGCATCAATCCAGGTTGTTGGATTTGAGTGTACTTGAGAGAGAGCTCTTGAGGAATAGAGATCTAGTGAGAGATCTTGTGTGCATCTGAGAGAGGTGTGGAAGAACGAAGTTTCTTCAAATTGTATTCCTATTGTAAAGAGTTTCAATACAAGTTTTCACGGTGTTTTCTTGTATATCTTGTTCTGTGCTATTTATCATTTCAGTTACTTATCTATCTGATTTATTTCCACGTTTATTGCTTTCACAAGTGTAATCTATTGTTGGTTTGATCCCCCAACAGTCTTTATTGGCTTTTATAGTGTCCTATATCAAAATTCAATGCTACTATTATCAGCTTCCAATTTAGGGTTTTTTTGAATTAAATATAATATTTTATGGATTTTGATTTAAAGGTTTTCATAACTTAGTGTTTTAATATTGGTAAAAATGGGTTTTAAAAAGGGACCCTACCTAGTACAAGAAGCAAGCAAGCTTGGATGAAAAATCAGGATGGAGAAATAAACCCTATAAAAAAGAAACAAAAATACCCAAAATAACATAAAAACAAAATCCATAAAATATATGAAGAAATAAGAACAAAATAAATATAAAACCCTTACTATACAATTTATTTTTGAGATCTAAGGTTAATTTTCATAGCATCCATTTCTTTTTTACCTTTTATTCCCCTTTTGTTACTCATAATGGTCTAATCTTCACCTTCCCCTAAATTTGGTATAATTGGAATGGATATGTGAATTGATTGATTTAGATGATTCCAAATATATTTTGTTTGAAAATTATTCTCTATTTGAAATGGTAGATTGAATATTCTTTGAAGGGGTGTGAGCCATTGGAATGTACTCAGAGGCATTTATCAAGTTTTTTTAATCTGATTTCTACTCTTGCAATGTGTGATCTCCCTTTGTCTTCATGCTCAAATTATCCATTTATATTTCCAAAACCAAATTAGGAGCTTATCTACTTTATTCAAATTCATTTGATGCTTATAAAGTAATATATTTAGGGCCAACATCTTTCCACCAAGAATTTTTATTTTTATGTTTAAGGGATGGACAATTTTTAACCAAATGGCTAGTTTGGACACATCTATGGTATCTAAAGGGTAAAAAAATTTAAGTCTAATGGTTTTACCCAAGTTCTATTTTTGACTTTCAGATCTAACTGGGTAGGTAAATCTTTGGTGATATCTACATTGACTAAAATTCTACCATAGTTTAAATGAATCCCTTATAGAGTATTGAGATCAACATGCCAATATTCTCCAATAAAATCCAATATGTTTACTAAAACAAAATAATCCCAAAATTGAATAGGTATATTGATAAGTCTTATTCAAATAGGTTATTTATTGAAAATTTTAGTGTATGGGTTGAAATCAGGGTGCCATGGCTTATCCATAAGTAAATTATGCCCCCATTCCCAATGATATTCATAACAAACTACATGTTTATATTTAGCTAAATAAAAAAATCACAATGAAAATGCATTTCACACAAGGATACATTTGTATCTTACCTTTGACCATATCTTACCATTCCTTTAAAATCCTTTCATGGATTTGAGGTAGACTTAATTAGAAGCCTATGGATCAGAAAATCATTATGTGAATGGACATCAATTTTTCCCTATCTTCAATAGTTGATAACTCCTCTTCTTTAAAGGAAAGAATGGGTTTAACTTTAGTAGGATCTAAATTTTATCTCAATCATTTTTTGGAAATAATTTTAGGGAATGAGGGTTTGATATATTTAACTAAAACTAATTGATTTCCCTTTGTCACTTGGAACATGGTGTCCCTTATTATAGTATTAACCTTTTTTCTCTACTAGTCGAACTGGTATGTAGTGTTCCTATACTCAAGTCATCCTTTTCCCATTAATTCCTAGTCATAATTATTAGAATAGTCACCACCATTGGATTTGATGATTCATAATGATTAGGGTTTGGCATTTGATTAGGGTTACCTAAGTCCATAACGATAATGACAACTCCATCCATATTAATCTTGAAAAATATGAACTACAAATCATATGAGTAATTATTATTATTTATTAATGTAATATAAGTGGAAGCTAAATATCATAAATATATTATTAGACTAACTATAATAACTGACTGATTAGACTAAGGTTTTCTCAAATAAATATATTATTATAAATTTTGAAAATAAATCACTGGAGGAGATCTTGGAAGGTGAAGTTTGGTTTGAAAAAAGAGTTTTGGTTTACCATTTTGATAGGATTTGGCCACCTCTTTCCTCTCTTCATTATTTTCTATTAGATGTTTATAAACCTTTGTTGGAAGGCACTCTAGAAACATATCCCTGTGCCAAAGTTTTTTTTGTTGTGAATTTTGATCATTTAGTTGATCAGATAAAGATTTTTAGTCTAAAATATGGAGCTTTAATAATCATATTATTTTATTGAAATCTTGGACTCCTGATTTTAATCCATTGATAGAAAATATCTCTTTGCATCCCATCTGGGTGAGGCTGCTATATCTTCCATTGTAGTTTTAGTCCAAATTAGGTCTTTATGTTATTGGCTCTATGCTAGGTGATTTTTTGGAAATTGATGCGTCTTCATTAAAATTTTCTTGGACTACCTTAGCTAGGATTCTGGTGTGTTTAAACACTTTTAAGGATCTTCTAGATAGGATTGAGCTTAAATTGATAGATAGGTGTTGGTCTCAAACCCTTGATTTTGAGGGAATCCCTTTCAAATGCAAAAATTGCTTTCAGATTGGCCATCTTATTGCTTCCTACCATAAATCTAAGTGTAAGCTAGAATATTCTTGGGGAAAGGAGGATAATGAGAATCATCTAGATATTTTTATAGATAGTGATCTAGATTATTCATCAAGAGATATTTTAGAGGTTGTTTTAGATAAGGATTTGGAAAAAGAAGAATCATTAGTAAGACCAACTCAGAATGCCAAGTTTGGTGGTTTTAGTAGTAATAAGGTAAATAAGAGTAAAATTTTAAGAGGTAAACCTAAGGAAGGAAATGGTGTGGTAATTTTGGAGCTAAAAAATTGGGTAATAAGGAAGAATGGAAGGTGATGAGAAGTAGGAAAAAAACTCATCTTATTCTTAGTTATTTGCCTAGGTATATTAGTTCTCTTCATAGAAATAAAAAGGAAGAGAAAATTAATAATGGATACTCTGATGGATTTGTTTTATTGTTAAAACTAAAGTAATTTTTATACTTTTAGTTTTCTAGCTCCATTGGAAATAAGTGGCTATATGCCTTGACGGTTAGATTGTCAAGCCAGGCCAATTTCATTATTATGATAGTTATGTTTATTGGGTCAAGGACCTATTTTTCCCTAGCATCGATCTAAATAAAAATATAAATGTAGGAAAAATAAGGGAAAATCACAATAAATATTATTTCAAAACTATCAATGAAACATTTAACACAACAAAATTATTAGAAATATCTATGAAATGTTTAGTGTGGGAAAATTACCATACATATCATAAATTCAACTTCAAATTTATTAAAGATACTTTATATATAATTATGTATATATTATTTTCTTCATAACATAATTTTAATCTTGTGCAAAATACTAAAAATGTAGTAAGTGTATAATTACTATTACCTAACCTCTCAACGTGTTTTTGTTGTAACTCTAATGTCTACTTGATTGAATATTTGAGTTTGAATAACATGAATTTTGTAATGACTATGATTTTTATTCAATGCTCTTAATGACATTATTGTTATTCAACATGGTAGCTAATGTTAATTTATGTTTGTGACCATGAGGTTATGATGTTATGAGTAAACACATCTTTAGTGGTTAGTTAAAATTTGGATAGAGACCTTAATGTATTTGATTTAAAACAAATTTTTATTTTTTCAAGATATGTATGAAAAATTCACCCCAATAATGTAAAATTAAAATTAATGACATACATAGATAAAAACGCTTCCAAAAAGAGTGAATATATATATATATATGAAGGATTTATTCATGTATATAAAATAGTTGTAGATTGTTTTGAATAAAAATGGCATATTTTTGTTACTATAAGATCTCAAGACAAGTGGACACGCATGATGATTTCTTGAAAAATTAAACCAATCACCTAATATGTTTATGTTTGGACAAATTATTCAAAATTCCCATATTTAGTTTAAATATATGATGATGTATCAAAAATTTAACCAATCACCTAATATATTTATTTTTGGATGAATTACTCAAAATCCCCATATTCAGTTTCCATATTATCTTCTTTGTATATCTCTTCAATGTTTCACCTTAACATGTAATCAAGAAATTATAAATCTATATTCTCAATTGATATATTTTAGATTATCTTCTTCTTGTATCTCTTCTTTTTAAGATGAAGAGGAACTAGTGGAATTTATTGAAAATGAAGCCTAGTTAACATAGTGAGGTGTTATTTGTAGATTTGATAGGTTTTGGTCTAACCTATCAATGCTTCACAAATGTATATTTGAAAATTGGAGACCCTTCATGAAGAATAGTCTAGAGATCTACAAATGCATTACGGGATTCTTCATTTCTATCTTTAATCTTTTGAAAGACAAAAATGTGATAATGCAAGAATAGATCTGGTTTATAGATATACATCTTCTCTTGGTAAAGCCATGGTTTCCCTCTTTCAAACCTTTGACAAAATCTTCCAATTTTAGGGCTATTTAGGTGCATCTAACATACCTTTCCCTATAATTTTGGTAGAAATTTTTTTATTCATCTATAGGTAAGTTGTAGGGTGAGATGATGGGGGTGGATGGATCTACCATGAGTTATCTCTATAACACATATTCAAGAATATTAGTTTGTATTTACATGTATTATAAATTCCATGCTACCATTGATTTGAAATTTCAAAATCATGTTTAGACTCAAATGCTTGATTATAAAGGATTTCCATTACATTATAGAATATGTTTTTCTAAAATTCATATGGCTAGATAATTTCAAACTTCCATAAAAAATATGGGTACCTCTTATTGGAAGGATGCCCTGGAAGATCATCTCATGGTGGAGGCCATAAATGGTCTTGAGTGTGAAGATGAGGATAAAACTTCATATATTCAAAGGGATGATATCCATGAAAAATTAAAATCTGGGAAGGAGGAGAAAGTAATAAATTTTTTTGGACACTTGGAAGAGAATAAATCTAAACTGGATGGATCTTTTTTGGATGATATATCAAAATAATTTAAGGGTTTAAAGACCCATAATCTACTAGATACTTTTCAAGGTGGATATTAGACTATGGTGTGCAACAAAAAGAAAGGAAAAGGAAGGATAAAGTTGGAACCTCTTAATATGACCAGTAGATCCCCAAAATAAAATGTTTATAATGGTTTATTTTTATGTGTGCCTCTTGAGGGTATGCAACATCTTCATAACATAGTCACAATATGTTTTCAATTTATTTTATTTTCCATTGGAAGAGGAACTTCATGGGGATTTTTATCATCAAACATTACATCTTTGATGAGGTTGTTCAAGCCTCCTTAGTTAAGTGATATCATGAATAAACCTCTAGGCTATAGGTGGCATAATTGGTGAGGTAAATCTCTAGATAGGGCCAACTCCCTTGATGCTTTCACCCTAAACTACTACTAGACCTCTTGCATGTAAAGGAAATGGGTAAGAGAGCTGAAAGTAAACTAAACTAGGGAGGTGATGCACCAAATTAACACCTTCCACTTGACCATAATACACTAAGAACTTGAATTATCCTAAATCTAATAACACTAATCAACAAGGACCTTCAATCATGAGTATTTCAACATGGAGGTTGTAGATAATGTATTAAATGAGAGGGCTAATCAAGAGGTATAAAAAAGACACTAATGATTGAAATACACTTCTAAATTGTGTAAATTTACATCAAACTCACTATGTGACCTGAAATAAGATAGTCACTTTACAAAGATGCAAGAGAGGATAAATGAAAGAGAGTGAAAGCATTACTACTAGCATTCATCAACAATCATACAAGTACATTAGTTGAAAGTATTTGAGAATGTAAAAATCAATTTTATTCAAAACTCAAAGGCATATTAAAAGTGTTTATTTAATTACAAATTTTCCATATACATCTAAAAGATTCATAATAATCCATTCAAGTTAGAATATATAAGAAAAAGTGAGAAGGAGAGAGAGAGAGAGGCATAAGAAAATCAATGACGAGTGTCATCTCCAGAGAAAATAAGCTACAATAAAGAAAAATATTAAATATTAGTATTAATAACTCCTTAAACATGTGTTAACTTTATGTTACCTTCTCCCTCATCAAGGGTAGCATGGAATGAATCTTCATGTTCTTGATGATTCATCAGCCTCGTGTGAAACTGCCCATGCTTGGTTTAAGAGTTACAAGCCCATATTTCACATTTGGAATTTTTTATCAGGTTTTTTGGAGTATTATCACATCATCATTGGTTCTTATATTCTCCTTCCAACTTGGGAGAGAATGAGAACTAAATTTCAAACTTGTTCATGTTTCTAAGAACCTACAATTCAACCCTCTTAGTGCAAGATTAATCACCTTTCTTCTTTGAGGCCTAGTTGACCCTTTACATCATGTACTATTATTATGAATACCTATAAAATGAATTTTTATGTGATAAAATACTTATATATTGGCTTAATAAAACTTTGAAAATGGTTAGGAAGATCTATATAGCTCAAAACTTTGCAAACTTACTCCAAAAGGTGGTTTTTAAGCCATATATCTATATCTTTCCTCCCACATGTCCCAAGTAGTTTGTTCATTCACATGATATCATGTGTATGTAGGTCATACATGTGCTCATATGGTCATTTAATGTATTTTCAAGTCATTATAAGGACTTATATCTCCATCAATTATTTAGGAGGGTTTAAAGAGGGTTTAAATAGGCTTGTCATCTTAAAGATGATTCATAAAGATGAGGGAATTAATACCTAAACCAATGCCACTAAGGTTTAGTGTATAATATTATTTATGTACCCTTAATATTTTATGGACCCATACATATTATCCTTATATTTATAAACAAGAAATAGTGACCTCTCAAGCTCATAATAAGGTAAAACACAAGTTTTGACTACTCTTCTTTCTTAATAATAGTTCATATCATATAAGACCATTGAATAATAATAAATACCTTGAAATTTTAGTGTTGTAACCTCCTCAACATCTCATAACTCTCTTCCTTCCCATACATCTCTTCGAGTGAGTTTTGGGCTTCAAACGTTGACATCTCAGTCATTATAAGACTGTGTGAGCAAGTAGAGAGAGACTCTTGAGAAAATAGGTCACCAAAACATCTTGATTTCCATGGAAGTACTGATAAGATGTTTTTAAAAATTCCTCATGAAATTCCCCAACACTCTTGTAATAAATTTAGCTCTTCAAGAGGCTTAAACCTATTTTGACCTTAAATAAGGGTTTGTAGGCAGATTTCCTATTTTGAACCTAACTATCTCATTAATCACTTTCTAATTTTCTTAGTGACATTATACTACCTACATATCTTTTCCAATTTTACATTTACCTCCTAAGACTACTTACTCTTAAAATTACCTAAAAACTTGTATGTTTCTTCACTATTTATACTCAAGCTTGTAGGAGTTGATTAGTGTAACTTGAGTGTTAAGCTTACTAACTTGAGATTTCCCTAACTATTATATCCTTATTTAGGATTATAGTAATATTTAACACCTTATTTAGTCTATTTATAACCTTTGAAAACCTTTAAGTCCTTCACTTTACACCATAGAATTGATCTTTTTCTCATCATGCATATGACAAGCCTACATGAGTTGATCAGGCTTCACACTCTAATGGAGCTTGAGAGGAAATATTATTATTGGTTCCTCCTCATAATACTCCTCACACCCTATATGATCCTCAAATACTCAACTTCAATACAAGGATTGTATATTCTCTTCATAATTTGAACACATACATGTATGTCTCAATTTGGCATGTAGGTGTTCTCTCTTAACCTAAAACTTGTTGAAGATTAAGAGTGGGTAGTCAACTCATGTTTTATATCTCCTATACCCTACACACATTTCCATATATATTTACCATGGATTCCATAAATTCTTTGGTCTTTATAGTTCATCTTTCAATATAGGCTCTATTGCATCTTCTTGAAAATGGAGACCTATATGTCTACATTTTCATCAATTTGAGCCACTTTATAATGAAATATATGGTAAGTTATCCCTGAGAGAATATCTTCAACACTTCATAATATTACTCGTGTTCTCATAACTTTCATACCTCTTTTGCATGGCAATATTTGTCTTTTTTTAGTTCACTTTTGTATAGGCAAATTTATACATAGTCTTCAAACCTGAGATCATTATGGGTTTATCTTAGAGGTGTTGGTGTCAAATAAATTTATTATTGGAGACTCTTAAAATCATATTATACTATTTAAATATTATGAAACCAATTCCATCACTAGTTCCTTAAGGCTCATAACCATGACCATGTTGACCTCCATACCTGCAGGTTATACACAGTCTTTTGATGAACATGAGAACATGATTACTTTAACCTTTTTTGACCCTAAAAATGATTTGAGAATGTATATATAAGTTATAATAATCCAAACATATAAAAATATCCTAATTCTCATTCCTTTCATGCATTGGTGGCCTTCATATTACTAGGATTTTGCCTACAATCTTGGTTAATGATGAATACTTATGGAAGATTATAGGTCCCCATCATACTATAAAGTTCTGGGTCCATATAGGAATTGAGTTTATCTTTAATGAAATTTAATATCATTAAGGAGGTGTTAATTATTTTTGATATCTTCACTAACATTATCCCAACTTCTTGAAAATCTTAGAACATCAAGAATCTCATGTCTTCAACCTGTAACTTGCTCTAAACTAAATATTTATTGCCTTTTTAATCTCACATGTGTCAAGTGAGGCTTGAAAGGTCATATTAAATTATTATAAAAGCCTCATATATACTCTCTAATTGAATTCATTCTTCCAATGATATTCAAAACACAATTCCAAGAAGAAAATTGAGCTAATAGGGGTTTTGTAGGGTTTTAGACCACCCTACCTTATTAATGTTTATTCAAAAAGTCTAACCCATGAAACTCTTGAATATGAACATTATTTGGAAGGTAATAAGGGGATGTATATATGGATATTATATTTTTAACTAACATTATCTCTCTTATCTATACCAAGCATCTAAAACTGACCATTGTGAACTTGTAGCTCGATAGAAAAAAGGAAGTGTTTTTTGATTTATTTAGACCTATCCAAGATTTATCAAATCTATGTTTTACTCGAAGGACATATAATGATATTTAGACAAGTTTGGACATTGTCTTTCAATGGAAACTCCCCACAAGAATAACTCCAATAGCTTATTCTCTTCAAGACTCTACCCATTTTGCCTTCTTGAACCGACGGAGATGATTAACTACATAATCATAAAGATTTCCCTTGACCTTTATGGAAGTGTGATAACATGTCAAAGCATTTCTCATCTATTTTCTTCTACAATTTCCTCATTATATCTTGTTTGGATGTTATAAATGAAGAATTGGCAATTAAAAAAGCATCTCAATGTTAGAAAAGGAGTTTCAAAACTCTTTAGGCAAGGGTACAACCAAGTACACTTGTCATGACATCCCACAAATATTAAATGATTTAAAATACCTTTATTTCACTTTCTTGACCCCTGTTAATTAAGACTTCCACTTGAGATAAATATAAATAAGCATAAGACACTAAACTTGTATTACCTTAATTTCCCCAAAAATATCTTAAACAATGCTAAACTTGTATAAGACATTCATTTGGACTTCTTAGAAAGATAGACCTAGTGAAAAAAGTCAAGTTTTTTAAGTATAAAATTTGGCTAACATCTTTGACAACCTCTTATGATTTCATGCCTAATATGTACCTTATACCAGTTTCATAGTCTATCCATGGGCATGGAGTCACCTCTCACTCATCTTAGACTTGAATTGATAATGACACTTGACTTCAAATGCATTGAAAAAACTTAAACAACTAACCACCTTCACAAGCATAATAAAATAAGAGGCAAACACACCAAATTAATACACACACTTATGATATAAATAACTTATGGAAAACAAACCATAATAACACTATTGAAAATATCTAACCTTAAGACATTTTCATCCTAGATTAAAAGGAAAATTTACACAAACTCTTCTTCCATGAGATGAGAAACGATGTAGAGAAAGTTTCCCTTTGAACCTAATGTTTGGAGGAGTATTATTTCTTATTGACTCATTAGGCATACTCTCAAGTGAATTATCAACAACAACCATGTTTCCAATTAAGACATATTTATATTATGGCCCAAGGGTTACATCATGTTTCTCTTTGATATTTAAACTCACCTCAAATGTGATCACCTCTTGACTCTAGGGTCAACATTCACATTGGATTCTAGTGGTTTCATGAAATGATGTATTTAATCTTAAATGATCTCTTGGGGTTCCCCAAATTATTTCTCAAGAAAGAGATTAACCTCAAAAACATCTTAAATTTTCCCAACATGATATTAAAACCCTTGAAGAGCTTCAAATTCATTGCAAATGATCAAATATTATTACCACGTGTCATCTTAAAACTCTTTGATTTGATAAGTCATGATGTATATGGTTATCCTCTTGAGGACCTATCTCCATCACCTTCCTATCTATTTCCATGTGATCATAAGCTTCATGAAAATTACTTATGAAGTCATCAATCATTGCTACAACTTGACTTTTCTCTTTAAAGGTGACTATTCATACTCATCAAAGGTGACTAATTCATGCTCATTAGAGGCCATTTAAAGCCTACTCAAGACCTAATTTTGATCATTTAGGATATATTATATATCAAAACTAGTTTCAACATCTTCATGTAGACTCTTTATTCCAACATTCCCTTGAGATTATTCTATTGTCTACCTAACCATCTCCTCTTTGCATCAAGAAAGTAAGTCATCATTTTTAATCATGGGAGAGAATTCAAAACAAACTTTTACCTATTCTAGGATAATTGAGTCATATTTGAAAGTATCCAAATTCATATCAATTGAATCTATCTTCTCCAATTCATTAATAGGCTCTAAGAACTACTATTCTTGATCATCCATAGTGTCATTGGGTTGACTACTTGGCTGGGTAATTGCTTCAACTATCTCAATTTAGTTTTGTTAAAATTAAAGAGTGGTCTCTCCTTTAAATTCTATTGTTACATGATGAAAATCATCTCTTACTTCATCTCTAAAGGGTGATTTGTTATTTTCTTCACCAAGGGGAGTGCCAATGATGAGTTCATCTTCATGTTCAATTGAAAGGTCTTATTCATATCCTTCATTTTGCTCATTTATATGTACAACTTGAACTTCATTAGAATCCTATAGATCATGTTCTTCCTCAATGATGGGATATTCAACCTCACAAACAAGCTTTGGGCTTTCATGATCAATGAGATTATCACTATTATGCCTCAATTCACTAACCAATTCCTCAAACCTTATCCACAAGGACTTCATTATTCATGTGAATAATTTCCTAAATTAACCTCCATGATGGGATGGTTTGGGGATCTTGAGTAGAAGTGGATGGTGTTTGAATAGGAATAAGTTACCTTTTGGCCTCAACTTATTGATTTAGGCATGACTCATCTTTCTTTCCCCATTACTCTACTAGATTCCAACTTGGAAACTTGGACTTAGGAGCCTCCTCTTGATGGTGTGTTTTAACTTGAGGGTTGGATTAATGATTTAATAAGCTTACAAGTTTCTTTATAAACTCATCAAAATTTTGATTTTGAATGAGCATAGGATAAGTTTCATGAGGGAGAGTAGGTTGACCTTGGGGAATAATGAGTGAGGTTTTCATAAAATTAATAATTTTTTGATGGCTTATTTAAATCTAGAGAAATTTAGGGACATAAAAGGATTGACTTGGGATTGGAGAGGGTAATTGGAGTTGAAGATATTGTAATTCTTAATCTTCCCTTATTACTAATACATCCTTCATACATTGATTCAAATCTCTTATTTCAAGCCTTTCATTGGTTAGGACATGATGATTTACCCTCTCAAAGGTTGACCACTCACTCCTTATAAATTATAATGAGTCCCTTGGATTTTGAATGAGATGACTAAGGACAACTCAGCCAAATTATACACCCCATCTACCTTTCTCATTACCATTTCATTTCTTAAAATATTCATGAGTAGCTGAGAGTATTGAACTTTCATAGATTGGCATTGCCTAACTATAAACTTCTCCTTATACCTTAACTCCTACTAATGGTAAGCTTTATATAACTGATATGAAGGTTGACAATCTTGGTAAGGTTGATGAATAAATGAAGGACGATAAACATATTAATAGTAAGGCTGATCACATTGATAGCTAGGGTCATATGGGGGTAAGTAGGGTCATTATAAGGTTGGTATGGATCAAAATTGGATTGACATGTTTCATTATGTTGTTGATAATGATCAATATGTTATTGATAGGGCTCACCAACTTGAGTAAAATAGAAGTCTACTATAAATTCAGCCATGAAATCTCATGAGAAAGAAAAAATACAAAGATTGCTTGATTGTAATAATACCTAGGCTACTAAAACTTGTTGATTATGCTCAGAGTCATCATTTGTGTTTGTGTTCATTCTTTAAAAGGATGATGCATTAAAGAGAACACTAATTACTCTTCAATGGATGAAGTCTCTTCTCCCACTGGGTATGGAAGAACTATTATAATCAAAATTTGCACCCTTGATGAAGTTTTTCAATATTCATCATTTAAGTGATAACATGGATACACCTATAGGTTGTGGCCTAATCAGTGAGGTGAATCTCTAGATATGGCTAGTTCCATTGATGTTATCACCCTAAAAAACTAATAAACCTACTACTTTCAAAGGAAAAGGATACTAGAGTTGATATTAAACTAAAATAGGGAGGTGATGTACCAAATTAAAACCCTCCACTTGACCATAATGCACTAAGAACATGAATTATTCTGAATCTGATCACATTACTCAATAAGGACCTTTAAGCATGAGTATTTAAACATGGAGGTCATAAATAATGTATTGAATGAGAGGGATAATCAAGATGTCTAAGAAAGACAATAATGACTGAAATACACTTCCAAACTATGAAAATCTACATAAGAGTCACCATGTGACCTACAATAATATAATCCATTTGTAAAGAGGTAGGAGAGGATAAAAAAAGAATGAAATCACTACTACTAGCATTCATCAACAATAACACAGGTACACTAGTTGTAAATATTTTAAAAAGTAAGAATCAACTTTATTAAACACTTAAAGACATAGTAAAAGTGTTTAGTTGATTATGGATTAATTATACTTAGCAAAAGTATGCATAATAATCCATTCAAGGAAGCATATATAGGAAAAAGTGATAAGGAGATAGAGAGAGGCATAGGAAGATCAATGGTAAGTGTCATCTTATGAGAAAACAAGTTAAAATAAAGAAAAATATTAAATATTAGTCTTAATAACTCCTTCAACATTTTTAAACTTTATTTTATCTTCTCCCTCATCAAGGGTGGCATGAAATGACTCTTTACCTTCTTGATGACTCATCAGCCTCATGTGAAACAATCCATTCTTGACTTATGAGTAGTTATAATCCCATATTTGACATTTGGCATTCTTGATCATGTTTATTTGAGTCTTCTCACATCATCATTAGTTATTATATGTTATTTACAACTTGGGATAGAATTATAATTGAATTTAAAACTTGTTCATGTTTCTAAGAACTTACAATATAACCCTCTTAGTCTAAGATTGATCACCTTTCTTCTTTGAGGTATAGTTGACCCTTTGCATCCTATTATATTATTATGAAGACCTCTCAAATGACTTTTAAAGTTCCAAAATACATATATATAGGCTTAATAACACTTTATAAATAGTTAGGAAGATCTATAGATTTCAAAACTCTATAAATTGACTCTAAAAGGTAGTTTTTATGCCATATATCCGTACCTTTACTCCCAAACTTGCCATGTAGTTTGTTAATTTATGTTATCTTAGGTGTGAAAATTTCATATAAGTGTTTATAGGGTCATTTAAGGGAATTTTATGTCCTTTTAAGGACTTATATCTCCATCAAGCATTTATGAGGGTTTAGAGAGGGTTTAAATAGGCTTATCATCTTTAAAATGATTCATAGAGATTAGGGCCTTAATCACTAAACCAATGCTACTAAGTTTGAGTTTATATGGGTATTAAACTAACCCTAATACCTTATTTCCCCATTCATATTATCCTTACAATTCTAAGAAAAAAAAGTGGTCTCTTGAGCTCCTAATAAGGTAAAACATATGTTTTGACTACGCTTCTTTATTAATGATAGTTCATAATGTAAAGGAACCTTTAATAAAAATAAATTCAATGATATTAGATCATTTTAACCTATTCAATATCTTCTAACTCTATTCCTTCCCATGCAAATATTTGAGTGAGTCTTGGTGTTTAAAATTTAACATCTCGATCATTGGAAGACTGTGTGAGCAAGCAGAGCAAAAGTCTTGAGCAAATAGGTCATAAAAACATATTTATTTTATTTTAAATACTTATAATAGGTTTTAAACAATTTAAAATTAATTTTACCAACCATATTTAAATTAATTTATCTCTTCAAGAGGTCTAAACCTGTTTTGACTTTGATTAAGGGTTTTTAGGTAGATTTCATGTTTTGAACCTAACTATCTCATTAAACACGTTCTCATTTTTTAAATGAGATAATATTTCATAAATATATATTTAAATTATAAATTTACATCGTAAGACTCTTTACTCTTAAAATTACCTCAAAACTTGCAAGTTTCTTCATTATTTATCCTCAAGCTTGTAGGATTTGATTAGTGTCACTTGAGTGTTAAGATTACTAACTTGAGCTTTCCTTAACTGGTCTAGACTTCATAAGGATAATAATAATATTTAATTACTTATTATATATATTTTACCTTTTAAACCATTGATTTCATTCACTCAACACCATATAATTGATCTTTTTCTCATCATGCATATGACAAGCCTGTAAGAGTTGATTAGGGCTTAACACTCTGCTAGAGCTTGAGAGGACATATTATTGGTGGTTTATTTTAATTTTAAAGAGTAAAAACATAATATAAATATTAATAAAATAATCCTCACACCCTTTATGACCCTAAAATATTCAACTTCAATACAAGGACTACATATTCTCTTCATAATTTGAAGACATACCTATATGTCTCAATTTGGCTTGTAGGTGTTCTTTCTTTTCTAAAACTTGTTAAAGATTAAAAATAGGTATTAAAATAATGGTTTATATATTCCATACCATAAAAAAAATTCCATATATATTTACCATGGATTATATAACTTATTTGGTCCTCAGAGCTCATCTTGTAATACAGGGTCTATTGCATCTTCTTGAAAATGGAGATCTATGGTCCATAGACCTATAGGTCTATATTTTCATCACTTTGAGCCAATTTAAAATTAAATATAAATTAATTTAACCCTAAAACCATATATTCATCACCTAATAATATCTTTCATGTTCTCATGACTTATATACCTCTTATGCATGGCAAGATTTGTCTTCTTTTAGTTCACTTTTGTATAGGCAGATTTATACACAGTCTTCAAACATGAGATCATTATGGATTTATCTTGGAGGAGTTGGTTTTGAGGACATATATTTTTTGAGACTCCTTAAATCCCATTATAATATTTAAATATTATGAGACCAATTCCCTCATTGGATTCTTGAGGTTCATAACCATGACCATGTTGACCTTCATACCTGTAGGTTATACATAATCTTTTGATGGACATGAGAACCTGATCTATTTTCCATTTTTTTGACTCTATAAATGATTTTATAATGTCTAAATGAGTTCCAATAATCTAAACATAAAATTAAAAAAAAAATCTCGCTCCTTTCATGTATTGGTGGCCTTCATATTACTAGGATTCTTCCTACAATCTTGATTAATGATGAATACTTGTGGAAGACTATAGGTCCCCATCATGTTGTGAATTTTTGGGTCAATATAGGCATTGATTTTATATTTAAAAAAACTTAAAAATAATAAATGAGGTGTTAAGGTGTTGTGATATCTTCACCAGCATGCTCCCAACTACTTGAAGACCCCAAAACATCAAGAACCCCATGTTTTCAACCTATAACATGTTTCAAATTGAAGATATCTTACCTATTTGAGATCACACATGCCAAAATACAATTTAAATTTAATATTAAATGATTATAAAGGCCTCATATATCCTCTTTAATTTCTTTCATGCTTCTAATGAGCTTCAGAATGTCATTCTAAGAATAAAACTGAGCTAGTAGGGGTTTTAAACTACCCTACCTTCTTAGCATTTGTTCATAAATCCTAACCCATGAAACTCCTAACTATGGCCATAATTTTTAAGTTAATATTGGTAATCATCTATGGATATTCTATTTTAATTAACATTCTCTCTCCTATCCTTACTAAGCATTTGAATCTAGCCATTGTGAGCTTGCCAAGAGCTTGATGGAAGAAAGGAAGTGTTTTTTGCTTTCTTTAGACCTGTGCAAGCTTGATAAAACTTGGTTTTAACCTTAGGGACTTGGTATGAGATTTAGATTTGTTTATACATTGTATTTAAATGGAAACTCCTTGTAATAACACATCCAAAAGCTTATTCTTTTTAAGATTTTATCCAGTTTACCTTCTTGAATAAATGGAGATGATGAACTTGACTATCATGAAGATTATTATTAACCTATATGGAAGTGTGACAACATGCCAAATAATTTATCATCTCTTTTCCTCCATAATTTCCTCATTATATTTTATTTAGACATTATAATTGAAGAATAAGAAGTTACAAAAGCATCTCAACATTAGAAAAGGAGTTTCAAAACTCTTTGAGCAAGGTGTATGACCAAGTAAACATGTCATGACATCACACAAACATTAAATGAATTAAAATACATTATTTTAGTTTCTTGACCCTTGAAAATGAATACTTACACTTGAGATAATTAGAAATAAGCATAAGACACTAAACTTGTATTATCTTAATTTCCCCAATAACACCCTTAAATAATGCTAAAATTGTATAAGACATTTATTTGGAATTCTTATAAATGAAGACCTAGTGCAAAAGGTCAAGTTTTTGAATAAGCCCACCTATGGTAGCCAAATTTATCTCCATTGTAAAATGGTAGAGTCCCTTTCAAAAAACTCCCCTTTAACCTTAATAAAAAACATTTAATCACAAGAAGATAATGTCAAATATAAAAAAACATCAAACACATTATTTTCAATATCCAATTATATTATAATGTTATGTAGGCACGAATTATTAAACCCTCCTGTATACTAATACAAAAAATAAAGTTAGGGCTCATTTATTGCATTGAAATAAGCACATCTTTTAAATATTATATTATATTTTGATCACATTTATAATGGATATCAATTTTATATTGACTTAATGTGATACATGGAAAACCACCATTCCATATAACCCATTAGGGTACTCTAAACAAGATTCAAATAAGTTGAGTTTTATTACCCTTTCAAAATTATAGGCTCAACCCATTAATCAATTCCTTGATAAGTGTCATTAATTTCATGGTCCCTTATTCCCATTTATAAAACTACCATTACCTATAACTTGTTAGGGTCTTCTAATTTTGATTTGAGGAAAATGAGTTTTCATACCCTTTCACCTTTATATAATCAACCCATTAATCAATGCATTTCAAATTACATTTGATTGTGTGGTCCCTTCTTCCCATTTAGATCTTATTTTTATATTTCATCTTTAGGATATTTTTAATAGGTCTATTATAGGTGATAAAGTAATATATGGTCATTATTCACCTTTAGTTGTTAACTTTTTGAATTTACACTTTTAAGGGAGTATTCTTACACTGCAACTGCCAATTTATTTATTTTGCACTTTATAGGATATTATTTTTGTATTATTTTAACTTCCATGGGTTATGATCCTTTTGAATAAAGGATCACTTGATAGGAAAAATTGAAAGGGAAGAAAGTAATGTTATTTTTTAAGGAATGAATAAATGTCAAAAAATGGGATTGCTTAGATGGATAAATATAATGCCAATGGTCAACCATGTATGCATCTTCTCTAGTGGACCATATAGAATATATTTTGTTCATGGCTGACATTTTGGAACACCTATGACATAGATATAAAAACTTTATATTTTTTGAATATATATTACATATTCATATTTTTATTTTATTATGTTTAACCTATATTGACTTCATCATTTTTCACTTTGATCATCAATGTATAGGTTATTGTCTATGGCCATATGTTATTTCCTTCATCTTATTTTATGTTTCCATAGGTTATTTCCTTTATCTTAATAATCATGACATTATATTTCCTATTTTGGGATTTTAAAATTATCCATTAAATTTATGCTCTCATATCCATTACTTTCACCTTATCAGGCATTACCTTTTATGAGATTTGGGAAAATATGGAGAGAGAATGTCATTATAATTTATATCCTCTTCACCCAAAAAAATATATATAACTATCACAAACTAATACTTTCCTAATGAATTAAAAACCATCATCCACCACAATTGACATGTATTTTCACCATACCTAAAATGGTTCGTAATTATTTTTTTCCTATCACTTATCTAACCTTAAATAATTTTAGTTACATTACTTATATATGAAATGAAAAACTTACTCTACATTTTTTTGTGAGTTTTTTGGGCATAAGTGTCTCATACCTACCTCTTCCTATTCATACATTAATATTTATTTGAAATTTAATACATATCCCAACTTGATCCATCCCTAAATGTCGAGGGATATTTTTAGGGATTAACATTGGCTCTTGTTTGTTGTCGAATGTTCTTAAGGGAATTATATATCCTATAATCAAATTTTGAGAAAATAATGAATATATAGCTTAGGTGTTATTGATTTTATATTTTATGCATAACACAACTTGATCTATTTCTAAATGTTTTCAATAGAATTAATTATACATTAATTATTAATACAATATATTCATCGGAATTATATTTTCTGATCCCCATTTATTATATATGTAGATAACCCATATGAACTTCCAACATAAATATTTTACACTATCATAGCTAGTGTTACCTTAATGTTTTGGCATAAGAATAAGTCCCTAGTTTCCTTCCATGTCTAACCCGCACACATATATCACCTTGAAAATGAGGTAATTCTACTCAATTCCAAGTTCATGTAATATTATATGTAAAACATAATAAAATGAAAATATAATAACCAAAAAAAATATTGGGAACAATAAAAAGTTTTAAAATATAAACATAGTAAAAATAAATCATGATTTATTTTATGAATCCATTGATAGAGAGAAGGAAATACGATTGAATTAATACCGCCTTAATTAAATTTGTATTTGAGGTATGGTATTTCCTTAATCAAATTTTATAAGGAATTACAAGTTTGTCTCATTATCAAAATGATGTTACTTGTGGTGTATAAAGTCTTCATCAATGCAATTCTTTTCTGCACATGACGGTGGTAGTTGAAGTGTGTATGCAAACATAATTCATTCTATAAATTAGTATTCTCACCATAAAAATCCACCCCTTTTTAATTTTAAAAAACAACTCATGGCTTATCCTCTTAAAATATTTTATTACCGTTATTTAATTTCACCAAATAAATGCTTGCACAACAAGTCACCATATGATATTCTCTTTTATATATTTTATAGAATAATATGATGTAGTTCCAATATTAAATTAACATGAACCTAAAAAGTTTTGAATCATGTTATATATATATATATATATATATATATATATATATATATATATATATATATATATATAATATAATATAATTTTAACTAGTTAATTTACCCCTAATATTAAATCAAACAATCATAGGTCATTGTGGTAGTTATCCGAAAAACATATCTCCAAAAATTGATATTCATTCCATCTCTCTAAATAAATTGAATCATCTAAAAACATATGTAAGAGGTGAAATAAATCAAATTCATTGATCCCAATAACTAAAAAATTAAATTTTTAAATTAGATAAAATAAATAAAAAATAATGTAATATATATGGGAACATGTACATTATTTTAAACAATATATTGGTAACAATTATTATATAAGGATCGCATATTTGAATCCAACTTAAATGGAAATCCAAGATAAAAGAAACAAATCTACTCTTGCAATGGTTCAATATAACTATTGGCACTTACTTTTCAATAATCCTACAATGGTTATCATTTAGAGTCAATGGTTGCCCACTCTAAGAACTTTTGTAGGCTAGATTAATTTTTGAATATGGAGATTAGATATACCAAAAAATAAATTCAAGAATTGAACCATTATAGTCATAGTGAGAATAGGTTTATTGAGTCTTGTCAGGGTTAAGATATTTTTAATGATGGATAAATTTTGAATATGAAGCTTAGGTGTTATGACTAACAATAACTAAATTTAGACACACATGTAAGTGACACTACAATAGTTCAAATTTATAGTGGGTGGCTGCCCATTATAAGAACATTCACATGTTGTATTCATTCTTAATATGAAGCTTATATCTACCAATAATGAGATTAAAGAAATGAACCATTACAGGGATAATTAAATAGGTTGATTAATTATTTTAAAGTTATAAAATATTTATTATGATGTATTCCTTTTGAATAAACAATTGAGGTGTTAGGTCTAATAATAATTAAATTTAACAATACATGTAAATGATTTACGACATAGTATAATTAGGATGAGCAAGATTAATTTTAATAAGCTTGAAAGTGTTCTCATTAATAGTAGGAAAACACCCACTCTAATATATTATTCAAAAAGGATTTATTTATTAGGTACTAGGTTTGATAATAAGGAAATCATGAAATACATGTGCATCATTGTAGACACAATGCAAATATTTGGCAATTTATTTATAGGGGTGGCTACATACTCTAAATGTGAACTAGTGTAGTCATAGTGTATATATTTGTCAGTCTATTTAGAAGAGGTAATCATCCACTCTAAATTTGATCCATCTCAATCATAGTGAAAATATGGGTCAATCATAGTTAATGAGGTATGTAAATGATCTAATAGTTTAAACTTAGAGTGCGCATCTACCCACTCTAATGACTTTCACATGTTGGATTCTTTTTTAATGTGAATCTTAGATCTACCAACAAAGAAATTTAAGAAGTGAAATATTTAATTCATAGTTAAATAAGGTCAATTAAAAATTTTAGGTGTAACATATTTATAAATATGGATCCATTTTAAATTTAAAGTTTAGGTGTTAGGTCTAACGACAACTAAATTAAAATTTATATGGAAGTGACATTTGTTTTCAGTATAACTACAATAGTTCATATTTAGAGTGGGTGATCACCAACAATAATAACATTAAAAGGTTGTATTAATTTTGAATGTGAATCATAAATCTACCAAAAAAGGAATTAGAGAAGTGAACCATTATAGGCATTGTGAAAATAGGTCGATTGATGCTTGATAGGTATTAGACATTTCTCAAGGTGGATTTAGCTTGAATATAAAACTTAAGCATTAGGTATAACATTAACTATATTCAAAACTTTAATATTTTGTATTTAATATTATAAGAAACATTCATAACTAAATAATAATTTATATCGATTCATTTTTCATATATAAATAAAACCTTATAATATAATTTGTGACTTTTAATTATTAGAAACTATAGTAGTTTATATTTAATATTGTAATAAACTTTTATAATATAAGATAATAATAATAATTTACATGAAATATAATAAATAAGCATAACAATATAATATTGAAGTAATAGTTTATACTCATTATTATATATTTAATATTGTAATAAATATTTATAATTTAAGCTTATAATAATAATTTATGTGAGATTTTTAAAATTGTTTAATGGTTATTTTTATTTAATACAATAAATGTTATAAACATTAAACTATTTGAATTTTATTTAAATTTATAGAATTAAATAACTTAAACATATAATATATTAAATTACATAAACTTAAATAAACTATAAATAGTAACTTTCATTGCAATATGTGAATGTAGAGTCATATGTTGACTATGTAGATAGATCACTAATGTGGAGATTACTAGAAAGATCTCTAAAATGTGTCAAACCTAAAAATATAATACTAAAATGCACTAGGATAGGTCTAATATAGGGAAAACAAGATCACATTGTGAGCTTGTTTTTTTTATTGTGGTCGTGTCTACCTTGACTATGTGGGTGATTTTCTTACTCAAGTACTTGCATCTGTCAAAGGTGTATGCCTATTTTTTTAAGGTTCCAATTTATCATGTAAAAGTATCTACAATATTAATACCCTAATTACCACACAAACTAAATAGACATTAAATACAAAGAGGGAAATTGGGTAAGAGTAATAGTCAAGCTATCAAAAGAAAACTCCATGTAATCTGAGTGTTTCCTACATATCCCAAAGGGACTCAAGATGATGTATTTCTCCCTTATAGAGTGACTATATGAATTTTTATACTTGAAAAATCTACATGTAATGAGTGAATTAGATTTAATTCTTGATAATTAATACCATTATCCTATAATAAAATAGCTTTAGACTTGGACTATGGGCTCTTTTACTCAATGTGAAATAACTTTTATAGAGAGTGCCTTTTTAAAATTTCCATGTTACTCAATAATTATTTGAGTGTCCATGACATGCTTATATAGTCATATATTTGATATATTTACATTAACCAGCTTTGCTAAAATTACAATAGGGCCAATATGAAATGTCCCTAATTTGAAAATTAATAGCTAGAGCATAAGACAAAATGTTGTATTAGTGTACAAGGCTAGGTTGTGGCCCTTTTCAACCTAGTGTGGTGTTGTCCCAGAAGGATAGAGACTATTGGAACTTGGATGACATGAATATGTAATAAAAATAGGGATGTTTTAATGATGTTTTTGGTAATTACAAGACAATTACTAGAATAGTGAAGGATCTTATAGAGATTTCAAGTTAATGAAATGTTGATTAGGTTAAGTAAGGTAAGGATGTCAAGGTTAAACATTTTCAAGCACTTAGTGGCTAAATTTGAGTGTCCAAATTCTCAACACCTTTACTCTAGTGATGAAATTAAATGGAATTACTAGATTAAAGGAGATACATACCTAAGTGTGTATACAAACTTTTTATTCTTTATGAATCTTGATTATGCAAGGTACCTCAATACAAAACCTACAAAAATGCCACTAAAAGTAGTTATTATCCATATTTTCAAATTGAAAATTTAAACTTTAAATTTGAAATTTGAAAATATAGAGAAGAAGGAACACACCTAAGAGACTGTGTAATCTATTTTACCTATAAGTTAAAAGTGAAGAAGTATGTGCCCTTTGTTGAGGCATTTTGAGAAATGTTGAACATATGGAAAATTGAGAGTGATCAAGTCTCAATTTTTGAAAACCATTTAAAGCCCTTGAGTTGGAAAGATAGTTTTCTCCAACCCTTATATAAATATGTAGAGTACTCTTGTAGAACAATTGTAGAATAAGAAGGGGTAGAATCACCAAATGTGGATCACTAAATTGTAACCATAGACATTGAGTTTCACTAGACTCAAACATGGTCCAATTACAAATTGAGATGAATCATAACAATACAAATAGATCTAGAATTCATCCAAAACATCTATTCCTTTAAAACTTTTGATCTTTGAAAAATAAGTGAAATTTGAAATTTTTAATGTAGTAGCATGAACATGAATTAATAAAATTTCTTATGTATCTATACTGAATAGATATCAAATACCAATTAAACTTGTAAATTGTTAAAAATAAGTTGTAACTATTTTCTACAAATCTATACTCAAGTAAATTTAATAATGAGTGCACACATAAGTCATATTTCCTCATTATTTGAAAATTTTGAATCATTATATAATTTTGAAAACTATATGTTGTCATAAGTCTAGAATTATTTGCTCATGAGTTCTTGAATTCTCAAGTCAAGCCCATTATGATGCCCCCATTTTGAGATGAGGGATTTTTTTTATGTCACTAATATAAAAATAAACTTACAAAAAAAAAGATATATATATATATATAGAGTAGTATGATATATATTCAAGCTGCTTCAAGTCTATTATTGGCTCCTAGAATCAATTTATTTAATTTGAAAAGGAAAAAGATATTTGTAGCTATTATAGGTTGTTGGGACACTCAAAAGAATCATGTACAAAAGCACAAGAAATTATAAGAGGTGCTAATAATTTGAATAACTTGGGAAGTGACATATATTTTGGAAGGAATGAAGGGGAATAATCAAAACTCCCTAACAAATACACTTTGGTTAAAAATAAAGAACCAAATGATCATAAAATTTATTCAAATAATCTGTGATTCCTTCTATAATACAAGTCAAATGAGCCTTAGGGTCACCTTTCCCTTTGTATTTATCAAATTTTTATGGTTCACATCCTAGAGGAAATGGTATTGTTTCTATTCAAATTTTGCTTTCAGATTTAAAAGGAGAGAAAAGAGAAACTAAGAGATATGGTTAAGGCTTGTGAAGTACCTGGATAAAGTCTGTGCATCGTAATCCAGATGCTGTGAGTACTCCTCTTTGGCTGTGGAGGAATGACACCTGCAAAGAAAGAGAGACTTGGACAAAAAGAAGGCGTTAGATGGATAAATGGTGGGTTGCCAAGCAAAAGCCTGTTCCCAGAAGTATAAACACTTCCTTAAGGGAGGTCAACCCATTGTTTGATAAAAAGATGTCTGATAAAAGACAAAATGTAAAGAAATGATAAAAGATGGAAATGAAAAGGAAGCAAAGGTTTACCTGAAAGAAGCTGTCGAACTGGTTGCAGTCGCTGCCATCGGTGGTCCTACCGGCATCGGTTGGTCAAGGGGCTGACGTCGGTCAGAATGCCGATGTTGGTTGGGGTAGTGGACGGCATCGGTTAGGGTAGTAGGCTTGGACAGGGTCTGGGCAGGTTCTGGTCGAGATATGATCTGTGGACGGGTCTGGTCAAGTTTGGGCCTAGGTGAATGGTCTAAAAGAGTCTTGGTTGAATGGTCTAGGGTCTGAGTCTGATAGTTTGGTTGAATGGATAGAAGGGATGATCTAACAGAGGGATCAAACAGAAGGCAGAGATAGCAGAGAGACAGAGTTTGGGATTGGTTTGGTTTGGTAAGCGGTCTGGTCTGGGGGATTGGTTTGCTGAATCTAGCTTAGAAACAAATGACTAAAAAGCATAAATGAAAACACAGAATACAACATACATGTGCCTGTTGATCTCTGTTTTTGTTGTTGTTACCGCTTGTTGAAGACCTATTGCTGATAGAGAATCCCTGTTGTGCTTGTAAAAACTTGCTGTAAATACCTGAGGGAGAGAGTTAGATGCTTGGTTGAGATATTGGCAGATTGACATGGTCAAGAATGGATTGATGATCAGAGTGTTTTATTCTGAGTCAAGATGTGAGAGCAGAGACCAAGAGAGCGAGCCAGAGAAGAGGATAACGGTGCAGAAGCTGTTATGAAAGGTGCCGATGCCAAAAATATCACCGACGTCGGTCGACAGTTGACCGACGTCGATAGCTAAAAGGCCAGAGAAAGGCTAAAAATAGCCTTTCATCTGTTTCCCAACTGTCAGGTCAAGTGAGTGCGAGGATGAAACGGTCGAGGGGGGTTAATTGGGCGAGAGGAGAGGTTGGAATGGGAGTCTTAGGTGATTAAATGGCCATGTGGAGAATAAGGGGAATCCAAGGAGGGTATCCTAGGGTGGCGAGGTGGCAAGGATAGGTAAAAGGGACTTATTTAATTAAAAATAGATGATTATTTTCAATTAATAAGACCTAGGTGGGTTAAGGATAGTTAAAGTGGCAAGGGACCAAGGGGAGAGAGGATGACCAAGGGTTAGACACTTTTTAGGTGTTTACATTTGCCCCTTTTTGTCTTGTTGGTTGTTCTGAATAGACTGTAAGACAAAAATAGGAGGTGGTTGCCCCAGGTGTGGGATGATGTGGATTGCCCCGAGGTATGAATGAGGTATTCCCCTTCAAAGCAGGAGTTGAGGGAAGGAACCTGGAATCAGGTGCTGATTTGACAAAAGGTGGATGAGAAAGATGAAGAGTGAGTGAAAATGCTGCAAAAGTCGTGATTGCATGTATACCACGTCACGGGACAGGTAGGTCAAATGGTCACAGTCAAAAGGTCGAGGAGTGCCAAAATTAAAGTAATCAGGCCCCAGCATTTAGTCGTCTACTGATTGGGTTACTCAATCTAAGCTGAAGCTCCAAATGGTCATCATGTTCCAGGTATCCCAGGCTCAGGAAGTGCTCCTAGAAACACAAAAAAGTCACAAGTAGTGCAGATCAATCAGCTTGCGATCTTATACTTGTGAGGGTCCAAAAATATGGTCTGCGAACAATTTTGCTAACCAATCATGAGGTAGCATATATGCAAAAACAACCAAGGCAACATGGTCTTGGAAGTGGTTGAAGTCGGAGGAGATAGGCATGATCTCCAATGGTCATTGGTCGAAGTGGATGAATGGACGAAAGAATGTGGCCGAGCTAACCTCAGAAAATTGAGTGATGCCTATATAGCCCTTGTAATTAGGGCCTCAGGCCAATGTAGTTCTCCCTAAAAGGGAGGAATGGTTAAAGAGACTGAATTGGTCTTGGTCTTGGTTAAGGTCATGGTCATGGTCAAAAAGAGGAAAAAAGGTTTGTCCATCAAAGAGATGAACAAACGAGGGTGGTCGAGCTAACCCCAAATGATGTCGTATCATCTGAGTGCTGCCTACATAGCCCTAATTTTAGGGCCTTAGATCAATGTAGTTCAGAATGAGAGGGTTAAAATGGTCGATAGGCTGGTCATGGTCGAGGTCAAGATCGAAATGATGAGGAGAAAAAGATGTTACAGCCTTTTCCAAATGGTGTATTCTGTAACATTGGTCAAGAGGTCTTTCATCCCTAGCAATTGTCCATAGTCGTGATGGATGTATGCTAAAAAATGAATTAGGGTCTATTTATGCTTTAGCAAGTATTGGTTTATGCTTAACATAAATTGGGTCTGGTCGATAGTTTCTATGTGTATTGGTGTCCATAGAAACTAGGTGAAAAGGACTAAGATGATGTCATAATGTCATGATGTCGAGTTGTGGAGGTTGGTTTGAAAATGTTTAAGTTGGTTTGGTTTGAAAAAAGTTTGGGTGCATGTGACCAAAGTGAAAGATAAGTGAAAGGCAAATAGCTCTTTCATTGACAAGGACCAAAAGAGAGAGCATAGATAGGGATTTTTAGAACAAAAGCCCCGTTCATGCATTGCGTCGTGGACCAAGGTTGTGTTAGAGAAATAATCAAATCACTTAACGTTAAGTGAGCTCAAAGTCCCTTGAGTATGTTGGGGTGATAGGATGAGTTATGTGATACGAGAGGATGGGGTAACCCTTTTTGTGGCAGGAAGAACCTTGCCCCTTTTATAGGTGACCCAAGAACGGCTATAGGCATTTCCATGGCTTGATAGCATGTCAGTCGATTTTTTTTTTTTGATGGTGAACTGATTGATGCGGGAAGTCCACATAGGGATGTTGTCTTGAGTGGTGGTTATGTTTTGAAGCTGATCAATGCAGAAAGCTTCAAGAATAGGTGCTCTCTGTAGCAATAATTAGTCATAGCCATCCTTCGAGGGAGAGGTCTATACTTTGCTTTATATGTTTGATAAGTGACTTGGCCTAGCTGTCCTTCAAGGGATCAATCTAGTAATATAGCAATTATGTAGCTGTCCTTCGAGGGAGCAGTCTACACTTAGAGAGTTTTATGACCTCGCATGATATGTTATTTTTGATATAAGTTGACTGAAGTTTAGCCATGGATGAGCCTGTAGAAGTTTAAGGGTTCCATTTTATTAGGACAAAGCATTCATGCTTGACAAAAAGGGTTGACTAGGACTTGTTTAAGGGGAATAGGGTTAAAAGGAATAGGGATGACAATGAAAAAGGGTTGCTCAAGGGATGACCTCAAGTAAAATGTCATGTGATCAAGTACTCGACTAACAGTAGAATGGTCGAAGATGCAAGGCATAAAAGGGGGCTCAAAGTTCGATAAGTCCCTGGGCTATGCTTGTGTGGTAAAGTCTAAGTCAATTAGGAGCAAACTTGCCCCATTTGGCTCTTTCCAGATTGGTCAGGCGCTGATTGATGATGCTAGATGTGAAGTTAGTTGACATCATCGCTGATTGGTCCAGAAAAGTTAAATGTTTGGTCGAGAGGTCTGGTTGATTCATTGATTGAAATTTGGTTGAGACTGGTCGAATATTTGGTCGAGGGTCAGGTCGACGGACACTTGGTCAAGGTTTAGGATTAAAAGAATGATTGTTATTTGGTCGAGACTGTGTTGAAAGGTTGGTTGATGCTTGAATGAAGGTTGAGTTCCCCCAGTGAGTAGGGAGAATGTTTAAAAGATTAGTCAAGATTGGTTGAGGTTTAGTGGTCAGATGGATGGTGTTAATGTCGAATAAGGGGGTTAAAGGTAGTAAAGGGACCATAGTCTGGCGTGGAGATCCCGATTTAGGTGATGAAGTTGGAGAGGCATGGGTCGGTGTTGATATTTTTTCAAAGAGGTGGTCAAGAGGATCCTTGATGATAAGGGTATCCTTTCTCCGATGTTGATGAGTGACAGCTTTAAGAGCACAACAATACTCAGTGTCATGTCCCAGAGTATGATGATAATGACAAAATTTAGAGTTATCAAACCAAGATGGCCTTGATCTGAGAGTTGATGAGCGGGGCAGTGTTGAAGGTTTATTGACAGTGTGGTCGAGAAGAGAGGTGTCATTCCCCAGACATTGGTGAATGGTAACCTTGAGGGCACAACAATGCTCAGTGTCATGCCCAGGCGTGCGATGATACGCACAAATGCGGGTGTGGTCGAACCAAGGTGGTTTAGGTCTGAGAGATTGATATGGTCTAAGAGGTGGGAGGTTGAGGCCAAAGGACTGTAACAATTGCCGCAAGAGCAAGGTATAAGACCCTGCTAACGGGTCTGGATGTTTTGTTGCAGTGAGAGTTGGTGAATTTGGTTTGGGAGGCATTGGTCGATGGATTGGAGGAAATATATGTCTAATGGGTTGAGAAGGTAATGGAGGTGACTTGCCTCTATGAAGTATGGGAGTAGGCAGCACTCCTATTAAAGTGGACGGATGTGGGCCCAAGATTGAAGGCAATGACGAAGGTGGGGGAGGAGTCCTCCAGTGTGGTCTAGTGGTCTTCGTTAGTTTGGGTCAAGGACCTCTATTGTGTGAGGCAAGGTTAGATGTGGGTTTAGGTTTAGATGTGGATGGAGGTGAGTGAGATGTAGCAATCTCAGGCAAAGGGCAAGAGGAAACCATGACAGGGTCTTCCTCGATCGAAATGGCTGAATAGACTGAGTCTTCTCTTGGTGGAGAAGAAATAGGAGGGTGTGACTCTTCAAGAGGGCAAGAGGCAAAGATGAGCGTGCCTTCTGCTTGTGCTTGAGGAGTAGGCAAGGTAAGGTCTTTGGATGAACGTGGGCTTAATGGCATAGGTGGGGTCAAGGCGTCTTCCAGTATAAGAGAGGTTGATGGAGGACTAATAGGAGAAGAGGGTTCTTCATCCTGTGATAGAGGTTGGTTAGGGACAAGAGGTAAAATAGTGTTGATTGTATGTATGTCATGGTCTTGGGGGTCATTGGTTAAAGTTTGGATGTTGTTTTGAGTAGGCAGATGGTTTGGGAATGGTTATTTGAAGATGTCAATGTGTTGGTTGGGTGGGGCATTCGGGTTATCTAAAATAAGATCCCCCTTGTCGATCATGTTTTGGATGATGTTTTTGAAGGTTCGGTAGTTGTCGATATCATGGCTTTCGATGCAGAGAAAGTGGCAGAAGTTAGCCTCTCTATACCATGGAGGGAGGGCTTTTGAAGGGTTGAATTGAGGTGGTCAGATTGGAGGAAGATTGAGGACCCCCTGCTTGAGTAGTTTTTCCAAAACGGAAGCGTACAATTCTCCAAGTGGAGTGTAAGAATGTTGAATGTACCATTGTTGGAATTGTTTGGTAATACTGGAAGATGTCGAAGGTTAAGAGTAATTCATTATTGTCAAGGATGGTGATCTAATGACCACAGTGTTGGCCACTCCTTTGGACTGGGAGTTGGCAGAAGAAGAAGGTCTGGAAGAAGAAGGGTCAGTAGATTTTGCATTGGTATTACGCAATTTGACCTTATCTTCTTTAAGGGCACGAAGTTCAAGCTTTCGAGCCATGATGAAAGCTTCGTCAAAAGTGCAGAATGTCTGAATCTGTAAGGTAGAAGAGATGTGCCTAGCACATGCTCGAGAAAAGAGCTCGATGAGCTCAGGTTGAGGCAAAGGGAAGGAGAGCTGGTTAATCAGGCCCCTCCAACGAGCGACAAAATTGACTACAGATTTGTCGTCAAATTGCCTGATGGAGTAAAGGTCTCTGATCGAGACTTGTTTTGTGATGTTGATAGAGAAATGGTCGAGAAATAGCTGGGCGAGTTGAATGAATGAAAAGATAGAATGTCTAGCAAGAGAGGTATACCAGTCAAGGGCAGGGCCAAAAAGTGACATAGGAAACGTGCGTAAATGCAATGCATCATCATGGGCAATAAGGTAGCAGGCATGTCTAAATGCCTGGAGATGTTCTTGTGGGTCTTCCTTACTCTGAAAGTGAGTGAATTTAGGAAGCTCCCAATGGTTGGGGTATGGTTGGATAGGGACAGAAAGATGGATGGGCTCGTTACAAATTTGCTCATACGAGAGAGCATTGCGTGAGCCAGAGATAGAAGTTTTGAAACTGGACATTTTATCCATCAACATCTTAATGATGTCTGCTGATGGATTGGTGGATGGGGCACCTCCTAGGTTGTAAGGCACTTGAAAGAGGCTAGAAGAGGTATGCAACGTAGTCGGTTGCACTTGTAGGGGTGCAACGTATGGATGACTAGTCGCAGGGACATAAGAGGAGGCTAAGGGTGGTTGTGTTATGAAGGTTGAAGGCATAAGTTGACTAGGCACTACCAAAGGTGGTTGCATGGTGACATTGGTAGAAGGATAGGTAGGCACTCCTGCATTTATGGGTGCAAGAGTGTGAGGGGTCGAGACAATCAAGTTCTGGAATAATGTAGAACTTGGTTGAATTGTAGGTGGTTGAGGGGGTAACGAAACCCTGATAGAGGTCGGTCTAAAAATGGATGAGGAGGCCAAACCTTGCATATTGGCCATGGTCAGGTTAATGGTTGAGGTGAAAGGCTGAGTCATAAAGGGTTGGGTGATGAATGGTGTGGATGTCATCGCCACGTCACCTGAAAGGTCTCGCGTTGGGTTTCTCGTGAGATAGTTTTGGAGGGCTGCGGCATTGAGGTCCAAGAATCTCTCAAAATCTTGGTCCCCTTCAGGGATGATGGGAATTTGAGTTGGGGTCAAGGTCAGGGTCGGTCCTGTAGGAGTTCTTTCAGCCTCTGAGTGGAACTCCATGATAGGACTGGTTAGGGACGAGGGGGCATGGTCAAAAAGAGGGTCAGGTTCCAGAAACTGTGTTTTTGCAGTTCCAGAAACTTAGAATGGTGTTTGGCAGAAAAATGGGTTGGGTTTTAGGTTGCTATTTTAGAAAAAAGGTCTATGAAAGAGATCGACATCGGTTGAAAAACCGATGTTGGTATAGAAATGTTGCCGACATCGGTCAGATGACCGATGATGGTATAAAAAGTGGCCAACGTTGGTCAGATGACCGATGCCGATACAGAAAAGTGGCCGATGTCGGTTATAGAACCGATGTCGGTTACTATGTTTTCCAGAAACTCAGAAAAAAAAATTTGGAAATGAAGAAGACGTACTTACCAGCTCAAAAAGATAGATAAAAAATAGAGAATAAGATGATGACAGACAGACACTAAGCACTAAATCCTAAGAATTAATTTTAGAATCCTGTGGCTTATGCCTTAGATGAATGTTTGGGGAGGTTGGATGTAAGAAGGGTCCTAGAATAAGTAGTCTAGAGATGGTTTCGGGTCTTGTTTAGGTGCTCAAAAGCCTGTGTTAGGTTCGATACGTGGCCTGGTGCTAAGGAGCAAGCTCCCCTCACTTCACGATTCCAGTGGTTAGCTAGTCTCGCTTAGCCAAGATATACCTTGCCTAGAGATTATACTCTACCAGAGAACGGAGTGGGCTTTCTCCTTGGTGATGAAATCCAAGTGAGATTGCCAGGTAGGGGTAAGGTATCCGCTGGGGGATGAAATCCCAATCGGGCCTTGTCTCAAGTAAGTTTTATGTTTGTTTTAGTGCATGTGGTTTGGTAGTGTAACATGAAGTGATCTAGATTTATTCAATATGTGGTTTAATTACTATGTGTGGTCTAAGAAGATGCAAGCAAACAGAAATGAATGCAAAGTGTTTTAATGCCCAAGTTGAAATGTGAAGTTTTGTATGAAGACAAGTTTGAGAAAGGGTTGAGAGTATGATGTTTGGACTAGTCTAGAAGGTGCAAGGAAGGAAAGAAAGATTCTTTTTAGTCCTACTTATAGTGTCATTAAGAAGAGACAAAAGGAGGTGAAAAAGAAAGAACCTAATGCACCTATAAGAAAAAAGAAGGAAAGAACCCAAGGAAGGCCCTAGGGTCCCACGGGGCGTGCCAGAATGTTTCTATTCAAATTTTGCTTTCAGATTTAAAAGGAGAGAAAAGAGAAACTAAGAGATATGGTCAAGGCTTGTGAAGTACCTAGATAAAGTCTGTGCACCATAATCCAGATGCTGTGAGTACTCCTCTTTGGCTGTGGAGGAATGACACCTGCAAAGAAAGAGAGACTTGGACAAAAAGAAGGTGTTAGATGGATAAATGGTGGGTTGCCAAGCAAAAGCCTGTTCCTAAAAGTATAAACACTTCCTTAAGGGAGGTCAACCCACTGTTTGATAAAAAGATGTCTGATAAAAGACAGAATGTAAAGAAATGATAAAAGATGGAAATGAAAAGGAAGCAAAGGTTTACCTAAAAGAAGCTATCGAACTAGTTGCAATCATTGGCGTCAGTGGTCCTACCAGCGTCGGTTGGTCAAGGGGCCGATGTCAGTCAGAATGCCGACGTCAGTTGGGGTAGTGGCCAGCGTCGATCGGGGTAGTAGGCTTGGATAGGGTCTAGGTAGGTTCTAGTCGAGATCTGATCTGTGGACGGGTCTAGTCAAGTCTGAGCCTAGGTGAATGGTATGAAAGAGTCTTGATTGAATGGTCTAGGGTCTGAGTCTGATAGTCTGGTTGAATGGACAGAAGGGATGATCTGACAGAGGGATCAAACAGAAGGTAGAGATAGCAGAGAGACAGGGTTCGGGATTGTTTTGGTTTGTTAAGCGATCTAGTTTGGGGGATTGGTTTCCTGAATCTAGCTTAGAAACAAATGACTAAAAAGCATAAATGAAAACATAGAATACAACATACTTGTGCCTGCTGATCTCTGTTGTTGTTGTTGTTGCCGCTTGTTGAAGACCTGTTGCTGATAGAGAATCCTTGTTGTGCTTGCAAAAACTTGCTGTAAATACCTGAGGGAGAGAGTTAGATGCTTGGTTGAGATATTGGCAGATTGACAGGGTCAAGAAAGGATTGATGATCAGAGTGTTTTATTCCGAGTCGGGATGTGAGAGCAGAGACCAAGAGAGTGAGCCAGAGAAGAGGATAACGGAGTAGAAGCCGTTATGAAAGGTGTCAACGCTGGAAATATCACCAACGTCGGTCGACAGTTGACCGACGTCGGCGGCTAAAAGGCCAGAGAAAGGCTAAAAATAGCCTTTCATCCATTTCCCAACTATCGGGTCAAGTGAGTGCAAGGATGAAACGGTTGACGGGGGTTAATTGGGCGAGAGGAGAGGTTGGAATGGGAGTCTTAGGTGATTAAATGGCCATGTGGAGAATAAGGGGAATCCAAGGAGGGTATCCTAGGGTGGCGAGGTGGCAAGGAGAGGGAAAAGGGACTTATTTAATTAAAAATAGATGATTATTTTCAATTAATAAGTCCTAGGTGGGTTACGGATAGTTAAAGTGGCAAGGGACCAAGGGGAGAGAGGATGACCAAGGGTTAAACACTTTTTAGGTGTCTACATTTGCCCCTTTTTGTCTTGTTGGTTGTTCTGAACGGACTGCAAGACAAAAACAGGAGGTGGTTGCCCTAGGTGTGAGATGATGTGGATTGCCCCAAGGTATGAATGAGGTATTCCCCCTCAAAGCAGGAGTTAAGGGAAGGAACCTGGAATCAGGTGCTGATTTGACAAAAGGTGGATGAGAAAGATGAAGAGTGAGTGAAAATGCTGCAAAAGTTGTGACTGTGCGTATACCACGTCACAGGATAGGTAGGTCAAATGGTCACAGTCAAAAGGTCGAGGAGTGCCAAAATTAAAGTAATCAGGCCCCAGCATTTAGTCATCTGCTGATCAGGTCACTCAATCTAAGCTGAAGCTCTAAATGGTCATCGTGTTCCAGATATCCCAGGCTCAGGAAGTGCTCCCAAAAACACGAAAAAGTCACAAGTAGTGCAGATCAACTGGCTTGCGATCTTATACTTGTGAGGGTCCAAAAATATGGTCTGCGAACAATTTTGCTAACCAGTCGTGAGGTAGCATATATGCAAAAACAACCAAGGCAACGTGGTCTTGGAAGTGGTCGAAGTCGGAGGAGATAGGCATGATCTCCAATGGTCATTGGTCGAAGTGGATGAATGGACGAAAGGATGTGGCTGAGCTAACCTCAGAAAACTGAGTGCTGCCTACATAGCCCTTGTGATTAGGGCCTCAGGCCAATGTCGTTCTCCCTAAAAGGGAGGAATGGTCAAAGAGACTAAATTGGTCTTGGTCATGGTTAAGGTCATGGTCATGGTCAAAAAGAGGAAAAAAGGTTTGTCCATCAAAGAGATGAACAAACGAGGGTGGTCGAGCTAACCCCAGATGATGTCATATCATCTGAGTGCTACCTACATAGCCTTGATTTTAGGGCCTCAGACCAATGTAGTTCAGAATGAGAGGGTTAAAATGGTCAATAGGTTGGTCATGGTCGAGGTCAAGATCGAAATGATGAGGAGAAAAAGATGTTACAGCCTTTTTCAAATGGTGTATTATGTAACATTGGTCAAGAGGCCTTTCATCCCTAGCAATTGTCCATAGTCGTGACGGATGTATGCTAAAAAATGAATTAGGGTCTATTTATGCTTCAGCAAGTATTGGTTTATGCTTAACATAAATTGGCTCTGGTTGATAGTTTCTATGTGTATTGGTGTCCATAGAAACTAGGTGAAAAGGACTAAGATGATGTCATAATGTCATGATGTCGAGTTGTGGAGGTTGGTTTGAAAATGTTTAAGTTGGTTTGGTTTGAAAAAAGTTTGGGTGCATGTGACCAAAGTGAAAGATAAGTGAAAGGCAAATAGCTCTTTCATTGACAAGGACCAAAAGAGAGAGCATAGATAGGGATTGTTAGAACAAAAGCCCCGTTCATGCATTGCGTCGTGGACCAAGGTTGTGCTAGAGAAATAATCGAATCACTTAACGTTAAGTGAGCTCGAAGTCCCTTGAGTATGTTGGGGTGATAGGATGAGTTATATGATACGAGAGGATGGGGTAACCCTTTTTGTGGCAGGAAGAACCTTGCCCCTTTTATAGGTGACCCAAGAACGGCTATAGGCATTTCCATGGCTTGATAGCGTGTCAATCAATTTTTTTTTTTTTTTTTTTTTTGACGGTGAACTGATCGATGCGGGAAGTCCACATAGGGATGTTGTCTTGAGTGGTGGTTATGTTTTGAAGCTGATCAATGCAGAAAGCTTCAAGAATAGGTGCTCTCTGTAGCAATAATTAGCCATAGCCATCCTTCGAGGGAGTGGTCTATACTTTGCTTTATATGTTTGATAAGTGACTTGTCCTAGCTATCCTTCAAGGGATCAGTCTAGTAATACAGCAATTATGTAGCTATCCTTCGAGGGAGCAGTCTACACTTAGAGAGTTTTATGACCTGGCATGATATGTTATTTTTGATATAAGTTGACTGAAGTTTAGCCATGGACGAGCCTGTAGAAGTTTAAGGGTTCCCTTTTATTAGGACAAAGCATTCATGCTTGACAAAAAGGGTTGACTAGGACTTGTTTAAGGGGAATAGGGTTAAAAAGAATAGGGATGACAATGACAAAGGGTTGCTCAAGGGATGAGCTCAAGTAAAACATCAAGTGATCAAGTACTCGACTAACAATAGAATGGTCGAAGATGCAAGGCATAAAAGGGGGCTCAAAGTTTGATAAGTCCCTAGGCTATGCTTGTGTGGTAAAGTCTAAGTCAATTAGGAGCAAACTTGCCCCATTTGGCTCTTTCCAGATTGGTCATGTGCTGATTGATGATGCTAGATGTGAAGTTGGTTGACATCGTCGCTGATTGGTTGAGAAAAGTTGAATGTTTGGTCGAGAGGTCTGGTTGATTCATTGATTGAAATTTGGTTGAGACTGGTCGAATATTTGGTCGAGGGTCAGGTCGATGGACATTTGGTCGAGGTTTAGGATTAAAAGAATGATTATTATTTGGTCGAGACTGTGTTGAAAGGTTGGTTAACACTTGAATGAAGGTTGAGTTCCCCCAGTGAGTAAGGAGAATGTTTAAAAGATTAATCAAGATTGGTTGAGGTTTAGTGGTCAGATGGACAGTGTTAATGTCGAATAAGGGGGTTAATGGCAATAAAGGGGCCACAGTCTGGCGTGGAGATCTTGATTTAGGTGATGAAGTTGGAGAGGCATGGGTCGGTGTTGATATTTTGTCGAAGAGGTGGTCAAGAGGATCCCTGATGATAAGGGTATCCTTTCTCTGATGTTGACGAGTGACAGCTTTAAGAGCACAACAATACTCAGTGTCATGTCCCAGAGTATGATGATAATGAAAGAATTTAGAGTTTTCAAACCAAGATGGCCTTGATCTGAGAGTTGATGAGCGGGGTGGTGTTGAAGGTTTATTGACAGTGTGGTCGAGAAGAGAGGTGTCATTCCCCAGACATTGGTGAATGGCAACCTTGAGGGCACAACAATACTCAGTGTCATGCCCAGGTGTGCGATGATACGCACAAATGTGGGTTTCGTCAAACCAAGGTGGTTTAGGTCCGTGAGATTGATATGGTCTAAGAGGCGGGAGGTCGAGGTGAAAGGACTGCAACAATTGCCGCAAGAGCAAGGTATAAGACCCTGCTAATGGGTCTGGATGTTTTGTTGCAGTGAGAGTTGGTGACTTTGGTTTGGGAGGCATTGGTCGATGGATTGGAGGAGATATATATGTCTAATGGGTTGAGAAGGTAATGGAGGCAACTTGCCTCTATGAAGTATGGGAGTAGGCAGCTCTCTTATTAAAGTGGATAGATGTGGGCCCAAGATTGAAGGCAATGACGAAGGTGGGGGAGGAGTCCTCCGATGTGGTCTAGTGGTCTTCATTAGTTTGGGTCGAGGACCTCTATTGTGTGAGGCAAGGTTAGATGTGGGTTTAGGTTTAGATGTGGATGGAGGTGAGTGAGATGTAGCAATCTCAGGCAAAGGGCAAGAGGAAACCATGGCAGGGTCTTCCTCAGTCAAAATATGTGAATAGACTGAGTCTTCTCTTGGTGGAGAAGAAATAGGAGGGTGTGACTCTTCAAGAGGGCAAGAGGCAAAGATGAGCATGCCTTTTGCTTGTACTTGAGGAGTAGGCAAGGTAAGGTCTTTGGATGAACGTGGGCTAAATGGCGTAGGTGGGGTCAAGGCATCTTCCAGTATAAGAGAGGTTGATGGAGGACTAATAGGAGAAGAGGGTTCTTCATCCTGTGATAGAGGTTGGTTAGGGACAAGAGGTAAAATAGTGTTGATTGTATGTATGTCATGGTCTTGGGGGTCGTTGGTTAAAGTCTGGACGTTGTTTTGAGTAGGCGGATGGTTTGGGAATGGTTGTTTGAAGATGTCAATGTCTTGGTTGGGTGGGGCGTTCGGGTTATCTAAAATAAGATCCCCCTTGTCGATCATGTTTTGGATGATGTTTTTGAAGGTTCGGCAGTTGTCGATATCATGGCCTTGGATGTGGTGAAAGTGGCAGAAGTCGGCCTCTCTATACCATGGAGGGAGGGCTTTTGAAGGGTCAAATTGAGGTGGTCGGATTGGAGGAAGATTGAGGACCCCCTGCTTGAGTAGTTTTTCCAAAACGGAAGCGTACAATTCTCCAAGTGGAGTGTAAGAACATTGAATGTACCATTGTTGGAATTGTTTGGTAATGCTGGAAGATGTCAAAGGTTGAGAGTAATTCATTATTGTCGAGGATGGTGATCTAATGACCACAGTGTTGGCCACTCCTTTGGACTGGGAGTTGGCAGAAGAAGAAGGTCTGGAAGAAGAAGGGTCAGTAGATTTTGCATTGGTATTATGCAATTTGACCTTATCTTCTTCAAGGGCGCGGAGTTCAAGCTTTTAAGCCATGATGAAAGCTTCATCGAAAGTGCAGAATGTCTGAATTTGCAAGGTAGAAGAGATGTGCCTGGCACATGCTCGAGAAAAGAGCTCGATGAGCTCAGGTTGAGGCAAAGGGAAGGAGAGCTGGTTAATCAGGCCCCTCCAATGAGCGACAAAATCGACTATAGATTCGTCGTCAAATTGCCTGATGGAGTAAAGGTCTGTGATCGAGACTTGTTTTGTGATGTTGATAGAGAAATGGTCGAGAAATAGCTGGGCGAGTTGAATGAATCAAAAGATAGAATGTCTGGCAAGAGAGCTATACCAGTCAAGGGCAGGGCCAGAAAAGGACATAGGAAACGTGCGTAAAAGCAACGCATCGTCATGGGCAATAAGGTAGCAGGCATGTCTGAATGCCCGAAGATGTTGTTGTGGGTCTTCCTTACTCTGAAACTGAGTGAATTTAGGAAGCTCCCAATGTTTGGGGTATGGTTGGATAGGGACGGAAGGATGGATGGGCTCGTTACAAATTTGCTCATACGAGAGAGCATTACGTGAGCCAAAGATAGAAGTTTTGAGACTGGATATTTTATCCATCAGCATCTTAATGATGTCTGCTGACGGATTAGCAGATGGGGCACCTCCTAGGTTGTAAGGTGCTTGAAAGAGGCTAGAAGAGGTATGCGACGTAGTCGGTTGCGCTTGTAGGGGCACAACATATGGATGACTAGTCGCAGGGACATAAGAGGAGGCTAAGGGTGGTTGTGTTATGAAGGTTGAAGGCATAAGTTGACTAGGCACCGCCAAAGGTGGTTGCATGGCGACATTGGTAGAAGGATAGGTAGGCACTCCTGCATTTGTGGGTGCAAGAGTGTGAGGGGTCGAGACAATCAAGTTCTGGTATAATGTAGAACTTGGTTGAATTGTAGGTGGTTGAGGGGGTAACGAAACCCCAATAGAGGTCGGTCTAAAAATGGACGAGGAGGCCAAACTTTGCATATTGGCCATGGTAGGGTTAATGGTTGAGGTGAAAGGCTGAGTCATAAAGGGTTGGGCGATGAATGGTATGGATGTCGTCACCACGTCACCCGAAAGGTCTCGCATTGGGTTTCTCGCGAGATAGTTTTGGAGGGCTGCGGCATTGAGGTCCAAGAATCTCTCGAAATCTTGGTCCCCTTCAGGGATGATGGGAATTTGAGTCGAGGTCAAGGTCAGGGTCGGTCCTGTAAGAGTTATTTCAGTCTCCAAGTGGAATGCCATGATAGGACTGGTTAGGGACTAGGGGGCATGGTCAAAAAGAGGGTCAGGTTCCAGAAACTGTGTTTTTGCAGTTCCAGAAACTTAAAATTGTGTTTGGTAGAAAAATGGGTCAGGTTTTAGGTTGTTGTTTTAAAAAAAGGTCTGTGAAAGAGATCGACGTCGGTTGAAAAACCGATGTCGATATAGAAATGTTGCCGACGTCGGTTAGATGACCGATGACGATATAAAAAGTGGCCGATGTCGGTCAGATGACCGATGTCGGTATGGAAAAGTGGCCGACGTCGGTTATAAAACTGATGTCGGTTACTGTGTTTTCCAGAAACTCAGAAAAAAAGTTTTTGGAAATGAAGAAGACGTCCTTACCAGCTCAAAAAGACAGATAAAAAATAGAGAATAAGATGATGACAGACAGACACTAAGCACTAAATCCTAAGAATTAATTTTAGAATCCTGTGGCTTATGCCTTAGATGAATGTTTGGGGAGGTTGGTTGTAAGAAGGGTCCTAGAATAGGTAGTCTAGAGATGGTTTCGGGTCTTGTTTAGGTGCTCAAAAGTCTGTGTTAGGTTCGGTACGTGGCCTGGTGCTAAGGAGCAAGCTCCCCTCACTTCACGATTTCAGTGGTTAGCTAGTCTCGCTTAGCCAAGATATACCTTGCCTAGAGATTATACTCCGCCAGAGAACGGAGTGGGCTTTCTCCTTGGTAATGAAATCCAAGTGAGATTGCCAGGTAGGGGTAAGGTATCTGCTGGGGGATGAAATCCCAGTCGGGCCTTGTCTCAAGTAAGTTTTATGTTTTTTTAGTGCATGTGGTCTGGTAGTGTAACATGAAGTTATCTAGATTTATTCAATATGCGGTTTAATTACTATGTGTGGTCTAAGAAGATGCAAGCAAAAAGAAATGAATGCAAAGTGTTTTAATGCCCAAGTTGAAATGTAAAGTTTTGTATGAAGACAAGTTTGAGAAAGGGTTGAGAGTATGATGTTTGGACTAGTCTAGAAGGTGAAGGAAGGAAAGAAAGATTCTTTTTAGTGCTGCTTATAGTGTCATTAAGAAGAGACGAAAGGAGGTGAAAAGGAAAGAACCTAATGCACCTATAATAAAAAAGAAGGAAAGAACCCAAGGAAGGCCCTAGGGTCCCACCAGGCGTGCCAGAATGTTTCTATTCAAATTTTGCTTTTAGATTTAAACGGAGAGAAAAGAGAAACTAAGAGATATGGTCAAGGCTTGTGAAGTACCTGGATAAAGTCTGCGCACCGTAATCCAAACGCTGTGAGTACTCCTCTTTGGCTATGGAGGAATGACACCTGCAAAGAAAGAGAGACTTGGACAAAAAGAAGGCGTTAGATGGATAAATAGTGGGTTGCCAAGCAAAAGCCTGTTCCCAGAAGTATAAACACTTCCTTAAGGGAGGTCAACCCACTGTTTGATAAAAAGATGTCTGATGAAAGACAGAATGTAAAGAAATGATAAAAGACGGAAATGAAAAGGAAGCAAAGGTTTACTTGAAAGAAGCTGTCGAACTGGTTACAGTCACTGGCGTCAGTGATCCTACCAGCGTCGGTTGGTCAAGGGGCCGACGTCGGTCAGAATGCTGATGTCGGTTGGGGTAGTGGCCGGCGTCGGTCGGGGCAGTAGGCTTGGACAGGGTCTGGGCAGGTTCTGGTCGAGATCTGATCTGTGGACAGGTCTGGTCAAGTTTGGGCTTGGGTGAATGGTCTGAAAGAGTCTTGGTTGAATGGTCTAGGGTTTGAGTCTGATAGTCTGGTTGAATGGACAGAAGGGATGATCTGACAGAGGGATCAAATAGAAGGCAGAGATAGCAGAGAGACAGGGTTTAGGATTGGTTTGGTTTGGTAAGCGGTCTGGTCTAGGGGACTGGTTTGCTGAATCTAGCTTAAAAACAAATGACTAAAAAGCATAAATGAAAACATAGAATACAACATATCTGTGCCTGCTGATCTCTATTGTTGTTGTTGTTGCCACTTGTTAAAGACCTGTTGCTGATAGAGAATCCCTGTTGTGCTTGCAGAAACTTGCTGTAAATACCTGAGGGAGAGAGTTAGATGCTTGGTTGAGATATTGGCAAATTGACAGGGTCAAGAATGGATTGATGATCAGAGTGTTTTATTCTGAGTCGGGATGTGAGAGCAGAGACCAAGAGAGCGAGCTAGAGAAGAGGATAACGGTGCAAAAGCCGTTATGAAAGGTGCTGACGCCAGAAATATCACCAACGTCGGTCGATAGTTGACCGACCTCGGCGGCTAAAAGGCTGGAGAAAGGCTAAAAATAGCCTTTCATCCATTTCCCAACTGTTGGGTCAAGTGAGTGCGAGGATGAAACGGTCGACGGGGGTTAATTGGGCGAGAGGAGAGGTTGGAATGGGAGTCTTAGGTGATTAAATGGCCATGTGGAGAATAAGGGGAATCCAAGGAGGGTATCCTAGGGTGGCGAGGTGGCAAGGAGAGGGAAAAGGGACTTATTTAATTAAAAATAGATGATTATTTTCAATTAATAAGACCTAGGTGGGTTAGGGATAGTTAAAGTGGCAAGGGACCAAGGGGAGAGAGGATGACCAAGGGTTAGACACTTTTTAGGTGTCTACAGGTATTTTTAAATACTCCATGTTGAATGGATAGGAACATATGTCATCTAATTTTAAATTTTTAGTTTGTTTACCAGCTTAAATGGTGGCAATTGCATCCTTCATCTATTACAATTCTTAGGATAAGAAACTGGAAGGAATATTAGTTTGAGGGAGAATATTGATTTGGATAGATGGTTGGGAGGTCACAAGTGGGCCACTTTGACTAGGGTATGATGGAGATACCTATTGTGATACATTGGTTTGGTTGGGGAATGGACCAAGAATATGCATACATGGATTAGGATGTACTTGAAATTACACACTTGGTTGTGTGATATTCTAGTTTGGGTCGGTAATAAAAGTTTGACTTGGAGCATTTTGTGGTTGGGATAGAGGGATATAACTATATTTTGCCTACTGTGGTTGAAAAGGGACATGCTACTGACTAATCAAACCTTATTGAGTGGGAACTTGTGGACCAAGACCTTATCTTTGGATTTGTAGCACATTTTGAACCAATGATTGTCTAATAGGTACTTGAGAAACATGGGGACCTCCTTGTTTCATGAATCCTTGTGAGGAAGTGAAAGCACATTTCATATTTGGCATCTAGCACTGACCAATATTTGTATGTTGATGACTAGTCATTTCTTGGTTTTAGATTGGCACATTAGTCTATGACTGAAGAGGTATGTTTATCATTACCTAGCAAGGTGGAAAAGTTATTGCCCCTAATTAAGGTGGCAATGTATTTGTCCTTTATTGCATTGATACACTATATTTTGCCTATTTTTATGGAATACTACTTGTTACTTGTTGAGGAGGAGTAGGATTCATCACATTCTGTCATTGAGGAATGACATTAGTTATTATTTGATTACCTAATCCCATAGGTTGTACACTTGAAGAATCAACCAATTGATGTTGGGGTGTAGAAACTCCTATTCGATGGTATGATGACTTATTCATAGGATTAACTATAGGCACATATTGTTGGCTAATTGTTTGTGCATTAGTACCATTTTGATTAGGACTGGACATTGTTTGTATATTGTCTACTACATTTGGCTCACCTTTCAGTATATAGGCCAAAGACACTTATTCAATAATGGGAATATGCATCAAGTTATCTATAGAATTAGTTTGTATGAATGGGTCAAAATTTAGATTCTCTTGTCCAGTTAACTCTATCAACACTCTTTTTGAAGGAATTAGGTCAATAAGAGTATTAATTACAATGTTTATCTTATTGAAATCATGTGCTAGATTCAGGTAGGTTTGATATGTTGTTTGCATTTGGTTAAAGTGATCTTACGTAATTTTTTTTTCTTGATTAGATATATTAGGATATTGGTATGTTGTTTGGATTAGATCCATAGGATTTATAGAAGAAGCCTATTGATCATAAATGATATTGTGGGGCACTTTTACTAGACTTGGTAAATTTTCATGGGGGAAGTTTGTTGGAAACTTGGCCCCTACCTCTATGGCTCTAACCAAAATCTTGTCTTTGTTCTCTAAAAAATGTCACTCAAAAAAAAATGGATCATACGTATAAGTTATATTAGTAGAATATGACTATTGAAGTACTGGCTCATCCACTACAAGTATTGTAGCTAGGTATTGTATGATTTGTTCTTGGTCTTATTCTAAATAAGGTGGTGTGTTAACCAGATAGTTAGCCAATGGATCTTGGATTTATGCCCCTAATTGAGTATTATAAGAGGGATAAGAATCCATCTCATAAGTAATATTATCTACATAAGGTTTTTCAGCATTTTTTGTTGTGTAACCACATTACTAATCCCAAGATTGTACATGAGTCTACTATGAGTGTAGGAATACATGTTAGGATCTGTAGTTAATGCCTTTGAGATAAAAGGTCAAAGAGTTATACAAAATCTAAAAATAAAAATGTCTAAAATAGATGATGTTCTAACTTGGTATAGATTCGGCAAAAGGATCAAAAGGTTTATGTAAATATTTGTGAGGAAACAAGCTAGTGTGAAGTATCTAACGGTTCACTATTCACACAAAGATAAGCAAGTAAATGGACCTAAAATCAAAATGCCAAAATATAAGGTTGAAGTGTTTCAAATTATTCTAATCTAGGAATTTAAAATTTAATATATATTTTGGTTAAATGTAGTGTCAAAAGCTAGGCTCAAATAAGGTATGCACTAGGACTCTTGGCCAAGCAGCATCAAAAGTTAGACCTTTAAATAGATAAAAGTTTTAATGTAATGGATTTTAAATACTTATAACAAACACTAGGCATTTGATTCTTGGACATTAACTTGATTAACTAGGTATAAGGTATGAAACAAAAGGCACTTTAGAAATAGTTTATTTTCTCACAAAAAATGGTATAACTATTTTAGACAAAAGATCACAAAAGTACACTTGGATTGGTCTGAAAATGTAGGAACAAATTTGGAACTCTATGGAAGAGGGTCTATGAAATAATTTTTGAAATGTTTTGGGTAGTGTAATGATGCTATACTACCCAAAAGGTGTGAAGAAAATGTTTTCTTCAAAGAATTTCTAAGGCAAAGACGTTTTTCTACAATTTTGATAGCATAACACTACTTTTCTTGACTCAAAAATGTGGTGCATAGACTCAAATTGGAAGTGTTTAGATCAAAATAGATTAATTATATCAAGTGATGATAATGATTATGAGTCTTAAATGGCCTTCAACCCAAATTGGAAATTGAACCTAAGTTCCCTCAAGTTTAGTGCAAATGGTGAACCCACTTAACACATCAACCCTATCAACTTATAAAGGTGCAATTTCAAATTTAGATTATAAGTGAAGGACTTAAAAAACTTTAGTAATGGTCTAGACTTAATTGGGCAGCATAACTACACCAAAGTGGATGATATGACTCTTTAATATTTTGATGAACTTTAAACAAGGCAAATTGATGATCTCACGTAGGCAGCATAATGCCTCTTTGTTCAAATGAAATTTGGACTATTATTTGGTTTGGATTGTTTGTTTACACCAATTTTTTACTCCAAACAAGATTTTAATCTAGGATAAGACCAACTAATTAACTGCTCTTAGATCCTAAACTAATAAGGTTTCTTGGTATTATTGGAATCGATAAATAGACATCATTTGAGAAGATTTTAAGTGTTCATCCAAAAGTAAATGCACATTATATAGTAGGGTTTATATACCCCCCTTCTCTCAAATGATAGTACTATGATATAGACCTTGAAGCACATCTTGCACCAACAATACTTCCATGATAAGTGGGGATTTTTCTAATATCTAACAAGTTTCTAAATGATCTAGGGGAATCAATTGCATAATGACTTTCATGTCAAACAATGCAAAATAAAAGCATAGATTTTGGGTCTGTATCACTTGGCTTGTTGTAGAAAGGTCTAGTCCTTTTTATAACCATTACATCTTATTATTTTCTCAATGTAATGAGATGTCCAAAGTACCACTATGTCTTATGTGTGACTCTAAAGGATCTAAATGAGGTCAATTCTAGTAGATGAAACCCCAGGTCAAAGTTTCTCTAAAGAAATTTTAGGAGGTGATGAAGTCCCCCTCACAAGACAAGTTTGCATAAAAAATAAATAAATCATGAAATAGAAAGACTTTATGGTCATTTTCAATGCCACCCAAACTTTGATGAGTTTTTGGAGAGTGCTTTAGATGACATTCTTCCTAAGCCTTAGACTAGGATACTTGTGATAGTAATGGTGCTTTTGATTCCAAGGGTTTCCTATAAGGGACAAATAGAAGAACATACACACAACATTCCTCTTTTTTCCAAACAAAGATTTAATCTAAACAACTATTGCAAACAAGAATTGACAAGTGTATTCAATTTTAAGCACAAATGAAAGTGAGGTGGTGTTCATTTTAGCCCTTGGTCTTAGTTTCAAACTTTGAAAGCATTCATCATAAACATATAAAAATTTTAAACACCAAAAAAAAGTTCCTTGTTGATTTTTAATCATGCAAAAGGTGATCTAAACATGTTTTGAGAAAATATCAAGATTGGTCTTGCAGAAAAAATGTTAGCATGTCTTTTAGATTTGAAGTTCTTTTTGGTTTGAAATAATGAATTTTGGAAAAATAGCTCTCAAGTCTATGTTTTTGGAAAAACACAGTGACCGACATCGGTTATATACAACTGATGATGGTTACCTTGGCTAACTAAAATCTAACCAATGTCATTTTTGATAATTGATGTCAATTAAGCCATGTAACTGATGTCTGTCTTACTGATGTCAGTTACTGTGTAAAACCATGGCAACCAAAATGGCAAAATAAAGTTAAAAAATCAATTTGTAAGAGTTTTAAGGGTCCAAATAAATATTTTAGAGTTTCAAAATGATCTTCAGGTGTGAGATGCATCTAGTCCCATCGAGCATGCCATTATGTGATCTAGGAATTTGACTCAAGAGAGGATGGTTAGTATGGTGTTAGTTCCAAAATGAAAAACAAAATAAAATAAACACACTAATAGCATAACATCTCTAGGCCTAGACACTAGGGAGAGCTTAGTTAAAAAAAACAAATGATAAACGCAACTAAAAAGTAAGGAATAAAACACAATAATTCCTTCACCTTCTTTAGATGCTCCAAATACCTTTGTAGTAGTGACTTACTTAGCTTGTGCTCATGAAGTCCTTGGCAATGGAAGCTTGGATACCTCTATCTCTCCTTGGCACCTTTGGCTTGTGGCTTGGATTGGCTTGGAATTAATTTGGTATTGTAACACTAGTTTCTTGAATATTTTGGAACCAATTTGGCATTATAACTTTTCATAATCATGACTTATAAATGATGTGGTAAGGCCTCCTATTTATATATTTTTGCAAATGTTAGAATCAACCTAAACCATCCATCTCAAGATTGAGATGTGTGGTTTAGGATTAATTCAATTTTCAGAATTAAGTTTTTAATTATAATCATCATGACATTGGAAGAAGAGGAAATTAAGGGGCATGGTGGGAATTAAAGGAAGGCATTGATGAGGCATAGAGGGCATAAATTCTGATATTTGTGACATTTATGGCCTAGGGATGTCTTCCCAAGAAATGAGGTCACCTAATGATGTAGATATTCAATATTCATTTCTAAAAACAATATTCAACATGTTTCCATGGAACTTTTTATTATTCCTTTATTTGGGTTAATTATCTCTTAAGCATGATTAAGCACTTTGTGCACAAATTACTTAAATTAATCATAATGTTTTCTTATTGGTCCAAAATTTGACTAGATTGGAATTAGAAGTTGATGTTAGATGCATTGGATCCATTATCCCATTTAGGATGTTACCAAAAATAAATAATAAAGGCACATGTCTTGTGCAAGAGATTTGATAGGAAAGAGCAATCTAGAGCACCTAGGTGCAAAATTGGCATTTTGACTCAAAATGATCTAATCAAAGTTAGTTATCCCATAAATTGCATTGTCCCATTTAATGATACCTTAGCCAAAATCAGCACTTGAATATGTTAGTTTCACATCATTTAGCATGTTTTAATATTTTTAGGCCAAATTATACGTTTTGGGTGGAAATTGGTTAAAAGCCTAATTGGAGGTTATTGGTGGCCAGATTTTAAGTGTCTACATATTTGACTAATTATAGAAATAAATGATTAGATATTAATGATAAATGAATTATACATGGTTCAAAAAATAGGATGATGTTCTATGATCAGGGAGAAGGTCAGAAAGTGGGATTTGGTCAGGGTTTAATAGGTGGAATTAGTTTATTATTGGAATTATCACATAGTGACTATTAGTGGTTGGGGTGAAACCATCAATGATAGGGTGACCATCAGTAGTTGGGTAACCATAGATGATTATGGATAGACCATTGATGGTTAGGGTGACATTCAATGGAACTATGGGTTTGGGGCTGAGTAAAGGTAGGTTTGGTTGGGAAGGTTGTTGAGTGATTAAAGGAGGTGGGTTTAGGTTGAAGGCTAGTTCTAAGATATAAACAAAGTAACTAATTACTAAAAATATATACTTATCTTTCTTTTTGATAATTTGAAGAATGTTGAGGAGTGTGGTTAAAAACCCATTGCAAAGCCCTAGAGAAATTTTGGCAGAGTAATGGTGTCTTAGTTGTGATTAGTGAATTGTAGTAATTTGGATCTCTAACCTAGTCACTAGTTCACTATAATAATACTTATTAAATAAGTTTTGATACAAGAAGCTCTGATAATTATTGATTCTCTATGGTTATTTATTTCTCTCCCTTTCATCTCCTCTTACTCTCTTTTTATAGAAAGAAAGGAGAGGTGAAATAATAAGTTCAAACAAGGTGCCAATGGGTCATCTAATTTTAGTCTTAACATGCATAATTATGTGAGTGGCTAAGAATAAAAATATAAGGTGGATTTAAACTAAAGTTAACCCTTAAGGTGGTTAAATCCTAACTATCAATAGTTAGGTCTAACCATTACTGGTTATTAGGTCAAAAGGTTGAATGGTCAAAGTTAGTCAATTTGACTTAGGTTTGGCAATTGAGGCTTGTCAAGTGATCATGAGAGGGTCCAAGGTTGGTTTAGGGGTTAGTTTGACATATAGAACTATTGTGCATGGTTTTTTAGTGTCTACACCTACTTCCCACTCTCTTATCCTTGTTATAGTTGGCAGATGTCTAGAACTTCAAAGAGCAAATGGAAAGAAAATGTAAGTGAGATGAATTACCAATTCCAAAGGGTCATAACACCTTGTAATAAAGACTCTAATGTTGATTAGGTCACTAACATAGGCCTAGGTCATGGTGATATGGAAGACTTATAGAGAAGAATACATGCCTCTTTAAAAAATTACTAAATAAAAATTATTTATGACAACAACCTTCCATAAGCTATTACATTCCTAATCTCCATACAATGTCTATAACTTGTCATGGCCCTAACAAGTCTCTATAAAAAACATAGAAGAGAAGTTCATACTCTATGGGATGTATTTATCTTAAGGCTCAGCCCTAAATACTTTGAAGAGATGTTGAATATTCTTGATCATGAATCTTTCATAGAGATTACTCTAGAATCAGTGCAATAGTTTAATGATAATCATAAGAATGATTGTCTTAAATATATTCATAGACATTGGCTTGCCAAGATAAAATATTTGATCTCTAAGTTTTTTAAGGTGATCACTTAATAAAATTTTAGTCTTAAGATCAATGATATAGTTACTCTCCTAAACAAGGTAGTGGTTAATCCTATAGTAAATTATTACAATGAGTTGATGTTCTGTATACTCAAACTATTCATGATAATAAATAATACATCAATTGGATTGAATTAATCAGCAAGTCAATTCACAAACAAATTTGTGAGGTAATTACCACTCATATTTTTATATGATGTCATATCTCATCTATGTTTTTTCATAGAGGAATTCTATAGCATTTTGTCTATAATGGGTTTAATCTCAGTGTCTTGAGTATATGAATATTATCTTTAGTTAACAATAACTAAAAGTGCCAAATATTTTCATCATTTCAATGTCCCTTTCCTATAATTTATAATTGAAATGTTTGAATAATAACCTTACAACATGTGATTCTACATCACTACCTTTATAGAGATTTCAATATGGGGAGGATGGTTCAAAAAATTCCCTACCTTTTCATACATCAAGGTATGTGGATGTTATTATGCTCCTTACATGCTACCAAGATATGTAGATGATAAATAGGTAATCATGGATTTAGTGAAGCAATTTATGGCATTATAGAAACTTTTGGTTTCTAGGCATAAATATACTGACATTCATTTTTTGATGACTTTTGGAAGGTACACATTTGACACAAGGCCAAATCAGTTGAAGTAGACATGGCACGGTTCATACTCCAATATTTTTATATCCATCCCTAATTAGATATTAGGGGAATAATAGATCATGTTTCTAGTGTTTCCATTAAACATGTTCCTTACTATGAGGAATTTTGAATGAATTGTGATGGTGACATGGAATTCAGACTCCTTGACTATACCCACTTCATGTTAGATCAAGTAATCAAATTTAAAAGTATGGATATTCTTGATGATATAGATATTGAAGATGATGATGAAGTGGTAGATGAGAACTATTTCTCCCTAGGAATCAAAAAATCACCAATCCCAAGGGTTGTCTAGATTCAATGGGAGACAACATCATTAGATACTCTAACTCAAGAATTTTTTAAAAGGACTTTGGTGTGGCTAGAAATCAAAGGGGTGGATGTAAAAAATGTTAAGCTTCCTCCACCATTGAAAGTTACAGATATTCCCCATCTTGATAAAATAAAACTAAAGGACGTAGAAGGTTAACTATCACCTTCATGCACTATAGGTGATACTGTCATGGTGACAAAATAAATTAGAAGCCCTAAACTCAACAAAAAAAGAGGCCTTTGAATTTCAATCTAAAAAAATCAACTAGAGGAAAGGGAACTCTTGGGATATTAATTATGCTAAGTGAAACTCTTGATAAGGTCATTCATTCACAAGGCTTGATCAAGAACACAATGTTGTAGTTTGTGACTGCGGACCCTCCTCTCTTGAATCCTAAGGAAAATCCTCCAACCATAGTAACTTAACCTCTTTTTGATATGTTTTAAGAGGATCCTCCTTATTTTATTTCCCAAAAGTCCCTATAATTAATTATTAAATAAAGCATAACTTTTTTGGAGTTAGCAAAAACTTCTTTCAAGGAGCTATTGTAGCCTAAAATTTCACCCTAGAGAAGTCAATTATACCTCATTTTAGGACAAAATGGAACCATCTCCCTTCGTAGACAAGCCACTACAAGAGATATATCTCTAGGTTTGAAAGGGCTAGTTCCCTTGATTTTGTCTCTTAGGCTCACACTACACTAAGATATTCACTATTATGGGTGAAAAGGAAATAAAGAGACATAAAAAAAACTTATGATAATGAGGTGACACACCAAGACAACTCCATACAGCACACTTTCATCTTCACTTAGGAAAAAGCCAACTCAAATTGAATTCAAACCTATGTACTTCTAGCATAAGTATTTATCATAGAGGTAGATTGCCATGCCTGAAGAGAAGGTATGATATAAAAAACTATTAATCCCTCTCACATTAAGACACACTTAAAAAATAGTAAACTTTATGAAACCTATTAGAAAATATATCATTCACACAAACATGCAAGAGTAGACATGGAAACAAGGAAAGCATTTTCATCACTTGTTAACACATAAATCACTTAACACATTAATCTAAGATATTTAAGAGAATGAAATCAACTTATAAAACTTTATTAAAAGTAAAATTAGGTTTCAAAACTATCAAGGTTTTAATCTAATACAAAGCCAAAAAGGTTTGAATTTATAGAAATTAGAAGAGAGAGAAGTGAAGATAAAAGGTCACAATTCTAGGTGTCAATCTCTAAGAACCAATACAAAGCCATGGAATGACGTGGGAAAGAATTCAAGAAACTGATATGAATAATTATCAATCTCAAATAAAGAATCTTCCTCAAGTTAGTGTAGATCCTTCATTGCCTTGCCTTGAAACTACCTTCACGATGGTGGGGAGTGCACTTGAGTGTCTAAAACTACCATAGGAAGCATTAACACATATGGTATGTCATGAAAATGTATATAATATTTTATTTCATGTCATAAAATCATCCCTAACTAATGGATTCATCTTTGTCATCTACCATTCATTGCTTGTAGTCACTTATCACTACTCCTCTAGGTAGTCCTCACACTTGACATCTAAATGGATTATAATTTATCAAATAAAATCATTTAATATATTCTAGGAAACTCAAATAAATATCCTTTGTCTTATTTTCTATCAAATAGACCTCCATGAAACTCCTAGAACACTTCTCACTTCCTCACTAGGTAGTCACATTATCTTCATTATGTTATATTTTGATTACCTACCATGAATGGTCTCACAGAGGTGTTTTCATGATTCTCTATGGTATGAATAGAGTTTGAGAAGCTGAAAAAAGTCCTTGAAGACATACCTAAATTTTTCTTACTTGAATATATTCCTTTGTACCTATAAAACATCTTAATTCTTGTAAAAACATAGTATTAGGCTATTTCATATAGATGATAGTATGGCCAAAGTGCATGTCATAGAGCCTAAGAGATTCAAAAACATGTATAAATAAATTTCATGGCCACTTGATCACTTTTATATGCATTTCCCACCATCTTTTCTTCATCAGGTCATAAATAGGGTTTTAAAAGAGTTGTAAGAAGTTTGGACTGTTAAGGATTGTTCATAAAATCATGACATTCAACCTTAGAAAAAATTACACAAATTTAGGGTATAGGACCCCCTTCAACCCTCTACAAGTGATTTATGTCTCATAATTGGTGTTTATATTGTTGTGAGAACTTAAACCTAGCCTCTCAAGCTCTCTCACACATTCTGAGTAGGTCTACGATGGTTTTAGACCAAAAGTGACCTCTCTTTGATGTTCTATATAAAAAAATGGTTCCCTCTAGTATTATACTTTACCCTAAAGGTCTTCAATATGATTAAAAGGTTCTTATGGTCTTTAAAATGAAGTTAGACCCTTATAGGGCTTAGGTTTAGTTTTAAGCCTAATATGCCTAACTATATCTAGCTGAGTATTTGACTCTTATGAGGTTTTCCTATGAATTTAGAGACATAAAAAAAAATTCATATTATAAAAAACCCTACACATTATTTTTCAATTCATTCTTGGCTCTTCACTTAATATGTTTACCTCTTAATGTGTTAGGTCTACAAGTTATGCAGTCAATGGAGTGCCCTCTATCTAAGACAAGATAGAGGGCATACACCCTATTCCTTAGACTTATGTGAGACTTTAAATTTATTTTTAAATTCATTATGGTGTTCTCTACCGAAACTCATAGCTTGATCATGCTTAAAAAATGTTCAAACCTTCAAGTTTCCTAAAACTAGCTCACTAAGTCTATAAGTTGTATAGAATTTATGTCTGACTATAGGTTAAGGTTCAAACCTAGTATTTGTTATATATATCTATGTTTTGGGATCATATGTAATATGATATGTCATTTTATTATGTTTTAAACATGTTTATTCTCTTCAAACCCCTTTACTTACCTCCCAACTATTTCTCTTCACTAGCTAAAACTAGGTTTTAGACTGTGTCAATTGTAGGTGTGTATTCAAAATCCTCCAAAGTTATTATAGGTGTTGATGATTATCTAATGGTTATATGTAAGTTTTAACTATTATTAAATTTAATATACATATTCATTAATTTCATGTGTCTGACCATGTTCTCACTTACATCTTCCACTATCATGAGCTAACTTGTGAATACAGTCAGACTATAAGTGCATTTTGGGGTAGAAGTTAGAGGTTTATTTTAGGTGGAGATGTTTTGAACATTGTAATCACATTAATAAATTCATATAAATTCATAAATATCAACTCATACCTTGGATAAGTTCATTTGAGTCTCAAAAGCATTTTATCTCTCTAATCATCTTCAATAAGACCCTCCTAAGTGTAAATTCACTTTACCATCACTTTCTCCTAGCTTAAAAAAAATCCCTTTGTGCTGAGAGATGTCATATCCATTCAAGCTATAAGAATTAAAAGGTTAGTCTTGTACAAAGCACATAAACAATTACCAAAAGATGATTCATAATCTGATCAAAGAACTCATTCAGAGATATTAAGGTAATTTAGCTCATAAGAAACTTTTATACTTTGTGAATATGAACCTAGGTTTATTTTCATGCAATGGCCTCACCATTATCACAATGGTAATCTCAATGCCTTCAAACTTGGTTAAAGACTGCAATTGAAACTGAACACTTCTAGAGTATTTTCTACACCCTACACAGTCATGTAGGTGGTTACTATATTGAAGTATGACTGTATTTATGAACCTTTTCCAATTTCACCTAGTTTCAAAGATTTGAGACCTTGAATCTACCTAGACCATAACTATGCTCAAATAGGATGTAAGAAAACTATATTCCTTGATCTGAAGCCACTGTGAAAGGACAAAACACTACAACTAAAAACAAGTATTTTACACCATTGATGGTGCTCACCCCAAACTCAAGAATTATCTTGCCTAAGTTTTATAGTCACATTTGCAAACCAAGTTATATACAACATGGAGATGAGTTAAATACTCTTTAAATATCATGTATATCACTTGGAAACATCAGACAACTATAAAATGATGAAAAACTTGAAGACCATGGGAATATGTAGGTAGTTTTGAGTCATCAACCTCCTTAGAGATGATTCATAAATGATATTATACCAAACCCATAAATATTTCCATGGATTTTTATTACATATAGATTACTATAAAATACCAAAATAACTTACACTGACTCACCTTATTCTATCCATACCAAGGGAAGACTAATTGACTTTTTGGCTTCTCTAGGAGAGTGATGGAGAATATGAATTGATTTTTGCCAAATTTAACTTATTATTACTTATTAAGCATTTAAATGGACTATTATAGCTTTTAGATATCCTCATAAAGCTTCCACATACCAAGTAGTTTGTACTTGACCATACAACTACCTTTAAACTATTTAAAATTAATGGCATCTCCTCTTTTCCACGTTAAACATGAATTTGTTAGTTACCAAACTGACTCCTAACACATCAACTAACATATTGGACATTACAAAATAGTTTGACATAATTTTCCTCTTATAGAAACTATACAATTTATTATAAAGGTCAAGGAAATATTAAGACAAATGACCAAAATGACTAAGGTGAGATATATTAATTGACCCTCCTAAACATGACTAACATATTTATGACCTTAGCAAGACCCTATAGTAATTTTGACTATATAGGGTTTGACTGAATTTAACTTAGGGTTAAATTTCATCAACATTTTGGCAATTGCCTAGAAGTGGCAAGCTTGATATGCTAAAGACCAATAAAATTCTCTTATCTCATAGGTTATGGGGTCACCTGTACACTATTCTTGACACTAAAATTCCTCTTAAACAACACCAAACACACCAAGGAAACAATAAACATGATAAGAAACATTACTCACACTTTTGTTCTCAAGAACAATTAGGGAAAACACACACAACAAAAGCAACGCACACTTATCCTAGTATGTACAACACGTCAGCACTTGAGGTGAAGAACAATCATCTACATTAATTTAACCAGGGTCAAATACAAAGCTCCTTTCATCCTCTAATCCAAGAAAATGTATTCTCATATGGTGCATGTTTTTCAATAAACACTTGTTTGTGGAGGTTATTAGGAGACTTACCATTGTTGTATCTTATGTTGACTACAAGTTCGTCATTTAGGGTACTAAAGAACATTCTATCCAACTCACTTGGAAACTTATTTGTCCTTGTATCTGACTTAAATTATGTCATGTTTAATTGATATCCTTCAATTAGATCATTAGATATCACCATAACATTCTCATCTTCATGTACATTTGAAACAATATATATCTATTATTGGAAGTCATCAATATCATCTTCAGACTTGCCAAGTACTTCTTGGTCACCATGGTTATTTATTGTTCATCTGTAGTCTCCAAATTTGCTTTATTTTGATCAATCACATCTTATACTACCAATGTTTTTTCTTGCTTGATTGATATATCAAGATCCTCTTTGTACTCATTAAGAACATGATTGTCTTCCTTATCAAGTCTACACTCCTTATGAACAATTACAGGCTTGCTAATCTCCTCAAACTCTTGAACAATGGCATTGAATTGCTACCACATCTCATCTATTTCTTCTTAAGGTTTAGGTTCAAGATTATTTTCTTCTTTATTAGGTAGAATGGACTACTCATTAGGGTTGTCATATTTTGATAAAGCTAGAATACTCACATTACCATCTACATGTATAATGTAGTTTCCCAATGCAACTTGTTCTAGAATGTTATCATGGTCTACCTCAAGAAATCCATCAATGTCTTCATGAAGTTTGTAAGTTCCAATACTAGTTTCTTAAAAACCACCTTATTCAGCCCCCCACTAATCAAAATACAAATTAGATATGCCATCAAGGAGAGTTAGATTTTATTGATAATTAGGGTGATCATATTTTTCAATCACATTTCAATTCATGTTAGAATTGTAAGTCACATGGGTCTCAACATGAAAACTAGAAAAAATATCTAATTTAATTGTCACTTTTGCACCATATCTAGTCCTAAAACCCATGTAGGACCAGTCTAAAGTTAGATAGCCTCTTATTTTAGCGTTAAACTCTCTAGATAATCAAAGTTCAAAATGTGTAGGCACATCTACCACTACAAAATCATGAAAAATATGAAGGTGGGACAAGCATGGAGAATGATTTTTAAACCTCTAATTATACCAATGGTCTTGGTAGCTAACCCATCCAATTGGAGCACTCATTTGGCATGGGAACATACTTCAAGTTTAGTTTATCAGCTACCATCTTGGGCATGACATAAGTGTTAGCTCCACTATCAATGAGATAATTATGCACCAAAAAATATCCAATAATAATGAATAGATATAATGGAGGAGGATTATCTACCTTTTCAACTTTGCTTGACTATCTTTCACTTGGTTTCATGGTGTTTGTCAAGGTTACCTCTCTATATCTAGCCTATGTAGGTGTCAAACTGAGATTAGGTATCTCCTCTTGATGTAGGTATACCTATCTAGGTATATCCAATGTATCCCACATGGATAAATTCACTTGATACCTCTTTATTTTCTCCATAATTTTAGTGAAAAGACTACTAACTCTTGTTTGACCACTAAAAGCAATCATGTTGCTTACACCTTGAGAACTATGAGGTATGAAATCATTCCTACTATTTTGATCCCTTTGAGTTGTTTGTGTATTTAGAACAACATTAGACATACCTAGTATTTTATTTTTTTGAACATTAATTGGGAAACCATTGGCAATCCCTTGAACTTATTCAATAGAATTCTTCTTACTCCTTGTGTTTGTAGCTATGAAACTTATATCAATGCTTGATTTCCCTTGATGATTGACTACACACAAGTCATCTTGATTTTAATTTCCTAATGCATACCCCATTTTAGCACCCTTTCCATCAATCACATCTCCATTTGATACTTTATTTTGAGGCATAGCTAGCATAGTCCCTAAATATACCATGAAGGCTTGGTTGAAGGCTTCATTGGCATAGTTAGATGGATCATAAGGTTGATCTAATGAAGGTTGAATTTTGTGATTTTTTTCAAGGTTTTTTTTAGTAGGCACTAGTGTCCTCAAGGTGGAAAGAACATTAGGATTGTGATCATCATATGGCTTAGATTGGACCAACTGTCCTTGACCTTGAGTATAACCTTAGAAAGGAAGTCTATTACCTTGATAATTAGGGTAGGATTGATTAGCATGATATTGGCTCTAAAAGGGTTTAACTTGTGACTATTGGATGATCCTCTTAAGACCTAGGATCTCTTGCTTCATAGTTATTATCTCATCTACCTCATTATATTTACTTGGTTGACTAGGGGTATTAGGCTTGTTTTTAGGTGAAATAATAGGGACAACAATAGGTGTAGGAGTTTTCTAGTAAGAAAAAAGAGGCATGGGAGGTCTTATGCCAATATTCCTAGCTTGAATCAAATAATTATCCACCCTAATGGACACCTTATAGGCATTAAGAAAAGTGTCACCTCCCATTGATTGTATCATCATTAAAATGTCAATATCAAATTCTTTTAGGAAATAAAGGAAGACATGGTGAGATATTGACCTTACCAAGATTGGGATCCTATCCCATATATTCTAAAATATTTTATTGAAGTCTTGAATGAATTCTTGAGGTGTTCTTGTAATGGTGGTCAATTGCTTTGTTAGTGATAAGTTGTCACTCTTGTCCTCAAACCTTATTCTCAATGCATCTCCTAGATCATCCCAAGTTTTGATTGATATATGTGCCAATGTTCCATACTATTCAAGATTTTTTACTTTAAAATATATATCCAACAACATGATTGTAATGTTCTCCTCTATGATGTGATGGATATTGAAAAAGTGAGCAATATGTGTTATATGATCAATAGGTGTGATGGAAGACTCACAGGTGTATGATGGAACACTTTTGAGGGAAGATATGGGGATGTCATCATAGTGAGCAAGATTTAGAGGGATATAGCCATTAAAGGGAATAAAAGGATGGTTACTTATCATGATGGCCTTAGGACTTTACAAAAATGGATGGATTAAGAACTTTCTTATGGGCTTGTGAGCAAGATAAGACCTCTTTGAATAGGGATGGGTGTGCTCAAATTTACTTGCCTTATAGCAATAACTGTTAGAAATGAGAATGATTCTCATTTATCCAAGATCTCTCTGGCATGCCATTACCATAGCTTCAATAACATAAACATTGCATAACATAGAAAAATAATAAGCATGCACAATAATCTTTATCTCTCATTATTATCCCAAAGTCAATAATACAATTTGTATATTTATCTCTTAGGCACCAGTATAGGAGAAGTAATAGTAGTTCCTATTAAATAATCATAATAGGTTATTACACATAAAAAATAATTTGTTGTGTGAAACAAATATTAGTTGATATGGAATATTTTCATGCACAAAATAGGTGTGAAAATATTTGACACATACCAACTAATTAACTAAATCCTAATTTATCTTAACTCCAAAAGTGAATTTTACAACTCACACCAACACCCTCCCTTAAGTGAAAAATATGGAGTAAGAAAAGAGAAATCAAAAAGGCTAATGGGTCCCAATAACTAGGCCTGACCAGGTACCCATGTATAAATCATAGTGACATATAAAGTGTCCCTATGGTAACCAATTAATCTTACCAGAATACATGGATGATGAATCATTGTAGCTACCAATTCAAATATTAATTGGTACTCTATACGAGGATAATTCTATAAAAAAACACTAATCTCAAAACACTAGGAAAAGAGGCACTAAGGATGAAATGTACCACTGTAAGGTGCCCAAAAACCAATAACAATAGCTAAAGCCAAGAGAATTAAAAAAATATGATTCAAGGTATCCTAATAAATCAAATGGATAAATACTTGAACATAATGTTGAAGAGGTGAACTAGATGGAATGAAGGCAATAACATATAAATGTACTCAATCAACTACCTCCGAAATAAAATGTGATGTGTCAAGGGCTAATAATGAGCACAACACCTAAATTAGTATGTAAACACACCCCCTATAATGTTTAAGTGGGTTTAGTGACTTAAAAAACATATCTATATGAGTGGGATAATCCCACTATAAAACACTAAAATGCTAACACTAGGATGCACTAGACTAGCTACTCTTTAGATGGAGATCAAACTCCACAATAAATCTGAATAAAATGGTCAACATCAAAGATATAGATATAAATATCTCAAAAATATGTCCATGGTGGTGATGGGATAGATAATAAAATAATATTAAAATGCTCAATATTAAACATATAAACATGAATAAAAAACTCCATGACTCTTAGTGTGATTACAAACAAAATTCCCATCCAACAACAATATCACCAAGCAGCACAAAAAAGGCCATAATGCAATCAAGCTATAGTGGATGGTATTTTTGAAATGAGATATATATGCTCCAAAAAATTCATCTACTTAACAAAATCTCAAACAACTAAGGATCATCAATAGGCAAGAGGATCAATGTGAAATTGAAGAAGTTGAATGGTGGAGGAACCTCGCCTATATATTCCTCTCAAATAATATTGTTAATGCTACCAAGAACAATTAGAAATCCACCCCAAATAAACATAAATGGTGGATAAAAATTCCTACATATGTGTGGGTACAAAAACCATAGTATAATAGTTCAAGGTAACATCTAAAGAAGTGTTAGGTAGATCATGTATGACTACAATAGTGTTAAGTTTCTTAGGCTTGAGTGAAGGTACAAAAGATCCCATATGTAGCTCATAATCCTCACAAAGAGTGGATAAAAAATAATATGGAGCTCTAACAATAATTCCCAATGAATATGAAGCACCTACATCATAACCAAGGCCATGCCAAGTAATCCACATAACAGGCTTAATAGGGTGAGCAATGCCCTGTAAACGCTTCCCAGTGCCTACAAGTCTAGTAGTGTGACCCATGTAATGAAGCATGTGGGATCCAAAACCAAAGTTATGCTTCTAAAAATAAATAGTCATATATGTAATAGGAATTAGAGTTGGATGTGTAGAGTGTGCAATAATAGTAGGCACATAAGCATCATCTATAATAAGAGAAGTAACAAGAATAATGGGCTGCTCATAATCTGGTAAATTGCACTATAAAGTACATCAAGTGGATGCGTAAAATATTTAGTAACATAACATGATGGCATATAAAATAGTTTCTTCTCCAAAGAACATATGAGGCATCCTTTCCATGAATCAAAGAGTGTAAAAAATAATTTTGCATCAAAAGTTTCCTATTTTCTTCCTAAAGTGCTAAGAAAGAGGCCATATGATCAATGGGTTACTTAAAACTTGGTATGGTATTATCATGAGTCATACCAAAATCAAAAATAAGAGCAACAACCATTGTATCATAATGTGTATCAATAGGTGGATAATGTAAAGGTACCCTATATAAGTGACCACTAGTAGTCAAATCTACATCATGAGTAATAGTAAGAGGTGGTATTATTGTCTCATCCTCAAAACATATGTCCTCACTAACAATGGAAAGAGGACAAGAACTAATAGGAGAACATGAAGATGCCAAAGATTCCTCATGCAGATTACCATCAAGAGTCACACCCACACAAATGGGAGAAGATGGTGGAGAAACAATGTCACCAATAGATAAATATTCACTATGAGAGGAAGGAGGAGGAGCATCTGGAGGTGAAGGTACCTCATCAAATAATGTTTTAAGAATGTCCCAAACTTCTTTAGGTGATGTGGCATGCTCAATATGAGTTTGTAAACTATCATAAATATAGAGGTGAATAAATATAAGTGCTTCCTTTTACAAGGATGCAAGCCATGCAATATCATCCTCATCTATAAAAATGGTAAAATTGCCAAGCACAACTCTTCATAATCCCCTCATCTACAAGTGCATCTGTATTTTGGTTTTCCAAGTGCTGTAGTTTGAATAACCAAGGGATTCAAACATACATGAGTCCATACCCTAACATGTAAAAAAACAATAATGATGAAAAATGACCAAAGAAGGATATTGGTTAACACTAAAAATTCATTTATGAGTATAATAAGTGGCACAAAAGAGGACACAACACTCAAAAAAATTAGCGCTAGACTCTACCAAAAATTCATCCTATGTAAAATTCACATAGAAAATGAATTTTTTTTGTGAGGGGGTCTTGTTGCCTATAAGACTAGACCTCACCCTCCATCTTTGACAAGTAAGAGGAAAGTGTGTGTCAAAATAATAATATAATACCCATTTTTAATAATTGTACACTAATTTTTTTTAAAAACACGTGCCACCCCTTTACAAGGTTATCCCACCATTACAAATAAAATTAACCCCTTTATTACAAATGGCCTTCCCAAATAATATGGCCCATTTTTTGAAAAGCTTCCCCCTTGAATTTTATACAACTCAGTAAATAAATTTAATCACTAGTTTTTAAAATATTAGTACCTCTTTTAATTACTTTACCACAAGACCAAAATTGGCTACTCCCACACTAATTTTACACTTTATAATTTCCCTACTTAAAAAAATATTCCTATCTTAAATGAATTTCACAATTATATAGTGGAGAGGCTCGAACCTCTAGCTACTATCAATGAGAGTTTTTAACAAAATGAGATGGCCAAATAGGATATACACCAAACTAAAACATGCTTTCAATAATAATGCTTATGTAAAGCTTTAATTTTGGAATTCAAACATAAAATAGGAATAAACCTTTAGGCTAATGGTCTATTTGGTGATGAGGTTGTCAAGATACAAGCCAAGACAGGGTTTAGCAGTTGGATAGTTGATAAGTGGTAGTCTGAGGTAGTAATGTTGACCAATTAGAGGCTTATGGAAAATAAGTTGAGGGTATACCAGAGGAAGTAGAACATGGAGGATGTGGGGAGAGAGAAGGGACTGTGGAAACTCTTTTACTTTTACTACCTCTATTTTTGCATAATTCTCTAGTTGTTCGACACTCTGAATGGGGACAATACCCTTAGTTTTTATACTTGATATATTGACACCTCCACCAAAGACTGCAATCTTGACTTTATCCACATGTTTGATAGTTCCAATAGCATCACTTTTTAATACCATACCATAAACCATGATTCATTCATGCAATCCTCCTAGTATTTTTTTAGCTCAACATTATCTAGATGGAGTTTCAGTTGGCGTACAGCTTGGCATAGAGAGATGATCAAATCTATAAACTATAACATTAACTGATAGTTCCCTTATTCAAGGGAAAAGAGTAACCCTTGTTGAATGACTAGTGAAAGGGAAAATTTGATGTTAAATTATTTGTGAGGAGATTTTATGGTGATGAATAAATTTATAGGTGAGGCTGGTGAATGGGGTCGATATAAAATCCAAACATAAAAAAGTCCAAGTGTTAGTTGTGGCAATCCCTTATGAAAGAGGGGATGTACTTTTCAAGAGAGAAATAATACATTAATCTAACACCATCATCGTCATAGGCAAATGCATTGGTAATTTTGAAAAACTAGGTCCTATATACTAAGATCTTAGCTCAAATAAAGTTTATTGGTGAAATAATGCCCTCAACCAACTAGCAAGCCATGGAAGATAAACAATATAAGAGACCAATAACAAGTGTGATGGCTTAGGTGGGTCTAGTTATGGGTTAAAAGACATAAACAAGTGTTGATCTAAGAATCATAACCTAATAAACAAGTTGTCAACTAGAAAAATACAAATCTATAAAACCTAACTACAAAGATCTTGAATGAATAACTATAAACAAATTTTCAAATTTATTGCATTTTTACTGAGTAATGGTTGTTAGGGAAGGCTTTAATACCATGTCAAAAATGAGAATACTTCTCATTTATCCAAGATCTCTCTAGCACATAATTACCAAAACATTAATAACATAGACATTGCACAACATAGAAAAATAATAAACATGCATAATAATCTTCATCTCTCATTATTGCCTCAAAGTCAATAATACAATCCATAGATTTATTTCTCAGGTACCAGTCTAGGAGAAGTAATAGGAGTGACTATTAAATAATAATAATTGGTTTTTTCACACAATAAATCATTTATTATGTGAAATAAATATTATTTGATATGGAATATTTTCATGCATAAAATAGGTGTGAAAATATTCAACACATAACAACTAATTAACTGACGCCCAACTTAGCTTAACTCCACAAGTGAGTTTTAATTCTCACTATAACAATAAAGAGGAAGATCTTGAAATTAAAAAGCTATGACTTTAGTGAGAGACCTTGTTTTTACCTTAGGCATGAAAAGTGTGTACTAATATTTAACCAAGATTGAAACTTTGGAGTCACAAATTAATGTAAAAAGTGGACTATTACAGCTCCTTATTGTCAAAGACAGCATCTACCTTGAATAACCTTCATGGACTCATGTCCCACTAAGTGTGCCAAAACTATTGTACCATAAAATTTCACTCTAGATAAATCACGTAGCCTTTCTCAATTTTAGCATAACATGGAATTATTACCCTTCATAGACAAGCCACTACAATAGATAGATCTCTATGTCTAAAAGGGCTAGCTCCCTTGATTTTGTCTATTAGGATCACACTACACTAATATATTCACTATTTGGGGTGAAAATGGAATAAGGAGACATAAAATAAACCTATTATAATAAGGTGATACACCAAGATAACTCCACATAACACACTTGCATCTACACTTAGGAAAAAAGACAAGTCAAACTAAATTCAACCCTATGTACTTCTAGCATAAGTATTTCTCATAGAGGTAGATTACCATGCATACCTAGAGGTGGGTTAAGATAAGGTATGATATAATACACTATTAATCCCTCTCACACTTTAATACACACTTAAAAAATAGTATATTTTATGAAACCTTTTAGAAGAGATCTCATTCACACAAATATACAAGATTAGACATGGAAACAAAGAGAACATTTTCATCACTTTTCAACACACAAACCACTTTAAAAATTCAAATAAGAGATTTTAGAGAATGAAATCAAATTATAAAACCTTATTAAAAGGAAAATGAGGTGTCAAAAATTATAGGGCTTCCCCATACAAATTGTGGATCCAATACAAAGCCAAAAAGGCTTAAATTTATAAAACTTAGAAGAAGAGAGAGAAGAAGTGAATATCAAAGGTCACAAGACCAAGTTTCAATCTTGAGAAAAATCTAAAAATCCATGGAATGAAGTAGAAAATAAGTGAGGAAACTAATATGAACATGTGTCAATCTCAAACAAAGCATAGACCCTTCATTTCCTTGCCTTGAAAGTACCTTCATTATGGTGGGGAGTGCACTTGAGTGTCCAAAACTATCATATGAAGACTTGAAACATATTTTATGTCATGAAAATGTAGATAAGAGTATAGTGCATGTCATAAACTTGTCCCTAATTGATGGATTCATATTTGTCAATCTATCATTCACTACTTGCAGTCATTTGCCACTAGTCCTTTAGGTAGTCCTCACACTTATCATCCAAATGGATTGTATTATCTCAAATAAATGAATTTAAGATATGATAGGAAACTCAAATGAATATTATTTATATTATGGTCTATTAAATAGACCTCCATGAAACTCTTGGAACACTTCTCACTTACTCATTAGGTTGTCACATTATCTTCACTATTTTATATTATGACTGCCTACCATGAATGGCCTCATACAAGTGTTTTCATGCTTTATTATGGTATTAATTTACTTTGAGAAGCTGAAATAAGTCCCTAGAGACCTCCCTCAATGGTTCTTACTTGAACATCTTCCTCTGTACCTGTAAAACATCATAATTCCTATAAAAACATAGTATTAGGCTATTATGTGCAGATGACAGTATAGACAAGGTGTATGTCATGGATCTTAGGAGAGTTAGAGATATGTCTAAGGCAATTTCATGTCCACTTGATCACTTTTATAAGCATTTCCCACCATCTTTTCTCCATTGGTTCCTAGATAAGGTTTTAAGAAGTTTGGAATGTTAAGGATTTTTCATAGAATCTTGATGCCCAACCTTAGAACCAATTGCATAAATTTGGGGTATAGGACACCCTTAAACCCTCAAGTTTTTTAGGTCTCATTTTTGGTTTCTATATATTTGTTAGCACTTAAACATGGCCTCTCAATCTCTCTCACACATTCTAAGTAGGTCTATGATGGTTTTAGACCAAAAGTGACCTCTTTGTGATGTTCTCTAAAAAACCATGGTTCCCATTAATCTTATACTTTACCTTTAAGTTCTTCAAGTTTATTGGAAGGTTCATTTGGTCTTATAAATGAAGTTATACCCTTCTAGGGCTTAGGTCTAGTTCTACACCTAATAGGCCTAACTATATCTAGTTGACTATTTGACCCTTTTAAGGGTTTCCTATGACTTCAGAGACATCAAAAACTTTAATCATATTATAAACAACCCTAAACATCTTATTTAAATTAATTCTTGGCTCCTCTTAACTTAATCATTTTACCTCCAATGTCTTAGGTCTGCAAGTTATGCAATTTATGGAGTGCCCTCTATTTGAGATAAGATAGAGGGAATATCCCCTATTAATTAGACTTAAGTGAGACTTTAGAGATATTTTTTAATTCATTATGGTGTTATTTAAAAAAACTCATAATTTGATCATGCTTTAAAAACCTTCAAATCTTCAAGTTTCCCAAAATTGGCTCACTACGTTTGTAAGTTGTATAAAATTTTGGTCTGACTGTAGGTTAAGGTTCAAACCTAGTCTTTACTTTATTTATCTATGTTTTGGGATCATGTGGAATGTCATATGTAATGTGAGGATGTTTTCAACATGGTTATCCACTTTATACCCCTTTTCTTACCTCCAAACTATCTCTCTTCACTAGCCTAAGCTAGTTTGTAGACTAAGTCAATTGTACATGTGTATTTACAATCCCCTAAAGTTCCTATAGGTTTAGATCCATATATAAGGGATATATGTAAGTGTTTAACATTATTAAAGTGACTATACATATTCATTAATTTCATGTGTCTTATCATGTTCTCACTTACATCTTCCACTAGCATGATATAACTTATGAATACAGTCAGACTATAGGTGCCTTTTGGGGTAGAAGTTGGAGATTTATTGTAGGTGGAGATGTTTTAAACATTATACTCACATTCTTAACTTCCTTTGAATTCATAAATATTGACTCATACCTTGGATAAGTTAATTTCACACCTTGGAACTGACTGCCATCTCTCTTCATTAATTGCATTATAAGGCCACCATTGCACTTTCCAATTCTATACTCATTTGAGTCTCAAAAGAATTGTATCTCTTTGAGCATATTCCATAGGACCTACCTGAGTGGGAATTCACTTTACCATCACTTTCTCTTGGATTAACACCATCCTTTTGTGTTGAGAGATGACATCTCCATTCAAGTAATAATAATGAAAAGGTTAGTCTTGCACAAATCACATAAAAATTTACCAAAATATGATTCAAAATATGATCAAAGAACTCATTTAGATATATTAAGGTAATTGAGATCACAAGCAACTTTTCCACATTGTGAACATGAACCTAGGTCTATTTACATTTAATGGCCTCACCATTATCATAATGGTAATCTCAATTCCTTCATACTTGGTTAAAGAATTTACTTGAAACTAAACACTTCTAGAGTCTTTTCTACACCCTGTCTTAGACACCCTACATAGTCCTATAGGTGGTTACTATTTTGAAGTATGACTATATTTATAAACCTTCTCTAATTTCACCTAGTTTCAAAGCCTTAAGACATTCATTGGTATATTGAATCTACCTAAACCATCACTATTATTAGAGAGGATGTAATATAAGTGTGTTCCTTTGATCTATAGCCACTATGAAAGGACAAAACACTAAAACTAAAAATAACCATCTGTAAACTATTGATGGTGTTCACCCAAACTCAAGAATGATTATGCCTACCTTTTATTATCACACATGAAAACTAATTTATAAATAACATGGAGAGGAAGGAAATACTCTAAAAATATCATGTATAGCACTTAAAAACATCAAATAACTACAAAAAGATGGAAAACTTGAAGATCATGGGAATATGTAGATAATTTTCAATCATCAACCTTCTTAGTGATTATACATAGAGAATATTACACAAAACCTACAACTCTTGCCATGGATTTTTAGTACATAGACAGTAATATCACATACCAAAGGCACTTACTCTAACTCACCTCCTCTTGTCCATACCAAGGGAAGATCAGTTGACCTTTTTGGCTTGTCTAGCAGAGTGATAGACAAAATGAATCAGTTTTTACCATATTTAAACCTATTATGAATTATTAAGCATGAAAAAGGACTGTTAGATCCTATATAGATCCTTTTAAATATTCCACATGCTAAGTAGACTGTACTTGACTATATAACTAGATTTAAACTATCTGAAACTACCACTATCTCCTCCTTTCCACATTAAAATTGCATTTTTTAGTTACCAAACTAACTCTTGACACATCAACTAACATCTTGGACATTAGAAAATAGTTTTACATACTTGTCTTCTTGTAGAAACCATACAAGTCATTATATAGACCAAAGATGTGGCATAAGAAAATATTAAGATAAATGACTAGAATGACTAAGGTGAGACACATTAATTGACCCTCATAAACATGACTAACATATTTATGACCTTGGCAAGACCCAGTAATAAGTTTGACTATATAGTAATTAATTAAATTTGACCTAGGGTCAAATTTGGTAAACAAGAGCCAGGACCTTTACCTATTAACCCAAAAGAGGAAGATCTTGACACTCAGAAGACTTTAGAGGTGGAAGCATTGTCTCCTCCTCAAGTGGAAAACAAAATGGAAATTATGGTAGTGAAAATTATGGTTTTTTAATAACATGTTTAGGTAATTTCATCATCAATATAGAATGAAGTAGATATAAATGCATCTTAATGGTTAAGTAATATAGTAAATAAAAGAAATAAGATGGTTCTTGATTTAGATATTGACTTTAGTACTCTAATTATGCCACACCCTTGAGCTTACAAGAAACCTAAAAAGGTTTCTCATATTTTTGTAGATGATCAAAGTGAGAGATATGCCAAATTTTCTATTCTTCCTCGTGATAAATCAAGATAATAAATCACACTAACAAACCACTAGGTTTCACATACTCATCTAGGTAAGGCTACTCATGAAGGATTGAAACAGGATGTGTAGACTGTCATTAGTTCATTAAATTAATAGGTTTGATCATGATAAGGCCAAAAAATATCAATTAAAGGAGAAAGTGGACCAACTCACCTCTATGATATAAATATTAGTTACCCCAACTCAATTATGACTTCAATATTATACTTTAAATATTGAGACTCTCTAAGTGGATGAAATAATAAGGAATATGGGGAAAGATACTCAAGATTGGTCTAAAAATTTACTCAAACAAGGGGGAAAACTATATCCTTAGCCATCAAATACTACTCCTTGATGGAATTAAGTAAACAATACACTCATAAGAAAGAAGATATATTCATAGAAGAGTTCAGTAAAATAAATAGCTTGTTACCATGATTGAAATCCTTGTCTAGAGTATATGAAGATATATTAGTTGGTGAATGGGTATTGATATAACAAGACTTGGGAGATCAAGTTGAGTTTTTACAGATAAAAAGATTACAAATAAAGATTATAGAGGAATATTTTCACAATTATAAATAATATATGATTCTATAAATTTATCCAATGTGTGATATTAGCAAGGTAATTGAGAGACTTCCATGTTCATTTTAAAATGAAGGGAAAGTGCTCTCGGTAGAGGATATGTAAATATCATTTAGACAATTGTTCAATCAATATACAAGCCTCATTTCCTCATTTGATTAAGAATCAATTCAAATATTTGTGTATGTTTAGAATACTTTTGATATATTAGACAAGGATTTCAATATTTTTAATAAGATTCCCCAATAGAAGATAAATATGTATGTAGAGGCCAAAATCACTTATCATTATTCTAAAGGCCCAAAATATGACAAGTTAGAAATCATATTTCTTAAATTTGAGGAATATGAGGATAAACAATAGAAAGCTATGCAGGAGGAAGTCTTCACCATCGATGATGAAGAAGGATATGAAATACATGTGCCTAAGAAGACTCCCTAACTTGAAGTTTGGATTTATATTTGGTTACAATCTTATTTATAAATTTAAAGCTACATTATAGTTTGAAAGATTTTGTATTTTTGTGTGCAACTCGAATGAGTCAACATGCATCCTAAAATTTTGCAACCAAGTTATATTTTTAGATTTTTTTCCTAGGATCTAGGGAGGAAGATTTATTATAGATAGGAGGTTTTCATGCTTGTAAAATATCTATCAAACATTTGTAACTTTTAAAATAAGATAAATTTTTGAAGCAAAATAAGGAAAGAACTTTGTGTCTTTTTCAAATAAATCAATAAATATAAATGTTGCAGGACTTCAATCTTGCCTTTAGTTGTGAATGAATGGTATTATGTTCATTTATTTGTAGTATTATTTTATTCATTCTTTCCAACATAAATCTCAATTGATGGTAATTTATTTTAATTTTATGGATGTGATATATAAATGAAATCTACATTTTCTCACTTATTTATATTATTTCTCCTGTCTTTTTATAGTTAATACTTCCCATTTTCTATAACCTAATTTCCTTTTCATATTTCCTTTATCATAATTGAAAATCCCAAAATGAATTAAGTATGTATATTTTTGAATATGTTAGGTTAATGTTTTAATTTTATTTTGAATAAAATTAGCTTCACATGAAAATAGAATAGGGACTTCATCCCACAATACTATTGATTGTATCATGCAAGTTGAAGTGTTCTACATTTTATTCAAACCAATAGTTTTTTGCACTCACTATGGGGCACACTTTATGCTAATTCATACAGCCCAAAAATATCTAAAATAAGTGAAGTTATGATATCATTCTATTTGAAATATGATTCACCAGAGGTTGTAAAGCTAAAGGAAACTCTAACCCTTTCTTCTATACATAATAACTTATTTTTTGGTTCAACTGTGAAAAGAAAATAAAAGTCAGAGACTCCATAAGTTTGCCTACAAGTCTAAAGGCTTCAAGATAAAAAGAAGGAGTAGCTTTTGTGAGTCAAGTTCTTATCCTTCCTGTAATTTTTATACCTCAAAGATAATTTTTCAAAGGATGGTGGTACCATGGGGAAATGTCATTAGTCCTGTAGCTCTTGGATAGTTTCATGAACTATCAAGAGGTTTATGTAAGAACTTCCCTAAGTTTTTTGGTGATGGAAAAAAAACATCTAGATGAACACATCATTATATTATTTACTACATGTGAGATTTTATGAGTTGAAAATGAAAATGGTGTAGTAATATTATTCATGGAAACTCTTATAGATGGAGTTTTTGCATGGTTCTATCATCTTGATATATGTTACATTAACAAATAAATATTATGAAATCTAAGTTTGAAGCTCATTTTAAACTAGATGAAGATGCACATGCTTTACTCACTCAATTAACTTCATCTATGACTTTGTGACCAAGTTTAATATGTTATTGAATAAAATCCCATGAGTAGTAAAGCCTATAGTAGAAAACCAAAAGTGTTTCTTCATCAACTCCCAACTCTAATAAATTGGTTTCTTCTTAAGAAGAAATATATTACCTGACCTAGATTAGTCACAAATATTTTATAACTAAATTTAAAATTATATAGTTATGGCTAGTAAGTTGAGAAGGGATTCTTAAAAATCTAGAGGATAAACTTCAAGACATGACTCCACTGAATAGTTGATTCAAAAAGTAGCAAATGATATTGTGGCATTGAAGAAGTAGTTATCTCAAAGACATCTAACATCTTTACAATAATAAATCCCAAGGATAAATTATGTACCAAATAATGATTGTCAAAGTATTCCCACTCCTCAAAATAGGTTATCCATTTAGGTCCTTAAGTCAACATGGTCTTGGAGATAGATGAGATATATGCTTATGGTGAAGAAGAACTTGAAATGGAAGATCTAGGTTTTTAGAAATATGAAACTAATGAACTTATTGGTGAATCTAGTCATTCTCTTCTATAATATGAGTGTGAATAATATGACTATGATGATATAATTGAAGATATGAATGGTCAATCATATGTTGTGTTTGCAATGTCTCAAAATGTAGATGCTAAGAAGAAGCAACACGCTGATAAGGTGAATCAAAATGATAAGTTTATGAGTAATGATACCTCTAAAGTGACATATACTCCTACCATACTCCCTAGATGTTTTCTTCTACCATTTTAATCAAAGATAAATCAACCAGAAGCTAATGTGATAGTTACATCTCACACTCTAAATCTAGAAATATTGAAGACCAATGAAATTTTGAAATATAAGGTTGCTTAAACACTTGAAATATTTGATGCCACATATTCATATCAAGTTCCCTCATTTGACATATTGGATCATGTCAACAAGTCTAATATTTATATGGCATAGGTATAAAATATGTGATTTAATCCAGATTAGTTAAATCATTTATATAATTTCATCAAATGGGTTTTAGGTAATATGAATAACTCTAAATTCAAATAGATTCTAGCTACGCCTCCAAATACCAAACCTTAAATGTCTACTATGGCTATAACTACTTCTTCTACTAATAAACAAAAAAAATTCTACATATCCATTTTCTTAAAGGGCTTCAAGTTGAGTAACTACATTATTGATATAGGAGCTTATGATAATGTTATGCCTGCTAAGGTCATTCATGATTTAGGTCTCACTTATACTATATTTTTGGTTGATGTTTATCTATGGACATAAAACAAGTCCTATTATTTGTTCAGATTAAATATGTTCAAGTATATCTAGATTCATTTCTATAAAAAAAATCAAAATGATAATCTTGTTGGTGGATATTCTTTATACATAGAGCATGCTATTGGGAAGAAGTTTTTGTAAGGAGTTAGGTGGATAAATTCATATTGACTTATCGCATGACACTTTTAAAATTAATGGAACTAAGCATAATTTGGAACCTAATCCATAATATAAGCTTACTATATGCAAGTCTTAAGATTTAAGAGCTGATATTCTTTATGAAAACATGAGTTTTGGGAATGGCATGATGGTGTCTAAGGCAGCATTAGGTATTCTAGAACTAGTTCAAGGACACTGTAATTACATTTAGCTTCTTGAATTTGATGGAAGTTGTTCATCTATAGGTTATGGTACATATGTTGTCCTTGTTTCACTAAGTAAATAAGTTCCCCTTTTTCTTTAAATTTGATTTTTAAATGTAATAATAATATTTTAGAATATGAAGCCTTGCTTCATGGATTGCATATAGTTGAATAAATGGGAATACGGAACCTAAAATCACAAGGATGTATTGAACTCATTGTAATACATGTTAGAGATCAATATCAATTCAAGAATGGCCATTTGATGCATTATAGGAATAGAGTTCAGGATTGTATTAAATATTTTGATGTTTTTTCAATTGTGTTAGTCTAAAGAGAAGATAACGTGAAGGCTGATGTGCTTGATGTTTCAAAATTTTATATGATTCTTCCCCCTAAGATTGAAATGATAAATACACTATTGAAATTGTATCTAGGCCAAGTTTACCTAATAATGATTACCATTATTAATTTTTCAATAGTGATGATTAAATATTTACTTTCTTAGAAAAGGAAAATAAATTTAGGAATTTGCATTTCAAAGGAATTAATTCTTCTTACATGGAATCACATGCTCAATAAGATGAGAACCAAGGCAATGATTAATCTTCCACCAATATTGTGAGAGGATCTGGAAATTCAAATTTGGGTGGAAATGAAGATGTAATCCAAATTAAAAGATATAAGATTCCAAAGGGATTGGTTTCACTTGAATATTTATTTGAAAAAAGTGACAAGTATATAAAGGGGAAAGTGTAGCCTCAAGTGTCAAATTCCTTTGAATATGAATAAGTCAACATTAGTAATTTTGAAGATCCCAAGTATGTCAACATTGGGAAATGTTGCTCCAAAGAAGAGATATAGATTCATAAATCTTTTTAAGATATATAAATATGTGGTTTCCTAGGTTATGATGACCTATAACCCTTTAGACCTAAAGAGATGAAGCATAACATCCCATTAAAACCAAACACTTCACCTTATCATCAGAAGTAGAGGAACTACAATCCAAAGATTAATTCAACCATTCATGTAGGGATTAAAAAGATGCTAGATACATGTATTATCTACATTATTCATCACTCTAAATGGGTGGCCAATATTATGGTAGTTCATAAAAATAATTATGAGATTCACATCTACATTGATTTTAAGAATTTCAACCAAGTGTCACTATTGAATAATTATCCCTTACCAATTATGGATCAGATACTTCAAGTTATGATAGAATTAGAGATGTTTTTTATGATGGATGGGTTTACAAGATATAATCAGGTTGAGGTTTCAATTTAAGACCAACATAAAACAACCTTTACAATGCCTTGGGGAACTCTCACTTATAAGAGAATGTGTATACACAATATTTTCAACATTTATCAAATACTAATGCTTTACATCTTACAAGAACACAATGAGACTCAATCTCTTTGAGTGTATGCCCTAAGGGGTGTACCAAGAAAGGGGTGGGTAGACATTTGGTGACTCACAAGATTATTATCCCTTATTGCACACTATTACTAATTCAACCAACTCCTAAAACCATTTTCTAAGCTATTAATCCTCCTTTACACACTCCTCCAGTCTTTTTCCTCTTTCCATCCCTCTTATCCTCACCTTGTTCCCCTTTCACCAATTGACTATATTAGGTTGATTGGGCTGACCCTATATAATTTTCATCCTTTGATTACTATACAGGGTTGACTAGGTCGACCCTATACTATTTTTGGGTATTTTCACTTGAGAGTTTCATTAGCCCTTTGGCTGACCTAGCTTAAGACCTAGTGATTTATCTCCCAAAAAAATTGGTAAACTAGGTCAACCCTTTACAAATGACATATTCATAAGGATTTAAGGGGAGATATGCCTATAAATACAATATCATTTCATCATTATTACAATATATAATAAAGAGTTATTATTTGCCCATGTTGCTTTTCAATCTATTCTTCCACCATTCTACTTGAGGAGTCTTAGCTTAGGGTTTTTACTTGATAAATCTAGTCTTATGGATACCTATTGGATTTTTTGTCCTTTATTAGTGATCCTTACAAATCAGAACAATCTCTTATGAATCCTCTTTATCCAAGGGAGAGATTGAGTCTCGTTGGGTTCATATTTAGGTAAGTATATTCTAATTTTGTTCTCCTCTCTTTAGTAGATAGAAGTAGCATAAATATTGGCTCAAATAATATTACACTTCATATTTCATGTATTAGGGTCTTACTCATACTTAGCTTAATTTATATTATCTTATACATGTTTTTATTATTTTACTAACCCCTCATATTATGCCACAAGATTTGGTGTGCACTAAATTAGATTTACTTTCTTGTTTATTAGAATAGAGTAAACATTAAACCTAAAACTCTTTTAGGGTTGTTGCATGATTGTGTTAGACTGTAGGCTTTGGAACCCTTCCTAGAATGGTGTATTGTGATAAGTGATCCCTTAATTGGGCCTAGTGGATCCCCATATTGGTCATGCTCCCACTTAACAAATGCATTCCCAATTAGAAGTGTAGGTATGATCTATCTTTTTTGAGCTAGGATTGATTTATAGACATGATGTATTTTTGATTGCATAAATTTTAGTGAACCCAAAGTGAACTAACCCTTACAATATTTGCTTCGCTTATTTCATTATTTTATCATTTTATTTTACATATATTTATACTACTGGGTTAACCTTGTCGACATAGTATTATTTTCTACCCCATAGATATAAAACTAGGTTAACCCAGTCAACCCTAAATCTTTATCTACCTACTTATTATCCAAGATATAGAACTAGGTCAACCTAATTGACCTTATATTCTTGTTTCATCAAATTTCAACCTCTATTTGTTATACTAGGTCAATCCAGTCGACCCTATATAGTTTACAAGCCCTATTCTCTATACTAGGTCAACCCAATCAACTCTATATAGTTTTTTACTTTCCCTATATGTCTAACTTAGTTATCTATCTAGATAAATTAGTTATTTTTCTCTATCTATTATTTTTCCTACTTAGTATCTGCATCATATCCCCTATCAAGATCTTCTTGGATAACTTGAATCCATTTAGACACTATATGGGGTTCCCTTTGATTCTTATATTCTCTTATATTTTCCTCCACTTTTCAACTTATGGGGCATCTTACGATTCCCATCTATACATTACTCTAGCATTTGGGGCATCTTGTGATGCCCACCCACCTATCATTTCAGACTTTGGGGCATCTTACGATGCCCACTATTATTCTCCTTTACATGCTACCAAACTAATTCAAATTCAAGAAACCTTCTAAGACACAAGTTTGTCTCTCACATGCTCATCCTTGATATAGATATTAGTATAGGATCCTTCCCTTATTTTCATGCTTCTATATCTATCTAACACTTTTTTTAGGTTACTTACATGGGTCTTTCCCTCTACAGTAGTTATTTCTTTTTACAAACCTTTAGTCCTCCATTTTTGGTCTTTTGGTTTCTTGACGTACCATAGTCTTATTTATCTTCTTGTATTTTCTCTTTTTGACACCCATTGGGTTTTTAATTTTATGATTTGCCTCATAAAAATGTGGATAAGACCTGATACTCCTCACAAAACTACCATATTTTTGCTTACCTCACTTTATATTTCACTTGGTTTTTGTACCCCCTTAGGTTTCTCTTTTATGAAGTTTCAGCATAAGACTATGGATAGGATGTGTCACTCATAAAATTACCATATTTTTTATCTTTTTACATATTTATTCTCAAACTTTATCTTTTTCTTGTTTTTTTAGATGGAATTTGCAGAGCAATCTATGTTATCATGTTTTCCTCCATTTCCCTCATTCTTATGATAATGAATCACACTTTACTATCACTGTATACCTTTTTACCCTTTATCACATTTTTTTTGAATTGAAGTAATTAAAATTTTTCCATGTGTCATTCCTCTTAATTTCCCCTTTCCTTTCACTCCAAATTGGATAAACCAAGGTCAAAGTCAAGATAGCACTTTTTTCACCTAGATTTATGAGACTCTTAGACTTCATACTCTTTGAAGTTCTCTCTCTTAGCAACCAAGTCCCAAGTATTCAAAAAAAGGTCATACTTATCACACATGTTTGTTTTCCAAATCCATATGGAGGAGGAATAGAAAAATCCATCAATAAATTTTAAATCCAAATCATTTATCAAAAGGCAATGATATCAAAAAGGCAACATATAAATCTCAAAAGTCAACATCACACCAAAATACATGATTACAAGCACATTTCCTATCTCTAATTAAAGCTCAAACTCCATAATTGGCCTCACATAAATTCAATGTCTATTGGGGTGTGGTAATCAATAGATTAGAATAGGGGAATTCAACAAACTCTATGTTGCTACCTAATTTCTTCCATAAGTACCCAATCTTCATAGTAGATCAATGGCTCTATAAGGGGTCCTAGGGAACAGAGAATATGTTGTGGGAAGGTAGGTCTACTTTTATTTTCATGCATATTACCTTCATGGGATGATTTATATGCTTCATTTTTTGACCTCAGACTTGTGTAGCCAGGATACGTTCTTTAAAGTCCTTAAGGTTGAAAGTCCTCTTATTTTGACATACCTAATTTGAGTGTCTTGGCTTTGATAAAAAAAACTCCTTTACCTTGTTTTTTCCTTCATTCTCCCCTCCACCCATTTCATTTACCCCATTTATAGACAAATTTTAATTCCATATTTATTTTCCATTCTTCTTTAATTCATTTTTCTTCACCTCTTAAAAACATTCTTACACTACTTTGTTTCAGTTTTATCTATCCTTAGAGAAAAACAACATGTTTGAGAAACTATAGACTACTTCTTTATTTTTCACCATGATTTTACATTTCTAGACTTTTTTTACTTTCCTTATAACATTTATCATTTGTTTCACTATCTTACTATTATGGACACCTAAGTTTATACCCATTTTTCCATTGTTGAGTGAGGTTGGCTTGTTACTTCTCACTCATTAATGTTGTTTTCCCTTTTATGACCTTTTTCCATTATTGAATGAGATAAGAATTGTTATTTATCACTCATAAATGTTATTTTACCATTTTATTTCTTATTTTACCTTTGATGTATGATTACCATCCTTTTTGGCATCTATCCTTGGTTTGACTTGGTGAGTTTGATGTTCTTACTTAAGGTTTACTTGTTTGAGTTTTTGGGTCTTTAATAGCCTTGGATTTTTGGTTACCTAATTTACTCTTGTTTTTTACTTGGTAATTTTGTCTAACATAGCACTTGTCACCCCATCTTGCCAAATTTCTAAATTATGTCCCTTCCTCATAACAACTATCTTGGCTTTTCTTGTGTTTGTTTATTTTTGCTCTTTAGTTTTATATTCTTGGGTTTGTTGAAAGCAGTCTCTACACCCTACACAATAAAAAATAACAAAACAAAATAAAACCATCCCATGATAAATTTAAGTCAAAGTTTTCATTACATTTACTTCTCAGTTATTTCCCATTTAGTCATTTACTTTCAGTTATTTTATGCTTTAAAATACAATAATTTTTTTTTAACCTTAGAGTTATGTGTCCTTTGGTTCTTTATCAAAGCACCATCACCTATTTCACATTAGTGACACATGATGATATTTGAGTGGGGTATATGTATACACATAATATTTTTAACTTTTATCAAATATTGATTCTTTACATCTTACAAAAACCTGTCAAGACTCAATCTCTCTGAGTGCATGCCTTAAGAGGTGCACTAAGAAAGAGGTGGATAGACCTTTGGTACTTCACAAGATTATTTTCCCTTATTTCCACATTATTACCAATCCAACTAGATCTTAAAACCATTTCCTAATCTATTTCTCCTCCCTTGCACTCTCCTTTAATTTTTTGCCTCTTTCCATCCTTCTTTATCTCATCTTAATCCCCTTTCACTAGTTGACTGTACTAAGTTGACTGGGTCGACCCTGTACAGTTTTTAGCCTTTGATTACTATCTAGGGTCTAATGGGTTGACCCTATATTATTTTTGAGTATTTTCACTTAAGAGTTTTGTTATCCCTTTGACCAACCTAGCTTAAGACCTAGTGATTTATCTCCCAAAAACATACAAGGTCAACTAGGTCGACCTCATATAGCCAACATATTTGGAAGGATTTAGGGTGAGATCTACTTATAAATACAAGATCATTTCATCATTTTACAATATACAAAAAATATTAATTATCCTCTCATTCTTGTTTACAATATTCTCTTCCACCATTCTACTTGAGGAGTCTTAGCTTAGGGTTTCTAGTTGGAGAATCTAGTATTATGGATAAGTCTTGGATGATTTGGCCTTTCTTATTGATCCTTACAAACCATAATAACCTCTTTAAAAAATTCTTTGGCCAAGGGAGAGATGAGTCTCATTGGGTTAACATTTAAGTAATTATATTCTAACTTTGTTCTCCTCTCTTTAGTAGATAGAAGTATCATAATTATTGGCTCTAATAATATTACTCTTCATATTCCATGTATTAGGTTATTACTCATACTTAGCTTAATTTATATTCTCGTATACATTTTTTTATTGTTCTACTAACCCCTCATATTGTGCCATAAGTTTTGGTGTGCACTAGTTAGATTTACTTTCTTGTCTATTAGAATAGAGTGAACATTAAACCTAGGACTCTTTTAGGGTTATTGCATGATTGTGTTAGACTTTAGGATTTAGAACCCTTCTTATCATGGTTTATTATGATAATTGATCCCATAATTAGGTCTATTAGATCCCCATATTAGTCATGCTCCTGCTTAATAAATGTATTCCCAATCGAAAGTGTAGGTATGTTTTATCTTCTTCAAGCTAGGATTGATTTATAGACATGATGCATTTTTGATTACATACAGAATGATTTTCAACCTCATCAATATTGGGGTCACATTTTATATGGCTATGAATTTGGATTTCTATGATCTTATTAATAATATCATAGTGATTTCTTAGATGATCTCATAGTCTTTTCTAAAAAGCATGAGGATCATTATGATCATCTAGTGAAAGTTTTTTTTAAAAATTTAGGTCCATGGTATTTCATTAAATCCCAAGAAATTTGTGTTTGGAGTAACATAGGAAAAACTTCTTATCCATATTGTGTCAAAATAAGGAACTAAGTTTATCCTAAGAGAGTTCAATCCATTTAGAATTTATCTTTACTAAAAAGTAGGGCATTCAGTCTTTCTATGGTAAGGCCAATTTCTTGAGAAAGTTTATACCTAATTTTACTGATCTCACTAAACATATTACCAATATGATGAGAGTAATATTCAATTTTAAATTGATCAAAGAGGGAAAATAATCCTTTGATGAAATTAAGACTTTTATTTCTAGGGCACAAACCCTAGTATATCCTTATTTTAACAAATATTTCATCATCTACTACTATGCATATGAACATACTCTCTCAACAATTCTACTACAAAAAAATAAGGAATGCATTGAATCACCTATTGCCTTTATTAGTTGTAAATTTAAAATTCACTATCTCAAGTATTATCCTATTGAGAATCATGCTTATGTCATCATTAAGACTGAAATAATCTAGATTATATATTATGATTTCACACACTATTGTCCTAGTCATAGATCCAATAGTTAAATTCCTCTTAACTCAACAAGAGATTGGTTCAAAGAGATGAGGATGGATAACTAAATTTCAAGAGTTTGATCTAGAAATAAAACCTACCAAATTATTTTGAGGCCATGGTTTGTGTTAACTAATTACTGAAAATAAAATAGAAAACATTATTGATAGAACTCAAGAGTCAAATTCATTAGAAGGAACACCTAAAGTTCTATTTATTATCACTATAGAGGAATGGTAATTAGATATATATTATTTTATTATGTATGGATAATGTATTGAGGGATTGAATTCCAAATAAAAAATAAAAATAATGCTAAGATCTAAAGAGTATGTTATATGGGATAATACACTTTTCAAAAGGGGAATTGATGATACGTTCATGCATTATGTTGATAGGAACAATAAAAGAGGTTATTATATTATTTTAATAGTAAGGCATATGGTGGTCACTTCTCCTCATCTATCACAACACATAATATTCTCAGGTAAAATTTGTATCATCCCACCCTCTTCAAAGTTTCTCATGATTGGGTTTCTAAATGTGAGGCTTGTCAACAATTTGTAGGAAATCCAAAGCTCGCAACTTTACCTCTAATTCTGGTGGTAATTAAATAAAAATTTCAATAGTGGGTCCTTGATTTTATAGGTGTATTTAATCCTCAGTCTAGTGTGGGTCACACTCATATCCTCACCAAAAAATATGATTTCATCAAGTGGATTGATGTTATCTAGTCAAACAAACTACTTCATTAAAGAGAACATATTAGTTAGGTATAGAGTTCCTAAAAATATAATGACTAATAATGCATTCAATTTTTATTCTTAAAAACTCATTTTTTTATATTAAGAGTATGGGATTTCATTATCTCACTCATCAGATTATTACCCTCAAGGTAATGGTCAAGCAGAATCAAACAATAAAAATTTAGTCACTATTATTTGTAAGCTAGTGGATGACAATTAATGAAATTGGCATAAGAAACTATATGATGAATTTTTGGATGATCACATTACTCCCAAGATATTTATTTTCATGTCACCATTTTAGCTAATGTATGGAACTGATATTGCTTTGCCTATCACATTAGGATTGTCAGCACTTTAATTGGCCAAGGTAGTTGAAAATCAGAACTTTAGGGACTCACTAGTAAGAGTATTATGTACTTGAACAAGTTAGAGGAAGAAATAATCATATTTATAAATAATATTACATAACATCATTATAATGCTAAGGCACTTTTTGATAAAAAGGCCAAATAGAGTTTTTTTTTAGATTAGTGATTCTATTCTTTTATGGGATAAAAGATGTGAACTGAAGGGTAACCACAAGAATTTTGATTCTTTGTGGAAAGGTCCATTTAATATTCATCACAATTATGGATATAACACATATTATTTTTCTTAAGTGGATGGTACTCATCTTATTCTTCCCTAAAATGGGTAGTACATGAAGCTCTTCAAGTAGTAGAGACCAATTTTTTGTGATATATTTTAGTTTTATAATTTTGGTTGTGTTTATTTTATTGTACTTTACTTTCTTGTTATTTGATTTTCATTTTACTTTTGTTTTTTTTATTTTCCTTATTTTTCATTTTTTATTTATTATGAAGTGTTTTATTCAAAGTGACTTCATAGCCTGACTCAGTGATTTTGAAAATTAAGCATGTAAACCTAGAAATTACGGAGTCCATCCTCACATTCTTAAAATTTAGGTCCCTAGTCATAACCCATTGTTGTCCCCCAAAATTTCACTTATGAAATTTTGGAACACCCCATTAAAATTTCTTTAAAATATTAAAAAGAGTGCTTTTAAAAAGGACTTGGTATATTTTTTCTCCTTGGTCGAGTACCGAGATTACATTGCATCATCATACCTGATGACTATAACATAGCTTTCCATATCTGACTCAACCCTCATTAATGAGGGCCAATCATGTGTGTTGGGGTCTTAGGTACCCTCACTATTTAATAAAGTTTTCCTATCATTTTTAAACACTAAATCTTTCATATTTTTAGATCTAGATCATAGTTTTCTACTCTTAAGTATTTTTCAACCAACCTTGGCAATTAGAGGTTTAAATTTTTGGATTTATTTATGTTTTTCACATAGTAAAACATCTAGGTTCCAAATGTGTTATTTTCAAAGTTTGTTCACTTTAGGGAGTGTTACTTCCTTTGGTTGATCTATGATTCATTTTTTTATTATCATTTATGTCTCTTACCTCATTGGGTCTTTGCTTAAACATTTGGAAACTTCTACTCATTTTTCTTGTTTTAGAGTTTCTCATCAGTTGTACACTATGGTTTCATGCCTACATCACACTTTCAAAACCCTGATGTTGAGATTTTGACCATTCCTCACATTAGGTTTATTGAATATAGTACACCCTTACATATCTAATGTTAGGTTTTACCACTCTCCCTACATTAAGGTTTATCAACTACTCTGCACTCTTAAAACACCAACATCAAGCTTTATTTATTTCCATGAATCATGGTTTACTGACTAATCTACACTCTTAAAACCCAAATATTAAGATTTCTTGCTCTTCCCACATTAGTATTTATTGACTACTTTGCATGCCTAAAACCTTAATATCAAGCTTTTCAACTCTCCTTACATTATAACTCCATGAATACACTATAGTCTCCTACTTCTGCCTCCCCTACCTCCACATTTCTTCTACTAATTTCTCATTCCTCTTCATGTACCATTTCCATGTTCCCTAATCTCCCATCCTTATTTTAGTTGGTAGATGTTTAGAAATCTGAAGAAGAAAAGGAAGGAAAAACATGTGAGATGAAGTACCAGTTTGAAGGGGTCACACATCCTTATAATATAGACTATAACATTGATTAAGTCACTGATACAGACTTGGGGCACAATGATATGAAATACTTATAGAGAAGAATAAATTCCTCTTTCAAAAATGATAGAATATAAAGTATTTATGGTAGTAGCCTTCCACAATCTACTACATTCCTAATCTTTATACAATGTCCAGAACTTATCATGACCCTAGAAAGTCACTATGACAAAGATATAGGATAATTTTATACTTTACGAGATGGATTTATCTTGAGGCTCAGCCCTGAATACATTAAAGAGATGATGAAGATTCTTGATCATGAAGTTTTCTTAGAAATCATTCCAAAATCAACCCAATAGTTTCATGATAATCATAAGGATGATTGTCTTAAATCCATAAATAGACACTAGATTTCTAATCCCAAACCTTTTATCTTTAGGGTTTCTAGGTTTATTTCTCAACATGATTTCAAGCCTGAGATAAATGACATAGTTACTCTCCTAAACATTGTGGTGGGAAATCCTACAACAAAATGTTATAAGGAGTGAATGTTCTAGTATAATTAGATTATTCATGCTAATAAGTAGTACATCAATTGGGATGAATTAATCAGTGACTCAATTCACAAATAGATGTGTAATATAATTACCACTCATAAGTTTTACATGATGTTATATTTCATCTATGTTGTTACATGGAGGATATTTTATACTAGTTTGTCTACAATGGGTCTAATGTCAGCATCTTAAGAATATGAATATTATCCATAGTTGACAATAAGTGAATGTGCCAAAAAATCATCACGTTAATGACAATTTCCTATAGCTTGTCATTCAAATGTTTGAATAAGAACCTTACAACATGCACATCTCCATCTTCACCTCTATAGATATTTCAATATGGTGAGGATGGTTCATATAATACCCTACCTTTTCCTACATCAGGGTATGTGGATGTGATTCTACCCCTTACATGCTCCCAAGATATGTATATGATAAACGGAACTCATGGAGTTAGTGCATATATTTACAGTGTTATAGAAACTTTTGGTTTCTAAGCATAAATATATTGTCATTCATTTTTTTATGACTATTGGTAGGTACACATGTACCATGTTTCATAAGGCCAAACTAGTTTAAGAAGGCATGGCATGGGTCACACTCCAATATCTTCATATCCACACCTGGTTCAAAATAAGGGGAAAATAAAGCATGTTTTTAGTGTTTCCTTTGAGCACATTCCATACTATGAGGACTTTTTGATGGATATTGATGGTGAAAAGAAAGTCAAACTCCTTGACTATGCCCACTTCACATTAGATCAAGTAATTAATTTTAACATTATGGATATTATTGATGTATAAATATTAAACATTTTGGTAAAGTGGTATATGGGAACTATTTATCTTAAATAATCAAAAAGGCACCAATCCCAAGGGTTGACTAGAGTTATCATTGGAGATTTAAACTCAAGGAGTCTTTAGAATGACTTTGGTGTGACTAGAAACAAAAGTAGTGGATGTAAAAAATGCTAAACTTCCTCCACCATTGAAATCTATATATATTCCCCCTCTTGATAAAATAATTCAAAAGAATGGAGAATATCAATTAGCACCTTTAGGCATTGTAAGGGATACTACAATGGTGATCGAATAAACTAGAGAGCCCTCACCTCAAATATAAAATAGGCCCTTAAAGTTCAACCTAAAAAAATAAACTAGAGGAAAGGGAACTCTTGGGATATCAACTATGGTAAGTGAAATGCCTAATAAGGTCATTTATTCATGAGGCTTGATCAAGAACACTATGTTTTAGTTTGTGATTGTAGATCCTCCTTTCTTGGATCTCAAGGAAAATCCTCTATCCATACTAAATTATCCTCCTTATGATAAGTTTTAAGAGGTTCATCCTTAGGTAATTTCCCAAAATACCTTAGAATCAATTCCTAAAGAAATCACATCTTTTTTAGAGTTAATAGATACTTATTTCAAGGAGATGGGACATTTACCTATTATCTCGAAAGAGGAAGAAATTGACATTTAGAACACTCTAAAGGTGAAAGCTTTGTCTCCTCCTCAAGTGAAGATAAAATGGAAACTATGGTAGATCAAACTTTGGTTGTTCAATAATATGTCTAGGTAAGGTTATCATCACCAAAAAAGGAGGAAGATATAAAGACATCTTAATAGTTGATCACTATAGTAAAGAAGAGAAAGAATATAATTCCTCCTTTGTAGATGAACTTTAGAACTATAATTAATTCACACCCTTGAGTTGCCAAGATACCTAAAAGTGTTTCTAATATTTTTATAGATGATCAAGGTGAGAGATATTGTGAAATTTCCATTCCCCCTTAGAAGAAATCAAGAGAATAAATCACATTAGTAGACTAATAGGTTTCACATGTTCAGCTAGAAAGGATACTCATGAAGAATTGAAAGAGGGTGTGCATTATTCCATTAGTTCATTAATAAATAGGTTTAATCTGGATAAAGACATAAAATATCAATTAAAGGATAAGGTGGACCAACTTGCCTCTATGATACAAAGATTAGTTATCCCAACTCAATTGCAACTTCAATATTACACTCTAGACACAAAGACTCTCCAAGTAGACAAAAGAATATGGAATATGGGGATAGATATTGAGGAGTGATCTGATAAGTTGATCAAATAAGGGAATAAAACTATAGCCTCGACCATAAAATCCTACTAATTTATGGATGAAGAGAAATAATATGATCATAATAAAGAGGTTATATACAAAGAAGAGTTGGGTAAAGTGAAGAACTTATTTTCATGACTATAATCCTTATCCAGATCGGATGAATATATCTTGGTTGGTGGAGTCTTGATAGAATAATACTTGGGAGACCAAGTTTAGTTTTTAGGGATAACATAATTATGAATCAAGATTATAAATGAATATTTTTGTAAGTTTAAGAAGTTGGGATTATAGTAGTTGATCCAATGTATGATATCAATGAGGCAATTAAGAAAATTCCATGTTCATTTTATGAAGATGAAAGGAAAGTGCGCTCGATAGAGGATATGCAAAGCTTTTTCAAACAACTGCTCTATCAATATACTATCCTCACCACCTCATTAAATTATGAATCAATTTAGATATTTGTGCATTTTCAAAATACTTTTTATGGATTATATAAATATTTAAATAATTTAAAGAGGATTCCCCTAAAGATGAAAAATATATAGGTAGGTGCTAAAATCCTTTATCAACATTCTGAAGGCCCAGATTATGAAAATTTATAAATAATATTGTATAAATTTGATGAATATGAGTAGAAACAATAGAAATATATGTATGAGGAAGTATTCACCATCGATGATGAAGAAAGAGATGAAGAATATGTGCTTGAAAAGACTCCCTGACTTGTAGTTAAAAGCTATGTTTGGTTATAGTCTTCTTTGTAGGTTGAAATTTGCATTTTCATTTGAATGTTTTTATATTTTTGTGTGCAACTTCAACAGGTCAACATGCATCCTAAAATTGTGCAGCTAGATTATATTTTTAGAATGTGTTTCCTAGAATCTAGCAAGGAATATTTCTTATAAATAGGAATCTTTCATGCCTCTAAAGGGTCTATAAAAATTTTGTAACTTTTTCAAGAAGAGAAATTTTTGAAAGAAGAGAAGGAAATAAATTTGTGTCTTTTTTAAGGAAATCAATAAAGCTAAATGTTGTAGGAATTTGAACTTGCCTTTAGTTGTGAATGAATGCTCTTATGTTCATTTATTCATAGTATTATTTTCTTTATTCTTTCTAATAGAAATCTCAATTGATGGTAATTTTATTTAAATTTAATTGATGTGATATATAAGTGAAATTTATATTTGTTCACTTATTTACATTTTTTCTACTCTCTTTTTAAAGTTAGTACTTCCCATTTTCTCTAACCTACTTTCCTTTTCATATTTCCTTTCTCATAGTTAAAAATCCCCAAATGAATTTAGTATGTACATTTTTGAATATGTTAGATTTATTCTCTTCTTTTCTTTTGAATAAAGGTAGCTGCACCTGAAAATAGAACAGGGATTTCATCCTAAAATACTATTGATTATAGCATGTGCATTGAAGTGTTCTACACTTTTTTAGACCAATAAGAAGAAACTAAGCCTCAACAAAATGAAAATGATTAGTTGAATATTTTTAGAGAGCCATTTACAAATCATGAGACTAACAAGGATAATTTAGTAGTGCATCTTAATTACAATACATATCCACCACCAAATTCATATAATCATTAATTAGATGGAATTATTGGTAAAATTATCCAAACTACTCAATCACATCTTAGGATTACTTTTTATGACAATTATATAGTCGATGATGATTCTAATTTTCATGTTTTATGTATACAAATTAATATTGATCAAAACCCCATTCATAGTGTGATAGTTAATAATGGATCAAGTGAGAATGCATGAAAAATGGCATTACTTCATTTGATGGGTTACACATATCATGATATACAACCAACTTTCAAAAACATCAAGATATTTAGTGGGAAACAACAAAACACTTTGGGACATACTGTGTTGCCTCTTCAAGAGGCCCTTGTTATACTATATACTCCTTTTCTAGTTATACCAAAAAATGGGGTGTTTTATATGGAATTAGGATTCCCTTGGTTACAAAAATTTAATGTTGTACCTTGTATGGTACATAGATGCCTAAAGTAAATTCATTGTAATCAATTTGTTAAAATTTCAAGAATCAAATATGAGTATCCTCTACAATCTATGCAACCTCTTCCTCTCCATCAACCACCAAATTTTATTGATACATATATGAAATAATAAATCACATTTATAGTTGCTTCACCTAAGAAAAATATTTTTATTTAACCAACTTAGAAAAAAGTGAAAATATTCATAAGAAACCAATGCAAAAACAAGTATATTGGAAAAAGGTTTCTAATTCCCAACAAACACAGTCACATTCAATATCTTCTAAATGTATCATACATATATATATCAACATGTTATTCATAAGGCATGATCTCCTACTATTCCTCATCATATCTCATATCATTATACATCTCCTAGAGCTACTCTTCCTACACATGATTACACAAGTAGTGATCAAAATAGTTTTCTTACAACGCATAATGCATTTTTTTATTTTGATTTAAGCACATTTAATACACTTTATTCATGAAATGTAATCAATTTACCACTAATCATAAATTATTAATATTATAATACTGATGGGATCATTGATTAGCTTGTTTCATTTTTAATTATTGTAAAATTTAAAAATAAAAAAATAAAAAAATTGATTGTACATAGCTTCTCGATTGTTACATCATGTTTTTATATTACTTGCACATGAAATTGATTTGATAAATTCTTATAAGTCCTTGTATTTTACTAAATTTTTGGTCTCTTGGCTCTTTTTTTTCACTTTCTAAATCTAAACAATCCATAAATGTCATCAATTTTCCATATTTTTCCATTTACCTTATTATTTTAATAGTTTCCATTAAAAAAAATCATTTTATATCAAGGAAAAAATTAACTATTAGGGGTAAATAACATTTTCCATTACTGACCTCAGATGGTTAATCTTGTCCTATGCAAATTTTCACATAGAAATCAAAATCTGAGATCACATAGCCTTAATATTACTAATCTTCAAATAATTTACTCAGTTCCAGTATGCAAAATAATACTTATACATGAAAAATATTTATTTACATGTGAAGTATTGATTATTACATTTGGTGAAATGAGGATTTAAAATTAGTTTATGCATACATTCTATGTTCCTACATATTTTTAATTATAGATATATAAAATGGGGGCATATTGCTCGTACATGACCATGCCATTATTTATAGTGCATATATCAAATTGACCTATGTCATAGATTATTTATATCCATATCGCTTATTATACTTTCAAAAAAATTCAATTACTTATATGTTTCAAAATTAAAAAAGTACAAAAAAATTCAAATATTACAAAAATATAAAAACATGAAAAATATTTTAAAAAACTAAAAATTGGGACCTAAACATGATTATATATCTAGTTTACATCATTGCCATATGTTATTCATCTCATTAATATTATATAACATATTCTTCTTTTTTTGTATCACATGGGCATTTCACTAGTATTCATTAGTGTTATTTAAGACATAAATTTCACATGGATTAAGGTGTTGGACTTTCATCTACCTGGTAGCCTTGATAAAATGGGTGCATCTTATCTATAACTTATAATATTTGTAGGTATTTTCATTCTATGACTAATACATTTTTGAGCTATATACTATTTACAAATGTCTTGCTAGCATCACTATCTTACAATTGTGTACATGAATATACTATATTCTAGGACATTATGACATTACATATACATGGTTTAGACTACATTTCTAGTTCTATGTTCCATTGATACTATTACTTGTACAAAATATTCTAGACTTTACTTGTCTATTATGTATGGCCCATGGCCCTTGTGTGAAATGTCTTGAACATCTCTATGAGATCTTTTTTGTTATGTGAAACCTTTAAACATGTTCATTGCTATAGGACCTTGGCCTTGTGTTTTATATAAAATTTGAACATATTTTTTGTAGCATAATTTGTCTTTGCACATGCAAATATTTAATTATGTGGCATTTGAACAAGTCCCTTTTATGTGTCTATTGGCCTTCCTATATGACATTATTATTGTTCTATTTGTGTGATTATTGAGATTGGTAATTTTAGTGAGTGCCATGATCCATATCATACACTAATTGATGCATAACATACTAAATTCATATTATATTAATATGAGCTTCATTGATACATTTTTATAGGCCTTTCCTCTTATGTTACATACATTTTTCAAATGATACAAATATTACTATGCTAACATACTTTTAAAATACCCTACCTTATTCAATGATTACATTTTACTACACATGTTGTAGTGAAATTTTATTTTGAGATGATTGAATTTCAAGATCAATTCCCTTATCTCAATAAGGGGTAATTCCAATGAGATTTTCATACACAATACAATCCTTTTCAAGTGTAAAAAAATAGTTTTGGTACAGGATAAAATTTTAATATTTCAAAAAAGGTTCAAAATTCTATCATTGGCAAAGATTATGGAGGAATATTTAAGTGGATGCACAAAGTTTGGGGATAAAAAAGGAGACACAATGAAAAACACAAAAAAAATTCTATAAAGGGCATATACCCTTTTTTTTTAAAGTTTAAACCTTTAAAAAAAATAATGAAAATATCATGAGGGTTGGTCTCGGTCCTAGAGGGCATATTCCCTTTTGAGAAAATGGCATACACCCTTTATAAATGGTGTATGCCATTTGCAATGCAAAGGGTGTACACCATTTGGAGTGCAAAAGGCATACTCACTTTGGACCTTTGCAATCCAAAAGGCATATTCCCTTTGAATTTTTGGATTCCAAAGGGTATACACCCTTTGACCTATATTTTTTCTTATGTTGTCTTATTGTTTGTGTGTGCACTTTGAGCTATATTTTTTTGTGTCATTTTTTTATTTATGCTTAAGGATATATTTAGTAAAATAAATGTAATAAGTATAAGTATAAGAATATAAAATGTAATATAAAATTATATTATATTTTATATTCTTATACTTATACTTTGTATTTATTTTAATAAATATAACAAATTAGGACCACTCTGCATCTTATAAAATTAATTACAGAGTTGTAAGAGTTACCATTTAGAAGTTATTTTTCAAAATCCATTTTTGTCAATACATAGTTTTCATAATTTTAGGATTAGATGATATAATGATAAGTAAAGTTTTGACTCATGTTACATATGTAATAGATCTATACCATTGATGATTACATGCTTACTTTACTTACTTGAGTATTCCATACCTACTTTAGCCACTTGAGTATGCCCTAACTAATTGAATAACTAAGCCTCATCTTGATCTCAATGAGAATTCACTACCTAAATACATAAGCCATATCTTGATCTTTATTATTCCCTACTAGTGTCAAAGTAAGTGCTTCACTTACTCAACTTGGTCTACTTCAAGTTTTTTTGGTAACTTGATTGTAATTAGGTCTCTTCATGACCATAAACTATCTCTTGGTCTATCACAAAAGGTCTTCTGAGTATTGGTCTTGAAATACCAATGACCTTCTTTAGTATTATCTCTTGAATTCTTAGACTTTATATTCAGATCAAAAGACACTTTAAATGAGTTGAAACAAGGTACTTAGTCCCAAGTTAGTAATCTACCTTCAAGCAAAACACTTATTTGACTCCTAAAGCACTCAATTGTACATCCTCATTTTTTTGAACAATACTATGAGGGTTTTACCAATTATTTTACTCAATATTATTAGATCATGAATAAATTCAACTCAAAACTTAGATGATAGAAACTATACCCTTTATAGGCCTATTAGGCCAAATTTTTCCTCTTAAGGACTTCATACAAAGAGGTCTACAACTACCTTATTTTGTGGACTCATTCACTTTATGAACTCAATTAAAATCTCAAGACAATGATACAAGACTCATAGGTGTGTTTACATAAGCTCAAAATACCAATTAGATCACCAAAGTGCCCAAACACTGACTAAGTACTAAGAGGTGTTACAATACTATATATAGGCCTATTTGGTTTTGAAAAGGTCTTATTAATATAATCTCATAAAATTATTATTATATAACTTTATTAGTATGTTTTGATACTATCTTTGAGGATGCTAAACCAATTTCCTTTATTGATTTCTTAAGAATTAGACTACAATGGCAACTATGCTCTTTAGGTACGGATGGCCTAATCTGCCTACTTGGAAGGATATTGACTTGGCTTAACTAAAAAATGCTTTGAATAACTTTAAATAAGAATTATAAAATGTTTAAATAATAAAATTAGACCTTCATAATAGGTTTAGACTCAATCAAAAAATTAAAACACTTAAAGTTTCTCTTGACTACACTTTCAGGTGACTGTCTATAGGCAAATCAAAACATAGTCCTTTATATTTGTAAGCACAAGGTGAATTTGAGAATGATACTTATTTAAATACCTTATAAATATTCTCTATAAAATTCCCTATGAATTTTAGGATATTCCATGGTTTAGATGCAATTTATGGTTATTTTTGTATCAAAAACCCTGTTCTAGGGTTTGACTATGCACATAGATCCTGATAGCTTCAAATTGATGGTATTTACAACTTAAATACTACTTTAAATAACCAAAACTTGGAACAAAGTCTTTATGACCTCCCTAAACTTCTCCAATATTCTAAGAAAACTCATGCAAATTTGTCTATGTGATATAAAAGACTATAAGTGACTGAAGATACACAAAAAACAAGGTTTAGAAGGTTTCAATGACATGAACCTTGGATAAAGACCAAATTATCTTTAAATAAAGTTTAATTTCATTCAAACATCTAATAAATTTTTGAATATGAAAAATTAGGTAACAACACACCTTTTACTCATAATAAAATGATTCTTTTGATTACATAGACCCCTATTTTATCTTGGTAGACTATCAACTTTAATTTTAATCATGAATTCCTTCACTTTTTAAGCTTATTCTAACATTCAATTCCTTTTTTTAAGGTTCAACTTTGATCAAGTTATTGTAGATGTACTATATTTGGATTTTTCTATCTTTGCCTTAGAATATTCTTAACAACCTTGTTCTCAACATACAAAATGAACTTTAATTAATGAGTCCATTAATATGCATAAATTAATAGAATATATCATGCAACCTATATAATATATAGTAATTATATATTCCTTCATACATTACATCTACTACATACATAGTACTACATGTAAGTATGCAATCACTTGAACATGACATCTTCTTGTGGTCATGATAGATCACTCATAAGGGACATGAATGTAGTTAATCACCTTAGTACACTCCATTTACACCTAAACCATTAACCCTAAACCATAAACCATAAACCATAAACCCTAAACATTAAACCTTGAACCATGAACATTGAATCCTAAACCTTAAACCCCAAACCCTAAACCATAAACCCTAAACCATAAACACTAAATCATATACCTAAACCATAAATTCCCTAAACCTTAAATTATTAACCCTAATACATTATTTCTAAACACAAAGAAAATAATACCTAAACCCTAAATTGTAGACCCTAAATAGATAACCTTAAAACCTTAAACCCTAGATTTAATACCCTATACCCTAAACGTAAAAACCTAAATATGAATCCACTAACCTTAAATTCCAAACCATAAACTTAAAATCCTAAAGCCTAAACACTAAACCATATACCCTCAATATTAAACAATAAACCCTAAATAAAAAATTCAAAATCATGAACCTAAAACCTTAAACATTGAAACCCAAAACCTAAAACATTAAACCCTAAACCCTAAGCACTAAACCCTAAACCTATAAATTTTTATTCTAAACCATAAACCAAGAACCATAAAAACTCAAACCCAAAACTATTGACCCTACATCCTAAAACGATAAACCCTAAACCTTAAAACCTAAATTCCATAACTCAAACAATCAACCCCAAACACTAAAATATAAAATTTGAACTCTAAAACCTTAACCTTAAACCCTAAAAATGAAACCTAAACAATGAACATTAAACCTAAAAACTAAACCCTAAACCTTGAATCTTGAACATCAAAACTTAAATCCTAAAACCTAAACTCTAATCCCCAATCTATAAAATCCTAAACCTTAAACCCCAAACCCTGAACACTAAAACTTGACACCAAACCCTAAACCCTAAACCACAAGATGTAAACCCCAAACCTTGAATAATAAAATCTAAATTATAAAACCTATGCCCTATACCCCAAACCTTAATCTCCAAACCCTAAATCCCTAATGATAAACTTATAACCCCAAAAACTAAGCCCTAAACATGAGCATAGGGTACATAGGTTTCAACCTCTATACATGAACTAATTGGCCATCCCTTTCAAGGCCACCTTCCCTTTTAAGGCCATCCCATTGACTATAAATATCATTTCCACAACCCACTCCCATTTGGTCCTCCACTAGGACCATTTTAAGAACTTTAGTACAAAACACATACATTGTAGATACCACACCACATAGGAATGACGTAAGCATTGGTAGTTCTACACAACCCCCTCTCCACTTTCCTATAATAATTCACACATAATCACAAATATTTACATGCAAGGATAAAATATTCCATAGTAAAATAGGTGGCATAAATGCTAATAATTTATACTCTTGACCCACATCATTCTTTAAGAATAACTCTCAAACATGAGAAAATCCAAAATGTTGTGGCCCTTTTACTCAACATTTTTAACCAAAATAAAAAACAAATAATTATGTCCAGAAGAAGGATTTCACCTCATCCTTATATAAATATAAATATTAATGAGGAACTAACACAAAAACTACACTAGTCAACATTTGTAGAGCAAAGGTGAAAAGGCGGGTGAGATCCAATAGTTTTGAAGGTCAAATCTAGGAACCATCAGTAAATGACAAAACATGTCATTAAGTATATTTCTAGGTGGGTGAGTTGGGAATAGGGTATTATTAGCCCTTATAGTGGCTTGAGGTCAAAGTTCAAACCGACTCAAAAGACCCAAACATCAACCTAGCACTCTTCACAAAGTAGTAAGAGATATAAGATGGAACAAACCGTGATACACAAATCTGAGGTAAGAAAAGAGTTCAATCCAACATTTGATCTTACATTAAAGATTAAACATAGTTTCCTTCATACATTCACTATTTATTTATGAACTATAGTATACATAGAATTTTGACATTGATTTCAGATCAAGGGGAATTAAAAAGTTTCCTTTGTTATAACTTGTTTTCCCACATAAGAATTCAAAGAACATCCCCCCCATATTACTTATAAGTTAAAATCCATGTCATGATTTTCATAAGGATCCCATGATAATCATGCTCATTTTTTAAAAATCATCATTAGTAATGAAACTCATGCTCCCAATGCAACTCAAGATTATAATACAACTTAGGCTCCCATTACAACTCACACTAGAAATATAACTTGGGCATGTAATGCAAGTTAATCTCACAATGAAACTCAAGTTGACAATGTAACTCAAGCTCTCAATGTAACTTGGGATAAAAATTAAACTTGGGCTCCCAATTAAACTCAAGATCAAAATGTAACTTGGGCTATAAATGTAACTTAGGCTCATAATAAAACTTAGGCTTGTAATGCAATGCAAGCTCATAATGCAACTCAGGCACAAAATGCAACTTGGGTTAATAATGCATCCCATTTTCACTTACCAACATCATTTTAATTTATCATTGATGAGGAATATAGTTTGAATCATATTAACTCATTTTATAAGCGACATATGCATCCCCACATCCAAAGATCATACAAACATCATTTTTTTCACTAAAGAGAAAATAGAGTTTCCTTTTTTATAACTCATTTTCCAAATCAAGTATAAAGAGGTATTTTTTGATCTATCATCATTTTTAATCCTCCCTCATCATTAAAAATTAATTTCCACCATACAATGGTAAAGTGTATATTATCTTATTTCCACCATAGAAATCATTCAACAATCTCCCTAGAGTAATCCATCATGGCCCTACCTAAATTACCAGACATGGATGAGAATAATCACCATAGTACACTCCAAATAAAATAAAATAAATTGAAACACCATTAAATATTCATCTAAAAAATATATTTTTAAATCTAAAATAATTTTTTACTAAATACTAAATTGGAACACATTCTAATATATGAGGAGGTGACTAGTGATGATGAGGGAGTGATCAGGTATGATGAGGGCCAATGAGGGAATGGTTAGGGATAATGAGTTATGATCATGAATGAGGAGGGATTGATTAGGGATGAAGAATGATGATGAGGTTGATTAGGGAATGATTAAAAATGATGAGGGACAATGAAAGGTGATGAAGGATTGACTAGGGATGATGAGAAATGATGGTTGATGAGGGAATTATTAGAGATGATGAGGGATGATGAGAGTGTGACTAGGGATGATGAGGGATGATGAGAGAGTTATTAGGTATGATTATGTTTGATAAGGGTTTATTAAAGAGTGTTTAGGGATGATTAGGGACAATTAAATATGATAAGGGATGATGAAAGAGTGACTAGGGATGATGAGAGTTGATGAGGGAGTGATTATTGATAATGAATGATGATGATAGCCAATAAAGGAGTGATTATGGAAAATTAGGGATAATGATATCTAATGATGGAGATACTAGAGATGATAAGTGAATACAATCATCAATTAAGGAGTAATTATGGATAATTAGGGTTGATGAGGGAGTGTTCTATCTATATTTAGAATGATATAATATGAATTTATTTTTTGTAACTTTGGAATAATGCATGAGATTAGAATTGAAGAATGCATGGATTGACCCATATATCTCACATTTATTTCAAAGTGAATGTTATATTTTTATGATGACTTTTTAATGGTGTTTTAATTCATTATATTTTGAATGGAGTGTATTATGGTGACTAGTTACATTCATGTCTAGTATAAGTTATCATGTCATGACTATAGGTAGATGTCATGTATGAGTGACTACATATATACATGTTATAATATGTATGTGATATATATCATGTATGAGTAATTGTATCATTAATAAAGGTATATTACAAGTTACATGCTATAAGGAACTCATTTATGTATATTAATAGACCCATTGATTGTAAAACCCACAATTTATTTAAGAATCCACCTTCAATCTTGGGTATTAAATCAGGTAGGGCATACTCAAGTAGGTAAAGTAGGTAGGGAATACTCAAATAGTTAAAATATGGGGCATAATAAATGATATATATCTATTACATATGTAACATGATTTGAAACTTCATTTCTCATTTTATCTTCTAATCTTGAAATTCTTAAAAATAAGTATTGACCAAATTGGATTTGAAAAACTAACTTCTAAATGCTAACTCCTATAGCTCTGAAATCAATTTCATAAGATTCAAAGTGGCCCTAATTTGTTATAGTTAGTAAAAAATTAAATTATAAGAACATAAAATTTAATATAAATTAAATTTAAACTTATTACATTTATTTTATTAAATATATCCTTTCACACACAAAAAAAAAACAATACAAAAAATACAACTCGAAGTACACACATAAAAGGCATACACCCTTTAGACTATAAAGGGTGTATTCCCTTTAGACAACAAAGGGTGTACACACTTTGGACTCTAAATGGCATACACCCTTTATACTCCAAAGGGTGTATGCCCTTTCAACATTTTAGTCTTTGAATTTTTCACTTTCCCTCGAAAATTGCTTTGGGTATAGGTTTGGGGAGGTTTGAACCTAGCCTTAAATCAACCATGGAGTAGCCCACATGGTTTTAAGAAACTTTAGGAGTATTTTATATCTTTTTCAACACATATGATCAAGAATATTTTATTATTTTAAAAAAATTATAGGGATCTATAGAGGGGAAAACATAGTTTTTGTATATATAATTTTTTTAATGTTAAACTATTTTTAATAATTATTACATAATTTCTACACAACATACCTCATTATGGACTATATACATATCATTACAAATAATTTTATAAATTATTTATCATTAATAAAAAAAATTATAAAACTTATACTTGACCATTCTTACACATCGTTGGCTATGATTTGTAATAAAAAAAAATTAATTTCATGAAGTTAATATCAAAACATTGTTTTTGTACACTTTCAATTCCAATTTTTCAATTGTCTTGACTTGTAAAACTATTTTAAAAAATTATATTTATTTAAAAATTAATTAAAAAATATCTTGATCGATATTTGGCATTTTATCAATGCATAGATGAAATTTAATCAATCAATTAATTAATTTACTCAAAAAAAGTTCTCCATACACATGCAATCTCCTTATCTTTTCACAAATAAGGGTCAAGCCATTATCATAAATACATCTATTTCACACACTTTTATCATTTGGGTATTGAAAAAAAAATCTATATTTAAAAACTACATTTAAAATGACATAATTCATATTTTTATGTTAATATCAAATTATTTTTCTAAGTGTCTCTAAAATTCTCTCCAATTTCAACTACTATAATTTTTAAAAATATCAAACGAACCCAAATTGACCCACATTTTATTTTCAAATCAAAGGTTCTTTCCCAATTTAATCGTGTATTACATAGATTCCAACAGTGTGCTTAAATGGTAATTTTGCTATCATAAATCATGAATCAATATACAAGATCATTAAACATATTAAACACACAAAGTCTCCTATAAGTTTACTTTATGCCTATGCAATGGTTCTTAGACTTGTTGCCTTTGTATGCACTAAATTATGCTCACGCTACTAATAATACTAATCTCTACTAATTTAGTCTAATTTATATATTTCCTAGATGAATTAATTAATAACTTAACAAAATCCATCCCATTTCTATATCTCATAAACCTTTACCCCATCCTAAAACCAATTAATCTCTCCATTAAATCTCTAATAGAGTCTATTACCTACTAACTTGATCCCTAAACCAACTAACCAATTTAAAATTCCTATTTATTCAACTACCACCTTAGCTACCATACCATCCTATACATGCCTACATCCCTATGAATCATAAGCTTCATTAAGTCCCATCTAATCCCCCCATTATCTCCTAAGCTAAATAACAAGCCTCTAGAACTAGGGTCTCTTCTAAAGTTCTAGAAGTCTCTAAACTAGAGACTTCTAAATAATTTTAAATTTACCTAAAATTCCCTTCACCATCCTATAAAAATACATGCTTGGGCCATGGATAATATAACTTATAAATCCATCAATCCATCATCTTTCTACTATCTTGCATCTATAGAAGCTCTCTAACACTCATCCAATCCACTATCAACTTCATCCAACCATTGGAAGCCATTGCCAATACCTAAAAAGCAATCTAATAATTTAAATTTTGGACATCAAACAACCCAAGTGTAAATCCTATAGTGGAGTCACAATGAGGTAAAAATTATGGTGAACATGTTCTTATTATTCTAATTTACCCTTTTTATCAATTCTTATTGGTGTCATTGAGTTTTAGGTTTTTATTGTTAAGTTTAGTAATATTACTTAAATCTAAAATTTGGTGCACATTTTGGTGGCCATAGTGGGAGCTTACTCCCTTAATTAAACATTATATACTTGTTATAAGTGATTGAAGGACAAACTAGATGTTAATTGAATATTGAATTTTTAATTTTTGTCATGCACAGGTGAATCACCAAAATGTAGATGAAATTTAAGCACAATATAGATTTAATAGCGTATATTCAAACCCAAAGATCTAACTACTAGGTAAAGTGATAGATCCATTAGAACCAAAATACCAATAGATGATTATGATTCAAAACCAACATTGTGATCCTAAAGCTAAATGATCTACACCATGATTAAATAGAATTAGAATAAGAGGATTGAGATGAGGATTACCTTTGACTCAAAATCTTGACATTATAATGTTGTTTGATTAAGTATTGATCGATGGATAGTTGGACATGGAATTTTTATAGATTTATAAGATGGCTCCAAAAGAGGACAAGAGTGGTTTAAATAGAAAGAGGAGGTAAAGATCAATAGTGGAGATTCAAACTTTGATGAAAGAGATCAAGGGTTGAGGATTATTTAAGGAGTTTTAAATTTTTTTGAAAGCCTCTAGATTTAGAAGCTTCTAGAGAGGAGGGTAAGAATAGAGAGGATTATAGAATCCTTCAATTCTATAATCCTCTTAAATATTAATTATCATTAAGGATAGATTAGATAGGGATTAGATAAGGATTAGGGACTAAGGGTGTAGGAGAGTCTAAGAATATGTTAGTAGGTGGGCCATTAGGAATTTAAAATTCCCAAATAATAGATAAGATATAATTAGGATGGGATTAAGAAGTGATTAGGTAATTAATGATGAAATGGGGTAGACTAAGTTTAGTGGATGAATAAATAATAGAAGGGGGATATTAAGTAAATAGCTATGAAAGGGGGGATAAATTAGTATGATAAATTAGAGTAAATGAGATAAGTACAATTAGTGTCAAATAAAAGTAATATTAGTGATAATTAATAAAGTGAGTGAATTTAAGTGCATACAACCTTCATTAGAGTGGTGAAGAAATACTCAAAATAAAGAGATTGATATTACCTTTAAATCTCTACAAGGCTACAATAACTCTCTTGAATCAAATTTAGTCATCCTTTACTTATTAGTGTGCTTAAGATTAATAGATAACCTTTTGTTATTGAGATAAGGTAAACTATAAAATATATTTGAGATAACATATCTCTTATAGCAAATAGGATAATGATACATCTTGATAAAGACACCAATTTTAACCATAGGAAACCATTCCTTAAAACACACATACATAGTATGTAAGTTATCACAAAAAAAGACATCATGGCCTTTACAACAATAAGACCATAAGAGATGAGAAATCACCATAAATTATGAAAAATATTAAGAGATTCTTATATATTCCCACTTCCATATTAATTTGAGATACATATAATTTTACATGTCTATATGAATTTCTTCCTTATAACAAGGAATAATACTCAAAAGATACCTTTATAATTTAAACTAATCTCTTATATTGATACACTTTAAATGAGTGAAGTTATTATAACAAGTTAAATACAATATAACCCATAGCACATAATTGGAATGTAAAAAAGTAAATATATTGGAATGATTCCACACTTTGCCTCTCTAATGAGTGCCCAAAAGATATTAATGAATAAAATATCAATCTAGTTAAAAACAATATTAATCAGACATTAATCATACTCTTTTGATCCCTTACAATTTATTTTACCACTAAACTTGCATTAAGAATGTTAACAACAAGGGTCAGCACAATACTGAGCAAGGTTATCCTAGATGGTAACCATTCATATATATTAGCTTGGTTAAGAATCCTTAATAATTAAATAATATCTTCTTTTATCATGCATCCATTTACTCATAGCTACAATTAACAATGTGAATTCATATATATATATATATATATATATATATATATATATATATATATATATATAGAAACAACTGTTAGACACAATCATGCAAATAATACATGTTTAATCATACAAGGTACAATAAACCATCCAAGGTTCATAATTTCATCCATTCAACATGTATGATTTTTCATGATAAAGCATACTATAACTCAATCATTTGGATGCATACACTCAGCCATTCAAGTGCATATAAAATCAACCATTTAGATACATATACATAATTATTCAATGCAAATAGAATCAATCATTTGAATGCATACATTAATTCTTGGATTAAGTTTTCCAAATGTATTCATAATCATACAAAGGCTAAAACTTATCCTTTCCTAATGTATGTACACTCAACCACATAATGAGTAATTTCATAACCATTAAATATATTTTTATGTCCAATCATACAATGCATGAAATCAGCCATGCCAAGGGTGTTTTCTCAACCATATAAGAGTGAAACAACTAGTCATTAAGTGCATATAATAAATAAACCACACATGAATATGCACATGCCATTCAAGACATATTTAAGCCATAGTTTTAAGGTATGAGATCAGTCATGGTAATGCATGCACAAGTCAAACAATGTATGCATAGCCTTCTAAGAATGGTCCAACCATACTAATGTTCACAAGCCAAACAAGCATATGTATAAGCATTAAATATGAAGGAATAGCCATGTAGACTTCTATACAATATAAATCATCCATTCAAATACATGTTTCCAACTACACAAAGATTGCATTAACCCAACCATTATAATGTTTGCATAGGTCATTTAATAACTTAATCACAATGCATATTAAAGGTGCATACAATTGCAAATCTTCTAATGTACAAGCTACAATTTTTATTTTACACATGACCATGAAATCCATCTAAGAATTTTCCATCCATATGAATGTATGCATAGGCCATAAAAATTCATGCATATATTTAATGCATATAAAAATTAGCCACACAAGGAGATTTTTCACCACCAATACATTTGTGTTCGAAGCCAACCACTCTATTGAGGAATTTTGTCAAACAATTTACATACATCCTCTTCCAAACAATTTAGCGAATAATTTTTAGACATCCATTATTATGGAATTTTATCAAACATTTCACACCATCCTCTTGTAAGCGATTTAATCAAACAATTTCCATCCATCCACTATTGTAAAATTTTATCAAACAATTCACACACATCCACTTCCAAATAATTTAATAAACAATTTCCATCCATCCACTATGGTGGAATTTTGTCAAACAATTCACACACATCCTCTTCCAAATAATTTATCAAACAATTTCTAATCATCTACTATGGTAGAGTTTTATCAAATAATTCACACACATCCTATTACAAATAATTTATCAAACAATTTCTAGCCATCCATTATGGTGGAATTTGTCAAATAATTCATGCACATCCTCCTCCAAATAATTTATCAAAAAAATTTCAACCATCCACTATGGTGTAATTTTGTCAAACAATTCACACACATCCTCTTACAAATAATTTATCAAACAATTTTTAGCCATCCACTATGGTGGAATTTTTATTAAACAATTCACACACATCCTCTTCCAAATAGATTAATAAATAATTTTCAACCATCCACTATGGTGGAATTTTGTCAAAAATTTACATACATCCTCTTCCAAACAATTTAATAAATAATTTTTAGTCATCCATTATGGTGAAATTTTGTCAAATAATTCACACATGTCCTCTTCTAAGCAATTTATCAAATAATTTCCAGATCAAGAATAAACTCTTTAACTCATTAGCATGGAATAATTTTACCCTATTTATGTCATTGGTTCATATATAAATACCAAAACATGAGTATAAAGGTATGTGCCTTAAACCAAGTATTTATTATCTTACTTGCTATGGCTGAAACAAAATGAATATATATAAAATTTTAATGAAAGGGATAAGACCTTGCATGGAGAAATAAGATTCATTCTTTCCTTAATTCCTTGGCTTGTCTTGGCTTCTCCACCATGCAACATATTTCTCTTTTTTTTGAGAAAAATATAGACATAATATAATTTGATTTTCTTCCTAAATACTCAATAAAAATACTTCCAATATGCATTTTAAAGGTTAAATAGAGGAGAATAAAACCTAGAAATAATTTTTACTATCCTTTATCATTTACAAGAAACAAACACCTTTATTTTGGGTTAAATTTTTAATTCAAATAATATCAAATCAAATAGTAACTACACTGAGTTATTTTATCAAATAGTTGGAGAGCAGCCATTAAATCTTGTTAAGAAAGATTTTGCAACCATATTTAGTTTATATATAATAGGGGTTTATATATTCATATAGAAATAAGTATATATGAACCCATATCTTATTAGAAGCCCCCAATTTAATTGTCATAATGTAATTTAAACCAGAATACAAAATTATTTAGGAGGAGGAGGGAAAATTATCTAAAATCATTGTCCTGGACTACTAACCAAAGTCTTTCACCCATCTTCCTTCATTTCATGGTGCCATAAAAATCTTCTTGAAAGCAATCTTTCATTTTCAAATTCTTCTCTTTACAGGCAAAGACATATCTCCCAATGGCTTCACATGGCATCCCTAGGAAGATTTTGCATGCACCTTTAACTTTCCCATGGTTGATATGAATTTTTTTCATTTCTTTACTACCAACACTTGGCATGGCTACTATGTAGTTTATACTTTTAGTTGTCATGACATCCCCCTCACTCCTCTCTTTCCTGAAGTTTCTTTCACAAGATAGAAACCCTATTTGGGCTTCTCCCAAATTGACCTTTTGGTCAATAATAATAATAATAATAATAATAATATTTACCATATTTTGATCTTTATAAAAATCTATTTCCAATGCTAGCAATGATTGGTTTAAATATAAACTTAGTCCATTCACAGACTATAGAAAAATCACAATAAATTTTAAATTAAATCCTTTAAACTTTGGAAATTAAACTTTTTTGATGATTTTTTATAATTTTATGCTCAATGCCTTTACAAGGCTCTAAATAATAATCTAGACAACACAAAAAGGCTTAACACATTAGTCATAGAAGACATATTCATGCAAATCTTTCACCATAATAACTTGAGTCATGACATCCTTCCCTTCTTAAATAGGCATCATCCCAGTGACTAAGGACAAAATAAATAACTCATGACCAATTTTATACAAATATGGACTCTTAGTTAGGGGTAAATACCTCTAAAGGTTTTTTTAGGGAAGAATATCATTTTTATAAAAATATATATATAACTCAAGGCATATCAATATGTGGGTTCATATTGATAAAATTTGAGCTCTATAAAGGTGCATTCATTTCCCAATAATACCACCTAAATATAGTTATCCCTATCTAAATGTTATGTTCCTTTTAAGAGTCTAATCATCCATCTGCTAATTTTAATAGTATACCAATTTAGAAAAAGCATAGCAACTAAGTGCAAAATTTAAGTCCTTAAAAAAAGAGATTCATTATTTCTTGCTTTCTTAAATAAATATATCATATATTTCCATAACCAATGGATAAAGGATCAAATCAAATCATCCAATAAAAATCATACTGCAAGTTTTTTTTTACTTTTTGAACCTTGTATGAGAAAATTTTGTGTATTAGAGCACTCATACATACTTAAATTTTTGTATTCTTTCACAAAATTTTAGCATGATTCTAAAAATCAGAATCAAAATTTTGAAACTAAAATAGTTTCATGTTAAAAAATCCATCATAAAATAGACATAATGTCTAAGAAACTAATAATTTTATAATTAAAATTGAAATATATTGAATATTTCTACTCAATTGCCAACCTGTAATTTATAAATTATGGTGAATATTACAAAATTAATTAGGTCCCAAGCATAATTTTGTAATATTCACCATAAGATATAAGCCATTATAGTAATCATACTTTTTATGTGGCCCTTCCACCATTTTATATTATGATTTACACATCTCTTTTCATTCATCTCAAAATGAAATTAACACCCAACCAACAATACCATTATGGTTGCTAAATTTTGCATCATTCATGGGTTAGTGCAGCATCTTGCACTAGCCACATCGAACATTAGAGAGGCCATCCCAAGTACTGATATACAACCCTAAAGGTTTTCAACATGTTCTCCATTAATTTTATGAGCTCATATGATGGTTATAGGGATCCCATTCCCACCATCATTTTACAAATACTTCTTGATAGCACTTAAGAATTTGAAAACTACCTAATTAGGACTTTATATTACCCCTTTCGAGCATAGGCATACATGTTAGTCATGCTTTTAAATAGATAAAAATATATTTTCAATAATATTCTCCCAAATATACATATATATATATATATATAACAAGCCAACATGTGTCAACATTAAAGCAAGTGCAACCTTACTATAATGCATAAGAATCTAATTTATACAACCATTTAGTGTTTCACAAGGCTACATCAAGGTCACATATAGGTTATTTTTATAACAATCTTAGAGAGGTGGGTAAGGTAACACTTAATCCACAATGTGACCATTATGCATGAATATCCCATGGTCAATTTATGGCACACATGGTGCACACATCCAAATGAATTAGGCAGCTACCTCATGCAAAGGAGAAAAGTGTATTTTCATCCTATAAGATACTCCACTTCCTAACCCATACCCAATCTAAATCAATGTGGATATAATGTTTCTCCACCCTCATCCTCACACTTGCATCAATGCTCATCACTAGAAAAGCAATGCGAGATTACATCACATAATACAATACTATACCCTAACAAATTTAATTAATAGAAGTTGATTTCAAAATAAAAAAATTTACATCACAAAGTAGTTCATGATCACATCTCCACATATTAACATGTTAATAACATAATGTCACACTTATTCTATGATATATACATGAAATACTTATGCAATAATGTTTAATAACATAGATAAATTACAAGATTGCATGGTATAGCATAATCACATATAACATAGAGGTTTACATCACATCTCCACATATTAACATTTTAATAACATAATGTCACACTTGTTCTATGACATATACATGATATACTTGTGCAATAATGTTTGATAACATAGACAAATTACAAGATTGCATGGTCTAACATAATCACATATAACATAGAGATTTACATAACACATAATAGTTTTACATGCAATGAATAACCCACATGGAATAGGATACACATGTTTATTCAATTGTTTTGATAATTTATGCCAAGGTTATTTTCAAATCATAACACACAATAACACTTATAAGTGAATCACAAGGGTCCATTATTTTTATTGGTCTACCCAATGTTTATATGCCATCCTAGATGACATCTAATATCCATCATTTATCATAATATGCTCAGTTTTAGGGATCTCAAATTTACCATCACATTCTTGCAAGAAAGGGTGTGTTCCAAAAAATATCATTAATATATATCCTTTATAATCAGAACATTACTAATAATATTCACACCTCATGGATTAGATGTCTCATGATTCATGTTAATAATAAGAGATCCTCAAAATTTTCTAACATGCCTAAGTAAAATAACCATAGTCACCCCCACTTGACCCTCTAGGCTTGAGTCACACCCTCGATCCTCTTAAATATGTCATACCTCAAGTATCATATGAGGGATAATCTAAACAAGCCATCATCAGACACCATATGTTCATCCTTGTATTCCAATAACAAGCTTTTATCACCAATCCCCTGATTAACCTATCCAAACAAGTTAATGGTTGACTAGTGTTTTTTGTCCTATGTAATGTGGCCTTGGGAAGGGTGGACTTACCCAAAGATAAAGTTGAAGGTTATATTACTACCATGGAAATTATAGCTTCCCACAATCACAATATCATAGAACATAGTACTTATTCATTTTTAGTTTACATGATGATTGCAATAAACCAACCACAATAGCATTTTAACCAAAAAAAATTCTTGATATTGCTTATAAGTCTACCATTTTGGACCTAATAGTTCTCTCCAATCACCAATCATAATGATTTTTTTTTTTTTTTTTTAATCACGCATACTTGTAACTAGTCACTTAGAGTGACACATAAAGGCAAACAAAATATATACCTACTTGCCATAGTTGTTTTTTAAAAAACTACATAAAATCAACAATTAATTTTTTTTAAATAAAATTCCTTTTTAATTACCTAAGATACATCAATAATAATAGTAGTATCTTATTTTATAATCATTTCTAGAAATTCTAGCACTACCTCATAAGGATTTATTAAAAAATGTTCTACATTTAGTATTTAATTACGCTACCTTTCAAGGATAGATTTGCCTTGGAATAGCCTTGCCCAACCATGAACATCTTATGCCTATTTATTTCTATTATTTAACTTAAGGTCACTCATCACAAGAGTGATATAACAACTCAATAACTCATGCATTTGAGCATATATTACATAAAAGTATTCAATTCATATGAACAAAATATTATAAAAAAAATTCCCATAACAATCATTAATAATGATGGGAGCACCAAACCCCAATATTTTTCTAATTTTTAAGATGGTTAAAATAATCCATCATTTATGATATCAATCAGGGTAAATTTTAGAGATGAATATTCATTAATTCATGAAAATTTCAATTTTAAGATATTGGTTTTGGTAATTTTTTAGGGTCAACAGATGGGACCGAGTCACCAAAATTTTAGGGATATAAATTAGTTTTGGGATCATCTCATTAACCATTTATAAATTATTTTAGGATATAGCTTAATTCACCACACACACACATATAATATACCCCCATGCCTAATATCAAATATGGCAACCAATAGAACCCAAATCAAAGACCTATATGATGACACCAAATAGTGAATGCCAACAATGTTGATCAAATGATTTGAATGATAGTGTTTAATTATAACACCTTTGAATATTGATATTATCAAATACAAGTGTTGAATGATAGAGCCATATGATAGTGTCAAATGGTAGATCGAATGACAGTACTGAAGGGAACTGTAAAAACATTCACCAGGGTTAAAGATTAACTTTTGAGGGTATGGGAAGAAGAAAGGAAAATAAGAAAATCAAGGGTAGTATTCCAAAACCCTACCATGACTATTTGATGGAGCCATTTGGTGTTGATATTCAACTAGGTCATTTGGCACAACCATTCGATTGGGTCATTCAGTAGAACCTTTCGATGGATGCCTTCATGGAAGCCCTAGAAAATAAAAAAAATCTTCAGACCTGTAGATTCAGCAAGGCTATGAATCAGATTCATCTAAATAAATTTAAGGATATTTCATATATGAGCTCTTAAAATTTACCCTAATATCAACAAAATATCAACATTTTGTCAACATAACCTTTTTTATCTTAATTATAAATTCACTACCTTAGATAAAATAATGATTCACAAGCATTAGTCATAAAATAAAGCACTTTCTTAGATTATACTTATGCCACACAAGTCCCAACAATGAGTTAGAATACCATTTCAACCTTACTTAACCTATAGAGCCTTAATTCATATTTTATTCCTTTTTTATTTACAAAGATTATATTTAGCAATAAGGCTATCAATTTAAGACAACCTGATTCAAAAAAAGTTTATTAGTTCAAGGCAAATATAGTTAACATGCCAAGAATCACAATAGGCCAACTTCACCAAGTTTCTAATTAGGTCCTTAATAAAGCTCACTAATTCCATTTAAGACTTCATTTAATAAAAGAGTAAAGGTAACCACATAAATCACATAAGAGTTATGAAATAACTCCAGTTATAACTTAGTCTAATATAAGACTTAAAAGAGTAATTCCCAAATTAGCAAATCATTTAAAAATTAGTCAATATTCATACAACTCACTAAGTGGTCCTAATAATCAAAAATTCATTTCAAGGTCCTTCTCTTCCACCACTTATTATTAAGTTTGCTTAATGCATATCCAATGGAATGGTAATGGTAATAAAAAACCATTCAAATCTATCAACTTAAAAATCTCAAAATAATCCCTGACCAATGAAAAAATTAAAAAAATATGATTTACTCAAGTAAATCAGGTACACTCTCTCCTCAACCACCCTCCTAGGCATAAGTCATCCCTTAACCCTTTAAGGACTTAATGTCCTAAGAACATTTTTAATAATTATCAAATAATTGTTCTAAATTCAAATAGTGGTCTTTTATCACATTGACTCATATTAACCCACCCATATAGTTCAACTAATATTCAAGTGAGACCCATACTAATGTAACCCAAACTTGGAAAAGGTGATTGTTTCTATAAAAAAAAAAAACACTTTTCTTAATTTTTTGAAAAGAAAGAAACTAGAAATAGGTGTGTATAAAAACCTATTGAATATACACGTGTTAAGTCTAGATGATTATGGAGAACTCCTCTTTGGCTTGGTAGGGTGACTTGCAAATAAGAAAACACTAAAAGAAACTTATTTTTTGGATAAGTAGATGGGTAGATTACCTAGTGTGAGCTAGATCTTAGAAGCAAAATATTTCTAAGAGGTTGTCAATCTACCTGATTTTAACACTTAAGTTTAATAGATAAAAGTGAAGGAAACATGTATTTAAAATAGAAAACTAAAATTAAATACACTAAATAACCTAAATTTGTTTAATTAAAACTAATTTCTTTGTTAAGATGATTAAACTAAAGCAAATAATCTGAATAATTAAAATTGTTGAAAATTAATTAAAAATAAGGTTTTGGTTCTTGGTTTGGTGAAATGGCAAGGGTCAAAATATTGATGTGGTTGGGGTTTAAAAATGGTTATTATGGAAAAAATTTAAGGGGTGAAGGTTGAAAATGATAAGGCAACAAATGATTAAGGTGGAAAAAGGGTAAGGGGATAAAGACAATGAAGATGGTAAAGAGGGAAATGGGAGAAGAGGTAAATGGACAAAGGGAAAATGAAAATGAAAAAGGATAAGGAAAAATATATGGAGGCCAAGAGAAGAATCAGGCCAAAGGGTGAGTTTGGAAGTCAAGAAATAATAGGCTGAGAGGGATAATAAATTAAATCACAATAAATAAAACCAAGGTTACCTTCCAAGCTTGAAGAAGAATGTTGATGAAGATGTTGGTGTTAATGTTGTTGAAGAAATTTTGGTAGAACTTTGATGCTTTAGATCTTTCTTATTCTAAGATGATGATGACCTATAAAATGATGATGACTTCCAAGATGATAACCTTCTTCACAAACCTACAACAAAATATTGATAACCAAAGACTAACTTCCAACTTAACCTTTGGTGAAGGAGGGGGGTATTTATAGAATTTCATGTTAGGAAACATATCAAAAGAGTTAAATAGTGATTCAATTCAAATTTTTCTAAGTAAGGCTCATAAATAATCCAAGGATGAGGTTTTTAGGATTCTCACCTTGATCATAATTATCTTATTTGGGTTGGGGTGTCTCCTACCTTATACATGATTCCAATTTTGAATGGTAATCATTCACATGGTTTAAATTATACCAAAGACTTCTCTCCATCCTGTCTTGCTTTCACACAATCACTTAAAGGAGTGGCACACCAAATTTGGCACCATTTTCCATGTGAAGGATGAAAATTCCAAGGTGAGGTTGTGAAAGATTTCCATTTGGGTTGAGAAGTCTTCCTCTTTGCTCATAAGTCCAAATTTGAATGGAAAATTATGCGCATGGGTCTGAATGAGGCTTAAATACTTCTCCCCATATTTTCTTGCTTTCACACAAGCACTTAAAGGGGTGGCACACTAAATGTGGTGCCATTTTTTGTGTGGGGGATGAAAAGTCCAAGGTGAGGTTGTGGAAGATTCCCATTTGGGTTGGAGAGTCTCTAATTTGGGTTAAGAAGTCAAAAATGGGTGCCCTTTGTCTTTTTCAAAGTCTTAAATAGGTAGGTATCTCTTTAAAGTCTAATTTCATATAGGAAGACAAAATATATGTTTAATGATGACCCCTTAAGGAGAAATTTGCCACATCTTAAGGGGGAACTTTGTGATGCTAAAATGAGGTCATTATGCACTTTGGAAAAGGGTCCCAAGTGGGGTATGGTGTCTCACATCAAGCCACATCACTCCTTAGCCATGTCACTTGCTATATCACCTTCCATGTCACTTTCCATGTCACCTACCATGTCATCATGAATAGTCATAGTGTTTCTTACAGTGAATAGTGATGGTGAATAGTAATTTCAAATAGTGATTTTGAATGATATTATATGACTACAAGAATAATAATTTGGTTGGGTTAAGGAGGGTTTTGGTAATGTTTAAGAATTTTTAGGGGATCCCAAGGCATTTAGTCATTGAAAATTGTAAGTGTGTAATTTTTTAGTGTCTACATTTTGCCCCTTTTTGTTATGCAGCCTTGAATTAACAAGCTACAAAATAAAAATGAATCACTTGATTGAAGTTTAGGGTACCCTAAGTATGGGAGGAGGTGTTCCCCCTCAAACTAAGAGTTGATGATGAAAGTTCAAATTAGCTATAGGTTTGACAAGTAGTTGATGGGGAGGCATTAGGTGGTGCCATAAGGTAGTTAGGTATATGAAATGCCAATGGATTCACAAAATATGATGAAGCAAAATAGTCAATATTATGCAGATACTAAAGGTGCCAATGTTAATAATAAAAAGTTTAGGTTCTAAGATAAATTATAAGGTAATTTATCCCTAGCATTGGTCATAGCTGATCAGCTTAGTCTTATCAAGGTTCTTAGACAGGGGTGATGTTGACTTAGGTATCTAGGGTAGGAAGTGCTCCTGAGAAAACACAAATGGCCTGATTTTGCAAAAGGTGGTGTAAACATTTAAAATTTCAACATGACAAGGTTGGTCATTATGTTCAAAAGTTATTACAAAAAACACTAATATTTTGGGTCAAAATCAATCAACGTCAAGGTGGATGTGGTGAAAGCATGGGTGGATTGGGTATGGGTTGGAATGGGATGGACGAGCTGATTTTAGATGTATGCAACAAGTGGATGCTACCTAAATAGTTTTATGAATAGGAATCCAAAAAGAACGTCAAGTCAAATGTATTTCTTTTGAGGTGAAGGGTGTTGGTTAATGTGGTTTCCTTAATTTGATATGTAGGTAGGTCTGTGTGAAGGATGTTCGAGAAAGGGAAGCACCAAAGGGTGGAAAAAATGGCTATCAAATAGTTTTTTATAGGTGTAGTAGAAATGGTGGATGAGATTACCTAGGATTCAATTGTATGATTAGGTCCACTATGAAAAAGGAATCTACAGCCATGGATAAATAAGTTGAAGCATGAAATTGTGGCCACCTTTTTAAAGAAAAGAAAAAGGAGAAATATGTTTTATCAGGCTTTAGAAAATATGGAACTACTCAAATTACCGCAGTGATGCGATGGGTTCTTTCATCACCATCCAAATAAGCTGACATTGTGCACATTCCACAACAATGTCATTAATAGTCTATGGAAGGTTATTGTTCAATGGTTTGGGGAAGCAAATTAGCAGAGTGAGTAAATGAGAAGTGATAAAGATTTGAACCCTTGACTCTTGAGTCAGTGGGGCCCCAAAATAAGTAAGCATTAAGTTTTGAGTAAATTTAGAGAAAGATGCTAAGGGGTTTTGGAATATGGATTGAGGTGAATAATAATAATAATAATAATAATAATAATAATAATAATAATAATAATAATAATAATAATAATAATAAAATGAAGGAGCAAGTTGTGGATTTCATGCATTAAAGCAAGGGTTGTTTCAAGGTGTAAGAAGATGTAGTTTGGGAAGAGATAATCAAGGGGAATTATTAGAAGGTAGGGTACATGAGAGGGTGTAGCTATTATCCCCACATGGGTATCCCAAAGCTTCCATTTGAAGGTGGTTTTAGTTTTGATTCTAACAGCTTCGAAGGTTAGAGTAAAAGGAGTTATAAATAGGCAAGACCAAAAGAGGTGGGGAATAAATTTTCATCCTGATGGCTTAATAATGCTCAGGCTTGTTGGTTTTTCATATGAGCCCATGGCCCTGACCAATTATGTTAGAGAGATGTAGGATTGGTATATATCTCATAGTAAACAAAAATCAAGTGGAAGACCTTGGAGGTCGTAGCATGATCAAAATGGGTAGAGGTTTAAAAGGAAAAAGGTAATAGGGAGGGTGAAGGGAGTAGTTAGAAAGGGACAAAAAAGAGAGCTTGAGTGCAACATATAAAGGCATTAAAGGAAGAAATGGATGCTCCTAATTTAATGAACCTAATCAAAATTCATGCATTAAGGCAAGAGTGTGGAGGATATAAGGAAGCAGACAAGGAGATGTATGTAGAAGCAGTACAACTAGTGACCACACTTTAAAGAGGTGGAGGTTGAATTGGAGAACATAAGGGAGATATAACAAGGAAAGAGTTAAAAGGGGACTAGGATATGGATGAAGGTGGAAAAGGATGGAAGAAGCTAGGCATGGTCATATAGGTCAAGAAGAGAAAAGGACATCAAGGGAGATAAAAATAAATAAAAGGTAGAAGATGGGAGGTGAGAGATGCACTAAAGAATGATATATTGTAGAATTGAAAAGGATGGGGATAGAAGTATAAAACTCATGAAGGGTAAGGGGAGGATGGTAAATATGGGAGGCCATGAAGGGTTTGAAAATAAGTCTAAAAATAGACCAAGGAGAAAACAGTTTGGTGATAAAAATGAAAAAAATAAGGAAATAAATAGAAAATAAGAAAATAAGAGGAAAAAGGAGTGAAATGGGGACACAAAAGGATGATAGGAGAGTGAAGAAGTAGGTGGTATCATGACCAAGTAAGCATGGATGATTATGGATAATTAAGCAAAGCAGATGGTTGGATTATGGATAATGAAGCAAAGCAGATGGTGGTTTTGGAGATGAGAATGGGATGGAAAATGAGAAAGGGGTTAAGAAAAACAAGGGGAAGCAAAATATGGGTGGGTAAAAAGGTGAAGAGAGAAGGTAGGCATCAATTGACTTGTTAGAAGAGATTGACAAGTTGAAGGGGTGATTAAAAGAGATTATCAAGCCAAAAAGTGGTGAGGTGGTGAGGAAATAGGGGGACCCAATGAAAGGGAGTGAGATGAAACTAAGGGATGAAGATCATGGATGATAAGAACAAAAAGGAATAATTGAAGTAGGGATACAAAGCATGAATACTCACATAGATGCAAAATATAAGTGAGTACCAAGATGGAAAGAGGAAAAGGGGAATGCAAAGGTCAAAAGGCAAGAGGAGGAGAAGAAAAGAGGCAATTATGGAAGGTTTCTCAAAGGATAAATATCGAGGAGAAACTAGTTGTGGAGGAAAAAAAAGGAAGATAAAAAGGATGAAAGGATGGGAAAAAAGAAAACAAGAAGAATGGAAAATGGGTATGGTGGGAAGAGTGGTGGAATGGCAGAGAGTGGTGGTACACATAAAGAAAAAGTGCAACAATAGAAGAAATAGAAAGCTTGCAAGATGCATAGTATGATGTGAAATGGGTGAGAAAAAGAGAGTGATAAAGGGGCTACAACAAATAGTCAAGGGCGAGGGGAGATGATGAGGATGGAGAATGAAGTTGAAGGGGATAAAGGTTAAGGTTGGTAATAAGGTGAAAGAGATTTCTAAAATGAAAAATGTGGGTGGGGAAGTGAGATGCAAAGTATGCACAAGCAAAGATGATGGGGAGGCCAATGAAGTAGAGTAAGAGGTATATTTATGGGAAGTAAGAAGGGCCAATGGGGAATGTTATCAACCCTTTTGTTAAAAGAGATTGACAATCTAGAAAAGTGGTTAAAATAGATTGACAAGCTGGAGGTAGGGAGATGGTTAGGAAATAGGTAAAGGATGGGGCTGAGTTGACCTCAGTAACTGAGCACTACCCACATAGTCCAAAAATACATCAAGCCAATGTAGTTCTCCCAATAATGGGGAAAAAAATTAAGAGAAAGTATTAGATGGTGTTAAAACATAAAGACACTTAAGAAATAATTCAAGGCTTCCTTGATGTAAGATTCCCTAAGTAAGAGGGTATTGTTAGCAGTGGAAATGAGTGAGAAGAAAAAGGGGATATGAATTACTTGTTAGTGGCTAAGTTACCCCTAAAAGTGGGGCAATGCCTACATAGTCCATGGACATTAGGAAAATTTAGTTCAATAAGGTTTGGGTGAGTGGTGTTCAAATTAGTTTCCCCAATTTGATGGACCACATGGGTTGGTTTGGGCTAAGAGCAAAGGTTTGGTAAAATAATAGTTCTGGGTTTTGGTGAAGGTGTCAATGAAAGTGAATGGGGTAGGTTGGTGAATAGTTACCATAATGATCCCACATTTAGTAGGATGGCAGATACAAATGGGAAAAGTAAGATAAATTAGAAGGGAACATAATGCTAAGTACCATAAATGATCTTCCATGGAGCTAATCCAAAGAAGAGGTGCATTTTTTAAGAGGTTACACCTAAAATTATGAGAGGGTGGGAGTTTGGAGATAGTGTTTACCATTATGAGCCAAGGTTTAGGAGGTGGGGGTCTATCTATATCTACAGAGTCACTATGGCTAAGGTTTATCACCACTACAAGCCAAGTTTTAAGGGTAGTAGTGAAGTGACAACCTGTAAATAATTTATTTGACAGTCAAGTAGATTATACAAGTAAGGAAGTTATCAGTGTGGTGAGTGATAGAGGATGGGCCTTGCCTAACCCAAGAGCTGCATAGGTAGGCTAGACAAATGATGGCCATGTCTACATCCTCTATCCTAGTTCTATGGAACTAATGACTTGCTACTTTGGGCCTAACCAATAAGAAGCTATGTGGTTGAGAGAAGATGGTGGTTCCCTTGCTATGGAGGAACATTCAATTGGCACAAAAGAAAAGATTGTCATGTTTGAGTAGACACTACCAATGGTTGGGGTCTAATGCTCAAATCATGTGGTAATGGGCTGGTATGAATAGGAGGTAAAAAAGGCAAGAAGGTGAATGTATTTCTGTGAATTCATGGTGACCTACCTCTGATGGAAGAGTTTCCATAATGGCAAGGATTTGGGAGTTACCACCACTAGCAATAGTGGTAATTTTAAAGGCATGATTATTATAGCAGCCCATGGTTGGAAGCCAATTTATGTCAACTAAGATAATGGTGATAATGATGCTAATGACCATTAGGCCCATAAGGAGCACAAGATGACAAAACAAGAAAATGCATCAGATGTGAATTGGATGATAAGGTCAATAAAAAGATATTTTGATGGTGCATAATGGATTTATTGAGGTGACCAATTGGATTGAGGGTGACATGTCCACATGAAAAGGTAAGTATACATGACCATTTCAAGTGGGAAGACTGTTTAAAGGAATCAATGACATCGTATGACCTTCCCCATCATTGGAATATCAAATCATGTTGGTGAGGAAGAATGGTCAGGTATTCTATTTAAAGAATCATGATAAGGATGAATGTCTATCATTGAGTCATTTGGTTTTGTAGGTTATAGAGAGTGTAGATAACTACACAAGGTTGATGATATAAAACAATGGAAACAATGGTGGAGATGATCAACAACTCCCATGACCTGAAATAATCAATATGGTGAATGTGTGAATCTACTAAATACTATAACATGTAATGGTAATAATGGAAGTACTATTAGATCAACAATAAGAGGAAAGGCACCCATGACCTGAGCTTGATCCTAAACTCTTATTTTTGTAGTAATAAATAAGGTGGGAAATTCACTATGAAAGATGTATGGTTGGAGAACATGACTATCGACCTGTCTATGGAGGGAACCCTCACTATCCAAGGGGATGTGTGTTGAGGAAATAACCAATGGTATCTATGCGAGTAGAATAACCAAAATAGAGGGATGTGATGGTTGTGATAGGCAAGAAAGATGAAATACTCAGAGTAGAATATGATTCTCATCCTCTGGGGATGAATGTGGGAGAGGAGAATAGAGTATACCCTTTAGTGGTTGTTGAGATAGAGAATGTTATGGATGTTAGTTCAGGGATTAATCCAATAGAAGGATGGTTAAATACAAATCCAAAGTCACCAGATAATCAGTCTAATGCTTAGGTAGTAAAATAATGTATACATGTGTGTTAGGCAATGTGTGTGTACTTTGAGGACTATGTATGTGTCATGTGACTCCTCGCACCCTAAATAAAATATTATATAGTTTGTTGTAAACATGTCCAAAATGTGTTGGATATCACTGGTTGAATTTTTTCATGCTTAAGATTTTGTGGATATTTATGAATGTTATGTTTATGGTTATGATTGGTATGGTGATGGTTGTTGTAATATTTCTTAATGTAAAAATGATGATTAAGGTTATTGTAATATTGGATGGTAAAATTTGTGATGAAAACATCAACCAAGCACATTAAGATGAGAAGATGGAATGATGCTTTGTTTTTTATAAGGACTGAAAATGAGCTCGAAGTGGGATTGACTTAATGAATATAATCCCTTCAAACACTTTGCATAAGTGGGTGTTAGTTTACAAAAAAGGTTTCTTGATCACAGGGTATCAAGTAAGCTCTAAATCCTTTGATTTATAGATAGTATAAAAGGAAGATGGGTGATAGGTGGTGTGAAAGGTAATGGTGATATGTATGATAACCTCATGTGAATTAGTTTACCCTTTCTATAGGTGGCCTAAGAATGTTAATAGACAAGTCCATGTCATATGCTAGATGTAGACTGATCAATGTAAGAAGTCTACATGTGAAAGCCGATTGTAGCTTTAGAATTTTTGTGATAGTGGGTTTTTTTCTTTATTATTGTATATGGGAAGCTATTTGATGTAGGAAGCTTCCATGAAATTGCTTTACTTTTGAAAAAGTTAACTTAGCCATCCTTCAAGGGATTGGTCTAAGCTTATTGGCTTTGTTTTAATGTTATTGATAGTTGTCCTTCAAGGGAATAGTCTACCTTACATGTGGTAATTTTTATTTTGTTTTTAGGCAACTATCCTTTGAGGGAGCAGTCTTTAATGATTAAGATATTGACCTAATTAATTGTTGCAAGATTGAATGTGTTTAGACATGGACCAGTCTAATTAGGTTCAGAGGTTTACCTTTATGAGGGCAAAACTTTACACAAGAAGGTCAATGATATGTGAAAGTGTGTGGTTTTGAAAGACAATTACCATAGGATTACATCTTGTTAGAGATAAAAAGTATCCATGAGAACCATGCTATGGGTAGAGCTATGGTACCCATATTTAGGATTAGGCCATGACTGTGATGGTTAATCAAATGGTTTTATGTTGTAATCAATTGTCCTCAAAAGGGAAGGAGGAAGGTAGGTGAAAGTTAAAATCTCATAGTCAAGGGATGAGCTTAAGTTAGACAAACAAGTGAGCTTGATCCTTCTTTAACATAAAAATGGACACAGATGTGAAGCATTGAGAGGCTCAGGTTCTAGTTTGACTTCAAGAGAGGAAAAATGATAAGATATTGATCCATACTTATGGGTGATGATGTAGGGTCCAAACTAATTAAAAGTAAATTTATCTCATTTACTCTTCTCCATGTTGGTCACATGGTTTTATTTTAGGATGAGATCTCCAATATTAAAATCTCATTATTTGAGGTGCTTGTTATAAGTACATGTGATATGTTTTTGATAGATACAGATGTGGGTGAGAGCTACTAAATGACACTCATCAAGTAACTCAAGTTGAGTTAAATGATGTTGACAAAAATCTTCCTCAGAAATGAGTTCCTTCAAATATATGTGAAGAGAGTGGATTTAGACTTCAAGAGGTAAGACTGCCTCTGCTCTAAAGACTAGAGAGAAAGGGGTAGCACTAGTATAAGTTTGAATGCTAGTGTGATATGTCCATAAGGTGAATGGGATGTGCAAGTGCCAATCCTAAACTGAAGCACTGATAACTTTAATTAATATTTTGGTGAGGGTTTTATTAGAGGCTTCTACTTGTCCATTTTCTTATGGTTGATAAGGTGAGGAAAATCTTAAATTGATGATAAATTCATCACATAAACCTTGGACTTATTTATTATTGAAGGATATACCATTATCGGTGATGATCTTATGAGAAACACCAAAGCGGTAGATGACATGGTATTTGATAAAGTCAAAAATCTTTTTCACTTTTGTAGAGATTAAGGAAATAGCTTCCACATACTTGGTGAAGTATTCAATAGCTATGAAGATGGAGCTATGTTGTTATGAATAATTGGGGTTAATTTCCCCAATGAGATCGAGCCCCTATTGAGAGAAAGTCCAAAAGTCCTTAGATACTTGGAGGCTATTAGCTAGAGCATGATGTAAATTAGCATCATGTTGACATTTAACACAACTTTTTACATAATCATGATAGTCTTGGTTAAGGGTGGGCCAATAGTAGCCAAGGCAAAAGATATATTTAGCGATCATTAGGCCGTTAAAGTGTCCCCCACAGATCCCATCATGTGTTTCTTTGATGTCATAGGAAGCTTCATGGTTATGTAGGCAATGAAGAAGGAGACTGTCAAAACCATGCTTGTAAAGGATTCCCCCTAGTATGGTGTAATGAGAGGTACTATGAATAAAATCTCTTTGAGCATTCCTAGACAGGTTGGGAGGAACAATGCCTAGGTTGAGGTAGTTGAAATTTTGGTCAAACTAAAACTCGGATGGGAATTCCTCTACATTACAAATGGTAGAGAGGTTGGATTGACCATAAGAGGGTGTGGTAAAATGATGAATGGTGACAAATATTTTGGAATTGGAAGGGTAAGAAGGGATCTGAGAAGTAAGGCAGGCCATTATATCCATAAATTTATTGGTAGATTGGGGAATGGATTAAATTAGGTAATGTTTGAATGATTTTAAGAGTTCATCAACTAAAAGTTTATATTTTATAAAGATATCATTCTTATATTGATAGGATCCATTGACCTGGTTGACCACAAGCTGGGAATCACTAAAGACATGAATTGCCTTAATTCTCAAGCTTTGATCAGTTTGAAGACCTATCACTCGGGCTTCATACTCAGCCATATTATTGATGCATTTAAATTCAAGTTTGAAGGAGAGAAGGGGTTCATGATCGAGAGGAATGAGAATAACTCTGGCACCCCCTCTTTTTTGGCATTTTGAGTCATCAAATAACATGGTCATTTGGTAGTTTATGTCATCTTATTGAAAAAGAGTCACAATAGACTCATCCAAAAAGGCAAAAGGAGGTGGTTGGTTATTTAATAAAGGATCTTCAGCCAATTGACTAGTAATGACCTAACCTTTAATCAAATTTTATTGGAGGAATTCAAAGTAAAATTTAGCTAAGAGCATGAGCCACTTAGCCATACATTGATTTTGATATGGTTTAGAGTACATGTATTTAAATGGGTCAGTATTAGTGATGGCATAGGTTTTATGGTTAAGAAGGTAGTGGTGGAGTTTAGTGACCATGAAGGTCAATGCTAAGCAGAGTTTCTTAGTGTGTGTATACTGAGTCTCATATTCTACAAGTGTATGGTTAATGTAGTATACAACTTATTCTTTGTGTTGTTCATCTCAGTGAGCCAAAATTCCCCCTAGGTAATGGTTGGTGGTAGAGATATATAGGTATAATAGGTGGTCATCCTTAGGAGGGGTGAGGATAGGTGATGATAAAAGGTATTGTTTAAGTGAATCAAAGGTATTTTGACAATAACTACTCCATTTTAAAGAGATATCCTTCTTCAAAAGGAGATGGAAAGGTTGGCATTGATCTAAAAGTTGCGAAATGAAATGGAAAATGGATTGAATTTTTCCATGAAGGTTGTAGTCCTGGTTAAAGTTGGTTGGGGGAGGCATGTCCAAAATTGCTCTAACTTTAGCAGGGTCTACATTGATTCCATGAAGAGAGATGATAAAGCCAATAAGGTTTCCTAAAAAGACCCCAAAAATGCATTTTTGGGGATTAAGGCAAACATGATAATGGATGAGGTGCTCAAAAATGATTATAATAATAGTCAAGTAATATGTTTGGAGTTTGGATTTCTTGAGAAGGTCATCCACATAGTCTTCTCCAATTTTATGGATGATATCATGAAATATATAATTCATGGCACATTGATAGGTTGCACCAACATTTTTTAACCTAAAAGGCATGACTCTATAGAAAAAGGTCCTCCAAGGGATGGTACAGGTGCTTTTATGTTGATGTTCAAGAATAATCAAGATCTGATTATAACCCAAAAACCCATCCATGAGAGATAACATCTCGTGACAGGCTATAAGATCAACAAGCTACTCAATGCTAGGTAGAGGAAAGTCATCCTTGGGGTAGGTGAGGTTAAAATCATGAAAGTTCACATAAATATGAAGACCCCCATTAGACTTGGTGATAGGGATGATATTTGAGACCCATTGAGGGTAGTTAATGGGTTGAATGAATTTTATAGATAAGAGATGTTGAAGCTCCTTTTTTATGATAAGGGCTATGCAAGGGTGCATGCATAGAAGCTTATGTTTTATAGGCTTTACATCATGATGACTAACTATGTTATGGGAAGTAATGGCAGAGTCAATCTCAGGCATATCATTGTAAGACCAAGTGAATGTTATGCTAAGGTCTTGGAGGAAAGAGGAGAAATATTGAAGTTCTTAGATATTCAATGATTGGCCTAATTTGACAATGCAGAGGTTATCTAGAGTACCTAAGTTACTATCAATGGTAGATTCATTCAACATAGTTAGGGCTTCAGGAGGAAGAGATTTATGGATAAAATAATCCCCCACACTGAGGTAGGTAAGAATGGAATCATCATCTTGATGTTAGATGGTGTTGATGGTTGGAGAATCATTCTCTACCATTTTAGGATGTACGAGTGGAAGGAATTTGGTTTGGCCACCCTTTTGGTAGATGAGAGAGCCCAAACTTATAGCACTGATCAAAAAAATTTAGGAGGGATAATATCAGGGTCTTAAGGTGGAGAAAGTGGTTGGGTTGGCAAAGATGGGATATCTTCCTCTATGGTGGCAATGGGTTTGGGTGAATTGGTGGATTCTTGAGGCAGTTCATACCCAAGGCCAAGTGACTCATGAGGTTACAAATTTTTGAGATGGGGTAACTCATGAGGCCCTTGTTCATAGCAACCAAGGCCAAATCCTTTCCAAGCACATATATGAATATATAACTTAACAAACTCTAGTTTGCTAAGATAGGAAAAGTTAGAGGTAAATGGTTGGATGAATGATGTAATGGTAGGGGCTAGAAGTGGCTAATCAAATTCCCCATAAATGAAATTCATTTGATGGTTAGGGATACCAATGGGGATGATGGTTCCAATGTTAGGGTTGTAAGAAGGGTCATGTCTAAGATTCTCATATTCTTGGGGGGTAAGGAAAGCATCTAAAACTAAGGGTCTATATTCCCCAAAATAAATATGTTGGAATGTGGTTGTCATGGGGTCTTCTATAGGAATCTAGGAAGAGGGGATAGATGAGCTAGTGGAAGCTTCATCAACATTAGGTGTGGACATGTTATGGGTTTTGGTTGGTAAGGTTGTGTTGTTGATAGATGGTTGTGCAGTGGATAAAGGAGTAAGAAGGACATCATTGGGCCAATATGTCATATTTTAAGATGTAAAAGGACTAGGGTCAGCTTGGATAGTCAAAACTTACCCTTCATGTTCAAACTTGATACATCAATGTAGGGTATAAGGGACACAACTCATGGTATGAATACAAGGGCGTCTGATTAAAAATTTTATTAAAACTCTCATTCTAAAACATAAAAGAGTTTGATAATAGTATGAGGCCCTACACAGATGTGGAGGATAACTATGCCCAAAGTGGTAGCCATAGTATCATTGAAAGAATGAAGGACCACTGAGATTTTAGACATGTTTTTTGGGTAACTACAATTGGTCATAAGCATGTGAAGAGATAATATTGATGATATCTCCCCCATCGATCATCACCCTTTTAATGTAGGTTTAATTGATGTCTATTGTAATGAAGAGGGAAGGATCAGGGTCTTCTAAATGAACAAAAGGTATTTTTTAATTCTTTAAGGTGATAAGGTTGGAATTCTGAAGGGTACCAACAAAAGTGTCTAGAGGCTGAGGATCATTGGGTTGGACCTTGATGGATTTTAGAGCCACTATGAGTACTTGACAGTGCTAGGGAGAGGTAGAGATTAACTCATACAAGCTCATCTTTTTTGGAGTTTGGTGAAGTTTCCTGAGGATAGATTTTTGGATGGATATTGCATATGGGTTAGAGTATGGAGGATTAGATGGGGAGGCACCTAAGATAGACACATTGGGTTTGTTTGAAGATGGAGAAGGTTGGGTATTATTTGCTTGGGAGTTAAAAAAGGGGTAAGTATAAGGAATAGATGCCTTATCTTCCCTTTATCCTTTTGTTGGGCCCAAGATTGGGTAATCATGTGAATAATGTAGATAAGAGGGTTCTCTGGACTAGATGGTTGCTTCAGTTCCTCATCTTCACTTTTGGGTGAGATCAAAGATCGGATTGGTTGAGTCAGTGGTTAGATTGGCAATAGAGATGAAGGAAGTTTGTTTGATAATAGATCATCATCTTCATATAAGTTATGAACAAGTGCTTGGAGAGCTTTATAGTTCTCGGTCTCATGTCTTGGTGGCCTATGATATGTACATATCAAATTATCATTAAACCAAGAGGGTTTGGTATGTGAAGGGTCAAAGGGTTTGATGGGTGGTAAGATCAAGGAAAAAATTTATAACAACTATTAGAGAATGGTTAAGTAATATTTGACTAAAGGTGGTAGATGGTTATTGGTTTTTGCTTTAGGTGTTTAAGTGGGAGGTTATGTGGATGTAGGTTTGGTGGTAGGTATCTTGGATAAAGTGATATGCTTGGTTGATGGTTTTGGTTTAGGCATGATGGTTGACGGGTTGGTGGTAAAGGAGGGCAAGGTAGGTAACTTAGGAATTATTGGTGTAGTGAGGAAAGGTGTTTTAGAAAGCAAGTATGAAGGTGTGACCAATAAAGGTGGTAGGGTTTTGGTAAAAATGATGGACTTTAAGGTAGAGGGTTGGGGACCTAGAATGGAGGGTAAGGTTGAGGGAGGTAAAATTTAGGGTTTTAGGCCCTTTGGTGATTTTACCTATTTGGTTGTTTTAGTTGTTGGTTTTGGAGGGGATTTGGTCACTTCAGTTATCTTGGTGGCTTTATGTTTTTGAGGGTCAATCAATTTGGATGAAGTTTTGGTTGGTTGGGTGGAGGTTTTAGTTGGTTTATAAGGTCTAGGTTATAGTCTATCAAAGAAGGGGTTAGAAGTTCCAGTTTGGTTCCCTTACCTTTATTTGGACCTATAATAGAAGGTTTTGTAATTAAAGGTTGGGTAGATGGAGTCATCTTCTCTTGTGAGATAGATTCCAAAGAGGGGGTGGATGGTTCTGCAATTGGGGAAGTAGGTGTGGTATCCTCTGATGGAGGTGTGGATATGGTTGATTCCTTTGTTAGGGTATCCAAAGGAAAAGAAAGCAGTCTTTTTTTTCCATTGGGGGAATGGGGAAAGAAGCGGTAAAGGTAACATTTCTTTCATCAATGGGTTCACTAGTAACCATATTAATAGTATGTGTCTCCTGAGATTATTCAAGTTTATTTTCATGATGAGGGGTAGAAGGAGCATGATTAGGGAAAGGTTTACAAAATATGTCAAGGGTTTGGTTCGATGGCACATTAGGATTATCTAATGTGAGCTCCCCTTTGTGAACGAGGGATTGGACAAGGTCTTTAAAGGTATTGCACCTATTGATGGCATGTCCTATAACTCGGTGAAAAGTGTAATAGTCATTCTCATTATACCAACCAAGCATGGGGAGAGAAGCATCAAACTGTTGGGGTGGTTTAATTGGTGGAAGTAAGATGATATTGGCTTTTATTAACTTTTCCAAAATAGAAGGATAAGGCTCCCCAAGTGGAGTTAATAGCTTATGTTTATTCTAAGTTTGGTTCCTTTGATTTTAATTTAGATAGTTAAAGTGGTTGGAGGTTTGGTTCCTTGGGTTATGTTGGTTGGTAGATGGCAGAGGTGCAACTTTGAGGACAATAGTGTTGGTGGTGGCTTTGTTCTTAGAATTGGTATTGGTTGGGTTACTTAGTTTGGAAGAAGAGGGCTCATGGGTTTGTAATTTGGGTTCTTGTTCTTCAACTTTAATATTCCTTCATAAATGGCTATGTTCTCTAGTTTATGATCCATGGTAAAAGCTTCATCAAATGTCCAGAATCTTTGGACACACAATGTGGATGAAATGTGTTTTGCACATGATTGGGCAAAGAGCTCTATAAGCTTAAGTTGAGGCAATGAAAAAGAAATTTGGTTGATTAGGCTCCTCTAATGAGCCATGAAATCAGAAATATATTCATCTTCAAATTGTCAAGTGGAGTAGAGGTAGATAATAGAAAATTTCTTGTATATATTGATCAAAAAGTGATCCAAAAAAATTTGGGCTAGTTGGGTGAAGGAGAAGATGGAGTGTTCTGGGATGGCACTATACCAATCTAATGTTGGTCCAGATAAGGACATAGAAAATGTATGGAGGAGAAGAGCATCATCATGTAAAATCAAGTAACATGAGTGCCTAAATGCTCTTAAATGTTTTTAGGGGTCTTGATTTGAACTTTAGAGAATTTTGGCAATTTCCATTGTGGAAGATATGGTCAAAGAGGGACAGATGGATGGATGGGTTCATAGAAAATTTGGTCATAAGATATAAGGTTATATGATCCTGAGATGGATGACTCAAGGGTGGTCATTTTCTCCATTATCATTTTGACCTAGTCCATTTGGGGTTGTTGGGTTGGATAGGTATATGACACGTTTTGTTGGGGCTGGGTGACATGGGAATAACTAGTGGATGGTTGGGATGATGTCATGTGTGTGTGAGGTCACGTAAGATTGGGTGGAAGGTGAAGGTATGTATACTTGTGTGTTATGAATATATTGATAAGATGTCATGAGTATGTTGGAGGGTCAATGTTAGGGGGTTTTTTATGGCATCAAAGTGATTAGTGGGTTAGTTGGTTAAAGGTGTGTAGTGACCAAAGTGCTTATAAGGGGATGTGTTTTTGGTATGGAGAGTACCAAGTTTTGAAAAGGGGTTGAGGTTTGTATATTGGTTAAGCTAAAGGGTATGGTGGAAATGGGTGTGGAAGACACCATGCCAGAAAAAAGGGTAGAAGTGACAAGGGGTAAAGTTGAACCAATGTTAGAGGTATTAGATGGGGTAATAGGTGTTTGGGTGATGATGGTAGATGGACTAATAGTAATAGATGAATCTTGGATAATAGAAGGGTGGGATGATGTAACACCAACCATAAGGTGGTGTGGCATACCATAGGGTGGGATCCATGAGAGGAACCAAAGTCATATAAATATGACAGGTTAAGGTATTAAGATAGTGTTGTAAAGTAATTGGATTGTTGTCCAGAACGGTGGCAAAATTTGAATCATCTTCAGAGACTATTGTAAGTACCGTAGGTGGGGGAGAATGGTGTAGTGAAGCATGGGGTGATATATCAATGTCTAAGGTATAATCCATGGATGAGAACAAAGAATAAGATGGTGGTGGGTTGTTTTGGTTTTTCACTTATTGTCTGGTTAAGACCATATGAGAAATTTAGAAATAGATAATGAACCTCTTTCCTCACATAATGAGCAAATAAATAAAAACCCAAAACAAACAAAGAACACATTAAAAGTGCAATTACTCCTAAGATTTATTTTAAATCACTTTTGGCTTATGCCTTAAAGAATGTGAAAGGGGAAATTGGCTTGTAAGTCAGGTACTACAAAAGTCATCTAAGGATGGTTTTGGGTTTAATTTTGGTGCTCAATTAATTTTCACTAGATCAGGTACATGGTTTGGTATTGGAGACTTACTCCCCTCACTTCATGGTCCCATAGTTACTGTGGGCACTTATCCAATATATACCATTTGTCTATAGTTTATACTCCATTAGAGAATGGAGTGGATCCTTTCCTTGGTGATGAAATTGAAGTGGGATCACTGCTTAGGGTAAGGTGATCCAAAGGGTGATAAAATCCCAATGGGCCTTGTCTCAAATAAGTTTTGATGTTTAATTTATGTGTGTGGTTTAGTAGTGTAACATATGTGTGCTATGATTAATTAATAATGCATTTAACTAATCTAGGTGAGTTAATCATTAAGTAGGCAATACCATGAATGCACTTAATTTTAACCCAAAAGAAGAGTTTGGTGTCTTTTCAAGCAAAAAAAGAATAGATAAAATGCACTTAAATGTTGGATTTAAAATGCAACGTATCCCTAAGATAAATGTTCTTTTGATGTTTTATAAATGTAAAAAAAAGAGTGAAAATTTTTACTTTTTTTATTTTCTAAATTTCTAGAACAAAAAAAACTAAAACTTATGTTTCAAAAGAAAGAAATGCTTAATTTTTAAAAATTCAACTACATCTAAATGTCATTTTACTAATGCAACTAAATGTCTTAAAATAGATAATGAACCCAATAAAACTCAAGGGTCCCACTGGGTGTGCCAAAATATTTCTATCAATTTTTTTTTGCTTTTTTAAATTTTTTTGAAAAAAAAGAAAGAAACTAGGAATAGGTGTGTAGAAAAAACCTATTGAATGTGCACGCATTAAGTCCAGATGATTATGGATAAATCCTCTTTGTCTTGGGAGGATGATCTACAAATAAGAAAACACTATAAAAAAAATTGTTTGTTAGACAAGTAGATGGGTGGATTGTCTAGAGTGAGCTAGATCCTAGAAGTGAAAGCTTTTTAGGAGGCTATTAATCCACCTGCTTTTAACACTTAATTTTGATAGATAAAAATGAAAGAAACATATATTTAAAATATAAAATTAAAATTAAATACAAAAAACAACTTAAAATCTAATTAATTAAAATTAAATGCTTTGAAAAGATGATTAAACTAAAATAAACAGTTTGAATAATTAAAATTGCTGAAAATTAGTTAAAAATAAGGTTTTAGTTCTTGGTTTGGTGATTTGGCAAGGGTCAAAAGAGTGATGTGGTTGGGGTTGTAAAATAGTTGATATGGCAAAGGTTTAAGAGGTGAATGTTGAAAAGGATAAGGCAACAAATGATTAAGGTGGCAAAAGGGTAAGGGGATAAAGAGAGTGAAGATGGTAAAGAGGAAAATGGGAGAAGAGGTAAATGGACAAAGGGGAAAGGAAAATGAAGAGGCTAAGGGGAAAAGATATGGAAGCCAAGAGAAGAATAATGCCAAAGGGTGGGTTTGGAAGCCAATAAATAATAGGTCAAGAGGGATAAGAATTTAAATTACAATAAATAAAACCAAGGTCACCTTCCAAGCTTGAAGAAGAATGTTGATAAAGATGTTGGTGTTGATGTTGTTGAAGAAATTTTGATAGAACTCTAATGCTTTGGCTCTTTCTTCTTCCAATATGATGATGACCTCTAAAATGATGATGACCTCCAAGATTATGACCTCCAAGGTGATAACCTTCTTCATAAACCTGCAACAAAATATTGATAACCAAAGACTAACTTCCAGATTAACCTTTGGTGAAGGATAGGGGGAGGTATTTATAGCATTTGATGTTGAAAAATATGCCAAAAGAGTGAAATAGTGAAGCAATTTGAATTTTTTCAAGTGGGGCTCATAAATAAGTCAAAGATGAGGTTGTTAGGATTCTCACCTTGATCATAAGTCTTCCATTTAGGTTGGTGTGTCTCCCACCTTGCACATGAATCTAATTTTGAATGGAAATCATGCACATGGGTTTAAATGAGACCAAAGACTTCTCCCCATATTTTCTTGATTTTACAGATTCACTTAAAAGGGTGGCACACTAAATTTGGTACCATTTTCCATGTGAGGGATGAAAATTCCAAGGTGAGGTTGTGGAATATTCCCATTTGGGTTGAGAAGTCTTCCTCTTTGCCCTTAAGGCCAACTTTGAATGGCGAATTATGCACATGGGTTTGAAAGAGTCTTAAAGATGTCTTATCTTTTCTTGCTTTCACACAATCATTTAAAGGGGTGGCATACCAAATATGGTGCCATTTTTCATGTGGGGGATGAAAAGTTCAAGGTGAGGTTGTGAAAGATTCTCATTTAGGTTGGAGAGTCTCTAATTTGAGCTAAGAAGTAAAAAATGAGTGCCCTTTGTCTTTTCCAAAGTCTCAAAGAAGTAGGTATCTCTTTTAAAGTCTAATTTCATGTGAGAATACAAAATATATGTTGAATGATGACCCCTTAAGGGGAAATTTGCCACATTTCAAAGGGGGACTTTGTGATACTGAAATGAGATCATTACACACTTTGGAAAAAGGTCCTAAGTAGGGTATGGTATCCCACATCAAGCCACATCACTCCTGAGCCATGTCACTTGTCATATCACTTGCCATGTCACATGTCATGTTGTCATGAATAGTGATAGTGAGTCCCACAGTGAATAGTGATAGTGAATAGTACTTTCAAATAGTGATTTTGAATGATATTATGTGACTACGAGAATAATTATTTTTTTGGGTTAATGGGGGTTTTGGGAAGGTTTAAAAAATTTAAAGGTTCTTGAGGTATTTAGTCATCAAAAACTATAAGTGTATAGTGTTGACGCAGAAGATTGCACCCTTGGCAGGAGGCCGAGGTCTTGCCTTCTTCACGCAATAATGGAAACTCCCCTCTCGCCTGTGGGATTGGTAAAGCTAGAGGGGAGAGTCTCTAGATAAGGGCTAGTTCCCTTTGATGCATCATGTTGTTTCCAGCAAGTGCAAAACACACATATATATAGATATAATAAAGGGGGGGATGAAAAGGGAGAGATGCAGGAAAAACAAACCTACTCTAAAAGAGGTGATGCACCAAAATAAGTCGACCTTCACACATCCACTCTCAGAATCAGACAAATACATACATACACTACACACTTGGCAGAAGGACCAAGCTGCAAAAGATTGGTAGGGAGGCTTTCATGAAAACACAAGAAACAAAAAATCATTGAGGCACTGTGAAATGCACACTGTAAGTAACTCCTATTCTAGTCTTCTCAAATGTCAGCTCTTCTCCTTTCAGCTACAGAAATGGTGCCTTGTAGATAACAGGTCTACTGGTGTTGACCCTGTGAGAGCATCAAGAAAAAATGACTGGACACAGTTAAACACTCAAGACACTCTGAAATATCTATCCAAATGGAGGTAAAAAATTGTGTTTATTTGATTCAAGGGAAATTTTGCCAGGGCTATGCCTTACAAATGTGGAAGAACCGATTCTTCTCAAAAATAAGAAGTTACAATATATAGAAGAAAAGGAGAAAGAAACGTGGCACTTCTTTGACAAGTTGGCCTGTCGCATCCCATTGGAAAGAAGAAAACACTATTGTGTTGTCATCATTCTAGAAGAAGCCTGCTGGAACCATGATGTATAATCACCAAATTTGACTTTGGCATTCGAGCTTTAATGTGGAAGCATGGATCGTGCCTCTTTTATGCCAACAGATTGAAATTTGTCCCCTTTTAAATGCACGAGCCGTGTTACTTGCTGTTTGCACCATTTGGGGACTATCAGGCAATAAATCACCTACACTTTGCCACTTGGACTACCTTGTCACTTATGTGCCATATCATTTCTCCTTGATTGTCATCTGCAATTTGTCTTTTCTCAATTTTGTTTTTCTCACTCTTTCAGCCCCCGAGGGTGATCTCTTAGTTGGTCGCTGCATTCCTTGGGCTTTTCCATGCTTGATGCTCAAAAAGTTCAAAAAAATAAATGGCTAGTTTATTGCATTAAAATTAACAGCCTCTGGGACGTCACCATCCTTGATAAAAGTCATCAGGTCTTTTCCTTTGAACTACGGCCTCCTTGAACTAAACCCGTTGAACCAAAATGGTTCAACAGCTCAATGGTTCAACCAAGCACGCCGATGAGCCTTTGAACCGAAGTCGATGAACTTTCCACCTTTGAACCATTGCCTTTGAACCAAGACCATTGAACTTTCACCTTTGAACCATTGAACTCAGCTATGAATTGAATCCATTGAACCTACTGAACCTAAAATGAATTGGCCTTAAATAGCAGGGGAGAAGTTGACTGAAATTTTGCCTATGGGAAAAATTGGTCAACAGATTGGCGAATCACAGGGGAAGCATGCTTGCTATGCTTTAAAACTCAGTTTCCTTAAAATCCATTGGGCCCAGAGTCAGGTGTAGCCATGAAAGAATTAACAACAGCCCGAAAGATTGAGAATCAAACATGAAGCTTTTACCCCTAAGCAAAGGGAAACACACAAGGCTAAAAACACTGCCTGTGCAAACTACACTTAGGGAAAGCAAGAAAGAAACTGAAAACAAACTATTATGTATAGCTAACTGGGAAAATTTGCCTCCCTCCTGGATCAAAGAGAAAATTTCTTAAGTCCCCTTCCTGGCAAGAAGACTTATGGTGCCAGGCAAGTAGCTAAAGGAAAATGAGATTTCGTGACCTGCTCCTCTTGCCTGTCACCTGAGTTGGCTGGAATTTGAGTGGATATTCAAACATGATCCCAATGTATACATACTATATTTGTTCTTGGGAGCTTGCCTCCTATTGGTTCTTCAAGCTGGTGTTTCCCATCAAGAAAAAGATTATTGCTAGCTCATCACCATAAGCGCCTTGATACGCACCCTTCACTGGCTTGCTCTCCTTTGCCTCATGCTTGGGTTCCATGGTATGGCCATCTTCCTTGATGATTTCAAAGAAGATATCTTCAAATTCACCAACCTCCTGGAGGGATAAATCTAAAAGACTGCAGCCTCCTTGCATGCTTGTTAGAACCCCAATGTTGTCTTCTTTACTCTTATCCAGCTCATAGCCTCCTTGAAGAATAATGTAGCCTGCCCCGATGACCTCAAACAAATCATTCAAAGCATGAACAAGGGATTGTCCATGCTCCTCCATGTCACCTAAAGTGATCTCCTCCTCATCTGTACTCATGAGGTCTCCTTGGTCAGTCATGAACCGAGCACACTCTTCTTCGTTTGTTTCCTTTCTGACCCAAGATTCCACTATTTGCTTCCAACTCGTGACCTTGGGATTGGAAATTTCCCCTTGTGAATAAGGAGTAACTTTAACCTCTTCAAGGACCTGAGTTGGTTCATGATGTTCCTTCTTCCAGCTTGGAATTTGGAGATCATGTTGAAAGACTTGAGGAGGTTGGGGAAGATTTGGGAGGGTCTGCTCATGTACAGGAAGAGTTGTCTGAGAAGAGGCATGCTAGAAAGCTAGGTGCACAGGATTGAGGGTAGGATCGATTGATGCATCAAATGAGCCAAAAAGATCAAGTGCCATCTGATAGAAAGGATTTGGCATACAAGAGGGATTTTTCTCTAGAATAGGAAGGGGTAGACCTCGGGCCAAAACTTCTTGATTTTCATCCCTCCACTTTACCAACACTTCATCAACACTAAAATTAGCTTGTGGATTGGTGGAAGGGGTGTCTTTTGGCATCAGCTCCTCTGCAGGGTCTAAAAGCTCCATCTCTCTCTCTCCCAGCAGTCTCATCTTAGCCTCTAATTCTTCAACCCGCTTAGCTAGATAATCCTCATTTTGTACCTCTTAGGGCTCGTGGAAAACACCATAGAGATGGGGAGTGCCTGAAAATTGCCGTGAAATGCAAGGAGCCTCCTGAAGAAGGGTGGAGGGAACTTGAAAAGGACTAACCTGATCTTGTACCTCACACTCTTGGACAATGTCTTTTGCCCCCTTTCTGTTTCGTGACTCAACCACTTGATTCCAACTCAAAAAATTCAGACTGGGCATCTCCATTGGGGTTGATGAGGCCATAATGTGAGAGGGCAGTGAAGATTTAGATTCCACTTCCCTTGCTACCAAAATAGACTGTTGCATCTGAAGGTTTGCCAACTCGATCTGTCTATCAAGATTAGCCTTAAACATAAGATTTGTCATTTCGAAACTCTCTTCAATGCAATTGGGGAAAGTACTTTGACAAGCTTGATTTGGCTTATAAGCAGGGGTTGTATATGACTGATATGATGCTTGGGGCAGTGAGTATGCAAGTTGATAGACTTGGTAAGGCTACCTCTCATAAATACTTAGCTTTTCCTCCAAAGATGCAATCAAACTGCTCACATCCAGCATCTCATTTGAAAGCCTGTGCCAATTCGCTCTTTCAATGGGAGTCCATTCCTTCTTAACCTGATTTAGTGCATTTCTCACTTGATAGATGACATGATCAGGAACTTTTTCACCGCATCCCCTTCTGGTGTCAAGATCTACTACATATTTTTCGTATCCCAACAGTGCTCGCTTGAAGGCAAAAATGGGTTGATTGGTGAAGAGACTGGGTTGGGTGGGAGCAGTGATGTAATGAGAAGACTGGGCATAAGGCTGATATAACTCATGAAAGGGCTGGGACTAGCCATATTGAAACTGATAAGGATCAACATAAGGCTGGTAAGGATCATAGCCATGTTGGCCAAGGAAAATAGGGTCCATGGCTCTGAATGATGGAATTTACACATACCAGTAAAATGCGTCCTGATGGTACCAAGTTGTTTAACCAAAAAATTAAACTTGGAGTTGCCAGATGCTAGAAATAATCGACTTGCTGTAACAGGACCAGCATCAATCCTGAAACATTACTTCATTGAAAATTGTGTGTCCCACCGGGCATGCTAGAAACTATTGACGCAGAAGATTGCACCCTTGGTAAGAGGCTGAGCTCCTACCTTCTTCATGCAACAATGGAAACTCCCCTCTCACCTATGGGACCGGTGAAGCTGGAGGGGAGAGTCTCTAGATAAGGGCTAGCTCCCTTTGATGCATCGTGTTGTTTCCAGCAAGTGCAAAACACATATATATAGATATAATAAAGGGGGGGATGAAAAGGGAGAGAGATGCAGGAAAAACAAACCTACTCTAAAAGAGGTGATGCACCAAAATAATTCAACCTTCACACATCTACTCTCAGAATCAGATAAATACATACATACACTACACACTTGGCAGAAGGACCAGGCTGCAAAAGACTGGCAGGGAGGCTTTCATGAAAACACAGGAAACAAAAAATCACTAAGGCACTGTGAAATGCACACTGTAAGTAACTCCTTCTATTCTGGTCTTCTCAAATGTCAGCTCTTCTCCTTTCAGCTACAAAAATGGTGCCTTGTAGATAATAGGTGTGCTGGTGTTAAACCTGTGAGAGCATCAAGAAACAATGACTGGACACAGACAAACACTCAAGACATACTCTGAAATATCTATCCAAATGGAGGTAAAAAACTACATTTATTTGATTCAAGTGAAATTTTTCCAGGGCTATGCCTTACAAATGTGGAAGAACTGATTCTTCTCAAAAATGAGAAGTTACAATATATAGAAGAAAAGGAGAAAGAAACTTGGCGCTTCTTTGACAAGTTGGCATGTCGCGTCCCATTGGAAAGAAGAAAAAACTATTGTGTTGTCATCATTCTAGAAGAATCCTGCTGGAACCATGCTGTATAATCACCAAATTTGACTTTGGCATTCGATTTTTAATCTGGAAGCATGGATTGCACCTCTTTTCTACCAACAGACTAAAATTTGTCCCCTTTTAAATGCATGGGCCGTGTTACTTGTTGTTTGTGCCATTTGGGGACTATCAGGCAATAAATCACCTACACTTTGCCACTTGGACCACCTTGTCACTTCTACACCATATCATTTCTCCTTGCTTGTCATCTACGATTTGTCTTTTCTCAATTTTGTCTTTCTCACTCTTTCAGCCCCCGGGGGCGATCTCTTGGCTAGTTGCTGCATTCCTTGGGCTTTTCCATGCTTGACGCTCAAAAAGTCAAAAAAACAAATGGCTAGTTTATTACATTAAAATTGACGGCCTCTAGGATGTCACCGTCCTTGACAAAAGTCATCGAGTCTTTTCCTTTAAACTGCGGCCTCCTTGAACTGAACCCGTTGAACCAAAATGGTTCAACGCTTCAATGGTTCAACCAAGCGCGCTGATGAGCCTTTAAACTGAAGCTGATGAATTTTCTGCCTTTGAACCATTGCCTTTGAACCAAGACCATTGAACTTTCACCTTTGAACTATTGAACCCAGCTATGAACTGAATTCATTGAACTTGCTAAACCCAAAATGAATTGGCCTTAAACAACAGGGGAGAAGTTGACCAAAATTTTGCTTATGGGCAAAATTGGTCAACATATAGTTTTCTAGTGTCTATAGTGACTTCAGCCAAGGCTATAGAGATCAACATATTATGGTCAGAGAATAATTAAGAGCTTACAAGGCTCTAAAATGAAATAATGCCTATTTTCTATTCCAATCACAAATATGCAACAAGTGTAGTACTAACAAACAAAGTTTGGATATAAATTGCACTAAACTCTTTATTTGGGTTAAGTAGCCTTTTCCTTAAAGTGAAACAAACCCAAATCAACCCACATTTTTTTTCAAAACAAAGGTTCTTTCCAGTTTGATCTTGCATTACATAGATTCCAATACTGTGTTTGAATAGCAACTTTGCTATCATAGATCATTAATCAATCTATAAGCTTATTAAACATATTAAGCACACAAAGTATCTTAGAAGTGTATTTGATCTCTATGTAAGGGTTCCTAGACTTGTTGCCTTTATTAGAGTGGTGAAGCAACAATCATCCTTTACTTATTAGTGCACTTAGGATTAATAGATAACCTTTCATTATTGAGATGAGGTAACCTATAAAATAGATTTGAGACAACATGTCTCTTATAAAAAATAGGAGAATGATATAGCTTGATAAAGCCACCAATTTTAACCATAGTAAACCATTCCTTAAAACACACATACATAGTATGTAAGTTATCACAAAAAGGACATCATGGATTTTTTTCAACAATAAGACCACAAGAGATGGGCAATCACCATAAATTCTGACAAATATTAAGAGATTCTTATATATTCTCACTTCCATATTAATTTGGGATATATATAATTTTGCATGTCTATATGAATTCCTTCTTTATAACAAGGAATAGTACCCAAACAATACATTTAAGATTTAAATGAACCTATTATACCAATACACTCTAAATGAGTGAATTTCATTTAATAAGTCAAACACAATACAACCCATAACACATAATTAGAATGTAATAAAGTAAATATATTGGAATGATTCCACACTTTGCCTCTCCAATAAGTGCCCAAAAGATGTTAATGAAGAAAAGACCAATCCAAACATACTTTGCAAAAAATATTAAGCAACCAAAAATCATACTCGTTTGATTCCTTACAATTTCTTTTTCAACTAAACTTGCAATGAGAATGTTAACAACAAGGGTCAACACAATGTTGGGCAAGATTATCCTAGATGGTAACCATTCATATACATTAGCTTGGTTAGGAAGCCTTAACAATAAAATAATATCTTCTTTGATCAGACATTCATTTACTCATAGATGTAATTAACAAAATGAATGCATCTATATACATTCAGTTGTTCCAAATATATAGAAATAACTGTTACACACAATCATGAAAATAGTACATGTTCGGCCATACAAGGTACAATCAACCATCTAAGGATCATAATTTTATCCATTCAACATGTTTATTTTCCATGCCAATGCATACTATAACTTAGTCATTTGAATGCATACATTCATCCATTTAGATTCATAGACATAGTTATTCAATGCATATAGAATCAATCATTCAAATGCATACACTAATGCTTGGATTAAGTCTTTTAAATGCATTCATAGCCATACGAAGGCTACAACTTATCATTTTCAAATGTATGCACACTCAGCCACATGATGAGTGTTTTCATAACCATTAAATGTATGTTTGTGTCCAACCATACAATATATAAAATCAACCATGCCAATGGTATTTTCTCAACCATACAAGAGTGAAACAACTAGCCATTAAATGCATATAATAAATAAACCACACATGAAGATGCACATGCCATTCATGACATATTTAAGCCATGGTTTTAAGGTATGAGATTAATCATGGTAATGCATGCACAATTCAAACAATGTATACATGACCTTCTAAGAATGGTTCAGCCACACCAATGTTTTCACAATTCAAACAAGCATATGTACAATCATTAAATATGAATGAACGGCCATGCGGGCTTTTATACAATATAAATCATCTATTCTAATACATGTTTCCAACTACAGAAAGAGTGCATTAACCCAACTGTTATAATGCTTACATAGGTCATTTAATAACTTGATCACAATGCATACTAAAGATACATACAATCACAAACCTTCCAATGCACAAGCTACAATTTTTATTTCACACATGGCCATACAATCCATCTAAGAATATTCCAACCATATGAATGTATGTATAGGCCAAAAAAATTCATGCATATATTTAGTGCATATAAAAATTAGCCACACAAGGAGAGTTTTCATCACTAATACATTCATGTTTGAAGCCAACCACTCCATTGAGGAATTTTTTCAAACAATTTACATACATCCTCTTCCAAAAAATTTAGCAAACAATTTAGAGCCATTCACTATTGTGAAATTTTTTTCAAACATTTCACACCATCCTCTTCTAAGCGATTTAATCAAATAGTTTCTAGCCATCCACTATTGTAGAATTTTATCAAACAATTCACACATATCCTCTTCTAAATAATTTAATAAATAATTTCCAACCAATTTACTAGGGTGTAATTTTGTCAAATAATTCACACACATTCTCTTTCAAACAATTTTCAGCCATCCATTGTGGTGAAATTTTGTTAAACAATTCACACGTATCCTCTTCCAAATAATTTATCAAATAATTTCCAACCATCCACTATTGGAATTTTGTCAAATAATTCACACACATCCTCTTCCAAACAATTTATCAAACATTTTTTAGCAATCCACTATGGTGAAATTTTGTCAAACAATTCACACACATCATCTTCCAAACAATTTAAAAAATAATTTGCAGCCATCCACTATGGTGAAATTTTGTCAGACAATTCACACACATCCTCTTCCAAGCAATTTAACAAATAATTTTCATCCATCCACTATAGTGGAATTTTGTCAAACAATTTACACACATCCTCTTCTAAATAATTTAAAAATAATTTTCAACCATCCACTATGGTAAAATTTTGTCAAGCAATTCACACACATCCTCTTCTAAGCAATTTAACAAATAATTTTTAGCCATCCACTATGGTAGACTTTTATCAAATAATTCACACACATCCTCTTCTAAGTAATTTATCAAACAATTTATAGATCAAGAATAAACTCTTTAACTCATTAGCATGCAAGAATTTCACCATGTTTATGGCACTAGTTCATATACACATACCAAAACATGAGTATAAGGGTCGGTGCTTTAAACCAAGTATTTATTATCTTACTTGTTATGGTTGAAAACAAAACATATATATAATTTTAACAAAAAAGATAAGACCTTGCCTAGAGAAATAAGATATATATATATATATATATATATATATATATATATATATATATATATATATATATATATATATATATATATATATATATATATATATATATATATCTTATTTCTCTAGGCAAGGTCTTATCTTTTTTGTTAAAATTATATATATGTTTTGTTTTCAACCATAACAAGTAAGATAATATATATATATATATAATTTTAACAAAAAAGATAAGACCTTGCCTAGAGAAATAAGCTTTATATATTAACAAAAAAGATAAGACCTTGCCTAGAGAAATAAGCTTTATTCTTTCCTTAATTCCCTAGCTTGTCTTGGCTTCTCCACCATGCAACATATTTCTCCTTTTTTTTTTTTTTTAAAAGTCAAATTAGAATTTTATTTTTTTCTTGAATACTCAATAAAAAATACTTTCAATATGTGTCTCAAAGGTTAAACAGAGGAGAATAAAACCCAAAAATCATTTTTTTTCTCTCTTTATCATTTAAGAGCAACAAACACTTTTATTTCAAGTTAAAATTTTAATTCGAATAATATCAAATCAGACACTAACTGCACTGAATTATTTTGTCAAACAGTTAGAGAGCAGCCATTAAATCTTGTTAAGAAAGATTTTACAACCATATTCAGTTTATATAAAATAGGGTTTTATATGTGCGTAGATAAATAAGTATATATGCATACATAAATAAGCATATATAAACCCATATCTTATTAGAAACCCCAATTTAATTGGCATAATGTAATTTAAACTAAAATACAAAATTATTTAGGAGGAGGGCAACTTGCCTGAAATCATTGTCCTAGACTACCAACCAAAGTCTTTTACCCATCTTCTTTCATTTCATGGCACCATAAAAATCTCCCTGAGAGTAGTCTTTCATTTCCAAATTCTCCTCTTTGAAATGCAATTAACAGTTATGGGTTTTGTAGGCACAGACATGTCTCCCAATGGCTTCACATGGCATAGCTAGGAAGATTTCTCATTCACCTTCGGCTTTTCCATGGCTGCCATGAATTTATTTTATTTATTTACTACCAACACTTGGCATGGCTACTATGCAACTTAGATATCCATCTGCCATGACATCCCCCTCACTCCTCTTCTTCCAAAAGTTTCTTTCACAAGCTAGAAACCCTATTTGGGCTTCTCCCAAATTGATCTTTTGGTCAATAACACTAATAATAATTTAAAAAAATATAATAGATATAATATTTACCATATTTTGATCTTTATAAAAATCAATTTTCAATGCTAACAATGATTAGTTTAAATATAAACTTAGTCCATTCACGGACTATAAAAAAATCACAATATATTTTAAATTAAATCTTTTAAACTTTGGCAATTAATATTTCTTTATGATTTTTATAATTTCATGCTCAATGCCTTTACAAGGCTTTGAATAATAATACAAACATAAAAAAGCTTAACACATTAGTTATAGAAGACTTATTCATGCAAAGCCTTCACCATAACAACTTAGATCATGACAAAATAAAGTGTCACTTTATAAACCCCACCTTTTGTCCCTCATTATCCTGCATCTATGATTTCCATGCATGTTAAATCACATTGCAAGATCAAATTATAAATTCACACACTTTTGAGTACATGATACATGTTCATGTTCAACTTTCAAACATAATTTATAATTTTTATCTACATATAGTTACAAATTTTACATTTATCAAAGAGGGCATGATACACATTCATGCCATGCTTTTGATACTATTTATTATATACAGACATGGTAAAAGCATGGATGTTCTTCATTTTCCTTAAATCATGCATTTAGGAACAAAATTATAATTGAATCCACAAGCTATATGCATTGGTTGATTCAATTAAAGTACATAATGTATAACTTAAGGTGCAGTGCCATTTAGAATTATAAATGTGAATTCATTATGAATTTCAACATGTTTCACATCTTAGGATTAGAAATACCAACATAATTAACTGAGGTTTATGCATAACTCAATGGGTTTTATTTTATATATAAGTACAAATTCATCTTTGGGATTGATCGCTCTCGAATTCTCCATTGGTTCACATAAAAAAAAAATACACTAATGCTTAAAGGATGCATCATCTCCAAGAAAAGTCATTAAGAGAAACATTGATTTCACACATACATGTGTAATCCTTTCATGTTCTTTTAAATCTTTTCAAATTCAAGTTACATCTTAATTTTTTAGTTTCACATATGAGCACTAACTATGTTTTTACATAATTGTAGGATTTTCCATAAAACACCTTACATGATTTGGAGCTTCTCCCCAGGGCAAAGTGTGTTGTACATGCTTGGGTACTATTTAGTCATTTTGGTCCCTATTTCATTTAATTAATTTGAGTACTTAATCAAAGACATATTCAGCCACCTTGATGTATACTAAGCACTATTATGGACCTATTTATTTTCTAAATTACTATTTTACACCTATAAAAATGTTCTAATGGATAAAACCCCTTCCAAACATCTGTTTGGTCATTCCAGATCATAAAATTCACATGTTTCCTTATAGGATAGGATCAACCAATTGGGTCAATGGTGGTAGTTGATCTTGACCCCTATGAGTCAATCTTGCCCTTAAATCTTCTAAAAACCACTTTTTTAATTTTGAACTCTTCCTTATAGATTGGCCTATATTTTAGGATATATAGTGTGAGGTTTTCCCCATTTGGATTGTTGTAAATGCATACTTAAGTCACGTATTCTATCACTTAGAAATTTAAATACAAAGGCATACTTATACTATTTAACATTAAACAAAACTTCTCTATTCTTCCCAATTTTGATTCAAATCAATTGAAGTAGTCATCAGCGAAGTCCAAGACCTATTTTATCATAGCTAAAAAAAACATGATTAATTATTCAAGCCATCTCTAGATGCATTCATATAGTCAAAGGATCACAATTGCACACAACACTCTAAGTGGGAGAACTACGATTGCTTGATTTTCTTATTGAGATTGTTGGATCCATATGTAACAAACAATCATCATGGGGGTGATTATGGTAAATGCAACCCATTACACCTCGCTAATTATCTAATTACATGTTTTCAATTATTATAATCCCTATTAGGGTTTTAACCTTTGGACAAGATATTTGCACGGTTTTGCATACCTCTGAATGTCAAATCTCTACCTAAAAACTTAATTCAAGTTATCACCTAAGTTCTTAATTTTATGCAAAATTCAAGATTGACTAATTGATGTTAATAGTGGTAGTCGATCTTGACTTAATTGGAAGATCCTAATCTTTTACTAGTCTTAATCATCTTATGGATATTTGCATATTCAACCCTTGTTAGTTTGTTTTAGCTTTCTATTAGTTTTACAGAGTCAAATCTTAGAAAAAAAACAACTAAGTCTGTCAATTCATTTGTAGTTAGATTTTTTTCCTTTAATTACACTCTATTGAATTTAACATTTTGTTTTCATTCTACTTGTCATAAGTTTATTTATAACATTATGTTATATTTCATTCAATTTATCAAAATTAGGGTTAATTCACATATTAATGTGTTAAAGAATAATAGTCTCACCAAGGAGATAAAAATAAATCTCAAAAAATACTTAATAATTTTTAACAAATTTAGAAAGATGTATATGCACTACATCTTTGTATATATAAGTTGAAACACATATGTTTGATTATTAACAATGACCAAAACTCAAGATGTTTTGAGAGAATATTGGAAGTGTATGTGACCTCTTTATGCCAAAAAGTGGGTCACACTATTATTCTTTGACCCTAATCTAATTTTATATTAAATAGTTTGATATTAGATTGCCATTAGTTTTTTCCATTGTTATGATGTTAGATATTAGTTATTGCCATTGCAATGTTGTATTAGTTGAAATGTATGTATAAGATCTCTAACCATGTATTCTATATGAATGTATAAGCTATCTGCCATCACTAATGGAGAGAATAAGTTTTGATATTTCCATGTTAATTATGAATTTGTGTCACCTTAATGGCACCATCACTATTTTTTCTTAATGGCTAGTATCCATATGCATAAGTAGATCTCATAGCCTAATAATGTATGTTGAATCTCTATCGACCTAAGTGATGGGTATTTGTTATTCTCTCTACACCTCAATTGTGCTTTTGAGCATTTACGCTTAAGTGATATATCACGGTTGAGTGATTATTTAAATGTTGTTATCGTGCACTTTTTAGAGGACTAGATATTGCACAAGACATTTAACATCAAAAGATGGAATTAAAAAAAAACGACTAACAAATCACACTTTACAAAGAGGATATAAATCACTTGTATTGCCTAAATACATTTTGATGGTTCCTACAATCCAATTTAGTTTAAAGGACATTAAAATCTATTACCATCATCATCATATATGAACATAGCAATCAATCCATATAATAAACTTAACAATTAGGGTACTTGGTATTCTATCTACACCTCAGTTGTGCTCTTAAGCATTTTCACATAACTGATATATCAATGTTGAGTGATTCTTTAAATGTTGGTATTTCACTGTGTAGGACTATATATTTTTCCCAAAACATTAATGAACAACATAATATGACATCAATAAAAAAATTGACAAATCATACTTTAAAAAGCAGATATAAGCCAGTTGTGTTGCCTAAATATATTTTGATGGATCTTACATATCAATTTAGTTTAAAGGACATTAAAATCTATTACCATCTTCATCATATGTGAACATAACAATCGATCCATATAATATCTTAATAATTTGACTATTTGGTATTCTCTCTACACCTCAATTATGCTCTTGAGCATTTGCACCTAGGTGATATATCAATGTTGAGTGGTTCCTTAAATGTTAGTATCACACATTTTGCATAGAACTAAATATTACACAAAACATTAACTAACAATAGAATATGTCATTAAAAAAAAGAATAATAATAACAAATCACATTATATAAAAAGGTATAAACCAATTATATTACCTAAATATATTTTAATGTTTCCCACAAACCAATTTAATCTAAAGAACATAAAAATCTATCACCATCATCATCAAATGTAAATATAACAATCAATCCATATAATAACCTTATCAATATAAGGATCAATCCTTTATATATTGATATTGTTTTCCTTCCAATCTAGTGAGTTACTCTTTCATATGAGATGTAAATAGAAAAAATAAGAAATTCAATGCAAAATTATTAATTAGTTTTTTTAACTCTTACCCATATTCAAATAATAAATTTAAAAATTTATTGAAAAACATTCATAGGTAATCATATGAATTACTTAACTTATTTTGGTGGATGCTATGACTTGACCAACGACAATCTTTTGTATTTCACATTAAACAAAAGAAAATTGATTATTCATATTAACACAGATTTATATTATAGTTTTTATTACTTAAATAGAAAATATAAAGAATTATTATTTTAAACAATATATTAATAAAAATATAAGAAATTCAAAGTATAAATAAGTGCATTTTTTTTTAATTAAATGAATTATTAATTAATATTTATTACTCGCACTCATATTTAAATAGAAATTTTAAAATTTTATTGAAAATCATTCATAAATAATAATAAGAAGTACTAACTTATTTTGGTGGATGATGTGACTCTGACAATCCGTTATGGGATGGATGATGTGACAATGATAGTCCTTTATGTTTGACAGTAAACAAAGGAGGTTGATTATTCATGTTAACACGGTTTTATCCTTATCTTCTACTACTCAGGCAAATGGCATTTCATATATCCTGTCCGTAGTCAAGATTAGAATAGGGAGAGAAAAACTCATCAAACCAACTCCCTTTACGCATTGGTTTTCGTTCCATGTCTCTGCAGAGATGGTCGTTCTCCCAGATCTGAACAGAGGCATGACAAGATTTCCAGTAAAAGGGTGTAATTCTCTTCAGATATTTCTCAAACAGATCTGTATGCGCTTCCATTTCTTTGATACATGGTAGCACTAGTTTCTCAGATAAAAAATGAGCCAGCCACTGTGATCGTATCTCCGAAGAGTGAAGATTTGATAAGCTCTCAGAATAGCCAAGAATTGCCATTTGAGGAATGTGTGGTTGGATAAGCCCCCTGCGATACCATAGTGTGAAGAACTTTTCCACAACTATGCTCAATAAAAAAAAATGTCGAAATAAGTTTCAACGTACCTGTATAAGGGGACCATACCAGCTGTTTTCTGTAGAACATCTTCAAATTTGTTTGAAAGTAGATTCTTTAATTTCTTGTCCCCATCAAAACCAGTACCGAAAACCACAATATCAGATTCCACCTCTGTTCCATCATCTAATATAACCCCCTTACTAGAAAAACTCCAGCTAGATGATTTTAGAAAACGTATGAGACCTTTCTCTGCATTTGGAAAAAGTTTTTCAGTAAATGATCCAGTGTTGCAAGAAGCGATCTCCTGAAGAAAGCTGTGATCTGGAACAAGTCCATACTTTCTCAAGGGAAATTTCCAAAGCAGGGAAAACTCCACAAACTTGGATACTGCCCATCTCTGCAGAAAAACGCCATCATTGATTGGATGCTAAAATTGAACTTGCATTTTTTTCACTCGTAAATATAAACCCACGCCACAGAAAGAAATCAAATAATTTAAAAAATTGTACCAATGGTGCAAATAGGCATGATATTGAGTTCATCAGAAACCCCTGATCAGGTTTTCCAAGTAGAAATTGTGCAAAACGTGTACCATACAAATATGCCAAGTGCACTCCCCAACACACATAATCCTCAGGAACCATCCAGTGCGTTCTTCTGTAAACCAGTGTACAAGAATGGACATTTTCTCCTGCAAACACCGATCAAATATCTTCTAAATGTAAATCCACACCAAAACACTTAAAATCTATTTACTTATTTATTGTAGCCTCTCTCGAGCAGAGGTTTTGAGCTCGCCATTGCAATCGAGAAGAAAAAACAAGCATACACAATATACCTTTAATATCTAGCATACATGCATACCTTGATTTGCCTCGGCATATTCCACAGACAAATCCAATGCTGATTTCTGATATCCAATAATTACAACTCTTTTTCCTTTGAGAAGTTCATAAGCCTGCTTTTCATCTAAGGCAGAGTAATCCATAGTATGCAAAACTTTTCCCTGAAATATTTCTGGTCCTTTGTTTGGAGGAAATGATGGGATTTTCGGCATATCCCCAAATTTACCAATGCACAAGACTAGGAAATCAAAATGATGCCACTGCAGAAACCTCACACACAAACCACTTCAGCATAAATATGAAAACAGATGATAAATGTTTTGATTTTATGCAAATAAACCCTAAATTGTGTCCACGAGAGCAATACTTACGTCCACTCAGGCAGGCAGCCAAGCAAAATTAACAAGAAGTCCAAGAGATTGTCACGGGCAGTAAGCTACAGATTTTAAGAATTTTATCATAATTAAGGGATACAAAGTGAGATGGCATATAGTAAAGAAATTCTACATTTTGTTTTTCAGAAATATACAAATAATTCACAAAAATATATAACAGTATGAGAGCACGCCATGCAAGCCCAGGAGCCAGAAACAAAAGTAAAGTATCACTAACTAGGTGATGATTTTGGTCAAGCTTCCAAGTGACACTTGCCTTCATTAAAAGATTGATATGGGAACGTATGAACAGAGGGTAAATGGATCATGTTTTCTGGAAAAAAGTTTATCAGTGGCCCCTACTCCAAGAAATACGTGGCCAAACTCGTATCTTTGTAAATGTGGTATCTTTTTGGCCGTTAAAAGGTACGTCAGAATGATCAGAAGGACAAGCAAGGAGAGTTTGAATTTTATTATTGGAAGCGATTTTAGTTTTGGTTCCACTCAATTGCTGGATAAAATAGGGAAGAGCTCCAGTGGTGTTATTGGGTTCAACTCACATTCCACATCTGTTGATATATGGTCAGTTGCTTGCATCTTTGCAGTAACGTGAAAAGCCAACCACTCTTCCTTTGGGATTCTTAACAAGAACATTGCTTCATATTCAATATCCTATGTTCTGGAAACAGTTTTTTTAGATAAACAACTGTGTATGTGATTTTTGAATGAACGTTTGGGATCATATCATTTTATCTAATCAATATTTTTGATTCAATGTTTTGAATCACATCACATGATGTAATCGATCTGTTTGATTCAACATTTCAGATCACACCCCGTGATCCACTCGAGCTTTTTGATTCAATCATTCCACATATTCCAATCTGTGAAATTTGCAGCTACAGCTGCATAGATCAACCAGAGAAAAACAAAAACAGAGATTTGCAGATTATACAGAAAATAAAAGAAATAGAGCAGCAAGAGAAAAAACAGAGCAAGAACAATATACAGATTCTATTGTATTTTCTTAATAAATGAAAAAAAGCCTTAACAAAGGTTACAAAAACGAACCAACCGCAGCAAAAAGAAGCGGTGAAAGAGACAGAAAAATAGAATTCAACTGCTGTTTAACCATCCTTATTTGCATGAAGACGGTTAAAACAAAGGAACTGCAGTAATCCTTCGGTAACACATTATGCATTAGTTAGCTTAGAGTTTAAGGAGAGAAATTGACGGAGAAATTGATGCTAACACCCCCCCTTAAGCTAATTAAGGAGAAAAGAAAAAAAAAAGAAAAGAAAAAGAGGAAAGAGGGAAAATCTTGTAGAAACAAACCCCCCCCCTCAAAAAAGACACTAACTGCACATGGCAGCTATTGTGTTGCAGTGTTCTTCACACCAAGGTCTCGTAGAAAATGAAACTTTTGCTCGGTGAATGTCTTCGTGAAGATGTCGGCAATCTATTCAGAAGTGGCACAGTACTGCAAGTCGATGACTCCATCATGTATCAATTCGCGGATGAAGTGCATGTGGATCTCGATGTGTTTGGTCCGTTTCCTTTGTATGGGATCTCTACAAACCTTCAATGTACTCTGATTGTCACACCAAATGACAGTCGGACGATGAAAGAGGATACCAAGCTCAGTTAGAAAGTGTTGCAGCCAAATGACTTGAATGGTAACATTGACTGCACCTCTATATTCAGCCTCTGTTGATGATAAAGAAATGGTAGATTGCTTCTTACTTGACCAACAAATGGGCCCTGATCCCAAACTAAGAACATACCCTGAAATGGACTTGCGATCAATGTTATCACCAGCCCAGTCAGAATCAGTGTAGCCAATGAGATCCAAAACACAACTTGTTGAATAATGAATCCCATAGCAAATGGTTCCATGGACATTGCGAAGTATACGCTTGGCAGCCTTCCAATGTAGCTCATGCGGCTCTTGCATGTATCTAGAAACAACCCCCACTGCATATGAGAGATCCGGACGAGTGTGAGTGAAATAGAGAAGACTCCCCACAAGTTGACGGTAGTGTGTGCAATCAACCAATGGTATATCCTTGCCATCTTCAAGCTTGACCCTTGATAGAAAAGGTGTGACAGCTGACTTGCAGTCAGTCATGTGAAACCGAACCAAGAGATCTCGTGCATACTTGGATTGAACAACTGTGATACCTGATTGATTCTCTCTGATTTCAAGGCCAAGAAAAAAATGTAGGAGACCCATGTCTGTCATATAAAATCTATCATGCAAAATAGTTTTAATTGCAGCAATGGTGGTGGGTGAATCCCCTGTTATTAGTAGATCATCTACATAGAATACTATGAGCAACAAAGAATCAGATGTTCTTAACATATAAACATTTGGATCAGATTTGCATTGTATGAAATTTTGAGACAGAAGATAAGAATCCATTTTAGCATACCAAGCTCTAGGTGTCTGCTTGAGGCCATAGAGCGACTTCTTGAGTCTACATACCAATGAGAAATTTTGTATATACCCTTGTGGCTACTCCATGTAGATCTCCTCGAGATCACCGTGACGAAATGCATTCTTCACATCCATGTGATGAACCTCCCACCTTCTTGATGCTGCAATGGCAAGAACCAATCGAATGGAATCCATTTTTGCCACTAGTGCAAAAGTCTCATCATAGTCAATGCCATGAACTTGTTGAAAACCTTTGGCGACCAATCGTGCTTTGTATCTGCTCACATGTCCATCTGCTGATTTCTTTGTCCTATAGACCCATTTACATCTGACAAGCTTGCGATTGGAAGGAAGTGGAACCAAATCCCAAGTTTGGTTTGCAATGAGGGAGTTGTACTCCTCATCCATGGCTGCTTCCCAAAGAGGATTCCCTGTAGCTTTCGCATAAGTCTGAGAGTCAAATGCTAGAAGCACATAGGCATGCATCAGCATGATGGGCTCGATAGCTGAGAGTGCATGAGGGACTTCATATATATCGGCTAAGCTCCTTGTTCTTTGATTTTCCACATGGGATACTAAATCATCACTAGAATCCAAATCAAAGATTGGTTGTGGATCAACATATGCATGCTCATGTTCCTCTGAATCAGATTCAGAAATATCTGAAATAAGATCAGAATGATTGCATGTATCTCTGAGATCTGTAAGACGAGGAAGCATAGAGGTGGTGGCATGTTGTTCTTGAGATGCATGTGGAAGACTTTCATCAAAGTAGACACTCCTCTCAATGAAGAGTGTTTCTGTGGAAAGATCTAGTACTCTGTATCCCTTTACACCATTTGGATATCCAACAAAGATGCATTCTTTGCTTTGAGGCTCCAAAGCCTTCCTCTTATCTGCAAGAATGCATGCCCAAGCACGGGATCCAAAGATGCGGAAATGTGTGACTTCTGGTTGCATGCCTCTCCATGCTTCAAAAGGTGTTTGCCCTGTGACAAATTTGTGAAAAGATCTATTTTGCATGTACGAAGCATAGTTGATTGCTTCAGCCCACAATTTAGAGGGAAGGGACCTAGCATGCAACATGTAGCTAGCCATCTCTTTCAAAGATCGGTTCTTCCTCTCAGCTACCCCATTTTGCTATGGAGTGTATGGAACTGTGTTCTGCAATTGTATCCCTGCTTCATCACAAAAATGTTGGACATCATTGTTGACATACTCCCATCCATTATCTGTGCGGAGGATCTTGATCATTTTTCCAGACTGCTTCTCTGCATGGGCTTTGAAAACCCTGAGATTCTCAAACACCTCAGATTTGAATTTAAAAAAATACACCCATGTGTATCTTGTGCAATCATCAATGGATGTTAGCACATATCTGGGTTTGCTCATGGAAAGTTCAGGAAATAGACCCATAAGATCACTGTGAACAAGTTTTAAAAGAAAAGAGGCTCTCCATGCATTCCCCTTTGGAAACTTTTCTTGTGGATGCTTTCCAAGAGCACATCCTTCACAAATTCCATCAGAAAAGTCTATCGCTGGCAAGTCTTTAACCATTCCCTGTTTGTTAAGTTGTTGCATGTATCTAAAATTTAAATGACCAAATCTTTCATGCCAAATTCTACTTTCATCATTTGCATGTGTTAGAAGTAAAGTAGAATCTGATTTAGCAACAAAATCAGAAAAAATGTACAAATGAGATTGATGATTTGCCTTACCAACAACAATTTTGGAGTTGTCTTGCATGTCAAATATGGTCACTGAATCAGGGGTGAATTCAACTCTCATACCGGTTCCAGTATGTGTCATTTGATACACAGAAAGAAAATTAACAAAAAGCTTTGGAATATGTAAGACATTCTCAAAACTTCCAATTCCAACCTCTACCCTCCCTATTCCAGTTGCCTCTACAGGAGAACTGTCTCCCATGAGAATAGGAGAACCAGAATATGGTTTCAAAGAAGAAAGAGCATCTTTTGTGGCTGCCATGTGGTGTGAAGCTCCAGAATCTATGATCCATGCATCTGAAGAAGAATGAATAGCAATCAATGCATGAGCATTGTCTCTTGTTTCAGGTGCTTTTTCTTCTTGCTTCTTCTTGGCACTCTCAGGGATAAGGCTACCAAGATTATGTTGAAGTGTCTGAGCCATGAGATCAATGGTCTTCTTCATGCATGATGATTCTGGATGGTACCCACGGTTGCAATAGCTGCACATTGACTGGCCCTTTTTGTCCTCCTTTTCTTTTGAGCCAGTAGATCCATTTGGAGGTTTGGGATTGCCTTCCTTTCTTGGATATGAATCTTTTTTCCATTTGCCTTTGAATTGCTGGTTGGATTTGGAATTGTTCTTCCCACTTGCATGCACAACAAGTGCATGAGCTTTGGAATTCTTCAATGTGCCCATCTTTATAAGCTTATCCTACTCATGTACTAGAGACTCAATGAAGGTATCCAGTGTGGGCATCTTCCAAGTTGCCCCTGTTGTGAGCCTAACTGTGTGGAAAGCAGAGACAAATACTGCATATTCTGGACCCAACTTTGATAGAATAGCAAGGATTAATTTGCTTTTTTCTTTGGATTTGTCAATACTAGATCCTTTGAGCTGAAGCAATAAGGCCTTGAACTTTGTGAAGAAATCTTGAATATTATCAAAACTTCTTGGATCTAATGAGTTGAGCTCATTTTCAAGGATATGACCCCACATTTCATCTTGCTTTCCAAAAAGAGTCTCCAATGTATTCCAGACTTGGTTTGGAGTTGTACATGCCTCAACATGAAACAACAATTCTGGAGAGATGGATAAGCATAGCAAACCAAATGCTTCATCCATGCGGTTAAAGTATTTAGATTTTTCAACTGCTAGATTGGGTTCAACCTCTGTATTCATAACTCTCCGATAGAGGCCTCTATTTCTGAGCTGAAGTAGAATCTTTGGCTTCCAATCAAAATAGTTGTATGGTGTGAGAATGGCAGAGGGTGAACATTCCATTTTTTAGCTCTGATCTTCTATATCTGCAAAAAAAAATACTGTACTTCTTTCTGGCAACCAGGTTTTGACACCATGTGAAATTTGCAGCTACAGTGCCATAGATCAACCAGAGAAGGAAAAAAAGAGAGATTTGCAGATTATACAGAAAATAAAAGAAATAGAGCAACAATAGAAAAAACAGAGCAACAACAATATACAGATTCTATTGTATTTACTTAATAAATGGAGAAAAGCCTTAACAAAGGTTACAAAAATGAACCAACCGCAGCAAAGAGAAGCGGTGAAAGAGATAGAAAAAACAGAGTTCAACTACTGTTTAACCATCTTTATTTGCATAAAAATGGTGAAAACAAAGGAACTGCAGTAATCCTTTGGTAACACATTATGCATCAGTTAGCTTAGCGTTTAAGGAGAGAAATTGACGGAGAAATTAACGCTAACACAATCGACATTTCAGATCATAACACATGATGCATCAGCGTTCTTGATAATGGATCATACATTATAAACTGAAATATCAATTCCAAAATTTCATACGCAATTATTGCTCCCAAACACTTGCTAATAATCTACCATAACAAAATTACGGATATAAAGATCTAACAGGAATTAATGGGTCGTCTGATGGGATAATGGAGTAACTTGGAAAAACATTTAAGCCTCAACTCTACCATGTATTATACCTGCAGATCAACCCAAATGCACTATTTTTGTCCCGAGTTCCTGATCTTCCCATGTATGTAGAAATTTGCGTTGTGAGATTCTAAATTCGAAGACACAAATATCCTAAAGGCTCGATTATAATAACTCTCTACTGGTTGAAGCTTGGAAAAAACACTTCAAATATATTTCTAGACAATGAAAAACAGATCCATTGATAAGTGATTCTGCATTGTGGGGTAAGAATGTATAAGCATGGTGTTAACAGTCATGACTTATCAAATCTGATTCACGAGGCTCTTTCAAAATGCAAGAGAGCAAAAAATAGAAAATCTGAAACTAATTGTTTTCCAACCAATGCATGGTTTGACAAGGAATGTAAGAGGGCCGGGAGGAACCTAAGGGAGTCGAATAAAACTAAACTCGACATTAAGGCCTACAAACAGATCCTAAAGAAGAAAAAAACTGATTTTATGTTCACAAGGAGAGAGAAGCTAATTTTTTTGGGCAGAAATAACCCCAAACGTTTCTGGAAAGAACTCCAACCAAGGAGAAAGCAAAATGAAAATAATATTACTGCCACCCAATGGTTTGAATATGCTAAGAAACTTTATGAACAAGAGGGTGGAGTGGGACACCCACCTTTGGTCAACGATACTACAAACATTTTCACTGTGCAAGAGGTAGAGACAGGGATTAAGAAGTTGGGTGGAGGTAAAGCAAAAGATCTTGTTGCACTTCAAGCCGAATATTTGAAGTGGGGCATGAAAACTCTTGCACCGTACATCACTGAAATCTTCAACAAAATCTGCCAAGAAGGGTTTCCGAAAGATTGGACAATCAGCCTTGCAATACCACTTTTTAAGAGTGGTGATGTTAACAATCCCTCCAACTACAGGACTATAATGATCAATCCCCTCTTTGCTAAATTTTTTGGCAGCATGATAGAAACTAGGATCAGCAAATGGGCAGAAGAAAACCATAAACGTGCTAAAGAGCAAGCTGGTTTTAGGCCAAAGCACTCGACAGTGGATCACTGTGTCACTCTGAGACACATTATTGAAAAAGAGTGGGAGAAAAAGGAAGAGGTTTTTTGTTGCTTTGTTGACTTCAAAAAGGCTTTTGATACTGTTCCGAGAGACAAGCTTTGGTTTAGGATGGAAGAATTGGGGATTCCTAGGCATCTCAGAGCTGTTGTTCATAGGATGTACGAAGAGGTGAAAGTGAAAATCAGAACTTCAGATGGCATTTCAGAATGTTTCAGGAGCGATATTGGGGTCAAACAGGGTTGCCCTTTGTCTCCTACTTTATTTGGTTTATATATTGATAAAATGGAAGAGTGGTTAAACATACAAAAGGGCGAAGGCATTCAGCTAGGTGAATTTGTTATAAAGTTGCTCTTATATGCGGACGATCTCATTTTAATTACCAAATCTGCATGTGGTTTGCAAGACCATCTATCTTCTCTTGAGCGCTTTTGCAGAATGGTGGGGATGCAGGTCAATATCAGCAAGACTAAGGTTATGATTTTCTCTAATAATAAAAAACAACATCAACATGAATTTTATTACAATGGAAGTCTTCTCGAAGAGGTTGCGGATTATAAATACCTTGGCATCGATTTCAACAAAAAGCTAAGCTGGTCTAGCTGCAGGTATAAAAGGACACTAGGTGGGTGGAAGGCTTTCTATGCTCTTCAGAATAAGTGCCGTGAAGCGGAGTTGTGGGATTGGAAAACTATTCAAACCTTGTTCGGTCTTCTTGTGCTGCCAGTTGTTCTTTACGGGTGTGAATTATGGGCCAGCAGCACTACTATAACACAATGGAAACAAATTGAAGGAATCCAAAAGCGCTTGATTACAAGCAAGATTAAAATCAAAAGCACGGTCCCATATGACATCATGCTAAGTGAAATGGGAGCTGTTCCTATCGAGGCACTTGCTATGGTTCGTCTTTTAAGCTATTTAAAAAGAATCGAAAAAATGGAAGAGGATAGATGGCCTAAAGTTGTTTTTAGTGATACACTATGTAAGCGAAAAAGGACATGGATGCAACAAAATATCACATGGATGAGTAAATGGAATATTCAATTCAATATGTGCCCCACAAATAATAAAGAAATAAAAGTCTTTGTTATGGAGAAATTTTACAAGAGAAATTGGGGAAGCGAGATCGGGAGGAAGAAACTATATTATATAAATGAGTTCAACCCCACTTGTGATCAACTCCAAAAAGCGTACATAGGAGCCAACATTTCTTGGAGGGCTAAAATTCTTATTGCTCAGCTGAGAACCAACTCTCACCAACTTCGTTGTGAGACCGGGCGTTGGAAGAGGCCAAAGGAGGCTTGGGAAGAGAGAATTTGCAGATTTTGCAATTCTGGGAAAGTGGAAAGTGAACAGCACTTTATTCTAGAATGTGAGGCCTACAAAGATAGCAGAGATAAATTTGCGGATACTATATGTGACAGTTCTTGGCATAACCTATTCAACGAAGAGCACATTGAGCAATTAGGGGGGCTCATCATCAGCCTACACAAGAAGCGAACAGTGCTACTTAAATCTGCTTGAGTTGTCTTGCTGTCCCATAGACTATTTTTAGTCTCGTGGACGTTAAAATTTTTATTATTATTATTATTATCAATATGTTTATTTGACTTTAACAGAAACGCACATTGTACACGCCATACGAAGAAACTCTGACACAACCTATATCAATATGCTTTATTGATGTGATGTGTGTCAAAATCTTATTGATAGCAATTATACAATTTAATTGTAACTAATCAATGTAACATCTTATATAAAAAATGTTACATTGATTAGTTACAATTAAATTGTATAATTGCTATCATAAAAGTTTCAAGCTTGTAATTTTATATGTGCTTCCTAATATTGTTACATTGATTAGTTACAATTTTATATATATATATATATATATATATATATATATATATATATATATATATATATAATTGTAACTAATCAATGTAACAATATTAGGAAGCACATATAAAATTACAAGCTTGAAACTTTTATGATAGCAATTATACAATTTAATTGTAACTAATCAATGATATATATATATATATATATATATATATATATATATATATATATATATATATATATATATATATATAAAAGGAAGCACATATAAAATTACAAGTTTGAATCTTTTATGATAGCAATTATACAATTCAATTGTAACTAATCAATGTAACATTGATTAGTTACAATTGAATTGTATAATTGCTATCATAAAAGATTCAAACTTGTAATTTTATATGTGCTTCCTAATATACTTTATGTGTGATTCAATTTGAAATGGCAAAAGGAATATGAAAAATAATAGATGTTTGAATAAATTAGTATGAACAAATGTGTATATATATATATATATATATATATATATATATATATATATATATATATATAATGTTACATTGATTAGTTACAATTAAATTGTATAATTGCTATCATAAAAGATTCAAACTTGTAATTTTATATGTGCTTCCTAATATACTTTATGTGTGATTCAATTTGAAATGGCAAAAGGAATATTAAAAATAATAGATGTTAGAATAAATTAGTATGAACAAATGTTCTTGTCATAATCTCTTAATATTAATTTGGTTCAAACAAAAGAACATAAGAAAATCATTTCATATTTTCTCTATGCTAAGTATCTTTTCATATTGAACAACATGAAATGTTATTACTTTAAACCACGTAACATATATTTTTTAATATATTTCATTTTGAATTAAGTTTTAAATTTGATGTTATATTGACTGAGTAGAATTAGGCATGTCCAATTATTTTGATATGAAATATATAGCTTTATTTATTGTTGTTGTCAATGTACTTAACATCAAGAATGAAGGTTAAAGACCATGAATTATAGAATAATTGTAATACATTTTAGGATTTGGAATGAGAATGATTTCAATGCATGTTGATTGTCTTTATGCAAGCAACTCAAGAAATGTTCTACTTTGCAATGGCTTAATAAACAAAATATTTGTATTTGAAGCCATGAGGAAATAATTTAGAAAAAATGACGAGGTGAGTGCAAGTTATTGGTGGGTCACAAGAGGGTCTTAAGTGGCAATGAAATTGCAGAAAAGAAAAATCAAAATTTGTACATGAATATTTTCACTTTTAATGTATCACTGCTTATATTTTTATAATTTCATAAAAAGTGAGCACATGTTTATCAATCCTTTTTTGAAAAAAATGAAAAATTATTTTCATAAATTTCTATATATATATGGTGGGATTGATAATAGATGTATTTTTTTAATTTTTAAATATCTTTTTAATTGATTATTCAATTGAGCACTTACCAAAAAAAATATCGTTTGTCTACAAAAGAAAATTTGATCAATTTTTTATTTTATTGTATTTTTAATTTTATAGATCATTATAGCTATCAAAGTCTAGTAATGAACCCAAATACTATCGAGATAAAAAAAAATACCAATAGGTAAAGCTTTTGAAATAATAACCTGTATTGATTCGTATTGAATGATTCAAATAATTACAAACCATGCATAAATAAGCCTCAATTCAGAATTGAAGTTGACTTGCAAAATTTAGAACTCTAAAACTTGACTTACTATTTTTAGTAAGTTTTACATGCAAGCACGCGTTATTATAAAAATATCTAAAAATAAACTAAACACTAAATTTAACTTATCAGATGAATATCAACTAAATTTCAAGTCCAGTTACAAAAAATAGACAAGTTATAAAATTAGAAAAATATCAAAAATAATATTAAAAAATAATTTTGGACCCTCAGATGGTCATGTATAGCCTCCAAAAAGTATCAAAAATATCCATAACCAGACAATCCATGTTATGGCTACACCAAAAAAAATTGAGACAGTCATTTTGGTATATGAAGATGGGTTCAAATGAAACTATGGATAAAAAATTATGGCCTCTAGAAGTTTAATATGTTTTTCTGCATTATTCTCTTCTAGTTGAAAATAAATCAGCTCCTGCAAGTTGCTCTGATTATAATGCTACCATTTGTTCTTATCAATATTCTTTTAGCTCCCATTCTATAATCTAAGTGTTGTCTTTCTACTGTAATCCTTCCTACTATATTAAATATCTATCATAACTTCCTTGTCTTATGTTTACCGTCTACTTATCCATGCCCGGCACTATCTCTTCTTTCTTCTTCTTTGGCACCTATTGCTGCCAATCTACTTATTTATCTTATTCACCTTCATCATATTATCCATGGAAATCATATAAATCTAAAACATTAAATACTAGAGAGATATCAAAATTATGTGGTAAACTCACCTCATAAGTATTATCATTGATTTTTTTCACAATTCTACATGGTTCAATTTTCTTATACTTTAAATTATTATATGTGCCTTTCAAAAATATCTTTTTCCTCAAGTAAACCATCACTAAATCTCCTTCTTCAAATATTTTAACCTTCTTCTGGCATCTACTACTGCTTTATACTTTTCATTACTTTCCTGCAATTTTCTTCTTACTTCTTATAAATATTGTATATGTTTTGTAAAAACTTTTGCATCATCACTAACTTATTCTATAATTGGTAACTATACTAAATCTTAAACACTCATAAGATTTCTCTTATAAACAATCTAAAATGCTAATTTTACTATTGATTTATTTACTAAACTATCATATGCAAACTCATCTTGTGGTAAAGTCAAGTCGCATTGCTTGGGCTTCTCTCCAACTATGCATCTCAACAAATTTCTTAAGATATTATTTACAACTTCTATCTCTCCATATGTTTGGGGATGGTATGCACTACTGAATTTTAGCTTAGTCCCCATCTTCTTCCATAAAGTTCCCCAAAAATGACTTAAAAATTTGGTGTCCCTATTTAATGTAATAGTTTTTGGAACACCATATAATCTCACAATATCCGTTAAAAATATTTCTTAAATTATAGTGGCATCATTTATTTTCTTACATGCAACAAAATGAACCATCTTATAAAACCTATCTACAACAAAAAAAATTGAATCATTACCTCTCTGTGTGTTTGGTAATCCCTACACAAAATCCATAATTAAATCTGTCCATGGTCCTCTTGAAATAGGTAATGGCATGTATAGCCCTGTATTCCAAGCATGTCCTTTAGCAACCTAACATATATTGCACATTGAAACATATCTTGTTATATCTCTTTTCATCTTTGGCCAAAAATACTTCTCCTTTACTGGAGATGTTGTGTTTATCTTACCAAAATATCTAACTAAACCACCACTGTGCAATTCTTTTAGAATATTATCTCTTGAATACCCAATTGGAATATATAATTGTTTTCCTTTGAAGAGATAACCATCTTACATAAGATACTGATCATAAACATTACTTGTATCACATGTCAATGGATTCCTACACTACTCAACTCTCTTGCCAAAATATGGATCGGTATCGTATACTTCCTTAAGAAATTCCAATCCAAATACCTCACTCACCATACTAGTTATCAATCCCACTCACATGTTTGAAGCATCATCTACCTGATTTTATTTTCTTGATTTGTGTTTCAATACAAAAGTATAATCCTGCAAGAAAGACACCCACTTTGCATGCCTGCTATTTAAATTTTCTTTGAGTGTTTACATACTTCAAATCTTCATGATCAATAAATAGGATAAACTCCTTAGGCATTAGGTAATGACTCCAATGTCTTAATGCTTGTATAATGGCATGAAATTCAATATCATATGTAGAATATTTTGTTCTTACCTCATTCAATTTCTCACTAAAATATGATATTGTCTTCCTTTCTTGACTCAACATGACACCAATTCACACAAACAAAGCATTAAAATCAACCTCAAACACTTTGATAAAATCTAGTAATATTAAAATAAGCTTTCTCATGATTTTCTTCTTTAACAACTCAAAGCTTTCTGTTCTTGCCCTTGTCCATGTAAAATATTTTCTCTCATATAATTTTTTATTAGTGCAACACGATTATTAAAATTCTTAATAAAATTTATGTAAGAAGTTTCTAAATGATGGAAACTTCTTACCTCTATGATGCTTTTTGGGATAGGTCACTGAATAATTGCCTTTAATTTTTTTTTCATTCATTCTTATACACCATTTGCTAAAACTACAAATCCCAAAAATACTACATTATTCTACATAAACATACACTTCTTCAAATTCACATAGTGTTTCTCTTTTCTTAAAAATTCTAATACCATTATCAAATGTTGTAAGTGTTCTTCTTTAGTCTTACTGAATATTAAAATATCATAAAAATAAACAACCACAAACTTACCACTGTATTCTCATAGCACTATGTTCATCACCCTCATAAATATATCGGTTGCATTAGATAATTCAAATGACATCATCATCCACTCATAGAAACCATCTCTAGTCTTGAATGTTGTTTTCCATTTATCTCCTTCATGAATCTGAATCTGATAGTATCCAATACTTAGATCAATATTGGTAAAATATTTTGATCTTTCAAGAACATCCATCATATCATTTAAATGAGGTATAGTAAATTTATACTTGATTATAATTCTATTGATTTCTCTACTATCCACACACATACTCTACCCTCCATATTTTTTTTGGAGGTAGAAATGTTGGTGTTGCTTATGGACTTGTGATTTCTCTTACTACACATTTCCTCACCAATTGAATAACCTATTTATTTAATTTTGCATATTGTATTGAACTCAACCTATAAGTTATTTGATTGGGTAGAGTTGATCTTGGAATCAAATCAATACAATGCTAAATATCTCTTTGGTGGTAAACCATCAAGTAACTCATCAGGTATAACATCTGCATGTTCTTTCAACACTATTATTGATTATATTGATACTTGCACCACTTATGTGTCTTATTTATTTGCTATTAATACATAAAAACAACCTATCATCTACATGTCTTTAATAAATTAATTTGGATTTAGTATGATTTCAACCTAACCTTCTTCTTTAAGAGGTAAAAAACTACCTTCATACCACCTTTCCAGAAACTATGTGTTCTTTACTCCATCATGAATTATTTTCCATCAAACTACCATGACCTTCCTAATAACACATGGCATGCATCCATTGGTATAACATCGTACCATATTTCATCTTTGTAAGTTTTACCTATAGAAAACTTAATTAAGAACCTTTTATCTACTTTAATTTCATTCCCTTTCTTAAACCATGAAATCCAATAAGGATTAGGATGCTTTTCACACTGTACATCTAGTTTCTCAATCATGTCCTTAGAAACCATATTTTCATAACTACCACCATAAATAGTTACTTTGCATATCTTACCTTGAAGTACACCTTGTTCAAAAAATATTAATTCGTATCCATGCATCACCACCTTATTTATTCTACATTTTTACTTTCCTTAAAGCAATCATTATTAATCTCATCATGAGATTTTCTCTAATTTCTATTGCTACAACTTCATTATTTTGATCTTTTGTTTTAGCTTCAACTAAATTCACTATTGGGAAATCCTCTTACCTCATTTTTTGATCTTAGTAGTGTGGACACTTGAACGCTCTATGGTTGTATTCTTCATATCTGTAACAAACATAAGACCTACATTAATTTGGAAACCATCCTCTACCACCACCATAGCTTTGTGTTCTCTGAAACCCTCTTCCTCTTTATCGATATTGAAACCCTTTTCTATTATCTTCTTATCTTTATACACCATGTGATGATTATATTTTCATGGTGTTAAACCCACCTCTATTTTTATTAAATTCACCTCATCCCCTTATTATAGGAGATTGTCCTCTTCTTGGCCTAATAGATGTTCTTTTAAAATTATGTCTATTTTATTTTTCTTCTGCCTTCAAAATTAATTGATAAGCTTCCTCCATGGAGAGTAATTTATGCATTCTTAATTTATTTTGAATAGAAAACTTCAAAACATTTACATACCTTGTGGCCATATGTTCTTTTGTCTAATCTTGATCCACTCATATGGAAAGCTTGTAAAACTCATTTGTATACTATTTTATACTATGATACTTCTATCTCAAATTTTAGAATCTTTTATATAAGGTTTGTATATAATCCATACGAAGAAATTTCTCCCTTGGCTTCTTCTCCATATTTTTCCATGAGTTGATTTTCTCTTTACCTTTTCTCTTTCTTTTTTTTTGTTGGTGATCCCACCAAATCATTTCATGACCCTTCAATTTCATGCATGCAAACTTTACCTTCTTGTATTTTCTCATAGTTCTCCATTCAAAAAACTTCTCCATGTTGTTCATCTAATCTATCAACTCCTTTGGTTTTAAAATTCCTCCATAATCTATAATTTCAACCTTGATTCCTTCATTCTGAAGCTCTAACCATCCTCTCTTCCATTGATGGTAGTTGTTCCTATTTTTCCTCTTACTAAATTTATTTTTCATGATCTATGTCATCCTCAACATCATCTTCTACTCTCCTTTGTATTTGATTTGTAATGATCTCAGTTAATTATTATAATTGCCTCTACAACTTTTGTATAGTTCAGTTCATCTAAGTGATTCCTCCTCATACTTTCACCATCTCTTACACCTCCAATATTTAAACTTGATCTGATACCAAATAGTGAACCCAAATATAATCAAGACAATAAAATACCAATAGACAAAGCTTCTAAAATAATAACCTATCTTTATTCGTATTGAATGATTCAAATAATTATAAACCATTCATAAATAAGCCTCAACTTAGAATTGGAGTTGACATACAAAATTTAGAACTCTAAAAATAAATAAAACTCAACCTACTATTTTTAGTAAGTTTTGAATGAAAGCATGCATAGATCTAAAAATATTCAAGAATAAAATAAACACTAAAATTAACCTACCAGATGAATATCAACTGAAATTCAATTCTGGTTACAAAAATAGACAATTTATAAAATTAGAAAAATATGTAAAAGAATATTAAACTATAATTTAGACCTCAGATGGTCACGTAAGGCCTCTAAAAATATTAAAAACATCTATAACTAGATAAGCCAGGTTATGGTGAGGCAATTTATTTTTATAAAATATATATAAGATAATTTACTTGGCAAAACCAATTTGGCATTTTATATAAAAGTATAAATAAGTAAATAAAAAATGTAGGTGAAGAGTGGGGAAATCCAAATTTGTTTATTATCCATAGGTGTATAAAAATTGTCAATTTTGGATACATATGTCTAAAATCAAGACAAATCATGACCCAAAAGTGGAGGTAAGCATTATTGAAAATGGGAATAGATATCTATCCAAAATGGATACCTATTTGGAATGGATATTTGTTATAAAAAGATATCTATTTTTACAACCCTAAAAATTCATATACCATTTGAAGGCCATTTTTGTATAGAACTCGAAATCGGGTGCTAGCATTTTTGAAAGTGCATATTTTTTAAAGAGGAACTAAAATATGTGATAAAAATGTATATTTGTTGAATTTTATATGTCATTTTAGACTCTATAAGTTAGAACCTATATGTTTTTAGGACAATAATGTTGTGAATATTTCTTGAACCATATTAATAATCAGTTACCTCAGTTGATTGAATTTTGTGATTGAAAATGAGGGTAATAAAGTGTTTAAAGTTACATTATTAGATACAATGAGAATAGTGAGAGGTGAAAGGATATTAAAAATATGAATTCACATACTAGTTGAATGCAGATTAAGTGCAAAAATTTCTACATATAATGTTTTAGAAGATATTTTTTGCTAACATGACTTGATTAACAAAAAAATAGTAACTAATATCACCATTTATCATTTTATCATGACTAAATGTCATCAGTTGAGAAATTTTGAGTAAATTAAACATTAATTGGGTGTAATCTAATATCAATTCACACCTAATTAGGTCCTAATCCATTTTTATTTTTTAAATTAATGATATTTGACCACAAAATAATAAAAAATGACACTCAAACATGCCTTATTTTCCCTAAATCAACCTTAATGTTCATGAAAACATCTAATTGAGGCCTTATTCAGTCTTATCAAATAACAAAATTTGACCATGAAATAATGAGAAATAGTTCTCAAACATGCCTAATTTTCCCCAAATCTAACTTCATGTACATGATAGAGCCAAATTTATGTGTAATTCAACCATTTTTTGTACAACAACAATATTTGGTAATAAAATAATGATATAAGGTTCTCATATACTCCCAATTTCACCAAATCTACCTATATGTATTTAATTTCAATTAATCAAAGTCTAATATAGTCAAATTATCTCCAAAAAAATCATTTAATTACATAATAATGACAAATGGTGGTCAAACATGCATGATATCCCCTAAATATACCTTCTTTTATCTAATAGCACTTGATCAAGGACTAATTAAGTCAATTTTACTAAAATAATGACATTTGATCATGAAATAATTTTAAAAAAATTCACATATACTCCTAAATTTCCCTATACTTTCATGAATCTAATCAAACCTAGTCAATCCTTAATCTAGTAAAATTTTCTCAATTAACATTGTCTAATCATAAAATCACAATAAATGGTGCTCAAACATGCTTAATTTTGCTTGAATCTACCTTCATGTACTTGATAACATCTAATCATGACCTAATTTAGTAAATTATTCTCAAATAAGGACCTTTTATCATGACATAAGTACAATTGGTGCTCTTATATGCCAAACATTCCTTAAATTTATCTAAATCTATCTGATCATACATAATCATGGCCTAATCTTGTCAAATATTCTCAACTAATAACATTAAGATTATGAAATAATGATAAATGGTGCTCATATATGGTTAATTTTACTCAAATATAATTACATATTTATGAGTACACTTAATTAGGGCCTAATTCGATCAATTTTTTTTAAATAATGACATTCAATCATAAAATAAAGATAAATGATTATCAAACATGCTCGATTTCCCCTAAATCTATCTTCATATACTTTAAAACACCTAATTGGGGTCTAATTCAGTCATCTAAAAAAAAATGACATCTCATCATGAAATAATGACAAGCGTTGCTAAGATATTCATAATTTTCACTAAATTTATCTACATCTATCTTATAACACCTAATTGAGGCCCAATCTGATCAATATTTCTCAAATAATGACATTAGATTATGAAATAATAAAAAATGGTTCTCATGTATTCTCAATTTTCTATAAATCTACCTTCTATGTCTAATTACACCTAATAAAGGCCTAATCTGATTAAACTTTGTCAGTTAACATCATTGGATCATGAAATAATGACAAATCTACTTTTATGTACCATATAACAACAAATTTGGGCCATATTTAATCAATTTTACTAAAATAATGACATTTGATCATAAAATAATGATAGATGGTGATCATATATGTCCAAATTTCCTTAAATCTACCTACATCTATCAAATCACACCTAATTAAGACCTAACCTCAAAATCAAATAGGTTTTAGCGCATAGGCTAAAAGAGTATATGGAATTTATCAAAATATTTTTTGATTACATATTTGGTTCTTGTTGAAAAATTATGCACTTAAAAAAAAAAACCAATTTTGATTTTTTATGTAAATGTTATGGCCTTCAGAAGGTAGAAGAATTTTTAGGGTTGTGTAGAACCTAAAATTTAATATTAGACACTTGAAAACATCAAATTTGGCACACTTTGACCTAATTGGTATTTGTGTACACATTTTATTCTTGTACACACTTCCTCTATATGTATATGAACCTATTTTTTTTAGCTAACTAAATTTACTAAAAGACAGTCAATATCACCCTAGTCTATGCAAGAACACTCCAAAATCCTAAATAGACTACTTCCATATCTTAGATCACTAATTTTTAGTAGGATAATACTATAAATAGTTAGAAAATTATGATTTAACATATATTTTTTCCTTTTCTCATAGTTTTCATGAACACTTTATACCATTTTTCATATTAGGGCATCTCCAATAAGTTGTTATTGACAAGTTTCATGGATTGGTCATAGCGAGAAATATCAAATGGTTAGTTATAAATAAAAATCATTCTTAAGGTCATACTCACTTGTTAACTTTGTCAATACTTTTCATGCACATTGACAAATCAAATAGCACCCCATTTAGACATTATAAAAGACATATACACATTAAAAATCCCCTCAAAGGAGTAGCCCTAAATCCAAGTCTGAATATAAATGTAGGTTAAAGTTGTAAGTTATCAATTGTTAAAATTCAATCACTAAATTGCAATCTAACATGATTACAATGGTGTAAACACACACCTAGGTAGGAGAATCATGTACATATTTAACCCTATTCAGAGTATTAGAACATACAAAAATCTTAGTCATATAGTAGAGAGTGGTTGGGTCTATCTAATGTAAACTTCTTTTTTTTTAAGAGTCAACTTGTGTTCAAATTATAATAAGGGTTTTAAAGCAATAAGAAGTGAAAAATGGATCAAAACATTGAAAAAATGGTGAGTACACACACACACACACACACACACACACACACACACACACACACACACACACACACACACACACACACACACACACACACACACACACACACACACACACACACACACACACACACAAATTAAAATATAGTGGTCAAATGTGGCACATACTTGTATAGTTAATACTATAATACTAATAAATCCTACATAAATCTAGTTTCCACAGGGTGTAAGATTCACTCATAGTGTTCATACAAGTTTTGAGCTCCTCTATCCTAATTTAAGCAGTTACAGAGTATACATAGAACATTCAATGAGATTATGACTATTATAATGAGAAATATAAATTAGAAATCAAATAATTATATATATATCATAATTTGCTTTATCAAATCTAAATATAGTAAGTGAAATATCAATCTATCACTTTACATGTACATTTATATGATTAATTATCTATTTTATAGAATCTAAATATTCATATTTTTATTTCATTTAGATTACATTAATGCATATTATTTTCACATAATGCATGAGTGGGATGCTGGACATATATAATACATCTGATATATGCACATATAGATGCATGACATTATTTAACCCATGGGATACATGTATACCTTGAAACATGCCTACATTAGGGTAAGTTTTGCACACTTATTAGGTTATATATTTCTATACTAGCCTGTAAATAATACTAGACAATTACATGTCTTGCTCTTTCTTATATAGTCTAGAGTGTTACTTCCTATGTATATTGTGTTTTTATATACTCGATGATGATATTGATTTATTATGTGGACTGACATTACTTGATCCATGCATGTATGTTGTTTATGGTTGTTACATTGTGTGATCATATATGTGTGATATATTTCATGTTATACAAGTGTATTAATTGTATTTTTTCACTTCATGTGTCAATTATATCAGAGGAGGATCCTTTAGTCAAAGTCATGGTCATTTGTGCCTATGTTGGGTTAGATTTGAATTGTGTCTTAAGTGGTTGTGTGTTTCATGATCAATGTATTATGTACATATGTTTATATATATACATATACAACTAGTTTTAAGTTTGGTGTTGTGATTTATATCACATATGTTTCTATTATGTGTGATTTCATGATTTATATTATGCATCTACTTTGTTTCTTATTATTACATGCCTAATTGATATATCTACTTCACATAACACTTGTTTTCCCATCACATTGGATTACATGTTTCATACATCCTTAAATGATCAAATATTTATATGATGGCATATCTTCTCATGTTTATACACGTGAGTTACATGATTAAATTTTTATATATAACACATTATTTTCATAACTCTTTCTTTTGAGATGAGTGATTTACATGTTTCATCTCTCACCTGAAAGGGGATATATGTCTTAGATGTTCAATCCATAATAGACAAATAATTCATACTTTAGATCAGATTATGTGATTCCTATGGGACAACTTGAGATAATTTAGCCATATGTAGGGTATTCTACATGATTATGAAGAATAGTTGGAATATTCTATGACATTTTGAAATAAATTATATGGGTCAAATTAAGAAAATTTATTAGATTGAGCAGATTGATAGACATAATAGAATTATAAAAGATATATGATGACATTATATATCAATTTGAGGTACAAATGGATCATATTTGGGGCATGAATTGTTGCTCACACAAACACTTTTATATTTATATGTTGTGTATTGATGGGGAGTGATGGTACTAAATCATTTTGGAAGTAAAATCCATTTGAAATAGTTGATTTAAAGGTTAATATTACATACAAACCTAATGTGGGATTCCACATTAACATACAACCCTATTTTTGGGTTCCATATTTATATACAAAAAAATAGTTAGGGGTTCCACAAAAATATTTATGATGATATTTAGATTATTACAGTTAAGGTTTCTATAGTTCTCAATTTCTATCACCTTTCTTTCTCCAATGGTGGTTTAGGCATTAACACTCCTCAAAACATGGATGCCAATGACTGAACATTCTTGGGGAATAATCACCACATGGTATTCTCCAAAAAATTTAAACAAGTGTCATCTTGGTTTGCATACTCTCATGTTTATCCATTCCTTAACTTTTTAATTCAAAGAATTCAATGATCTAAATTATTTTAGTTTTTGTTATCATGAGTGAAAATAAATTTATACGTGTTTCCTTTTAGTTTTTGCATATATCAAGTGGGACATTTGGGGTATACCTATCAACACCAAGTGTGGTTAGTTGTAGGTACCAAATTTCTTATCTTATCCTTTTAAACTAGAATTGTCAATACTATACTAAAATGGGAGATTTTTTAGACACCTAAATTTGGTATTATAAACTTGGGAACATAAACTATTCAATATCACCCCAGTCTATGTAAGAAAACTTTAGAATCTTAAATATATTATTTCCATATCTTAGATAATTTATTTTCACTCCCAAGATAATTCTGACAAAAATCAAATAATTATAGTTTTTCACGAGAGTTTGCCTCTATTGGTAGTATCTAGGAACACTCAATAGATATTTTATAATTATGATGTCTTTGTTAGGTCAATCTAGACATGTTTCATGGGAATATCATAGTGGAAAATATCAAATAAGGAAACTATAAATGTGAATCAATCTAGGATCATACTTACTTGCTAACTTGGTAACTAATTGGAAATAACATTTAGGTATAAATCAAAAATATTTTACTAAAATTTTGCTTTATTTTCTAAGAAAGATGTAAAACTTGAAAGAAGGGTGAGGTTAGTAGACCCTGATATGTTGCACATGCATTGATCCAGATGATTATAGAGACTCCTATTTGTTTGGGGAGGAATTACCTGTAGATAAGAAAGCACTAAATAAATGGTTGATTAGTTGGACAGTAGGGTGGATTTCCTATCATGATCTAGATCCAAGAAGCACAAGCTTCCTTAAACGCTGTCAATCCACATTTTAAAACAATCAAATTATGAAAATGAAAGATAGATATATTTTGAATAATTATAACAATAAACAATTATATATCAATGCCAAATAAATCAAACATGGTTCAAGAAATTGAGTGATCCTCTATGATAAGACAAAAACTCAAAAAATAGGATTTGGTCAGGGTCTGATAGGTCAAAAAAGATTATTGTTAGAAATGATAGATAAAGACCATCAATGGTTAGGGTCAAACCATCGGTGATTAGATAACCATTGGCAGTTAAAGACCACTGACAGTTAGGATCAAACTATTGGTGATTAAGAAACCATCGATGGATACTATGGGATCTAGATTAAGAAAATAAGTTTAGTTGGGAAGGTTGTAGAGAGGTCATAGAAGGTGAGCTTAAGTTGGCTACTGGTTGCGAGAGAGAGGGTAGTATTTAGAGGTGTCTAGTTTAGGTGGAGGGAAAGTGATACAAATAATGACACATAGAAATTAATTAATGAAACCTAATAAGGAATAGATACTTAACTTTGTTGTTGTTGGTCTAAAGAATGTTGAGGTTGGCTAAAATCTTGTTGTATATTTTGAAGCAATTTCAATAGAGTGACAATATCTTGGCTATTAATTGATGAGTTATAGTAACACTTTTGATCTCTATCCTGGTCATTAGAAGTAACAAGGATACTTTCACAAGAAGCTTTGATGATATCTTACACAAGAAGTTTTGATGATGATATTTCACCTCCTATTCCTCTTTTAATATATAGGGGAGTGGTGAAATAAGAGGTTTAACAAGGTGTCTAACAATCTATCTAAATTTAAACTCAACATGCATTGATTATGGAAGATGGTAGATCAAATAGCTATTAATTTAAGCTCAACATGCATTGATTATGTAAAATGGGGCTAAGTGGTAGTGGTTAAAAGAGATCCTCCATGACAACTAAGCAATAGTGGTTCAAAGAGATCCTCCATGATAATGTTTGTGAAATGAGGTAGTGGATGAAATTAATTTTGATTATGTTTGGGAATTTGAAGTTGTTTTTTGTTTTTATTTTGAATTTATTTAGGTTTGTGTTTGTTGATGTGAATATGGGTGGGTGTGAAGAGTGGGTGGTTTTAGTGTTTGAGGTGAAATTTGTAGAGGGGGGATTTTTTGTTTTATAAGTGAGGGTAGGGTAGTTTGTTTTTGTGTTTTATGTAAGAGTCAAAGAATTTATGGAATTTTAGGAGGTTTTGGTTAGTAGACTTAGGGTTAGGTCACCTATGGTCACCACATAGTAACCATTAGTGATCGCTATCAATCATCATTGGTTGATAAGAGACCATCAAATGAACAACATGTGGACCATCGATGGTTGAACACCTATATGTCAGTAGTTGATGGTAGATCGGTGATGGTTCCATTAAGAAACCATCACTGATCAACATTCTATAATTGATAATTATTTATTAGGTGAGGATATGTTAAATAAGAATGGGTTAAATATTTTGAATATTAGATAATGTGAATGAGGAAAAATGATCCTTTATTATAAGAATAAATTCCATAAAGGTAGATGATAGGTTTAAATAATGGTGTGATAGGTATGGTCTGACAAACTTAAGGAAATAGGAAAATAATGGGTATAAGGTTATAGTTAGGAAAGGGTTAAAGGTAGCATAGGTTAGGTAAACAGGTTAAGGTAGAAGGTGAGGAAATAGGTGGTATTTATAGGCACTGATTGATGAACTAGGTAAACTAAGGTATTTAGTATAACCTTGTAGGAGAGGGAGTAGTTATAGATGTAGGATCAAGTGCCCCAGATCCTTGACAAGGTATACCAAGGCATGACAGACTAAGACTGGGATAATATGACTGAGGTTGGTCTAGGAGGGATGAAGTACTACCATCACATGCCACATGATGTAGATATGTTAGTGGCCCTCATTAAGAGATGAGACCTGGACACTAACACTTTCTTACTACTGACTAATGAGATCACCATTCTACCAGAGGACATACACTAGATAGTATGGCTACCATTATGATGTGAGTCAATATATCAAATCAATAGTGATGAACAAGACAAGCATATGGATCATTTGTATTGAGGGGACCTCATTCTTGTGAGATGGCATTCTGGAGGTTTTCACTACACATCACTATACCATAGGGATAGAAGGGCAAGATGGATATTCAGGATGATGATGATAGCCATCACATGTTATGCTCTACCAAATTCTAGTAGTGGTAAATTCCATACTTATTTCTAGGTGTACTTGTTGATATGTGGTTAGATTGGATAGAATTTTCATGGGAACTTGTCTTTTTAGTATAAATCTATCAAGATTTCTAGGGGTACCATGCCCACAAGAGATATGGGATTAGTGTTATCTTCATGCTACACTACTGGGCATATGAACATATCAAGGTATTGAGAACAAGTGGACTACCATGGCACAATTTTGCTCAGATGGACTTTAGGGTTGGATACATGTGATGGAGAGGCAATTACATGCTCATAAGACTAGAGGGAGGAGCTAGAGACTTGGATTGGTATAGAGACTAATTAGAGGCACTAATTGAGAGTGAGATCATTTAGAGGCCATACACTAGATTTCTAGCATGGGTGAGCTATGCCAGATAGACTTTGTTATTACAAAGCTACATATGGATTTTTAAGAGGTGAGACCATGAGGTAGATCTCATCCCTTTTAATAGGGTGAGGAGATAGTTTGGGCTCATCTAGGATATTATGGGAGAGTTTTCAAGGTACTAGAGGAGGGATACAGAATTCCCATTACCTACTCCAAAGCTAATTGATGAGTTCATTGATCATGAGCTTCTACTAGTGAGGGCAAAGATTGATGATGTAGGTGTCACTAATGAGTACTTTGTATGGTTTCAATCACATTATGATGTAGTATTTTTTGGAGGAGATGATGGCCAATAAGATATGGATGTTGACATGGATGAGGGTAGTAAGGAGCAAATGGATGAGAGTTCCCTTGATAGATAGATGTTGATTATAGAGAGACCAGGCATGAGTGGCAGTAGCCACAACATAGGTGGATTTAGCTTTAGTGACCTAGGAGAGGGATTTGACACATGGACAAGTGGGTACCCTCACATAAGAGAGAGACTAAGTACAAGTAGAGCTAGCCTTAGATAAGTGAGAGATACCCTATGATAGGTAGGATCATGGGTGCCCATAGGTCAATAGGCACTATTTTTATGGTGAGGTATGTGGCTACAGTTGAGAAGCTAAGGTATTATGAGGCACTAGTTTTCACATGTCTTCTAGATGAGCCCAGATGGGGTGGGTACAAGGAAGGAATTATTGGGGGAGATAGCAGTGCTACACCAGATCAGTGGGTAATGTCTATAGGTGGAGAAGTAGGTTCAAGGGTAAGGTGGGCTCTAAGAGGTTGTGGTACTTCAAGATCATAGAGTCTTATGAGACCTTGCATTATTAATGTACTATATGATTTGATACTAGCATGTGAGCTGCTGTAGTGAGATGTATATATCCCTATGAGAGACATGTACATTATTTGTATATATGATGATCATTTTGATTATGAGTTCATGATGTGGTTATGGTTTTTGGATGTTGTGTGTGGATGTGATGATGTGACTATTTGATTTATGCTCATGATGGTATTGATATTGATAGATGTTGTTTATGTTTATGATATGATGATGATTATGATGTTATGTTTTGTTAGACATGGTTATGATTCTTATGATATTTGTTATGGTTATTGATGATTATGTTCATGATGTTATTATGGTGCATGGTTCTTATTTGTGGATCTAGATTTGGTGTTATGATCATGATGATGGTTATGGTTATTGATGATTATGTTTATGGTGTTATGATGATGTTTGATATGATTATGGCTATTGATTATAATTATTGATGATTATGCTCATGTTTTAAATTAATGAGTCTATGCTCCCTTATCTAAATTATACATGTGGTGGATAACATATGTGAGTTCAATCTTGTTTAACAAAAGAAAGGATGTAGATACAAAGCATTGAGGGGTTTAGGTGATAGTTACCTTCAATAGAGGACAACTGATAAACTCCCGATCCATACTTATGAGTTATGATATAAGGTCTAAGCTAATTGAAAGCAAACTTGCCCCACTTGATTTTATCCATATTGGTTACATGTTGATTTTCCTTTAAGATGAGATCTCTGATATTGAATTCTTTCACTTTAAGGTGATTATTATAAGTGTGCTTGATTCATTCTTTATAGACAAAAAAATGGGTAAGTACGGCTAAATGATGATCATCAAGTAGCTCAAGTTGGGCTAAACATGCTTGATGATAATCACCCTCAAAAATGAGATCTTTCAAGTATATGCGAAGAGAGGGAATTTGGACTTTGAGAGTCAAGATAACCTTTGATCCAAACATAAGAGAAAAATGGGTATCACCCATAGGGGTTTGAATTATAGTATGATATACCCATAAGGTGAAGGGGATGTGTAAATGCCAATCCCAACCAAATGCATTAACTATTTTAGTTAGCATGTTGTTGAGGGTTTTGTTAGAAGCTTCAACCTATCCATTAGCTTGTGGATGATAAGGCAATGATAAACTTAAATTGATATGGAATGTGTCACAAAGGCCATAGACTTGTTTGTTCTTAATATACTTACCATTATCAATGATTATTTTATGCATAACACTGAAATGATAGATAATGTGATGGTTGATAAAATCAATAATATTTTTAGCTATGGTTGAGACAAGAGGAATAACGTCTACTCATTTGGTGAAATATTCTATTTTAGTGATGATAAAATGATGTCACTGTGAAGAATGGGGGTTAATTTCACTAATAATATCTAGACCCCATTTCGAAAAGGGCCAAAAATCTTTGGATACTTGGAGACTATGGCTAGGTACACGATGTAAATTAGCATGCTATTGACATTTAATACCCTTATTAAGATAATCAAAATAATCTTGGTTAAGGATGGGCTAATAATAACCAAGGTAAATGATGCATTTAATGATGACTAGGCCAATAAAGTGTATCCCACAGATCCCATCATGTATTTCCTTGATAGCATGAGAGATTTCATGGCTACGTAAACAGTAGAAAAGAAGGCCATAGAAGCCATGCTTGTAAAGGATCCCCCTTAATATGGTGTAATGATAGTTTCTTTGAATGAACACTCTTTGGTCATTCTAAGAAAGATTGGTAGGGGTGATGGCAAGGTGGAGATAGTCAAATATTTACTTGTACCAAAGGTTGGTTTGGGTCTCCTCTAGATTAAAGATGGTTGGAGAGTTTGATGTGATATAATATGGCTAGGTAAAATGATGGATAATAATACATATCTTAGAGTTAGAGGGTACAAATGAGATCTAAGAAGCAAGAGAAGCCACCATATTGGCAAACTTGTTTGTAGATCATAGAGTAGCTTGGATAAGATAATGTTCAAATGATGCTAAGAGTACATCAACTAGTTGCTTGTACTATTGTAAAATATCATTCTTACATTAGTAATATATATTGATTTGATTGACCATGAGTAAGGAGTCACCAAAAATATTGATGATATTGACTTCCAAGGTTAAATCGGTTTAAAGACCTATCACTAAGGCTTCATACTCGGCCACATTATTGATACAACTGAAGTCAAGTTTGAAAGATAAAGGAAGAGGTTCAACATCAAGGGGAATAAGGATGATAATGGCTCCCCTACCATGTTGACATTTTTATCTTCAAAGAATATGGTCATTTGATAGGTGATGTCTTCTTGAGAAAGGGTGTTAATGGACTCATTAGGAAACTCAAAGGAGGACAGTCAGTTATCTGTTAAGGGTGCTTCAACCAATTGGTCAATGATGACTTACCCTTTTATTGACTTTTGTTGGAGGAAATCAAGGTCAAACTTAGATAAAAGCATGAGCCACTTAGCCATACACTAGTTTTGTTATGGTTTAGAGTGCATATACTTAATGGGTAAGTATTAGTTATGGCATAGGTTTTGTGGTTGATAAGGTAGTGGCAAAGTTTGGAGGTGATGAAGACTAGTGTGAGGCAAAGTTTTTAGGTATGAGTGTACTAAGTCTCATACTCTATATGTGTAAAAATTATTTAGTAGATGGCTTGATCTTTATCTTTCTCATCTTGATGGGCCAACATTACCCTTAAAAATTGGTTAGTGATGGAAATATAAAGGTAAAGGGGTTGATCTTATTTGGGAGGAATAAGGATAGGTGGACAAAGAAGGTACTCTTTAAGGGAATCAAAGGCCTTTTGATAGTATTTATTCCACTTAAAATATATATCCTTTTTCATAAGGTGGTGAAAAGGTTGGCATTAATCAAATAGCTGAGAGATAAAAAGATGAATGGATTGGAGCTTCCCCTACAAGCTACAGAGTTGTTTGAGGTGGGTAGGAGGAGGCGCATTAAGGATTGATTTGATTTTGGAAAGATTAACTTCAATTCCTCAAAGAGAGATAATAAAACCAAATAATTTTTTTGATAAAACCCACAAAATACACTTCTTGGGGTTAAGGCAGACATGGTAATGGATTAGGCATTCAAAGATAATCTTAAGAATGGTCAATTGATCTGTATGACATTTGGATTTCCCAAGAAGGTCATCAACATAGTATTTTAAGATTTTGTGAATAAGGTCATGGAAGATGTAGATCATAGAACATTAGTAGGTTGTACCATCATTCTTCAAACTAAAAGGCATGACCCCATAATAGAAAGTTCCCCAGGGGGTGATAAAGGTAGTTTTGTGTTGATCTTCAAGGGCAATCAAGATCTGATTGTAACCCGAGAACCTATCCATAAGAGATAACATCTCATGGCCAGTTGTAAGATCAAAAATTTGGTTAATGATTGGAAAAGGGAATTCATCCTTTTGGAAAGCAAAGTTAAGGTCATGAAAGTTTACATAAATACAAATTCACCCTGTTGCTTTGGTGACAGGAATGACATTTGAGACCCATTAGGGATAATGAATGGGTTAAATGAAATTTATAGATATGAGGCATTGAAGTTATTCTTTGATGAGAAGGGATATGCAAGGGTGCATTTGATGAAGTTTTTACCTAATTAGCTTGACATCATGGTTGGGGACTATATTATGGGTGGCAATGGAAGGGTTGATTATTAGCATATCACTGTAAGACCAAAAAAATGCTATGCTATGGTCTTGTAGGAAGGAGGGGAAATCTTGAAGCTCCATGAAATTTAGCAATTGGTTGATTTTGATACTGCACAGGTTATCTAGAATACCTAGGTTAATATCTATGGTGGATTCATTTAACATGGTTGAAGTCTCAAGAGGAAGGGATTTTTGAATAGAATAATCTTTTGCACCAAGATAAGCAAGAATGAAATCATCATCCTAACACCAAATGATATTAATAATAGGAGAGTCATCTCTTACCATCTCAAGATGAGTCAGAGGAGTAGCTATGGTCTCCCCATCCTTTTGATAAGTCAGGCATCCAAGGTTGATCATGTTGATGAAAAAAATGTTAGTGGGGATGATGTTGAGATCTTCAAATGTTGGATGGTAAGGACAGGATTTCCTCATCAATGATGGTAATGGGAGGCAAATCTATTGGATCTTTGGGTGGCATGAAATTGAGACCAAATATTTCAAAAGGCTTTTGAGTCTTACATGGAGGCAACTCATGTGGTATATGCTTATAACATTCTAGACCAAATCCCTTCCAAACACAATTATAGAGGTATGTCTTGGTGAACTCTAGTTTATCCAAGTAGGAAAAATTAGAGGTGAGTAGTCGAGGGGAAGAGGAGATCAAAGAAGCATCAAGTGGTTGGTCAAGCCTCCCATAGATAATATTCATTTAGAGATTGGAAAGCCCAAAATAAATAGTGGTTCTAGTATTGGGGTTATAACTAGGGTTCTAGTCAAGGTTACCATACTCCTAGGGAGTAGGGAAAGCATCCAAGGCTAAGAGGTGATACTCCCCAAGTGAGAGATGTTGGAATGTAGATTCTAAGGGGTCCTTTGTAGGGATCTTGGTAAAAGGAATTGATGAACTAGTCGAGGCTTGGTTGGTAAAAGAAGAGGATTCATTATTAGTTATATCATAATGAACTCTAGGAATGTTGATCCAAGTGAATGCACTGATTCAAAATGTAATATGAGACACGTATTATTTAAGATAATATAGAGCAAAAAATACAACTGCAAAAATGAACTAAAGAAAAATAAGACACAAATGAGCCAAAATACTCCATATAATATTGCATTAAAATATGAAATGGGAGAGGTACATATATAGGTTGGAGAGGGAAAGATACCACACATTATAATAAATGTGGTATTAATATTTTCAAGTAACCAACATGACCTCTAGTTCCCTAAGCAAGAAAATGTACTCATGTAGCCAAAACCCATAGGAAAAAGGACTACACCAACACCCCCCATAAGCACATCTCAGGTAGGCGATGATACAAAAAATGAGTCTTAGAAACAAGGCTTGATTAGGTACCCATGCACAATGCAATCTCTCATAAAGTAGACAAAATGAGAAAACCCATAGGAAAAATACCCCCCAAAAAGAGAAATAAAGAAGTGAAGAGGCTAGAAAGCCCCCTGAATATGATGAAGCTATCGAACTGGAACACACCCCAAAAGGAGATCATAGATGAATGAAATTTCTCTCAATGAAGGGTTTGGTGAAGATATAAGAAACTTTCTCTAAAGACTATCAAAATACTAAGTTGATGATCTGCTCATGAATCAGTTCCTGAATGAAGTGTATGTGAATCTCGATGTGTTTGGTACTCTGATGAAGGATTGGATTCTCATAAATTTGAATGGTGCTATGATTATCAAAAAATATGTCTATAGGTGTCCTGATCTAGTTATCAAGCTCAAAAAGAATCCCCTGAAGCCAAATAGCCTTAATAGCTACATTAACAACTCTCCTACACTCTGCCTCTATGAAAGATAGAGAAATATCATTCTAATTCTTTTTTGACCAATTGATGGGGCCATAACCCAATGATAAATTAGAACCTAAAGTGGACTTATGATTCCCAGTATTACCAACCCATTTTGAGTCTGTGTAACTGACCAAGTCAAAATATAAACCAACCTTGTAATGCATCCCATACCTGTGTGAACCCTAAATGTAGTGCAAGATCCTCTTAGCTACTTTCTAGTGTAGCTCATGGGGTTCCTACATGAATCTCAAAACAATGCCAACATCATAAGATATATTTGGTCTAATGTGAGTTAAGTAAATAAGGCTACCAAGTTATTGATACAAGGTAGCATCGACCAATGTAGTGGAACAATCTGCCTCAAGCTTGACTCTAAATAGGAATGGAGTTAGAGATGGCTCATAGTCAGCCATATGAAACCATGTCAAAATATCAAGAGAGTACTTGGGTTGTGAAAATGAAATCCTTGAATTTATCTGAGTGATCTCAATGCTAAGGAACTAGTGAAGTAAGCCCATGTTAGTCATGATGAATATGTCTTAAAGAGTTTTCTTCACTATTGAGATAGTCAAAGAACTTCCTATGAACACAAGGTCATCAACATACAAAACCAATATCAATAATGAATCATCTTGCCATAAGAAGTACACATTAGGGACTGAGTGGCATCTAATGAAACCTAAAGTAAGAATAAAAGAATCCATTTTGGCATACCAATCTCAAGGGGCCTATTTAAGGCCATAAATGGATTTCTTAAGTTTGTAAACTAAAGAATAATCTTGAACAAAACCATGTGGTTGATCCATGTATATCTCCTCAAGGTATTTATGAAGAAATTAACTCTTCACATCCATTTGATGTACACTCCATCAATGTGCTATGGCTACTTCAAGTGTGAGTCTGATCAAAGTCATCTTGGCCATAGGTGCAAAGGTCTATGAGTAGTTGATGTTGGCTACCTATGAAAATCCTTTGGCTACCAATATAGTTTTGTACTTGCCAATAAACCCATCTACAACATACTTGTTCTGATATATCAAGTGATATCAAACCATCTTCCTTCCCTTAGGAAGAGCAATTAAATCCCAAATGTGATTACTAATCAAAGAATCATATTCCTCATCCATGGCTCTATCCCACTCAAGTATGCCTGACGCCTCTCTAAAAGTCTATGGATCTGATGTGGAAGCAAAAAAGGCATGTGGTCCACTCTAAAAGTCTACCCAAGTATATATGCCATCATCTAGATCCCTTGCCCAAGGGCCTGCACTCTCAAGTGTCTACCTAGCCTAAAGAGGACCTAAAATGGGTGAGTTAGGTACCAAATCCTCATCTTTTGATGCATGCATAGAAATGGATGAAGATGGTTCCCCATCACTCTAATCACTATCAGAACTAGAAGAAGAAGAAGAAGAAGAAGTGACCTCTACCTTAAAAACCTATTATGAATGATCTGAATCCTTGAACTGCTCATCCAAATTGAATGAAGCTAATGTAAAGGGAGAAGTTTCAAGTAAAGAGTCAATGGGACTCTCCTAAAACCTAATACTCCTCTTACTAAACAACTAATGAGTCATAGGATGAAAAAAATCTATAACCCTTGACCTCATCTAGATACCCAACAAATATGTAAGGTTTAGATTGAACCTCCATGGCCTTGCATTTATTTTTAGGTATATGCACCATCATCGATGATTTGAAGACCCTAAAATGTTGCACCTTGAGTTTCTTATTATGATAAGCTTCATAAGGATTGATTCCCTTTAAATCTTTGTAAGAAATTAGTTCTGAATGTAACATGCATAATTGATGGCTTCTACCTAGAACTATGGAGCTAATGATCTAGAGTGAATCATACAATTGGCCATCTCCTTCAAGGACTGATTCTTGTGCTTTGCTACACTATTTTGATAATGAGTGTATGGTACTATCCATTGAATATCAATCTCCTTAGTGGTAAAAAATTGCTCAAATCTATAGTTGATGTACTCCCCCCATTATTTATTCAAATAAAGTTGATGTACTTTCTAGATTACTTCTCAATTAAAGCCTTGAAGTCTAAAAAATTATTGAAAACTTTAGACTTTTATCTAAGTAGACCTATGTGTATCTAGAAAAGTCATCAATTAAGGTGAGGATGTATCTAGCCTTGGTAAAAAAAGGATGGGGAAACTACCCCACGACATCACTGTGAATCAATTCGAGAGGTACTAAAGCTCTCCTAGTTTTGCCTTTATCAAATTTATCTTCAAGATGTTTTATAAGGACACAACCCTCACAAATTACCTTAGAGAATTTAACTCTATGCAAGCCTATAACCATATCCTACTGACTTAGCTGCTCAAGTAGTGGTATTTAAGGTGGCCAAACCACTCATGCCATAATCTGCTAACTCTATCTAAATGGGTAAGCAATGTGGTATGAGGAACATCTAGAGAAAAATGGGAGAAGGTGTATAGCATATAATGGTGATTAACCTTCCCTAGTGCAATTATAGATTCATTGTGTAGCCCTCTGATCTCAACTAAATTCGGTATGAACTCGACCCTCATGCCCTATCCTATGTGGATAATTTGATACACTAAAAAAAGATTAGTTGATAGTGAAGGTACAATTAAACATTTGTGAATGTTCCACCTTTGAATTCAATAGTCTTTCATCCTATAACTTATTTTGGAGTGTCACCACCCAAATGACAAAATACATACTACAGGGCTCTAAGTCAAAAAACTCAATCTCTAATGAACCCATATGGTGTGAAGCACCAGAGTCAATAACCCAAGATGAAGTAGATGCAGAAGCCATTGTAACTAAATCTTTTCCCTTAGGTTTCTCCTTCCATTTTTCTTTTACCTTATAATATTCTTTGGTTGATGATGACTCTTTGACAGACTCAGGGACCCCTATATTATTTTTCTCTAGGAGATGTGTAAGGTGGTCTATCTATTTTTTCATACACTTGTGCTCATTATGCCCATTATTCTTACAATAGGAGCACTTAACCTTTTATATCTTAGGTTTCTCTTCAGAGGAAGAGGATTTAGTGCTAGTTTTTTAGTGGTTTTCTATTTTTTCTTCTTCTCAAGATCATTGCTCTTCTATTTCTTATCCTTATTGCTAGAGGCTTTTTGTTTCCCATTCTTGGCAATGAGGGATGAATGTTTAGAAGACTTGAGGGTTCCTATCTAGATTAATTTATCCTATTACTTAGTTAAATCTGTAATGAAATCATCTAAGGATGGCATTGTCTAGTTATCTCCCATGTCTATTGTGGTCGCATAAAAGGTAGAGATAAATATAGAGTAACCGGGTCCTAGTTTTGCAAGCACAAAAAGAACTAACTGCTCATATTTATTCTTGATTCCACACTCTTTTAACTAAAATATAAGTGACTTAAGATTGGTGAAGAAGTCTTCTAATGTATCAAATTTTCTAGGGCTCAAACTAATTAGCTCAATCTCAAGCTCATAACCCCTCATGGTGTCAATTTTTCCAAATAATTTTTATAGGTTGTCCCATACTTCTTTGGGAGATTTGGTCAACTTTATGTGAAATAGGATTTTTGATGACATTGAAAGATATAATATTCCAAAAAATTCATCACATATATTCAACCATTTTATCTTATTTGCTTCAGCTGTACCTCCATAGTTATGCGAAATAACACTTTACTTATAAGAACCATTGTAATATTACTTTTCCATTCCTAGTATTTGAAGGATGTGAGTACATTAACAATGCTAAGATCCATTTTAGAATTAAGATTAATGTACTTGTTGTTGTTGCAAAAATCAAATGTGCAAAAAATGAGAGAATTGTAGAATAAAATCACAACCACAGTATAACCCCCTTGAAACTATGTCAAGTGCCCCCCCTCACCCCCCCCAAATTTTGATACTTTAAAAAATTGTGAATTTTATAATTAAAATTATATTAATGTATGGGAAATAATAAAATACACACTTTTTCAAAATATGGTACTCAATTTTGAGTTACCATTTGCAAGATATTAACAAAACAATTTCCTGTAAATAAGCTTATGACTAAAAACTTACACTTGAAGCTTAAAAAAAGCACCCCTAGGTGAGGTAAAATATGCCTCATGAAACTATAATTTCATCATGGACTTAAAAAAGTCAATATAAGTGAAAAAAAGTTCACCCAGTTACCTCGGTATGTATGGAACCAAGTTTGACTTCCTCTTTTTAATATAATTACAACTAATAAAAGCAAAATATGAATTTCCAACTATGTAAAAAAAAGGAAAGTGGTGGATTATAGTTGTATTTGGTTGAGAGGGGTTCTTGGAGTGCTTTTCAATGAAAATCTAATCTCTTTCAATGCCTTAATCCTTCCATGCAGGAGAAGCAAGCAAAACAATAATGCTTACCTCCTCTTGTCTAGTGCCAGGGTAGAAAAGAACACTCTAGGTAGTAGATTGGATCTTTAAACAAGATGAATAATGACACAACTTCAGGAAAAGGGCACCAAACTACTGGTAGAGGATGCCAAGCTACTAGAAGAGGATTCCAAGCTACCAGAAAAGGATGCCAAGTGGAAAAAGTGTGACACCAAGGATAATATATTCTTAATGCAAAGTTTCTGTAAATCCAATGCAATAGTCCTCTCTAAAGAAAATATAAAGTAGATCTAGGTCTACCTCTCTATTCCAACACCATGGTCTAATACCACCTTATATTCTATATATTTGGTTATCAACACATCAACAAGATATGTGATTCCAAGCTGTAAAAGTTTAATGTTACAAATAAAATATAATGATGCCAAGGAAAAAATGCCTTAGTTCAATTCTCAATGCCAAAGGAAAATTGATGCCAAGCTTTCCTATTAGATCTAAAATGCTAAGGCTATAACAGGTAGATATCAAATGTGAAATAAACAAATCCCCTAAAAAAAGCTGATAAAGGTGATGCCTAGCTTCAAATGTTTGTAGATTGGAAGGATTATAATGCACTATATCTCAATAGCAAAAATAAATAATGAATTTAAAAATATTAGATCTAAAATAAATCTACTTATATAATTAATGTAATAGAATGCAAATGTTAAAATGGAGAGATCTAATCTAAAATCAAATAAACTCAAGATTCAAAATCAAAACTTGTAGAAAAAAGGACAATCCTCAGATTTAGATTAGCTCTGATACCATATTAGAATGAGCTCCAAGAATGTTGATCCAAGTGAATGCACCAATTTAAAATGCAATGTGAGACACATATTATTCAAGATAATACAAAATAAATAATATACCTACAAAAATGGACCAAAGATAAATAAGACACAAATGAACCAAAATACTCCACATAATATTACATTAAAATATGAAAAGGGAGAGGTACATATATAGGTTGGAGAGAGAAAGATACTACACATTCTAGTGAATGTGGTATTAATATTTCGAAGTAACTAAAATTACCTGTAGATCCCTAAACAAGCAAATGCAATTATGTAGCCAAAACCCATAGGAAAAAAGCCTACACCAATAGGTTGATAAAGACTTGGTGGTGGGAAGGAGGAGAACATCATTCAAGTGGTACATCATGTTGCATGATGTAAAAGGACTTGGGTCAGCTTGTATGGTAACTACTTGACCCTAGTGTTCAAATTTGATGCAACGATGAAAGGTAGATGGCACACAATTCATGGAATGAATATAAAGGTGTCCAAGTAGGACATTATATCAAAACACACCTTCTATGATGTAGAAGAACTCGAAAAGCATGTGAGGTCATAAATGAATGTGGAAGATGATATTTACTAAAGTTGTTGCCATAGTGTCTTTGAAGGAATAAAACAACACTATGGTTTCTGACATGATGTTCTCTAGTAGTTTTAGTTGGTCATATACATGGGAGGAGATAATCTTGATGCTATCCCCCCATCAATTATAACTCTCTTGATGTGGGTTTGGTTGATGTAGGTGGTAATGAAGAGAGGAGGATCCAGATCTTGGGGATGAACAGAGGGTATTTCTAAATCTTTAAAGGTAACAAGGGTAAGAAGTGTTAGCAATTTGAGTGTCATGGTTGATTTGTGTCATGGATTGTCATTGATGACAAAAGAAACATGTGCAAAATGTGTTGTTGATAATGACAAAGGCATAGTGATGTTGGCAACTTGAGGATTCATTAAGTTTGCCAAGAATCTAAGAGAAGGAGAGGTTCAGTGCTCAAGAATTAAGTCGTGTGCATATATTAATGACAAAGGCATAGAGTTAAACTCAAGAAGATCTTACACATATCCTAAAAGATCAAAGTATAGATCAGACAAGTTCAAAAATAAATTAGGTTTATGAATCACTATTACTTTTACTCATTTATGAGTAACAAGTAGGTAGCTCTCAAAAAATCGATTGGGTCTTGACTTATGTGTTGATCAGGTTGTCAATTCAAAGTACTTATAATTATAAAATTTTATAATTTGAGCAGTTAGAAGAACCCAACTTGGTCTAGTAGACATAATCAAGTTTTTAGAATGACTTTACTTTGTTAAATTTCATAAGCTAAGTAGCTCGAAGAATCTAATTTGGTTTTGGTGTGTAGATTAGGTTTACAGAACAACTTAACTTATATCATTTTTATAAGTTAAGTTGAATAACACAAATAGGTCTAGATGAGTGGATCAGGGTTGTCATGTGACTTAACTAATTTCATTTTTATAATTTAAGTAGGTTAAAAAACTTGAATTGGTTTAGATGAGTGAATCAGGGTTTTGGAATGTGATGAAAAATTCCAAAGTGATGAAGCACAAAAAAGACAGAGTCATTTTTTTTGGGAATGAGAGGAGTTTGAGCCATAGGTGTAGAAAGATGAAACTCGTTTGAGCATGGAGTAGTAGTTTCTAATTGGAGAATATCTGAGTGTCAAACAAATAAATTTAGATATAGAGAAAGGGTGTAGGAAGAGTGAAGGATACACAAATTATGTTGAAGGAGATATGAGCAGTTGCAGATTGGAATTGCAACAAAGAACAAAGACTTGGATTCTTTTATGAATTTGATTCATTAATTTGAGTTGTAAATATCTGATAGGTTGGTTACATCAAAGTAAACTAGGTTGGTGCTTAGAATAGGGAGTAGGTGCTTCTTGAGAGTTAGTGCTCTTAAAATAAGGGATTAGTGTCTCCATGGGATTGGTGTCTTGAAATGTAACTAGTGAGTGTCAGTGAGGCAAAATTTGTGAGGCTGGATTAAAACAATAGATTCTAGTAGCTTTCTCATCATGGTTTTTCCCTTTGGGTTTGCATGTATAAATTTGGTGTTTTGTATTATGATTTTATGACTGCGTTATTATTATTTCATGTGTTTATATTCGCATATGTTTAAAATTATTTTTGAAAGTTGTAAGTAAATAGTTTTTGAGATCTCTCGATTCACCCCCCTCTCAATAGATAGGTGTGTTCAACAAAAATTTGAAGGGTTCCAACAAAGGTTGTTAGAGGTTGTGGGTCTTCTGGTCGAACCTCTACAAATTGTAAAGCTTCTATCATTGCTTAATGCTGATGGGGTGAGTTATTGATTAGCTCATATAAACTCGTATTCACCATTATTTGATGAATTTTCTTTAGAGCCACTCTTTATATTGAATCTAAAGTGTTGGATTTAGAGATACACAAGATGGATATCTTTGGTTTGGGAGAAGGTGTGGGTGGTTGGGTTTGGTTGAGTGATTTGGTGGTAAAAGGGTATATCCATAGAATGAACACCTTTTCCTTCATCTTATCTTTTTGTTGGGTTTATGATCATGTGACCACATGGATGGTATGGATTTAGGGAAGAGTTGGGCTAGAGGATTTCTTTGGTTCCTCTTCACTCTTAGATGAGAGTGTGGGAGCAGGTAGGTTTAGGGTGGTGGCTTGTGGTTCTTAGAGTGGCTATGGGGTTATGGGTGGCTCTTATAATAATAGGTCATCATCAACATATAGTTGATGGGATACGACTTGGAGAGCTTTATAGTTCTCTATATCATGTCCTAACATTCTATGGTACTAGCAAATTAGATTGTCATTAAAATAGGATGGCTTGGGATTATGGGGGTCAAATGGTTTGATGGGATGCAAAGTCAAGCAAGAATCTTATAATAATCTCTATAGGTTGGATGAGTAAAACTTGGGTCAAGGTGGCAGGGATGTTGGAATTTTGGATTTGACCTTTGGGATTGGAGCCTTCTTAGGAGTAGGCTTAGTAGTAGGAGTTTTTGGTGGTGGAGTATTCTTGGTGGTTGGTGGTTTGGAGGAAGAAGTTTTTGAAATAACAAGCTTGGTAGTGGGTCGTTTGAAAATAAAAGGGTTAGAAGTAGGATGTTTGGTAGGGGAGGGTTTGGAAGTAGAGGGCACAAAGGTAATAGGTAGAGGCCTAACTAGAAGAGAAGGCTAGGTTTGGGTTATCTTTGGGAGACATGTTTTCTTAATGAAAGGATGAGGTCCTAGGATGGAAGAAGGATGTGGTCCCAAAATGGAAGGTAAGGTAGAAAGAAGTGGCACGGTTCTGGCTTTTGGGATCCTAGGTAGCCCCTCTTTCTTGGTTGGCTTGAATCAAGGTTTATTTGATGCTATATGTGGTGTTATGTCCAAATTTAATAGAGGGCAGGTAAGGCTATGAGTAGGAAACACTCTTAGGTTTTTGATCGGCTTGGTTGGGATGGTAAAAGAGGCCTAGGCTACTTTGTGTGGAGTTGATTTGGTTGGTTCAACTATGACTTGAGGGGTAGAGGTTATAATGGTTTGGTTAGGATGATGGTGGGTTCAATAGTGGAACTGGAAGTGGAAGGTTGGGTTGACAATGGTGTGATTGAGGGCTCTTACTGGGTTAGGAAAGGAAACTTGAGATGGTGCAAGAATGTGACATGATCTATGTTAGATTGGGATAGGTACTCCAAGTTTTGAGCTAGTCTAGAGACAGGCTTATAAATAGGGTTGATCCCTTCGGTATTGGTCTCAAAGGACAAACCCATGGGTGGAGAGAGGGGAGTCGTTACCTCATCCTTTTACTCAATTAAAGGCTCCAAGGTTTGGGTAGGAGAGTCTTCTATTAGAGAGGTAGGTAAGGTGACCTCTTCCCTAGGAATTATTTTCAAAATAAGAGTGGATTGATGCATGATAGAAGAGAAGGATATGGTGGTAATTGCTACCTCTTTTGGTATGTCTTCCAAAGGAGAGTTTGGTAGCTCCACTACCTTGACAAGTGGAGAAAGGGGAATACTTATTTCTTGTGTTTCAATTTCCAAAGGAATAGAAGGTAACTCCACTACCTCAATAAATGGAGGGGAAGGAAAGGTGTTTTGGGAAATGGTTTCCTCAAAAATTAGTTCATTAAGAACCACATTAATAGTATAGACCTCATGGTTGTGAGAGGATTTTGCTCTATTGTTTTCATTGTTCATGGAGGGGGCATGGTTGGGGAATGGCTATTTAAAGATGTCAATTGATTGATTTAGGGGTGCATTGAGGTTATTCAACAAAAGTTCCCTCTTTTCAATCAAACTTTGGATATTATTTTTGAATGTATTTCACCTACTAACATCATGCCCAATGACATAATGGAAGACACACAGTTTGTTCTCTTTATACCAACTAGGTACAAGATGAGAGGAATCAAATTTTTGTGGACGTTTGATTGGTGGGAGTTGTATGATATTTTATTTTAACAATTTTTCTAAGACCTAATCATTGACTCCCCTAAAAAATTAACTTACTTTTGTTTATTTTGGTTTTGGTTTCTAGTGTTTTTATTGGAGGAATTGGAAGATTTGGGCTGGTTAACAACTGGTGGAGGAGTGGTTTTAAGGACAACCACTTTTATGGTTCCCTTGTTTTTGGTGTTAGTGTTGGTTTGATTATTAGGTTTGGATGATGAAGCCTCATTTGATATGAATGTTGAATTCATGTTTCTCAATTTTAACTTCCCCTCATCAATGGTTATATTCTCTAACTTTGTGCCATGGTGAAAGCTTCATCAAAGGTCCTAAAAGTCTAAACCCATAAAGTGGAGGAAATATGATTGGCATAATCCCTCATAAAAATCTCAATCAGCTCAGGTTGGGGCAAAGAGAAAGAGAGCTAGTTTATCAAGCTTCTCCAATGGGCTATGAAATTAGCAATGGACTCATTGTCAAATTACCAAATGGAGTAAATATCAGAGATGGAAACTTTCTTAGATATGTTTATGGAAAAGTGGTCTAAAAAGGTTTGAGCTAGTTAGGCAAAAGAAAAGAGAGAGTTCTTAGCAATAACATTATACCAATATATCACTAAACCTGATAGAGACATGAGAAAGATGCGAAGAAGGAGATCATCATAATAGGCAATCAAATAGCAAGAGTGTCTAAATACTCTTAGATGTTGTTGAGGGTCTTCCTTGCTCTAAAATTTTGATAAATTTGGAAGTTCCCATTGAGGAAGATAAGGTAGAATGGGGATAGATGGGTGAATTAGTTCCTTATAGATTTAGTCATATGATAAGAGGTTATGGGTGCCAGAAAAAAATGACTCCAAAGTGGTCAATGTTGAGACCACCAATTGATCTATTTTATAGCCTCATCCATACCTAGTATATATCTTTTTCTATGTAAATCCCCATAACCATCCATGACTCGTACAAATGAATGAATGAGTTTTTTATTTTATGCGTGCATTTGATATATATATATATATATATATATATATATATATGTTATGAATTATTGATACTTTTTCCCTGATTAGATTATACTTGTGTAACTTTATTTAACAAGCATTTGAAGGATAATGTCAGACTATAGGATCTCAATTGGTCACAACACTTAAAGACTGCCTGTAGCCACTACATATTATTTATAACAATTATAAGCTCCACCTACAAGCTACCCGTAACCACTGTAAGTTAGCCACAACAACTATATGCTTCACCTATAGGTTACCCATAGCCACTTCAGAGTCCCTATAACAACTATAGGCTTCACCTATAGGTTACCCATAGCCACTATAGAGTGGCCACAATAACTGTGGGTTTCACCTATAGGTTGCCTATAGCCACTATACAAAATAGAGATATTATTATGATCAGATCTTAAGGACACATCCAGATATCTTAGGAACTGAATGGATAAATAGAAAGGGCCATAGTTCTGCAAACTCCCTATATGCAAGGAAATTTGAATGTGCTGCCAAAGATGAGAAAGACAAGGACAATAGGAAGGAGACAAAAAGAAATAAAACAACAAAACAATATACCCTATCCTTAACCCAGTCAAGCCTAAAACAAGTAAATTCAGTTACTAATCACTTAAAGGTTGATTGGGGTAGTTTCTAAAGTATTTATAATTTTCCTATTTTGGTGTCGTTGGTTAGAAGTTAATAAAATGCCTTCTGTATTTAATGATAGAACCTGGATTAGATTAGAAGTTAGTGAGTTGAAATTAAAGATTGAATAGTTAATAGAATAATAGAAGTCATTGCATTGCAATCTTTTGTAGCAATATTTAATTACTAAATATTTGAGTAATGAGAAAGTTGATTATGTAAGAAGGTTTTGTAAATCTCTCAGAGAAGGATTGGAACTCAGTTTTGAATGAGGAAAGACCCCCTCACAAGGAGTTTTAGTGAAGATCCTAACCCTCCTTAGTTAGGAGTGTGTAAGTAGATTTCATTATTAATTTGATTATATAAAGTGTGATATATGTGTGATTTATAAGTGTGAAGTATTTCTATATTTCTATCATAATATTTTCATAGTTTAACTATCTGGAAAATTCAATATAAGTTCATTATACTACAACTAGTAAAACAAGCTAATTTATGAATTAATACTAAATATATAATTCTAACATCCTTGAAAAGAATACACACCCTAGGTTGATAATTAATGTTAATCAAACTCAAGAATCTGGTATTCATTAGGTAATTAGTCTGCACAACATTTTGGCACTGTTATTGAAGAGGGTGTCAATTATTATTTTCTAAAATCAATTATTATTTTTGTAAGATTGGTTAATGTACTATTCTACCCAACTGGGGAAGTTAAGTGAGGACACTACGATGTCTTATGCCAAATGTCTAAGTTTTTAGATATATAGTTCTAGCCAGGCAAGTCAAGTGAGGGCACCACTGTGTCTTATGCTAGATGTTTAAGTTTTTGGAAGTTGAATACCTCTTTACAATATTTTAATTTACTCAGTTCATGTTTTTAGAATTTATTTCCTGCAAGAGTGATTTATTTTCTACAAAATGTACCTTTAATTTTCCAATTTTCATTTCCTATTTTCTAGGATAAATTTTCTACTTTCATTTCCTAGTTTTTAGGATAGTTATTCTGCTTTCATTTACTATTTTCTAGGATAATTTTTATGCTTTCATTTTCTACTTCCTAGAGTAATTTACCTTTTTCAATAGATATATTTATTGTTTTCTAGAAGTAATATTTGAATTCTAATTATTTTGATTTCTGCACTCCTTTATTGTATATTTTACTTATTTTGAAACAATCCCCTGGAGTACTCAAAAAACAAAAAGACACTAATCCTATGTAGGAAGGAATAGGATAAATGAAAGGTGTAACACAACATTTATGCAAAGTGAAATAGATTCTCGAGGGAGATTCCTGCTAAACAAGTCATAAGTTGCTATTGAAAAAGAATTGTAAGTACCCACAACAACCAAGAATCCTATTGAAAAGTATACCATAACCCATAAGGCTCTTGAAGAAGGAAACACTACAAACTAAAGGAATTAGCTTGTATAAAAAGTAGTATTGGCTTTGAAAAAAGAAGCAAAAGCATAGGAAGTATTAGCTAAGTTAGTAAAGAGAAATGAAGGAGACGAAATTCATGAACCAAACACTCTAGAAAGTAGCATTAAAATAGAATTACATCAAGGATTTCTTGAACAAATCCAATAAATCTAAAGAGAATCTTTTGATTTCTCATTAGAAAAGAGATTTTAGAGCAACAGATAAACATTTACTATTATACTTATGAAGGGACTAATACAAAATTTGAATACATGATCCTAAATAACTTTGGTATCCATATCATAAGAAAATACATCATGAATGGAGAAGACTTTGTGGATAACAACGAGACACCAGACACAATTACTTTTGAATTTCTTATTCTAGATGCAATAGATGTAACACAAATGAAAAATATCTTACTCTCAACCTTGCCCAGTTTTAGAGGTACATTTTCAAAAGACCCATACACCTTTTTAATCAAATTTGATTTCCTCTATAAAAGTTATGACTATAGGCAAGATGTATAGAAATTGAGCCTTTTTCCAGCCACCCTTAAGGACTCAACACTTCATTGGTTCATGGGACTAACTAGTAATTCAATCCTCACTCGAAATGATATGAAAAATAAATTTTTGGCTAAGTATCAGGAATATGGATGAGGAAGAAGTTACAGAATAAATGACATCTTCAAGATGACTCAAGAAGGGGATGAATCTTTGAAAGACTATGTTGAACGGTTCATGTTTAATGTACAAAAATTCAAACAAAGTGCACTAGGAAAAGAACCTCTAAAACTCATCTTCCTAAAAAGATTTTGAGAAGACTGTCGAGAATCCTTGGACCTAATGAGTCAGGGTGATATCTCCCATCTTCCATTTATAGACATCAAGGAATTGAGCAAGAATTATTCTAGGTCTACCATAAATAAAATTAGGGGCAACAAGCTTCCACTAGTAGCTACAAGTAGCCTATCAAAATTTGAATTTAGTAACTTATTGTTAGGATGTGGAGCTAAAACTTTCAACTGGTGCAAACAGGGAGGAGGTTGCTGAGTTCCAGGGAGACCGATGTCGACAGGGTGCAGTGCACAAGGAAATCGATGACGACAGGATGGACAGGAAGGCAACCGACATCGGCAGTATGTCGGCCAACGTCGATCACCTCCAGGCAGACAGGGACCAATGTCGGTCGCCTGTAGCAGTTCCAGAACTGCTTGTTCCATGGATAGTTAGTTTGTTGAACTGAGTGTTTGCATGCAAAGGCTATTTTTGGTCTTAAGTTGCATGTCTAATTATTATAATTAGGTTAGTCTAATTATTGTAAGCATGAGATCTATATATGGACTCATGGTCTGTATTGTAAACTTGTAGCTAGTGAGTAAGAGAGCAATAAGCTCCTTCAGAGAGAAGAGAGCAATAGTGCATTCCTCCTAGTGCCACAATACCAAGGTGGGTACTGGTTTGGAGAATTAGAAGGGTTTTTCATGTGTGTATGATCTTGGTTAGCATGTGGGCATGACCTTCTATAGGAGATCTACAATGGTGAGTAAGGTCTAGTGATTTGTAGGTAGCAGTAGAGAGCAGGAGATCTAATTGGAGTATGGTTGTGTACTTGGTGAACTGGTAGCGTGTTACTGACTGGTTGGAGAGGTGAACATCAATTCTGTATTGGAATTGATTTTTGTGACCAAGAGAGAGAGGGAAGAAGGTCTTGAGGTGTGGCGAGCCTTTGATGTGGAAGAAGAAGTGGCATCTTCTTTATTGTATATTCTTCTGAGTGTTTATTAATACAATTATGTATTGTCTCTCAATTCCTGTGTTATTTCATATTTCTAGTTACTTATTGATTCTGGTTAAATTTTGTGTTTAATTGCTAATACAAGAAGTAATCATATGTGCTCTAATTAGTAGAGCAAGATCCTGACAAAGTAGGGATCAGAGCATGTTTATTATTCTATGGTTCCCCTGACAAGTGGTATCAGAGCTTTTGGTTGGGTTGACTAACAGGTGGTTTCAGATCTGGTAGTGTTTGTTGATTACAGGTCACTCATAGGGGTTTCAGATTGAGTGGGAGTATAGCAATGGTAGAAGAAAGTAAGCTACGAATGGAGAAACTGAATAGCATGAATGGTTTGATTGATGGAAAGAAAGATCAGATAAAAAGAGATTGTTGGTCGGTAGAAGATCAACGCGTAGAAGCATATGTTGCAGGTAATATTGCATAGGGTGTTCTGGATAAAGTGGAATCTTTGTTTACAGATTCTTTTGCCTCTTTCCATGCAGCCCAAAATAGAGCATCTTTTCATGGGTATGTCTTTGGAGACTTTGGAGAGATTTATTTAGGGGTTGGAGAGCCTTGTCAGATTATTGATGAAGGGGAAGTGACGCTGAAATTGCAGACGAATGACACACAGTGGTTGAAGGAAGTCATGCAGGTACCAGTCTTGGAGATTAGTCTAATTTCTTCAAGAAATTTGGGTGATGAGAGATGTACTATAACTCTCACAGTGGATATACTTGAATTAGATGGTGGTAAGAAAGTAGGTATCCTTTATCTATCTACTTATATTGCTGATTCACCTTTTGTTGCAGAGATGTGGCTTTATAGGCTGGGCCACATATGTAGGAGGGGAATGCAGGTTTTGAAGCGAAAGTCAGATGTCTTTGACAAGCTAAAGAACTGGAAAGCCTTGGTGTTCATGGAGGAGATGACAGACAGAGATCAAGTGAGGAAGCTAAATTATTCTAAGTAGAGCAGGGTTGATTTGATTAGGATTTTGATCCATGGAGAGCTCACGGGTAAAAAGTTATCACTCACAGATGAACACAGGTACCGGCATCGGTCAGACAGCAACCAACGTCAGCAACAGGAAGACTGACGTCGGTCATGAAGGAACAAATGTCGGTATAAAGGACATCGGCATCAGCCAGGGAAATGACGTCGACAGTCAGTGTCAGTACAGGGAGCCGACATCGATCAAAAATAGACTGGGAGATGGCCGAAATCAGTCACTGGTACGGATGGTGGGCGGACAGTAAGCTGTCAACAAGTCTCAAACGCTCATGTTAAGGTCAGAAAGGGTAAGTGAACCTCATATTCATTGTTCACCTTCTTTATATTGCTTATTGATGGTCAAGAACTAGGAAGATAGAAGAGGCAATGCAGGTAGAATCCAGATACAGTGGGAGCTTGGCATGGATGAGGAGTGAGTCCTTGGAGAAGAACCAAACAAGGATTTGTTGGTATAGTTGTCAGTTGGAATTAAGCACTGAGAGACGGAATGGATTCCCAAGTTAAAGAAGAGAGTGGATGGACACAAGAGACAGAAGGCTATGGCATATGGTCTTGAGGAAGCTGCAGGACAATGGTACAGGTTTGACAGGTGGATGACTAAGCATGGCTTCAGTCAATGTCATTGTAACTATTGTGGTTTTGTCTTACCAGGTGGATGATGAGTCATGACATTATCTAGTTACTGTATATGGGTAATTTGCTAGCAGGTTTTGTACATATATGGATTTGCTGAGCTAAAGGTAAGGTTAGTTCAGAGGCGTGCCATGAATAATTTGGAGTAGCAAAATTCTTTGGCATAAGAGACATGAAGATTTTATCTCCAGTGGGAGCTGATGTGAAGACAGTGTTGGCGGGGTTCATGATGCAAAATCAGAAAGCACACCAAGGGCTGGATAGTCCAAGCTTAGCTTGGAATAGTGTTCGAAATCACATGAGGTCTAGTGTAGACCTGACTTTTTTCCCAGGCAGTGGGGGTTGTCAGAAAGTATGGAGCTAATTCGAGGAAGAGTTACTGAAGGGCAATTCATTGGATTCTTACAGGGATCAGCAGCAGGTCGACATGCTATGCAGGGTCAAGTTATTTTCTACATAGGTTTATAGATGGGAATTCGGCAAGTTACTTGGATGACAAAGGCACAAAGGTTAGAGCATCACAGGGTGTGGTGGTTAGTCTTCAAGATTGATCTTGAAGAGGGATACAATCCAGGGTACAAATTAGATAGTGTACAAATATAGGTATAGTTGTAGCTGTTTATCTCCAAGTGGGAGATTCTTAGGATGTGGAGCTAAAACCTTCAACTGGTGCAAACAGGGAGGAGGTTGCTGAGTTCCAGGGAGACCAGTGTCGATAGGGTGCAGTGCACAAGGAAACTGATGATGGTAGGATGGATAGGAAGGTAACTAACATCGACAGTATGTCGGCCGACGTCGGTCACCTCCAGGCAGACAGGGACCGACGTCGATCGCCTGTGGCAGTTCTAGAACTGCTTGTTCCATGGATAGTTTGTTGAACTGAGTGTTTGCATGCAAAGGCTATTTTTGGTCTTGAGTTACATGTCTAATTATTGTAATTAGGCTAGTCTAATTATTGTAAGCATGAGATCTATATATGGACTCATGGGCTGTATTGTAAACTTGTAGCTAGTGAGTAAGAGAACAATAAGCTCCTTTAGAGAGAAGAGAGCAATAGTGCGTTCCTCCTAGTGCCATAGTACCAAGGTGGGTACTGGTTTGGAGAATTAGAAGGGTTCTTCATGTATGTATGATCTTGGTCAGCATGTGGGCATGACCTTCTATAGGAGATCTACAATGGTGAGTAAGGTCTAGTGATTTGCAGGTAGCAGCAGAGAGCAAGAGATCTACTTGGAGTACGGTTGTGTACTTGGTGAACTGGTAGCATGTTACTGACTGGTTGGAGAGGTGAACATCAATTCTGTATTGGAATTGATTGTTGTGACCAAGAGAGAGAGGGAAGAAGGTCTTGAGGTGTGGTGAGCCTTTTAGGTGGAAGAAGAAGTGGCATCTTCTTTATTGTATATTCTTTTGAGTGTTTATTAATACAATTGTGTATTGTCTCTCAATTCCTGTGTTGTTTCATATTTCTAGTTAATTATTGATTCTGGTTAAATTTTGTGTTTAGTTGCTAATAGGAGAAGTAATCATATGTGCTCTAATTGGTAGAGCAAGATCCTGACAAAGTAGGGATCAGAGCATGTTTATTGTTTTGTGGTTCCCCTGACACTTATTACAAGATAAGAAAGAAGATATCATTATTCATTTGGCCACCTAACTAGATATCCTACACTCCAAGCAAAATCAAGCAACCTTGGATCAAGCTTTAATAATCTATTATCCAGATTGTAAGAGAAGGAAGATAGATTATAGGTGTCACGAGGTTCAAGCTAAAGTATTTAACATCATAGCTGAAGAACCAAAAATAGTAGAGTTGCATGCTATAGGAGGAGATGGAGACCAGGTTTGCTATGTTGTACAAAGATAACAATAGGTTCAATGACCATCTTATCTAGGTATATGACAAAATACATGTTTTATAAATTCTACCTTCTTTAACCCACAATTTTTAAATACTACTCCCAACTAAACTAGTATATGGATGAATGTCCCACCTCCTAATTCTATATGGAATCTACCTCATACAAGATACCCCACTTCCTTCTAGAAACCTCCACAAAATACATCCCCACCTCCTAATTCTAACTGACAACCACCTCAGATAAGCTACCCCACTACCTCTTGGCAACCTCTAAAAAATGCATCCCCACCTCTTAATTCTAGTTGGTATCCACCTCAAACAAGCTATCCCACTACCTCTTAAAAATATTCAAAAAATGCATCCCCACCTTAGACACAAGCTTGAAAACCACCCTAAGGCCCACCCTTCATAAACCAATGGAAATATCCCTGGAGACCCAATCAACCTTGAAGAAACCATCAAGGATGATTCCCTCCATAGCAACAACAACAACATTTTGTTTTTATGCCTAATATAGAAGCTACACCCAAGCCTAATCAGTTCCTTGCCCAACCCATGTAGAACTTTACAAATAAGTTGGTTCAACCAACCTTTAGTATTGAACCTATCCAGTACCTGGCATATTTAGTGAACATCAATGAAGTTCTCCTATGTTCAAGGAAAGTTCTACCACCTCTAGCCCCACCCATAATAATAGAGTTAGATCAAGAAACTCTAGAAGATCATGCTAACCCATCTTCGTCACCACAAGAACTCTTTGAACCAATAAATAAATTTAGTGCTGAAACAACTCCACCATTTCTAGAATGGCTTACCCTTCAGTGCCATGTAATTGACCTTAAATTTGATTTTATAGGACAGCTCAAAAATCTTTGTGTTAAAATTCTCCTCTTCGAGGCCATTACAGATGTGCCCATATATTCCAAAGCTATTAGAGACTTATGTTTATATAAGCCTAGAAGGAAGAAGAAGGATCCCAATACAGTGCATGTGATTGGCCAGTTGGTAGACCTTATATTGGGAAACACCCTATTAAAGAAATATTTAGATCTATGAAGCCAAGTAGTAACAATATAGATCCATGATCAATAGCTATCCAATACATTGATAGAACTGGGGGCTATAATAAATGTAATAAAAACTAAAACTATGCATAAATTATGATTGAATAATATTCATCCCACATATACAATACTATAAATGGCTGATAGGTCTGTAGTTAGACCAAAAAGAATCATTGAATATCTTGTCATTATTATAAATTCTTAGGAGTATCCTATCAATTTCATTATACTATAGCCTATGTCTAATTTAGATGGATATCCTCTTATCTTAGGATGTCCTTGGATTATCATAGGTGATGACTTCATCAACTATAGATTAGGTGACATGTTGATCTCTAATGACAACCACACTAAGGAGTTGGTCCTCTATCCCCCAACACAACTAGCCTTGGCACCATAACATACGTTATGGACTAAAGAAGATGAGGTAGAACAACCTCCATAGATTCTTGTATTCACCCTCAACCATGCATACACCTTGGCTGATTAGGAAGATGATGCAATTTTATCCAACATTCTCTATAATAATTACAAAACTCAATCTACAAATCTCAACCACCTACAATGTGTTGAGTGTCTATTTTCTAGCTTTTGGAAAGTAGATAAATTTGATGCATCTATAGAAAAAATATTCTACAAGTTGTTGCCTTATAGTTGTAGCCAAACTAGATCCATTAACAATATAGAAATGATGAAAACACTCTCATGGAAAATTGAAATCTCTCTAGGAAAAACATTACTTATTAATAGTAAGTTGGAGTCAAATGAGGAAAAACACCCATTTATCATGTTGCATGCAAACCAATGTGACTTTGCATGGGATTATGAGGATATGCATGAAATCACCCCAAAAACATGCAAACATCATATCTATATCAAAGAAAAGTGCCAACCAATTAGACAACCAAAATGAAGGGTGAATCCAGCTCTTAGAGAAATAGTCAAAGTGGAATTGTAGAAATTATTGACTATTGGATTTATATACCCCATCTCAAATAGTGAATGGGTTTCACCTTTGGTAATAGTACTAAACACAAATGGAGAATGGCGTGTATGCATAGATTATAGGGAACTTAATACAACAACTAGAAATGATCATTTTCCTCTACCCTTCATTGATAAAGTGTTGGACACACTAGCAGAGAAGAAATATTTTTCTTTTTTAGATGGCTTCAATGGTTACAACCATATTAACATTGCTCCTGAGGACTAGGAGAAGACCACCTTCACTTATCCTTGGGGTACTTATGCTTATGTTGTATTACCTATTGGGCTATGTAATGCTCTTGCAACATTCTAGAGAGTTGTCTTGAGTATTTTTGTAGGTATGGCAAATGAATGTGTAGAAATTTATATAAATGACTTCACTGTTTATGGACAAACATTTTATGAGTGATTGAACCACTTGGAGAAAGTTCTACAACACTCTCAAGAGCACCATTTGTTTTTCTATCACAAGAAATGCTATATTCTTATGATAGAAGGTATTGTCTTAGGCCACCATGTATTTGTTGAAGGAATTAATGTTGACCCTACAAAAATCAGCATCATAAAAAGTCTCCTTGTTCCTAAAAAACAAAAATATGTCAGGAGTTGTTTAGGACATGCTGGTTACTACAGGGGATTTATCAATAATTTAAGAAAAGTAGCAACACCATTATTCACTCTCTTGATTAAAGATACTGAATTCCTTTAGACTCTTACCTATGATGCAACCTTCAAGCATGTGAAGGAATTATTAACCACCACCCCTATTCTACATGGTCCTAATTGAAAGCCTCCCTTCCATATTCACATAAGCACTTTAGATACTGCCCTAAGAGCTATGCTAGGCCAAAAATATGGAGCACTCAATTATGATATCTATTTTGTAAGCAAAAACCTACATGTAGTAAAATTAAATTACATAGTTACTAAAAAAAATTTATTGGTAGTATTCTATGATATCAACAAGTTCCATCACTACATCATAGGGTATCAAGTCTTTGTTCATATAGAGCATGCAGCCATTCGGTACCTTATGAATAAACTAGCTATCCTAGTCAGAGTGATAAGATGGCTGCTCTTATTACAAGAATTTGATCTCACCATTATAGATAAGCCTGGTAGGGATAACATCATGGCTAATTTCTTATCATGCCTACAATCCCCTAAATAATATACTATAGTGGATGACTCATTTCTATATGAGCACCTATTCTCCCTCACCCTTACCACACTTTGGTATGTTGATATTGCTAAATACCTTGCCACAAGGTTACTCCCATAATACTTCCTTCCTAAACAAAGAAGAGATTTGATTCAAAAAAGTGGTAATTATTCATTAGTGTTTGGATTTATTTTCTATACTGGACCTGACTCCATCATCAAAAGATGTCTCAGAGAAGATGAAGTTTCAAATATCCTCAAAGCTTGCCATGATGAACCCTATGGAAGGCACTTTGTAGCCAAACATATAGTAGAAAAAATCATGAATATAGGATATTATTGGCCCTCACTCCATGAAGATATCATAAGGTATACTACTCATTCTGACAGATGTCAGTGTATGGGGAGACTTACACTCTTAGATGAGATGCCTTTGTAGCCTCAAATAGTGCTTGAACCATTTGAAAAATGGGGCCTAAACTTTATAGGACCTTTTGATCCAAAATCTAGAAATGAAGAGTACATCCTTGTATGTAATGACTATGCCACTAAATGGGTGGAGGTCAAGCTTATTACACATGCTAGGGATGAGAAGGTGACAACTTTCCTCTATGAATAAATATTCACAAGATATGGTGTGCATGAGAAATAGTCACACATCAAGGACCCCAATTCACTGCTAGTATTATTACTACTTTGGTCCAACAATATGAGATTAGGCATAATAAATCAACTCCATATCATCCATAGTCCAATGGACAGGTCAAAGTCACCAACAGGGAATTATAAAATATTTTGACTAAGACTGTTAGTATATCCCAAAAGGATTGGGAGGCTATACTTCTTAAAGTTGTTTGAGCTTATAGAATCATGTGAAAAACTACTATAGGATTCACCCCATATGAGTTGGTCTATGGAAAAAAACTTGTATTGCCAATAGAAATTGAGTATAAAACCATACAGACAACACTAACACTTGGGATGGATATATCTAAAGCACAAAAAAAGGCTTATGGAACTGAATGCGTTAGATGAATATAGATAGTAGACATTGTAGACCACAAAACTTGTACAACACTACCAGATTAGCTGGCATGATAGGTACATTAAGACTAGGTAATTCAATGTAAGAGATTGGGCCCTTCTTTTTGATTCAAAATACAATGATCATAAGGGCAAACTCTAGACCAGATGGCTTGGTTCATTTGAGATTGAGCATGTTTTTGATAGTGGAGCAGTGCAAATCCAAACCATTGATCTGGTAAGATTATATCTCCTAATCAATGGACATAGACTAAAGTTGTACAAAAAGCCACTCACTTAGAAGGAGTTTTCCAAGCACATACACATGCAATTGCAAAATGGACACAATGATGTGTTGGATCAACATGATGTCTCACTAGATAAATGGAAAACTAGCCAACACACAAATGAAGGAGTGGAGGACATCCTATCCCTCCTCTAGCATGAAGACTAAGACCTTCACTTGGTCCTTGACTAGTCACCCTCATTGTTGACTTGGTAAGGACCCAAAATAAACATTATATTATAGATAATAGTTACAGTTAAAAAAAACCAACAATGAAAACCCTTTTTTGGGCATTATTGATAGTTTTTGGGTAAAAAACTAGCCTGTTGGCTACCTAAAACTATAAAATGGGCCTAAATAGAAAACTAGCTTGCTAGATATTTAGGGGTAAAAGCAAAAAAATAAAAAATAAACAATTATTCTAAGTAAACTATTCATCCTCCTTTAGTTGTTATGGGTTCTTCTGTAGTTATTACAGGTACCTCCTTCAGTTATTATGGGATCTTTTGTAGCTACTACAATCACTTTTACCATAGTTGGGCACAACCTTTCCATCATTACGAGTGCCATATCTAGTTGCTACAGGCATACCCTAACATCTTTCTAAGCACATGCAAGATAGCTCTTCCCACAATTTAAGCTATGGCCTTGGCTAAGATATTTTTGGCATACAAGGAGGATACCATACCAACCAAAGTAGGAATGAAGGAGTATTAGAGAGAAAAATTCAAAATCATGCTTAGGCCTACCCCTAAATAACATGGCAAAGTCACTAAGTAGGATCCATAAATAGTAAAATAACACATAGGCTAATCATGCAGAGGAAGATCACTAAGCAATAACACCTTCAACTACCCCCTTCTATGTTCATGAAGCACCTGACTTGGATTACCCAGCTTTATAATAACCACCTTGTGAAAGGAGAACAATAATCTCTCATCCAAGTCTAAGACCCCTATTTTAGTTCTATATAAGCTATCATGACACACATGCAGGTGAGTTGAGGGCACCATTGAATCCTAACATCCTATGATCTTAGCATTACTTCAAAAGGGCCCCACTTTAGTCCAATTATATTACAAGCACAATCATTTTATTCCATCAAATCACTTACTTGCAAACACTCACATGCATATCCTTGGTATAACCCTTTGTAAACCATTAAAAGGTATGTCATATATTTTGATCATTGAAAAGTATTCATTATTTTAATATAGCATATACGATATTAAAATGCATATTAAAATCATAAAACACATCATTTATTTAATACCCCTCAACTCACACTTAAACCCACATGATGACTTCCCAACCCACACTTATACCTTTAATTATGACCCCATTCTATCCGTCTATCCTATTCACTCCATGTCACTTGAGGACATGTGACAATTCACATGGGGGGAAGATGCTGTAGGTGAGAATATCACACACTACAAGATCCAAACATGTGGGACTAAATGCCATAATAATTTATATGGAAAGTAATCAATTTCTTTGTTTTCCCTTATAAGTATGCCCATTCATGCAAAGCTAAAACAACCCTACAACTTGCAACCCTAAAACATGTAACCACAAATTGTCATTATTGATCAAACCCCTAATTTTCTACATGTAAATTTTTATAATCCAAATAGAGTGTGTTTCCTATTACTGATTGAAAGGATTGGTATAAAATCTAAACTTAATAGAATGGGAGGTTTAGTTGTGAGGAGAGAACCCACAGATCATGGGCAACTTCAAGAAGACCAAGCTAATTGGGTTTTTTTCAATAGAGTTGGTTGGACCACCTATTTTGATAAATTGCAACATTTCTCATAACCCCTTGCTAAGGAATTTTCAAGATCCTTTACTAGAAACTAAGCTACTATACATGGCATCACATTCCTAGTCAATGAATAACTATTGAGCTAGGCAACTAGGCTACCAAGTATAGGGGAGAACTGGCAAGACAAACCCAATAGTCAAGAGGCTAGACAATAATTTTGTTAAGAAAATGAAAGACTAGCATTGAAGAAAAGTGGTACGGAGAGACTCAGCTTACCTGTAGCCTAGAGGGAGATAGCCTCATATATCATCAGATACATGACCTGTGAAGGAAGGTATTCCCTAATTTATACTCTTTAGTTTAAATTTTTTAATCATTTAAGGCATGATAGAATCATTAATGTTCCAAATCACTTATGAAACATTCTAAAATAGATGTCCAAAAAGTACTAGAAGGGTATTGAAAAAGCCCTATCCCATCATTGCCTAATATGGTTGATAACTAAACATGAAATAAAATCTATCAAAACTAACCTAAGTTGGGAATAATTTTTAACCTTAGGGAATAATGAACCTCAATAAAAAGAGGGTAATAATGAAGAGTAGGCCCAACAAATTGTACAAGATGTTGTAGGCACTAGTTTTACTATTTAACCTATAACTACTGAGGGTCCATTTGAAATTGCTATGGGTAGAAGAAATAAAAGGAAACTAGTCCTGCCTCCTTTTGACATAGAGGATGGAAGTCCAAAACAACATATTCATTCTCCCATTTTCTCCTCACCATAGATTGGTCTTTCCACCATGGCTTCTTTAAGACAAAAGGAAGTTCTTCCATCAACTACTGCATAAGAAAAATAAGTTCTATGAGCCATCCCTCTTAAAAGGAAAATGAAAACTAAAGAAAATAAATCCACTGTATCAAGAAGAAGGAGACCTCCTCCTAGGAGATCTCAAAGAATTAAGAAACAAAATACAACTACAACCTCCTCACCCATAAACATTAGTGAGGATGAAAATCCAAAGAAAGAGCCCAGGTTTTGGAAGACCCTTGATGGGTTTAAAATTGAAGAATGGTCTAATGATGAGGAATCTGCTAAGGAAGAAGAATAATAGTCACCTCAACCATCTAGATTCACTGAGGAATACATTGATCTCCTCAAAAACATTGGGTATACATAAGAATAATTGAGAATGGCAGATCAACCTATAGTAGAAGAGGAATTGATTAAAGAAGAAACCATGGAAAGATAAGCATAATAAGAGATATTTACCCATGCCTAAGAGTTTCAAACATTAGAATAAGCTATGAAATAAATATACAGGTTGAGGAATGAAATAATATAATTTAAAGGAAAAAGAGGCATTAAAACACTTCTAGGGGTAACAGAGTTTGTAGAACCTTCTATGGATAGAGAAAAGGTATTAGAGGAACTTCTAGCAATTTCATCTACCTTGGCCATAGAATCACCTACAATAGATTATGCTTTGGCTTTGGTACCCTTCTGCAATAGATTTCTTACTCCATTTCCCACTACAAAAACACCTAAAACAAAATATGTCATTGATGTGGATCTTTCAGTTACCACACCTATAGAAACTGATGACCTCCCGTATTTTCTTAAGGAATAATTTGGTGATGATAAAACTCATTGCAAGAAGTTAGTCCAAAGATTTAAATTAAATGTTGAAACCAGAGAACAACAAGTGGAATTGGAAGAAAAACTAGAAATCACTAAAACTAGGATCAAGTATCTAAAGAAGAAGATTAATAAAATGCATGAAACCATTGAAATATTAATAGAGGCTAAGAAGAAAAGATGGGAGAACATTGATGATGCTAAAGGCTTCTATATCCTTGAAGGGCCAAGATACACTAAGCCCCTTAATTTTAGATAATTTTGTGGTTTTAAAATGTAACTAGGACTTAATCGAGGTTGAGCAAGAGGTTAAGTAGGGGGTGTGATGAGGCCACCAATTGCTCTATTTTGTAGCCTCATCCATACCTAGTATATATATTTTTCTATGTAAATCCCCATAACCATCCATGACTCATACAAATAAATGAATAAATTTTTAATTTTATGTGTGCATTTGATATATATATATATATATATATATATATATATATATAAAACTTATAGTGGCTATAGGCATCTTAAAAGTGTTATGCCCAAATGAGATCCTACAGTTTTACATTATCCTTCAAAATCTTGTTAAATAAAGTTACACAACACACACACACACACACACACACACACACACACACACACACACACACACACACACACACACACACACACACACACACACACACACACACACACACATGCATGCATGCGCACACGCACACACACACACATCTCTCTCTCTATGTGTATCAATAACACATATATAGTGATGACATCCTTGAAAAGTGTATGTACCTTGGGTTGATAATTAATGTTAATCAGACTCAAGAATCTAGTACTCACTGGGTAATTAGTTTGCACAATAGTCATTTTATTCATTAACATCCTAATAATATATGTTTGTGATTGTGCACCCTCATAGTTATAGTGTATATTATGTTGGGTTTGGGTAGGTGCAACATAAGGATGGATATTGTAAGGTTGGGAGGTTGTCACATTTTGATGTGTGGGCATGGTTGGTTAGGAGGATACCATGTATGGGTAGGTGGATATAGGAGGCTGGGTAGAGGATGGATCCATATACCCCTATGGGTTTAGAATATAGCTTGGGTAGGGTGCAATAGGAACTTGTTGAGTAATTGACATGGGTTGGGTTGGAGGTATGGTTGGGTTGATAGGTTGAGGATGGGTAGTAATATTAGTACTAATGGGTGGAAGGGTAGAATGTATGAAAACCACCAAGTTCTGGAAGGAGTGGAGGTAAGTGGGTTAGAACCAAGAGGAAGAGTGGTAATACTAGTAGAGGGTACTTCCATGGTATGTAGAGTGTCATTGCCCAAAGGTTGTGTTACTCCTATACTAGAAGGGTTATTGGTTGGGGTGGAAGGTGTTTGGGTGTTGGTTGGTTGGGTGGGTTGGTTTTAGATGGTGGAATTGGTGGGATTATTGGTAGAAGATGATGCTTGGGTGACTAAGGGTTGGGTAGAAATGGTGGAAATAGAGCTACTACCCATAAGGTGGGATGCCATACCATAGGGTGGGTCAATAGGTATAACTAAAATAGGGGTATAGTGGGATATGGTGTTAAAGTAATGTTGGAGGGCTATGGGGTTATTATCTATAAAATTGGTGAAATCCATATCGCCTTGGGTAATCATTTGGGGTGTACTAGGACTTTCATAAGAATGGGGAAAAATATCTACATCTGAGACCTACTCTATGGATGAAGGAGAAGAGGAAGATGGGAAATTAGGAAGTAGATCTTGATTTACTTGGTTTTTTAGTTATTGTCTTGTTAAAACCATGCAAATAGGGGAAAAAGGAAGATACAAGTGATCTCACATCTCAAAAGATAAGTAATCAAAAATAAAAATATCTCAAGTTAAATAATGCATATACTAATGTGCATTAACATCCTAAGATACTTTTTTATCTCTCTTTAGGCTTATGCCTCAATTTTAAAGAATTTATGAAGACCAACTTGGGCTTATAGAGCAAGTACTAGAAGAAGATATCTAAGGATTATTTTAGGTAGTTAAAGGCTCTCAAGATCTATATTATAACTTGGTATGTGGCTTGATATTTGGTCTTACCCCCTCACTTCACACACCATAATGATAAGGGTGTCATGTGCTTAGCAAAATATATCGAGTCGATAGAGATTATCCTCAACCAACGTATAAATTTGGTTCTCCCCTTGGTGGTGAAATCCAAGTAGGATAGCTAAGGAAAGGTGACCGCTAGGTGATGAAATCTTAGTTAGGCCTTATGTCAATGTTTTGATGTTTAATTAAATGCATGGTTTGGTCTTGTGTGTTTGGAGAGAGGTGAGACTATGATTAATCTACTTGATTAATTTAAGCTATATGAGTTAATCAATACAAGCAAATAGTGGATGCAAAGTTAATTTTAATCTAAAAGAAAATTTTGGTGTCTTTTCAAATGAATATAAAATAACTAATATATTCCTAGATATGGTGATGATAATGTAAATCCTAAGCCTAAGATGAACACTTTTGATTTTTAGAAGTGAAAGTAAAATAAGATAATGTTTACCCTTTTCTAAGAAAACAAAAGAAAGCTAGAACTTGTCTTTTGGAAAGAAAGAAAGGAGATAAGGAACATTTAATTTTTAGAAAAAAATGCAATAGATGACTCTTCTCTAATGAAACTAAATTTCCTATAGCTATGAACCCAATAAAAATCTCAAGGGTCCCACTGGGCATGCCATAATGTTTCACTAAAATTTTACTTTATTTTTTAAGAAGAAAAATGTAAAACTTGAAATAAGGGCGAGGTTAGTAGAACCTGATATATTATGCACACATTGATCTGGATGATTGTAGAGACTCCTCTTTGTGTAGGGAAGAATGACCTATAGATAAGAAATCACTAAATAAATAGTTGATTAGTTGGATGGTAGGGTGGATTGTTTAGCGTTAGCTAGATCCAACAATCATAAGCTTCCTTGGAGGCTATCAATCCACACTTTTAAACAATCAAGTTCTAAAAATGAAAGATCAATTGCTTGAATAAATAAAATAGGATACTAAAATGAAATAAAAGAAGTGCTAGAGAAGAAATAACTGATTTTGACTAATTATAACAATAAATGATTAGATATCAATGCCAAATAAATAAACATGGTTCAAAATATTGAGTGATCCTCTGTGATAAGATATAAACTCAAAAAATGGGATTTGTTTAGGGTTTGATAGGTCAAATAATCTTGCTTTTGATAATGATAGATAGATACCATTAGTGGTTAGGGTCAAACCATCGATGGTTAGGGTTAAATTATTGGCCATTAGGAAACCATTGATGGTTACTATGGGATCTAGCTTAAGAAAAGAAGTTTGGTTTGGAAGGTTGTAGAGAGGTCCTAGAAGGTGAGCTTGGGTTGGATACTATTTATGAGACAAAAGGTATTATTAAGAGGTGTCTAGTTTAGGTAGAGGGAAAGTGCTATAAAAAATGACATACAAAAAATAATTGATGAAACTTGATAAGGAATAAATACTTAGGTTTATTATTGTTGGTCTAAAGAATGTTGAGATTGGCTAAAATCTTGTTGTAGATTTTGAAATTATTTTGATAGAATGACATTATATTGGCTATTGACTGATGAGTTGTAGCAGCACTGTTGATCTCTATCTTGGTCACTAGAAGTAAGAAGGATACCTGCATAAGAAGATTTGATGATCTCTTACACAAAAATTTCTGATGATGATCTTTCACCTCCTCTTCCTCTCTTAATATAGAGGGAAGGATGTGGTGAAATAAGAACTTCAACAAAGTGTCTAACAAGTTGTCTAAATTTAAGTCAACATGCATTGATTATGAAAAATTATGGATCAAATAGCTATTACTAGAAAATCAAGATAGAGTTTCAGTTAAAGTTAACTCTTAAGGTGGTTAAGGGCTAACCATCCATGGTCAAGGCTAACCATTGGTGCTTAAGGGTCAACTATCGACAATTGAGAGGGAAAAGTTAAAATGGTAGGATTAGCCATTTTGACTTATGTTTGGAGGTTGAAAGGTTATGAAATGGTCTTAAGGGCGTCAAGGGGTGACTTAGGGGTTAGTGTGACATTTAACACTATAGTGTAAAAATTTCTAGTGTTTATAAACACCCCCTTGAGACATTATCACAAAAACATATACATATAAAAAACACTCAAAGGAATATCCATAGATCTAATCATGAATACAAAATAGGTTGAAGTTGTATGTTTTCAAGTGTTGAAATCCAAATATCACATCGTATTCTATCATGATCATGATGGTGTGCACAAACACCCCTAAGTGGGAGAACTATGTGTGGTTTGAGTCCTCTTTGAAGTATTGGAACATATATGATTCTTAGGAACTCAATGAGGAGTGGTTAGGGCTGTCTAACCCAAATTTATAACCCATTTTTCAAGGGTCATCTTATGTCAAATATGTAATCAATGTCTTTTTGAATTGAAATTTTATCATATACATTTCACTATGCGTTTAAGTTGTTTTCTCAGTGATTTTAATTTCTCAACCTTGTATAGCAATTTTATAAAATCCATAGCATAATGGACAATGCAATGATATAGGAAAGTCCACATAAAACACATTTTGAATGTGATGTTCATGGGCCGTAGGTATAAATTAAATTAATTAATTATATTATTAATTATTTTTAGAATTGATCAATTTTAATTAAATTCATAATATAACATAAAAAAGGAGTGCATAGAGAGAGATATGTATTTAAATTAATTTAATCTATTTAAAGTAATTGATATAATTAACTCTATTTAGAGTTAATGCTTTTTTAAGTGAAAAATCAAATTTGCACTGTTAAAATACCAAAAAATTAGCTTTAAGTTGAGTTAGTGGAATGGATGACTTTCCAACTTTTTGTTTTGGGGCAATATATTTCAAAATAAAAATATGGATCATTGAGCAAAGGGGGAGTTCTTTCGTTCAATCTCTTGGAGAAGCATTGGGTACAACTTTGTGTTTGGGATATGTACACTTTTAGATTTGAGTAATGAGATGCAAGAAAGTAGGTGAGATCAATATTTAGATCAATGGATTTTATGCTCTTTTTTAAAAAATTTATGTTTCTATTCATATAAAGATAATCCCTTAAAATTCTACACTTTTATTGGATGTGTAATGCTCATAGTGTTTCCATAATTTGTGTTGTAAACCCCGCATATTATATTTTTACCAAGTGTACCCAATTTGAGTTTTGAGGAGAATTTTAAATTTTAACCAAGCCTTTTATTCATATTTCATCCACTGATCCTACTTTCAATATTGTGTTAGAGGAAAAATTTCCATCAGTTTAATTTAATTTTGAGCTATTCTGGTGGTTCTCTATATTTATTGCACCATATGTTTCTCACCTCAATCTTTCTCCATTATTCTCCCATTTTTAGCTTCCACCTTTTTCAAAATTTGTTTCCTTTTTGTGATTTCTAGTTAAAACTACATTAAAACTCAAAAAATCTATAATCATATGAGGGATATGCCCCTCTCAAATGTAGAGGAAAATTACCATCTCAATTTTAAGTTATCCATTTGTTGTAAAACTTCTATCATGCCCCATTAGATGAGTCATGAAAATAATAAAAGCTCAAGCGACATAAATGTTTGCCAATAGTTTTTTGGTGACTGTCCTAGTGATTCAATAGTGTATTTGATTTATAAAATTTGAATGGAATATTCCCCTTTCAAAATAATAGTGGTGATATTTTTGAAATGAATCCTGAAAAATGATGAAACTAAGGCCATCATTATGATATTATTAATTTTCTAATGCTACCCACTGTTTGATTTTTGATTACAAAACCTAGTAGCATGGATAGTTTGTGGCAAGAGAAGAAATAAACAAATTAATAAAATCATAGAGGAGTTCAAACTAAGTGCTCATTGGATTCTTGAAAATAATGATATAAAAATAAAGGTTTTTCTCTTTTTATCTATTTTATATAAAATAGAATTGGTAAGATTGTTGATTATCCCAAGAGAGTACATTTTTTGAAATATTTCTATGGATTCTTTCAAATCAAACATAAGGAGATTTACTCACTTCAAAACTTGTGCAAGGTGGAGAAAGTTTAAAAATAAGAGGTTTTTGGGCATTGATAATGAAGGAAAACTTTTTAATTCTACTGTGGTGAACATTTCCATAAGGAATCAACTTATTTCATTTGGTTCTTTGAATAATATCTTGGCATTTTAGCCCAACAGATAGAGTCCATGGAAGAATGTATTAAAATAACCATTTTCAGACTCCTAAGAATGTGAAATGAAAAATGAGAAAAGAGGGATTCACATTAATGAAGAAGATACATGTGGTGATATTGAACACAAACATTCAAAAATTTATGGGGAAAATCCAATTAGTAATCAATAAGAAGTTCTTGGTAATTTTTAATGCCATGAGGTTTTGATCACAAGCCTCCCTTTGGAGGAATATAATGAATGTTTAGTTCAATAATTCATGGTATAAGAGATATAAGATCAACCACAAATAGAATATTTTATAGGTATGTATCATGTTGTTTACATTGAAAATATTCACGTGAATCATACTCCCTGTATTCATGCGAAAAATGTGTGTGTCATATGTACTTTTATAGATGCAAGTAATATTTGTATTTTGTTTATTCATAATCAAGAATTTGAGTCCACATTTTTCTTCCTACCCATGCCTCATTTTTTCTCCTATGGATGCAATTAAAACCATGTTTCTTATATCACTCATGTCTTTACAAGAGTTGTTTTCATCTTTCCAAAAATTATCTCATAAAGGCTCATATTTTACCCAACCGGTGAATGGCCTTATTTAGTTATATTATATTTTATTTCCCCTTATATATATTTTAATTTTTGTATAAATTTGGCTTGTGTGTGTCCATTGAATTTTATTGTTTTTGTTTTTGTTTTTGTTGTTGTTGTTGTTGTTGTTGTTGTTGTTGTTGTTGTTGTTGTTGTTGTTGTTGTTGTGTGTGTTCAATAAATAAAAAATGGTGGTGTCTTGCATGTTCCCTATGTTTGTCTCTTATTCCCATATAATGTTTTTGTTTTATCCTACTTGATGGAAATATATATTTTTTAAATCCATTTTTTTAATTTTTAGAATAGTATAGAGTATCAACATGCTATATGTAGCTATTAGAAGCAAGAATGCTGAAATATTTAAAACAAATCCTAGACTAGTCAATGATATGAAACTAGGTCTCTATAAGAATAGTTACCAAATGAATTAACTCAATGAATATGGTCTTGTCATTATATAAGGTGAAATGTGGTATCAAAATAAGAGAATCATTAATCTTAATTTCCATATTAAAAATTTGAAGAGCCTAGTTCTAATGATAGAGTTTAGAGATCTTATAAAAGATATGTTGACACAGATTACATTTGGGGGTAGTTACATGGAGTGTTTTGTCCATTTATAAAAAATAGATACATGATAAAACTATGAAAATTAATCAAAATCTCCTTAAGTAAGTTTTTTTAAAGAAAACAAATTTGGAGCCTAGGAAGGAAAACAAATATAGTGGTGACCTTGTTAATGTGATGACATAGGAAATAACAACTGTTAGGAGGATCCTACTGTATTATCCTATGAATTTTATAAGCATTATTTTAATCTAGGGTGTCCTTTCCTATAATGGAAACATTGAAACAAATTAAATTTTATAGATCCCATAAGTTATGAAATCTAATTCTAAAAATTTCATTTTCTTTTGATGCTTATAAATCATATTTTAGCATACATTATCTATAAGTAGAAGTTATTAACTTTATTTTTTATTTTTACATGTTTATAATAATTACACTAAGTAATCTAACATATATAAGAATTAATCAAGACATTATATGGCTAAGAAAAATTCTAAAGAGTATCAACTCTTTATAGTTTTGTATGAGACAAAACGTGATGAAGCTAAAGTCTAGATAATAAACATCGCATGACATCCAAAGAAAAGTGGCTTCATAAAATTAATGTAGTTAAAGGAGGTTAAGTCACTTTTGGGAATGATATTGTATTTAATTTCAAATGAGTTTTAAAAACTTTGATTAAGATACCAAATAGTAATAATGTTTATAATGGAGTTATGTTATGTGTATTAGGGATAAAAAATAACTTAATCTCTATTAGATAAAAAGACATGAGTATATTGTTTGAAAAGGATGAATGTGTTATTTAAAACAATCATAATAAATTTTTGTTTTTAAGATGAGATTTATTATATTGTATTCAAAAAAAATTGTAGCTGATGAATATAAATATGTTCTACAAGGTCATATTTTGAAATTTGAAGTATAACCTTGGAAATTATAGGTATCAGGTTGTTGGAAAATATTATTGAACATGAAAAATAATACAATTATTTAAATCAAAAATATCAAGATTATGAAAAGTTTCTCAAACATCATTTGAAATGGTTATAAAAGGATTGCTTATAAAGGAGTTTGAGTAACTACATATAGAGTTCACAAAAAAAATGTAGTGAGATTAATGAGAATAAGAGCAATGTGATAAAATGATTAGGTTAAAATATAAGTGTAGGATGTTTTGAGAAAGTGAAATCTAAAATTTCACTTCAGGTGGTTCACATAACCAAATTAGGTACTTGGTGAGTTACATATGAATTAAGCCAATGTGTGAATTTTTTACTCTATTTAGACCTAAAGTTTGTTGAAGTTTTATCTTAAGGATGTTGAGTTGAGCCATGGTGATGAATCAATTATAGTTTTGAAAGTATATGTTATACACTTTTATGTGATGAAATAAAGGATTTAAATACTAACATGTGCATGCCATTTTTAATCCTTCATTTAGAAATTATAAATGCACTTTCAAAAAATGTTTTTGTTGATGTGAGTTTTATGCATACCACAGATAATGAGTTTCCACCATATCATTTTAGGATTGGTGATTAATCACTCTAAGGCAAAATTTATAGGTATGCATTTTTTAAATAACCAAGTGGTGGAGTAGCAACATGTTATGTGCATCTCATCAAAGAAAATTCATATAAGTGATCAAATTAACACTCAAGAATAGATATTTATAGTGATTCTATATTAAAATAATAAGATATTATAGAAAGTATGGAAGAGTAAGGTAGACATGAAGGGGATCTATGAATTTTTCCATTCCAAATTGATTAAATTAATCAAGCATGCATCATTAACCAATGTCATTCATAAGTTAGTTATAATAATAAATCAAAACAAACATAGTAAAGAGTATTAAAAAAATTTAGTTAGATTCAATGACTATAATCAAAGGTGTTGTTATTACTATATTGTTGAACATATCCTATGTCACTAACAAGTTGTAAATATGATCTATAACCAAAGAATTAACAAGATTAACACACTATTAAATCTAATCACTATAATAAAATACATGTATAAATACCATACAATAATATCAAATTAGTAAAAATTATTTAAAACAAACATAAAAATTTGAGAAAGTAAAAAACTAAAATAAACTCACAAAATATCCATGAAGATTTCTTAATCTTGTTATTTGTCTTCCAAAATATTTTTGAATAATAATTGAGTTCAATATAATTATTAATAATAAAGTTAAATGGACCAAAGCCACTAATGCATAGATCACTGGAAGAGTGAACTATATTTCTAATTTTATCCCTACTGAAAATAAATAAAAACTTGAGCATTGAATTTTCATCTAAATTACAAGCTTTATTTATTTTTAACAACTAATATCTACTTATAAATAAATTTGATTGACTTGTTCCTCAAAATTTGTATGAGATTTAAATAAGATTTTGTAATTTTAAATAAATATTTCTAGCCTTAAATAATATTATCTGGGTCGAAATAATTTATTTGACTATGTACAAAAATTAATAGATTTATTTGATACATTGATTTCATGGAGCCATATATATTTATTGAAAAATAGATTTACTACTCATTTTGGACCAATGTGTTCTCCTTATATTTGGTTCTTGCATAAATTTTTGTAGCATTATCTAATTTTATTTGATTATGTGAATTTTATCATGAAATTTAGTGTCGACAACTAGATTTGTCAACTATGAAAATGACAAAAAATTGGCTTAGTATGAAAACTACCAAATCTATCTAGTAAGGTGATTTTGTTTGACCATATATTTTGATTTTAAACTTATGTGACTAAAAATATTAAACCATTTTCATCTTATGAAATTTGGATTCTTTCATAAAATGTTTTAACCCAATCCAATTAGATTTAATATCTAAAATATTACCTCCAAAAGTGATGATCAATAATTTCTAAAAAATTGTACATGCACAATTTTTCCACCAAACAAAGCCTATCTCTCTACTGCACATTGAACATTTATTTCATGTATTGAACATATATTTTATTGTATTTAACATTAATTTGATCGTAAAACATGTTTAAAACATACTATAATTCTTTTTAAATTTGAATCAAAGTAAAATAAATATATATCATTTTAGCTAACAATATACAATCAATTAGAATGTGAAATAATTTTAGTTCAAATCTTAAGGTCCTAAGTTTTTTAAATCTTGGGTGTATTGGTAAAAAAAAATGAAAACTTAGTGAATAAATACTCATTAGTATTTGAGAGCCAATAATTTATAGTTTAATTTTCATAAAATAATTAAATTTTATAAAGAAATGAGTAAAATAGATAACTAAAAAAACTTTAAACATAATCATGTAAAATACTAACCCTTCTCATTTATCAACTCATATGTGATTATCTGATTATTATTTCCCCTTTTTATGATAGTTTTAACAAAGATAACCCAAAATTTTAGGTCTCTCTATTTAAAAAAAAATAGAATTATTTTATTTTAAGCACAAGGTTTTAGGAAGCCAATCAATGTTCTATTTCTAGCTAGACATTTTATAGTACTAACATAGATACCTTTTATTCCATTCTAAGTATTTATCTATTATCATCTAGGTATCCATAATCCTAATAGAGATACTTGAATCACCCTTATTCCATTTTTTTAAAGCTTTCTAAAAGATGGGTTAGAAATCACCATTGGTAGGGTGTACAAGAATAAAATTTATTTTAAGTTAGATATTTTACTCATATTTTATCTTTATAAAATTTTATTATCTTTGAAACAAATTTTAAGCATGTAAATGTGTAATTTATATCAAAATGAGAAGTATTTCTAAAATTTGCATGAAAATATAAAAATAACTTTCATCAATTTGATAAGTTTTTCTATTCAAATAAAATTTGAATTTAATTATGATACATACCCTAATTTTAAGCTTCAAAGACCTCATCAACATCTCATAAATATCCATAAGTGTGAACAATTTTCAACTATAATAAATTTTGAAGTGGATGAATGGTCATGATGGATTTATTTGTTAAAACTAATTAACTGAAAGGAAAATTAAACTAAAAACAATATTTAGAGTTAATCTACTCTAATCTAAAAAAACAACTCAAAACAAAGCTAGGAGGGTGGATTTGGAAACATTATGTAGAATGTCTCTCACTCTTTGGTAGAAGCAAAATTATTTGAGTTAAAGCCATCAAATGTGCAATACCATATTTTTATACCTTCAACAATTCTTTTATTTTTCTTATTTTAAATTTAAAATAATTTGCATGCATGTATTCATCATAATCATCTTAATTAATTATAAAATTAGAATAAACATTAGTATATAGAAGATTCACCTCAAAGTCTTTCCAAACATAAATAAGATATTTATTTACCTAAATTTTGGTGAATATGATGTTTGAAAAAGAGGTTCAATAAATACCAATTTTTTAGGACTTGAATCATCTGATAAATAACCATTATCTTTTCCTTCTTCTTGCATGTGTTGATTATGCTCTTCTAGATTTAAGATCTCTTTATATTTATCATAATATAAAATTTATTCTTCCTCATCAATCATATCATGATTTATTAAAGTATAAGCTTCATGATAAACTTACTCATACTAAAAATATTCTTTTAGAACAATGATAGAATCATGAACTTTTCATTTATTTGGCACAATAATTTGAAAAGAGAATGGATCCTCCACTTGACCTTTATTTTTGCATGATAATTGATTATCTACCTGAATAGCTTCTACACATGCTAAAACCAAAGTATTTATTGTAGACATTCTCACAAAATAGAGGTTAATAGATTTAAAGCAAGAAAATACACATCTAAAACCAATTCTTTAAAATGTCTATGACAGATTGAAATTTTGCTATAATTATTTTTAAATGTAAAATTAAAATATTTAATTAGGTCATAAGGTTCTCTTTTGATCATAATAAATTATTATAACAAAACATGAGCATCAATCATTTGACCAAATTGAAACAAAAATTTGTCTTCAAAATTCTTCCAACTAGTAATAGAATTAGGTTCTGATTAAAAAAACCAATCATAAACTTCTTCCTCTAAAGTAAAAAAGAAATAATATGCAAGTTATATCCTCAAATTTCATATTTAAAACATTCATGATAGATTTATAAGCAACAAAATGTTCTTCTATAGTTATTTTGCTATTCTTTTCATAACTAGGAAGAAAAATAAATGGATCATCTAGTAAATCATGTTAAATACAAGGGATGCTTATGGATGATTCACCAAATGAATACACATTTTTTAATTTTTAGTTTTCTAAATTTTATGTTTTTTAGGATTTTTAGATATTAATAAGTAACTGATATAAAATGATGCATTAGATGAAAATTGATCACAATAGGCCCTCTTTCTATAACCAATTTTCAATTGATGAAAGATTTATACACACCATAACTAATGAGTTTTCACCATCTCATTTTAAGATCAGTCACTAATCATTCCAAGGCACAAGTTACAGGTATATAGTTTTTAATTAATCAAATGGTTCAATAGGAGCATGTGACATACATCTCATCAAGGAAAATTCACCCAAGTGATCGAATTAAATCCCAAGAATATATAGTTAAAGTGATTCTATATTAAAAGAATAAGATCTCATAAAAAACATAAATAGAGGGAAGAGTAGAACACAAAAGAAGGGGTTATATTTATTTTTTAAGGACTAAAACCTTTCAAATTGATTGAATGTAGTAAATCAAGTATGCATCATTGGTCAATGTCTATCATAAGTTACTTGTAATTATAGATCATAATAAATACAATAAAGAGTCTAAAAAAATAATTGTAGTTAGATTCAATGACCAGAATCAAAGATACTGTTAGTACCAAATTACTAAGCACATCCTACATCACTAACAATTGTAAATATGATCTATAACTAAATAATTTATAAGACTAACATATTATTCAATATAACCACTACAATAAAATACATGCATAAATTTAATATAATAATATCAACTTAATGGATTTTTTAACAATAAATATATATATTTGAGAAAGTATAAAACTAAAACAAATTCACAAAACATACATGAAAACTTATTAATCTTGAAGTGATAAAATCATTAGGTTTTAAGATAAGTGTAGGATGGTTTGAGAAAGTGAAATCTACAATTTCACATAATGTGGTTCACATAAACAAATCAAGTACTTGGTGAGCAATAGATGCATTAAGCCAATATGTGATCTCTTACTCTATCTAAACCCAAAAGTTATTGAATTTTATCTTGAGGAATGTTGAGTTGAGGCATGGTGATGAATTTAATTACAATGTTGAAAACTCTGTGTTGTCCACTTTTATGTGATGAACCAAAGGATTTAAATACTAACATTTGCAAGTCATTTTATTTATAAATACACTTAAAAAAAAGGTTTTGGGATGAATTTCATATATATACCTAATGTTTATCAATTTATCATTTACTAATGCTTTCACTTGTAATGGTTTCCTGATGCATCAATATTATTGAGTAAAAAGCTTAAAGGGTGCACTATTAATTCGGTGGGAATGGCTCATTGTGTTTTTTTGAGAGAAATTGGAATTATATCCTAATTACACCATTACTACTACTAGTATGATCTCCTCCAAGTATCTAGCCATCTAACCATTTTGTCTGCTTATTATCCAGATTTTATAGCTTTCATATATCCTATGGTATTAGCCTAGTTGATAATATCCATATTGTGAATTTATTCTTTCTATTTTATATTTGTCTACTTTTTATAGTTTTGGGTGTATTTTCTAACATTTTCACTATATTGTCTTGGATAATACTTTACTATGCCAACCAACATCTTCTAAATTTATATGTGTGGCTGATATTGTTGGATTAGAGTTTAGGGTTGGTTTTGGGTATTAAAACACTATATATATGGGTCACATTTAATTCATATCAAATATATCACATTCATACACTTTACTTGTGCTTTCATTTCTTATTTAAGGAAATATTTAAAGAGTTGACTTAGAATATTATCTTGGATATCTTGTCATATGGTATCATTAAAGCTCAATAGGGGGAGTCATTGGGAATTTATAACTTATGATATATAGGTTTTAATTCCACCATTTGAGGTCATCAACCTATATCAATCTCTTTTAAAGCTCCACTTGATCCATGATGGAGATTGAAGTGCTGATGGGTCCGCCATAAGGTAATTATTTCTATCCATACTTTCTTTCCTTTATTTACTATGTATATTAGATATTGATTTGTTTTATTACATTATGGATGTATGTGTGTGTATCCTTGTTTAGGATTTCTCTATCCCAAATGAGATAATATAGACATAAGATTTTTTAGACTTTCCATTAATAAATTTAGGTTGTATATGCTCACCTTTGATTGAAAATTGAAAATTACACCTTTAAAACCATTCTAACCCATCCTTTAGTTTATTTTGTACCCACTTACAACCATTTACCTTACTTGCATATTTTCAACAACAATTTACAACTATTTACCTTTGTTGAGATTGAGTGAGAGTTATATCCTTCTTTCACAGGCACAGGATTTAGAACCCTTTCCTATTGAATTTTGAGTTTTAGGTTACCATTTTTTATGTCTATAGAATTCATTGGTCCTTACCTAATCATCCAAGTATACGTAGTCTCTATTTGATCGAACTTATTTGAGTCCTAGTCTATTAAGAGAAAAGTGATAGTTGTAGGTCATCCTAGGTCATGCATACATTTTGGTTAACTTGACATGAATATTATCCCTCATTTAGTTGGATCAGTTTCATGTTTGTCTTTCTATCTTATTATAAAATTATTCCAAATGATCATACATTTTTTAGTCCAATTATATTGGCTAACCTGATACAATTTATTATTTATTTGTAGACAATATTTGCTAGTGTGGTACTATTTTGTGTATGTCTAGATTATATCATTTAACACAATACAATTCTATGGGTTTTTAAAATTGTATCGGCCTATCTAATATAATTTTATTTATAAATTTTATTTTTGATTATATCAACCAACTCAATGTCATTTTGTTTGCATGTTTAAATTCATTGCATGTTGTAAATTTAATTTTTAATATAACATTTTTAATGTATTTTTTATTTTTCTTATAAAATCTATTCAGGAAGTTTTAAAATGCATTGGATATACTTTTTGGGTTAATTAGTTGTAATTTTTATATGTGTCATGGTTTGAAGGGTATTTCCTAAAACACAAGTTGTTAGACATAATTATATATGTACTTTAGTTTCCACTTACCTAAAGGTATAGAAAAAAAACCTAGGATTCCTATTTTAAACTTTTAGTAAATCATTTATCTATTTTATTAGTTCACCTATAATTAGTTAACCCAAGGAAGTTACTATCAATGTACCTTAGAGATGGGATAATATAGCGACGGGTATGGTGTAATCTTCCATGATTAGTGCCTTCATGATCATATTCAAAATTTATGATTGGGATAAAAATATTTGAAAGCCTGCAATTCAAAGACACCCTTTATTAATTACATCACTATCTTGTTTTTCATAAATAGTTAGTTAAATTTTAACCTAATTATATTAAAAACTATATCAACCAATTCAAAACCATTCTATGTTGTGTGTAAACTGCATTGACCATCTAAATATAGTCATGTGTCTTCAAAACTACATTAACCAACATAATATAGTCTTTAATTTCAATCCAATAAAATCTACCAAATTACTCCACTTTAGATCCTACTATATCAACTAGCTTGATACAATTATTTGACCTATCCACCAATATCATCACCTTTTTACCAAACTATAGCGACTAACTTGATACAATCTATTTCCTACACTAAACTATATTGGCTTGCATAATATAATTTTTTTCCAAGACCATAAACTAATTATATTTGCATGTCTAATACCTCTAATTTACTATGACTTCTTTATTTCCACATTATATTTAAAACCCCCTTATCACCAGGATGTCACCTCTTGTAATTTTTATTTCAAGAATCAAGCCATTTAAATTCAACATGGGTTTTTATTTTATCTATGTCTTATCCACTATTAAGTACAACTTGTCATGGTGTAGTTTCTGTCAGTGTCACTCTAGATCTATCAAATTCAACAAGGTTTACATCAACCAAGTTTATAATATAGAAGACCCTTACCAACTAAATAAGCAATTTGATGACAAAATCATCTATACTTTAAATATTAATGGTGGTCATAATAAGTTTCCCACATCCACTACAATAGTTGGGACAACCAACACTAATGTTAGGAATCTTCCCCTTAAGACTAATGTTGGAAATCCAACATATAATCCTCCATCATCTTCCAATACTCCTTTAAAAAACTCTAGACTAGATCCTAATCCTAATTCACATATATATCTAGCACATTTCCTTGCAAAAATGGTCTAAAAAATGACCCTTATGCAATATTTTAGTAATAATCAAATGATCTAAATGTAAAATGACATTTTTCAAATGGCTAGTCAACCTCCTCAAATCATCATGAATACACAAAATTAAAATTTCATCCCCCATCCTCTTATATATTCCAATGGAAGAATCATACCTCAACCACAAATCCATAACAAGATGCTTAAAAATATCAAAAACTAACCTTTAGCACCATTTATTATGTCTATAGACATTGGAAACATTTATCCAACTATCACATATGATGGGATTAAATATATTGCCTTACATCTTAAAAACTTTGGCAATATCTACAAGGAATGGGTTCAAAAAAACACTTATGTTACCATTAGGCTTCTATGTAAAACCTTACTAGATATGCACTATAATGATACAATAAACTTCTTCAGCATTCCATTATGCAACTAGAGGACATAGTCAATGCTCTAGTTAAGGAATCCAACATAAGTCACTTCTTGAAAATAGCTTTAGGAATTCTATTAATTATAATAAACTTCATAAAAAATCTATCCATACTTTCATCAAGTGATGGGATTTATTATTTCACAAAGTGGACCATAACATGAGTGATGATAATCTTTTCAAACTATTTTTTATCACTCTTAAATCCCATATTCAATACAAGGCTAGAATCTTATCTCATCAGACCTTATAAGCAGCCCTCAATCAAGCAAAATGAAAATATTTCCTTATGTCTTGATTTGAACCTTCTCAAATCACCTAAAATGAATCTTTGTACACTAAAACCAATAAAATCACCACTAAAACTTCCAAAAATAAGCTTCCCTAACCCAAAGTAGAAGCATATAAAATAGTTAACCATATTTCCTCCAACCTCCCTTCACCATGCATGAAATTAAGAGGGTGTTATCTCCATCCAAACAATACATCTACACCACTACCCCTCTATCACAATATGAACCTAATACATTTTTTGTCTCCTTGATGATATTAATCATTCTCATGAAACATGTTGTGCAATATACAAACTTGGGTTAACTACCATCTTGGGAGAAAATGTTAATCATGATCTTATTACCAAATAATGTTATAATGAATACCTCAAAGCATTTAAAAATTGATCTTACAATCCTAAATATACAAACCAAAAAACTCAAAAAATAACACAACTAATTGATACCAATACACAACATTCACTTGAATTTGCTTGTACTATTAATGTTGAATATAATCATTATTACACTACTTCCTAATTTATGAATGCAAAAAGGGTTAAATACTTTCGTAAGCCCACATATAAATATCCTATCACTAAATATAAGAAGCCTTATCTTAAAGACTAAATTCTTAAGGAAATTAGAATCACAAATACATCATATTCCTATCCATAAGATACTAATAAGCCCACTCCACCATTGAAAATGTTGGCCAATTTTGGCCCACATACCAAGCTTCTGCCTGGATAGTCAAGATGAGCAGAGCTCCTATTTGAGTGTGTGATCAAATGGATTGTAAACATGTATAGGATAGCAAGGTGAAAAGGATCATCAGGTTCTCATAGTGATCATGACCTTCATGGACATAAAATAGGTCTCATAGGTCTCAACAACTCATTTTGAGCCTTAAAATGACTTGAGCAAGCTTTGAAGAGGCAAACTATCATTAGGACATCATGTACAAATGAATACTAACAACTCTAGTTACACATTTAATATATTCACTTGGAAAGCCTCTTAGGCTAAAAGACTACATGGACATGAAGTTATTCATGCCTCAAACATTCTCTACAAATTTTGTGACTTGATGAGTTGTCTATCTGAAGTTGCAAACCTTCAAAGTTAGACTTGTAGAATGAGCCATTCATGGGGACATCAAGTTGAAGCTACAGTAACCATTTAGATTTTAAAATACTTAAATGTGCATGTAGATGTCTAATTTCAGCCTCAGAAAATAGTTGTTTAGATTCAAAAGGAAGATCTAATGGTCTGTATTTAATCAAATAGAAGATCTAACGACATGCGGTGATTAGTAATGTCAATAGGCCCAAATAGATCTAAGATTCACATTTAATCATACCAAAGAAGATCAATGACAAGCATCAAGTCAAAAGGTCAACATAAATGCATAGATGACAAGTGTCAAGACCTTGGGTATCCAAATGAAGATCCAAAAATGCATAGAGACTAACAAGGCCAGTGGGTCCAAGTAGCTCAACAAATCATGTTCAATCATACAAAGTAGATCTAACAGTGAGTGATGGGTCAAAAGGTCAACAAATCTAAAATAAAAATGTGTGGGTGATAAGTATCTCAACTACATTAATCTAGGAGAAGATCAATGATACACATTTGATCCATGCGAAGGAAGATAAATGGTGCATGTAAAGGTCAAAAAGTTAGTAGGATATTATAGAATGAATGGGGAGCTGATAGTTGGCATAATTTGAGAAGTCCTAGATCAAGATTTATGGTCAACATTAAATGTTAAAAGCCAAGGAATTCAATGGAAAGTAAAAGTGACCTAAGATTGAAATTAGAAGGATGTTTCAAAAGTACTATGTTGCCATTATAGCTTGATCCAAAACCATTAAGCATGAGACAAAAACATAGTTATATAGTTAGAGGTTATCACCAATGGATTTCCATCTCCATTAAAGCATAGTCTGAACCTTTGGTTCAAAGTTTTGGAACATACAGGGTCCATTTTTTGGGGTTGCAGTATTATTTCATGACTGTGATCTTTACTCTTTAAAGAAGGATCCATGCATATAATGAGGTCTCAACTTCCTTAGGGTTTGGAGGTATGATAGGTCTATTTAGACCTAATAAAGATCAAGAATGAGGCTATGTAGTCTATAGGTCTACATCAATATAATATCTATAGGAAAACCAATAAAGGAGATTAGTTTTCAATCTATAGAAAAGACTTATGCTTAGATATTGAAATAGGGGCATATATATAGTTATGGAGAAATGGTTCATTAGTCAACATGGATATATCCTTGACAAATAAAGTAAAAATAACTTCTCAAAGAAAACATGGTGATGGCCCTATCAAAATTATAGATATGAAGAGTTTGTCCTCATAAACAAGTCAAGTGGAAGATGGCATAGAAGTTCAAAGAGATTTGGAGATTGGATAACACAGTGGAGTATTTAATGTTTTTTGGAGATTTTGAAGATATTTATTCCTTGAAATAATCATGAATCATCATCTACAAAATAGACTCTTTCCCTCTAGTGTATTGCTCAACCAATGAGAAACACTTGAAGACTATTGGAGCAAACTCAAGTTAACTTATTGATAAAGGGTTAACCCTAATTGGATTAAGTGTGGTTAAGTAGTCATTAAAGAATAATGAAAACTCATTTAATGATATTAGATGGTGTGATCCATCTCTCTTCTCCCTTTCTCTTATATCACCCCATTATTTCCATTTGTAAGCTCTCTCTTAGATTCTAGACTTTGTGAAGGACTCTTTGATTGTGAAAAGAAGGGAACTCTTTGAGATATTACAATATATTCTCCTCTTGATTAGGATAAAACCTATCAATCATTTATTATAAATAAATATTGATGCAATAATACTTTCTTTACCTTTCTCTTGCCTTGGATCTATGTTGGGTAAGTTGTGCATGATGGCATAGTGAAGGAGAATCTTCCTCATCCATTATCCTTCTTTTTGACCTCCTTTAGGGTGTTTTCAAGCTCTTGCAAGTATGGATTAGTGTTATACCTAAACCTAGTCTATGAAACACTTATGTAATCAATTGGATTGGGAGGTTATGTAAGCTATCATTGTCTTGAGCTGATCTAGTGTGGGTTTAAGCTTATGGGAGTTTTCCCTTTGTATTTGGTGCAGCACCTTATTATCCTTATCAAGAACCCTTTTCCCCTTTCTAACCCTTTTTATTAGAGGTACAATAATTGAGAGGGGGGAGTGAATCAGTGAGCCTAGATATTTCAATTTCAATTCTAATTCTTTAAAACTATTACATAATCAACATATATCAACTTGATCAAGTAACATTAACAAGAGAGATCATTCATTCAATACATCCACAAGATCAAACACACAACACATAGTTCCTATGGAAAATCCTCATGGGGAATAAAACACAATCTCAAGACTAAAAATCATGGACTAATTATCCTATAAAATATTATAAACAAGAGACTAGTCAAGTCCTTTAGACCAAAAACCTTGATCAAGTCCTCCTAACCAAAGGCCTTTAGTGAAATACCTATTTCACAATGAGCAACTGCCCCTAAGGAAGATCAAGTCCTTTAGAACCTCATTTGAAATGAAAACCTCCACCTTAGAACTAGTTTATTTAACACTTGATGATGGATCTCTAGTTATCTAACCCACACAAAATCCCTTTCTATCTCATATATGCCTCTTACATAGTCATGCCACAATTTCTCTCCTTCACTCAAAATATCTTCATATACACACTCAAACCTCTTCACATAACCTCAAACTAAAATATTACTAATATGTCATCATAAATATTACCTATAGGTCATAAAAATAGTCAAAAAACTATTCTTCTTATCAACACATCAATAGGCACACAACCTATCCTCTCTTCTTCTCTTCAACACACACTCTTCTCACACAAGCCACTTTCAAGTCTTCCAAAAATACAAAAAACATCTCATTTGGTTTCAATATTTATAGATAATTCATTAATTATCAATTCCACAATATTATTTGTGATCCAAAACACATGTCTTCACCCTTAAGGCATCTTACATGGGTCACACTTAAGCATACTTATCTTTCAAATAAGCCTAAGTCACTTTTTAAGTCTTATGATGACTCATTCACCTCTTTGACACTAATAAAAAAAATAAAAAAATAAGAACAATTTATAACTCATGAACCCAGGTAACATGATTTATATGTCTTCCTTAAGTTTCCATATCCATCACAATACCCTTTTGCTTAAGCACAAATTTCTCAAACAACATTCTCTATAGTAACCATTATAAAAAAACACACATTCAACTTATTAAGCATTGTTAATACTCAAGATAGGTTAATCACACATCAAAAATACACATAGATCATACTTTTGGAGTCTACAACACTCTATAATATCTAAGAAAACATGAAACATTGAAACAACATCAACACAAGCTCAAACAATCTTCTCAGGTTACTTACAGAGCAAATATGAAAACATGATCAACTTTGAACCTTCATAACTTTGATTATTCACACTTTCAAATATTCAAATATATATTTAAAGATTAAACTTGGAGTCATATATAAATTTAATTTAAACACCATAAATAAATTCATCTTGGATCAAAATTTATAGCTAAAATACAAAGCACTAGTTTTTTCTTTGTTAAATTCGAATATTTGAATTCAAACGGTCACAGTTAAACTTAGGACACTTTGATCAGATCTCATGTTTTTGATTATTATATTAATCACTAATATTAAATATTATTTGAACTTTAACTCATAGTTCACCAATTCACAAATGTTAAACTTCAAATAGTTGAACTCATCTCATGTAATCTGGCAACTTTGACTTCATACATTCTGTCAATCTCTTCCAGATTATCCTCACTTTAGTCATGATAGAAAAATGTCACTTTAACCTTTTGCATTTAATGTGAACCATTGATATAAATTATTAAAAACACCCACTCACCATTTATGCTTGGAATAAGCTTGATCTTTATCTCTACTCAATGTTAAACATTGAACACTTGGCACCATCTCATTACATCTTGACATCTAGGAATAAACATGCTATGTTGATCCTTTTATAAAGAGCTCAATCTTTACTCAGTTTAATCATCAAAAAATTTAACCAATTTTAATTACTATAAACCATATATCTATATGTATGAAATCCCATGAACCATTAGATCTCCATCTGGTCCTGATCTTTAACATCATGCAAAATAGACTATGGGGACCATTGCTATGTGCATAGAAGGCCAACTTTGGACCTCAATAACTTTTTATACGCTTAGACACATGATCTAAAATTTATACCATATGATATACTCACATATGAAAATATAACCATATGTAAAATTTTATTGAAACATTTGTACGTGTGAGATATAAGCATATTAATCTGCTCACTTTGATTTTTTTTCATAGAGCCAACTATGTCAAGAACTGTCTGAAAGGCCAACTTTGCACATGCATATATTTTTATTTGATTATTTTAATGACCTAAAACTTAGTAAAAATAAACTTGGAACAAAACTAAAAAAACCCATATGATCATTTTATCCTCATATCTTCAGATGTGTAAAATATAACATCAAAATGCCTACTTAACTTTTCTTGCCATATTGTAAATTTGGCTATGGGAAAACTCTGTCAAACTACTTGGAAGCCCAAATTTTCACTTGAATATCTTATGTTTCACTTCATCCCATGACCTAAAATTTATAAAATAGAAACTAGGCACAAATGTGATCATAACCATATGACCAACTCCCCTTGACTCATCCACATGTGGTAATAGTGATGTCAGCAAACCACCTACTTATATTTTTTACTAGTAGACCCAAAATGTCTAGATGAAAACAATAATCAACCAGATAAATAAAATCATGCATAAAAGCACTCAAATCATTCTTGAATTTTTATAGGATCCATTACACATGCTCAAATCACCATACTCATCCCTGAACATCTCTAGCCATGCCAAAAACTAAAGATCAACCACGCCTCCTTCAAGCATACTAGGACAAACACATTGCACACTTTATCATTGTCACTTAGAATATTAATGAACTTTATCCACTCACTTGAAAACATATATGACATCACCATGAAATCATTGACAACTCTCCAATAATCTACCCCTTTGTCATTAATGTCAACGCCCATCATGAAACAATATAAAACTCACCTTCCTTCTATCTCTTAAAGCACTCTCACAGTAGGAATTTTCTCCCCCTTTGAAATAATGATAAAGTGGGAACAAAATTATATTGAGGACATGAAAAGACCAAAAATAGGAGAGGACCACCTTATAAAGATGATACAAACTCCCCCTTACCTTGAGCCTACCTCTTCTTGCCTTAACAACTTGCTCATGTTCCATGCCAACACTCTCTTCAACCAAGCACTACAACCAATAAAGAAAGAACACACAAAAAACTAAAATATTATGGAACTTGCCAAGGAGGGACTCCCCCTACTATTTTTGAGCCATTGCATCACTTGATCATCTTTTGATCTCCATACACCATGAAGAACCACCATACAATCCTACTAGCCTTCTCTCTCAACCCACATCAAGGACTACCAATAGAAATTCATAATACTCACCAAATATGAAACATACTTAAAAAAAACCAAATAAATTTCTTTGAAACATACATTCCTTGATCTTTTGGAGAAATTGAGCAAAAAAGCAATCTTCTTCACACTAAGCCTGTCTAGTTTCCTTGTAGCCCTACCTGGAACTTGTAGAGACCACAAATTTTAGTAGACACACTATCAAGAAATAAAAATTCATATATAGAGCACTCTCATATTCCCCCTCAAGCACACAAATTTGAATTACCTATATAATCATTTAAAACATACTTCATTTACAAACCTACTAGCCAATTATACCTCCATCTTGACAAAAACATGAATAATTTGAAACACATAAACCTTAAAATCCTTGTGAATCTTGATTTGACAACCCATTAGGCCCATTCAACCTATTAAGAAGACTCAAACCTCAAATCATAAGGCAGACCATTTTTCTACCAAAGCCCAAAATCTTAGAATATCAAAACAGAGTCAACAAACCTTCTTCTGGTCAATGTCCACTATTGAAACTTCTTGTACACCTAGAGACAACCATTACACACTTTTAGACCAAGATCTGTGCTTCCACATCTTTTGGAACCCATACATCCTATAACCCATTTTAGGCATGCTTACCTTTAAGCTAAAACTTCAAACCACAAAACCACCTAAAGTATGCTAGAATAAGGTCAACAGACCTTTCTATGTAAAAAGAACATCTTGAAAAATCACAAATCCTATTTTACCACTTGAAAACCTTCAATATGACCCTACATACTGACCTATATAGCTATGACATCACTTTGGCATCACCATAACATCTCTTCCATTTAGACATACCTACTCTAACTGAAAAACACTCATCTCTAGCCTTCTAAGACCATCTAAATAACACCATAGAAACACTTGCTTCTCCACTGAAAGGAGTCTTTAAATAAGTATAGACAAATGCATCCTTTGAACCATAATTATCTAAAATAAAGTGAAGTTAGAATTGGCCCACATCTCCTCAGTAACCACTTGAATCCTATTGTAGCTATTAGATTTATTATTTTTATTCTTCTTCTTAGTCTAAAATATGACAATTGGTTCTTTTTATAAATCACTCTTCTTCTCTTCTAAGATTGGATTGACAATACATGGAGACAACATAGTTTTATGACATACCTTTTCATGTGAAGAATCCACCTTGTAGTTAGGAACCTCATCACTAGTATTGATAATTGATGTTCTTTGTATGATACATGCTCAACAATGATAGGATGTTCATTTGGATCCATAAACATCTTAGATCTATCCTCAACTAGTACATTGGTCTTCTCCTTGAGCTTGGTCTCTTCATTCACAACATGAGCAAAAAGTGAGAGCCCTTGGTACTCTTCAGCTTCTATATCATTCTCTACCATAGAAAATAGATTAATTAGACTTTTAGTCTAGTCATGAATCATACTTACCAGTTTTTGTTTCCATGAGTTAATTTATCTTCTTATTTCTACTATGGGAGCCTGATTGAACCTATTCTAATTTGTAGACCTTTGCTTACATAATCTAGCAATGTGACCAGTCTTTTCATAATTGTAACAAACAATACTTCTTGATGGAAACTCATCTTGTCTTACCTTAAATGGACAATGTTTTGTAAAGTGTCCCACATTATGATAGTTGAAACACCTAACCTTGCTCACACCTTTTGAATGATGACCTCAATCATAGTTCTATGCAAATTCATTTTTAATAGGTTTCTTGCATTCTCTATCTCTATGTCTAAATTGATTACAAGTATAGTAGTATCCATTAAAATTTAGATACCTCATGGCATTTGGTTATTTGATTTGATTTGTTTTCATTATGTCAACACCTTCATTCCTTGTTTGATGTTTTGTCTTCAAGTGTTGATCTACCTTTCTCTCATTGATATTTATGTCAACTTGAGAAGAAACTTTGGGATCTTCATTAAAACTCAATCCAAATCTATCACTAGATGACTTTTGACCACTTAGAATATTGTCTAGATCACTTGAGCTCTTTTAAAATCTCACAAATGACTTCAACTTACTAGATGTTTTATTTAACTCAGATCTTAATGACGTATTTTCAATTACATACCTTGAACATTCATCTTCTTTGCCTTTTGGGCTTGTAGATAGAATTTTCAATTGATAATTGAGATGCTTGACCATATCTTCATACGCCTTGGTATCTTCATTGAATCTTGAATCATACACACTAAATTGATACTCATAGTCCTTAATTTTAGATTTTATCTTCTTATTGATCTTATTTTCAATCTTTAGTTCTTCAAGAGCATTTTTTAATGTAGTCTCATAGTCCACCTCATCTTCTTCTTCATCATCATCTAAATCACTCCAAGTAGACTCCTTTTAATGTGATCAACTTCCTTCCTCACCCATGAATAAGCCTTCATCTTCAACAAGACCATCCTCTTCATGATCATATTCTAAGTCACTAACTTCACTCTCATTTGATGAGCTACAATCTTCTTTGGTGTAGAGACTCTTCTTGTCCTTGAAGTACTTCTTGTTGTCAAACCTTCTGAATCATTTTTGGCTTTTATCAGACCTAAATGATCTCTTTCCATCATCATGAACTTGATCATGATCTTCATCATCATCCTTATTATAATTATGAGGGAAATTATTATTAAAATGTCTTACCTCTCCATAATTGAAGCATTTGAGGGGTAATTTATTGAACTTTTTTTCAATTTCCTTGAAATTAAAGGAATTAGTTTATCCTCATCTATATCAGAAATGCCATCCTCCTTGGGTATCTTACCTTGGAACTTCTTTTTTATCTTCATTTTAGTCTTGAAAGTTACTTCTTTCTTTGGTGGTATATCATCATTCTTACTCATCTCATAGGTAGAAAGGGTGTCATGTAATTGATCCATCTTCAATTGAGGAAGATCATGACTTTCTTTTATAGAAGATAATTTTTGATCAAACTTGAGGGATAGAGACCTTAATACCTTTAGAAATATAATATCCTCTTCAAGGTTTTCTCCAAGACCTCTGATGATGTTCAAAATCTCATCAAGTCTCTACAAAAAGGATGCCACTGAATCTTCTTCCTTCATCTTGAGACTTTCAAATTGCCTTCTATGAGTCTAAAAATTAGCAAGTTTGACCTTTAAATCTCCTTCATAAATGATCTAAATTTCATCCCATATCTCTTTATAAAATTTACAATGGATTACTTTAGTGAACTTAGTCTTTATAAGACCATAAGTGATGGCATTCACTGCCTTAAAATTATTCTCAAACAACTTCTTGTTTGCAACACTAGATCAAGGAGTAGTAGGAACAACATAATCATCCAAAAAAAAAATTACCATACATAAAATCCTAGGGACATAATGTATGTCCTCATCCTAACACTCCAAAATGCATAATTAGATCTATTGAACACCAGTGCTTTCTTAGTAGAGAAAAGTCTTTGATGACTAGCCATATTGTACCTTGGATCACCTTCAGGCTATCAAGTCTTTACCAAAGGACCCATTTTGATACCAATTATTAGAGGTACAATTACTCAAAGGGGGGGTAAATAAATGATCCTATATATTTTAATTTTAATTCCAATTCTTTTAAACTATTAAACAATCAACATATATCAACTTGATCAAGTAACATTAACAAGAGAGCTCATTAATTAAATGCATCCATAAGATCAAACACATAACACATAATTCCTATGGGAAATACTCATGGGGAATAAAACCCACTCTCAAGAATAAAACACATGGAATAATTATCCTATAAGAGATTAAAAATAAGGACTAGTCAAGTCCTTTAGACCAAAAACCTTGATCAAGTCCTCCTGACCAAAGGCCTTTAGTGAAACACTTGTTTCATGACAAGCAACTACCTCTACAGAATATCGAGTCCTTTAGACCCTCATTTAAAGTGAAAACCTCAATTTTTTTTTTGATGTATTCAACACCTAATGATGAATCTCTAATTGTCTAACCCCTACAAAAAATCCCTTTCTATCTCATTCATGCCTCTTGCATAGGCATGCTATAATTTCTCTCCTTCAATCAAATTATCCTTATATGCAAACTCAAACCTCTTTTCATAACATCAAACTAAAATATAACTAATATATCATCATAAATATGACTTATAGGTCATACATATAGTCAAAAAACTATTTTTATTTTCAACACATCAACATGCACACAACCTATACTCTCTTCTTCACTTCAATGCATACTCTTCTCACATAAGCATCTTTCAAGTATTCTAAAAATATATAAACCATCTCATTTGTTTTCACTAATTATATAACATTAATTAATTATCAAGTCCAAAATATTACTTTTTGGCCACAAAACATGCCTTCACCTTTGAGGCATCTTACATGGGTCACACTTAAACACACTTTTCTTTCAAATAAGCCTAAGTCACTTTTTAGGTCCTATGATGAACCATTCACCTCTTTGAAACTTATATGAGAAAAATAAGAAAAAAATAACACGTTAAACTCATTAACCCATTTCAAATGATATATATGTCCTCTTTAAGTGCCCATATCCATCACAGTACCCTTTTACTTAAGCACAAATTGCTCAAATAACATTCTGTACAACAACCATTATGAGTAAACACATAGTCAACTTCTTAAGAATTGTTCATACTCAATATACATTTATCACACCTAAAAAATATACAAAAATAATCATTATGGAGTTTAAAACACTCTACATATCTAAGACAACATGAAATATTGAAACAACATCAACACAAGCTCAAATAATCTTCTCAGGTTACTTGTAGAGTAAATATCAAAACATAGTCAACTTTAAACCTTAATAGCTTTGACTATACACATTTTCAGATATTCAAATTATATTTATAGATGTGCCTTGGATTACTCTACAAATTTATTTTTTACACCATGAGAAAATTTGTTTTGGGTCAAATTTTATAGCCAAAATACATAGAGCTTATTTTTTCCTTTGTTAAATCCAAATATTTGAATCTAAATGGTCACAGTTAAACTTCAAACACTTTGCTCGCATCTCATGTCCTATCTACTTAGATTAATCATGTACCATGGATTTTATTCAAAATTTAACTCATATTTTTATAATTAACAAATTTTAAACTTAAAATAGTTGACCTTATCTCGTGTAATTTGGCAAATTTTACCTCATACACTCCATCGATCTCTTTGAGATTATCCTCACTTTAGTCATGCTAGATAACTATCAATTTGACCTCTTAAATTTAATGCACATAATTGATATCAATCAATATAAACAACCACTCACCATTTATCCATGAAATAGGCTTTATATTTATCTCTACTCAATGTTAAACATCAAACACTTGGCACCATCTCGCTGCATTTTGACACCTTAGAATAAACATACTCCATCAATCCTTTTATAAGGAGCTTGATATTTACTCAGTTTAAGCATCAAATACTTTGAAACATTTTAATTAAATTTCATTATATATCTATATTTATTAATACCATGAACCATTGGATCTCAATCTAGTCCTGATCTTTAACATTGAGCAAAATAGACTATGGGGACCATTGCTATCTGCCTCGAAGGCCAATTTTGGACCTCAATAACTTTTGTTGTACTTAGATTCATGAATTTAAATTTGGATCATATGATCTCCTCACATATTAAAATCCAAAAATGTGTCAAAATCATCATGAAACCTTTGTACATGTGAGATATAACTCCATTAATCTACTCACTTGGATTTTTCTACCATAGAGCCAACTATGTCAAGAACTGTATGGAAGGCCAACTTTGTACATAAATATCTTTTGATGTGCTTCATCGCATGACCTAAAGCTTAGTGAAAATCAACTAGGAGAAAAACTAAACAAACCTATATGATCACTTTTTCCTCTCACCTTCACACATGTGAAATATGATAAAATAAAAATGACTACTTAAGTTTTCTTACCACATTGCAGATTTTACTGAGTATGGGAAAACACTGTCAAACTACTTGGGATCCCAACTTTGCACTTGTATATATTATGTTGAGATTAATCACATGACCTAAAATTTAGTGGACATAAAATAGTCATAAATTTCATCATAACCATATGACTAACTCCCCCTGACTCATCCACAAATGGTAATGGTGATGTTAGCAAACTGCCTACTCAGATTTTCTACCACTAGAGCCAAAATGTCTAGATGAAAACAATGATAAAATATATGAAAACCACTCATACACACAATCAATAAAATCATTCTTTAATTCTTAAATGACCCCTTACACATGTTCAAATAACCATACTCATCCCTAAACATCTCTATCCATTCCAAAAACTAAAGATCAACCAAGCCTCCTTCAGTATACTAAGACAAACACATTGCACACTTTATCATTATCACTTAGAATATAAAGGAACTTCATCCACTCACTTGGAAACTTATATGACATCACTATGACATCATTGAAAATTCTTCAATATTTTTTCCTTTGACAACATTAGTATAGGTGATCCATCAAGAGGAAGCCAAACTTCTCTAGAGGTTCAACTCCACCATAGGTGACCCATAGCCTGGGGTTGTTCCCATATTGTGACTAAGAGTGAAGGAGACTAAAGAAATACCCCATAAGGGTGAAATTAAATGTCATAATATTTTTTTTCATGCTTGATGGGATAAGTTTAATTATGTACTAAGTGAAGAGTTTTGGTTTTCTCTTCATTTAATAAACCTTTAGAGGCATGTGTGCAAACATGAATAGTGACTTCGAGCATCTATCAGATGGTTTAAAAAGCCTAACTAAGTGCCTAATCATAATTATTTGGTAATTAAAATAAACCATATTTTGATCAGTATGCTTATTATTTACCTCAACATCACACTTATGAAGCAAATAATGTTTATGTATTCCCCCCAAGTGGCCTTCAAACAGCCCATCATCCCTATCATGGCCTTTTCCTTCTTTCCACCCCTATATATGACCAAGTTTAGCCTCCTCTAGCTTTAAATTAGTCCTCTAATTCCCCTTTTCAATACCAAGCTTATCTTATTACATCCTTGTTAGGATTCAAGTAAGCATTCTCAATGTATATTGATTTGATAAGGGAGATTGGTAGGTGTTTAGAGTTTTCTCCAGTCATCCCTATCCATGTTGTATAAAAATAAAGGAGTGATCTCAAGTTATTAAAGAAGATATGGTTAGTTTGTGTTGGTGACCAATGTTCATCTCATGAGATTAAGGACATAGTGATGATGAGAAGCATGATCTAAGATGCAGACATTATGTTAATATCTTATGAAGAGCAGCAGGCTCATTTGGATCAATCTTATGTGTCCTCTCCCCTCCAAGAACCTTAAGATCAACCTTTAAGAGTTCTTGATCAGCTCCTTAGTCAACCTTGTCAAAACTTGGAGAGATAATATTAGACCAAGGGAAGATAATCATGAAAATCAATGAGGGGGTTAAGCTTGGATAAAAATTCCCCATTCATGCCATAAAGTAGATAAGGATATTCTTTAATTTTTTTGGAATGCATGGGCATCCATTGAAGAAGCTGACTATCCACAGGTTGAGAAGCAAAAATTGAAAAAGTGGGTATTGTTCATTGAAAAAGAGTTTGAGTAGTGGGAGAAAGAGTATGTCAAACCTAAGCTAATAAATTTTACCTATCCTACCCCTATACCCATCCCCACTCAAGAGCATGAGGCCATTACATTATGGATATTTTCTAACACATTCAACCCTGACACCCTCACTTATGAGGCCACCTCTCCTATAACTAATCAAAAGGAATAAAATGTTTCTATTCCATACTCATTTCCATCATTTAAATCAATTTACAAAGGCATAAAGAAGGAGGAGGTGATAATTGAGGCAATCCAAGAACTTTTTCTAGTAGGAGAGGATTTAGTTGTGTAAGAAATGAATCAAGAAAATATATCTCAAATTGATGAGCTTGGTGTACAAGAGTTATGAGACTCTCTTTGATTTCCTCAAAAACCACCAAAGAAGCCATTCAAGTTACCTAGTTTTAAGGACACTCTCCTAATCTGTAAGCAAGGTGAACTTTTTCACCCTCCCACCATCTCCCTCTTAGAGAAAGAGCCTATTTTATGAAGGATAGAGGAGGAGCTTGTAAGCATAAGTGAGCCTGAAGAAGACAATGCAAATGTCTATGATGAGGAGATAATGATAGGCAACCCACTTCATAGGGAGGAGCATGTTTCAACTTTTAAGTTATAAGAGCCTAATGAGAATCAAGAATATAACCTTCACGAACATATTATGGAGGTCCAAGTTAGCTCAAGTGATTTAGAAGATCAATGGCAGCATTTTTGCTTGGATTTATTGAGTGAAATGAAGCAACTTAGTGTTACAAACTAGCATGAAGAGGAAAATCCTCAAGTTGAACATGGGGTAGATATTAAATAGTCAAATGAAGGTCCATTCTACATAGATGAAAAATATGATTAGAACTAGTTGTGTTAGGTTCATCTACTTCAAGATGAAGTGTTAATTGAGGATAGCCTTGATATGTTAGAGCTAGAGGAAAGTAGATTAGACCTTGAGCAAGACAAGTATGATATTTTAGACCTTGAATGGTCAAATCAAACCTCATTTTTAGTTGAAGAATAAGATGAAATCTTGAGTGATGTTGATGAAGGAGACATCTCAAGTTCTCAAGACATGTAATTTTAGAAGCATACCAGTGAAGATCTTGAAGAGTTATGGCAATAGTTCAATGCCATAACCAAAGAGTTTGAAGAGGGTAAGAGACATGTCCTTTCAAAAACCCATTAGCATGATGCTCTAAGCATAACTAATCCTAATTTGCATAAGGAAAATTGGGAAGGATATGGTGTCTTCAAACCATGAAGTGAACCAAATACAATTGCTCCTAAGAGCCTAAATAAAGTCTTCATTCAAGGCTTTCTCAAGGGTGATGAGCAACATCAAGCAAGTTCTCCTATAGTACAACATGAACCAAGCTTGGAAGACTTAGACACTATATGTCTACATTAGAGACATGTTTGTTCTATTTTATCCATTTGAGAGCACATCAAAAGGATTGGCCATCAAGCTGCTTGGATCACCAACTCTAGTAACTACAAAGTAAGTTATTTTTCATCTTGGTTTTCTATAAGTGAATGATACTAATTTTTTTCCATTTGACCCAAGTAGAAAGTACATGTAAATTATAACTTTTTATATATTAAAATAGATTTCATGCTTTTCTCTAAGTTCCCATGTGCACATTTTTATTTAGTATATTATCTATTTTTTCTTTCCTCTAAGTGCCTACGTGCACTTGCCTTTGTGTATTCTATTCTGTTGTTAATATTAATTCAAGAGAGAGTTTAAGAAAGGGGCAACCTTGCATCATTTCATATTAGCTATGAAAAAAGAGAGGAGACTCCATGCTTAATAGATTAGACAAAGAAAATGGTCTAGGTTATCAAGCATAGTAGGCATGCTTCCCTATGAGTCACTAAAGATGTTAGCCAATTTTGGCCCACATACCAGGATTCTGATTTGGATAATCAAGATGAGCAGAGTTACTATTTAAATAAGTGATCAAATGGAATGGAAATAGGTCTAAGATTGAAAGGTGAAAAGGATCAATAGGTTCTCATAGTGATCATGACTTTCATGGACATAACATAGGTTTCACAGGTATTAGAAACTCATTTTGAGACTTGAAATGACTTGAGCAAGCTTTGAAGAGCCAGACCATTATCAAGATGTCATACACAAATAAACAAGAGCAAGTCTAGTTTCAAATTTAATAGATTCAATTGGAAAGCCCCTCAATAAAAAATACTACATGGACATGAATTTATTCATGCCTTAAACATTCTTTACAAATTTCATGCCTTGATGAGTTGTTTATCTCAAGTTACAAGCCTTCAAAGTTAAACTTGTAGAATGAGATGTTCATGTGGATGTCAAGTTAAAGCTACATAAAGTAACTATTTAGATTAAAAAATGCTTAAACATGCATGCAGATGTTAAATTTGAGCCTCATAAAATAGCCATTTTGATTCAAAAGGAAGATCCAATGGTATGCATTCAATCAGATAGAAGATCTAATAACATATGATAACTAGCGATGTTAGTGGGCCCAAATAGATCTACAATGTGTATTTAATTATACCAAAGAATATCAATGGTGAGCATCAATTCAAAAGGTGAACATGAATGTGCAATTGATAAGTATTAAGATCTTGGGTACCCATATGAAGATACAATAACACACGATGATTGATAGGGTTAGTGGGTCCAAATAGATTGATGAAGCATGTTTAATCATATAAAGTAGATCTAAAAACACGTGATAGGTCAAAAGGTTAGAGAATCTCATTGATAAATGTGTAGGTGACAAGTGTCTCAACCATGTTAATTTGGTAGAAGATCAATGGTATGAATTTCATCCATGTGAAAAAAGATCAACAGTACGCGCAAAGGTCAAAAAGTTATTTAGACCCTATAGAATGAATGTGGAGTTGACAATTAGAAAAATTTAAGAAGGCCCAAATTAAGATCAATGGTCAACATTAAAGGTCAAAATCTAGGGACTTTAATGGAAATTATGAGTGACCTAAGTTTGAAACTAGAGTGACATTTCAAAAGGATTGTATCGCCATTAGATCTTGATCAAACACTGCTAAGAATGAGATGTAGACATAGTTATATAATCAAAGATTATCAATGATGGATTTAATTTCCATGAAAACATAGGTTGAACTTCTGGTTCTATGTTTTGGAACATATAGGGTCCATATTTTTGGGTTACAATATTGTTTCATGACTATAATCTTTGCTCTTTAAGGAACGATCCATGCATATAATGAGTTCTTAGGTTCCTTGGGGTTCAAAAGTTGGATAGGTATATTTAGACCTAATAATGATCAAGAATGAGGTTATGTAGTCTATACATCTACATCGATATAATAGCTATAGGAAAACCAATAAAGGAGATTGGTATTCAATCTATAGAAAAGACCTATGCTCAGATATTGAATTAGTGGTAGATATATAGCTATGGAGAAATGTCTCATTAGTTGACATGGCTATATCCTTGATAAAGTAGGTATAAATAGCTACTCAAAGTAGACATGGTGATGGCCTTATCATAATTATAGATATGAAGATTTTATCCTTATAATCAAGTCAAGTAGAAGATGGCATAAAAATTCAAAGAGATTTAGGGATTAGAGAACACAGTGGAGCATTTAATGTTATTTAGAGCCCTTAAATATCTTTCCTCCTTTAAATAATCATGATCATCATTTACAAAATAGACTCTTGTCCTCTAGTTTATTACTAGACCAATGAGATACACTTGAAGACTATTGGATCAAATGCAAGATAACTTGTTGATGAAGGGTTAACCTCAATTGGATTAAAGTGTGGTTAAGCATTCATTAAAGACTAGTGACAACTCATTTAATGATATCAAATGGTGTGCTCCCTCTCTCTTCTCCCTTTCTCCTATATCACCCCATTTTTTCCATTTATAGGCTCTCTCTCTTAGATTCTAGACTCTATCAAGGACTCTTTGATTGTGAAGATTAGGGGACTCTTTGAGATATTGCAAGATATTCTCCTCTTGATTAGGCTAAACCCTATCAAGAATTTGTAATAACTACATATTGATGTAATAAAACATTATTTACCTATCTCTTGTCTTGGATCTGTGTTGGGTAAGTTGTGCATGATTACATAGTGAAGGAGAATATTCCTCATCCATTGTCCTCCTTTATAACCTCATTTAAGGTGTTCTCAAGATCTTTTAGATCTAGATTAGTATTCTACCTAAACCTAGTCTATGAAATACTTATGAAATCATCTAGATTAGGAATATTTATAAGCTAGCATTGTCTTGAGCTAATTTAGTGTGGGTTCAATCTTATGGGAGTTTCCCCTTTATATTTGGTGCATCATATTATTATCCTTCTTAGGATCCACTTTACCATTTCTAACCCTTTTCACTATGATAACATTAGTATAGGTAATCCATCAAGAGGAAGTAGACATTCTCCAGAGGTTTAACCCCACCATAGGTGACCCACAACCTAGGGTTATTCCCATATTATGACTGAAAGTGGAGGAGCCTAAAAAAATCCTCCACAAGGGTGTAATTTAATGACATAATAGTTTTTGGCATGCCCAGTGGGACACGTTTTATTATACTCTAAGTGAAGAGTTTTAGTGTTCTCTTTATTCAATCAAAGTTTGGAGGCATGTGTGCAAACATCAATGGTGACTCTAAGCATTTATCAGCTAGTTTAAGCAACCTAACTAAGTGCCTAGTCATCATTATATGGTATGTAAAATCAACCATCTTTTGATTAGTATGCTTATTATTTACCTTGGCATCACACTTATTTGGAAAATAATGTTTATGTGTTCCTCCCATGTGGCCCTTAAACATCCTATGAACCCTATCATGGCCTTTGCCCTCCTCCCACCCCTGCATATAACCAAGTTTAGCCTCCTTTGCATTTAAATTAGTCCTCTAATTCCCCTTGTCAAGACCAAGATTATCTTGTTACATCGTTTTCAAGAGTCAAGTAAGTATTATCAGTGTATATTGAGTTGATAATGGAGATTGGTAAGGGTTTGGAGTTTTCTCCAATCATCCCTATCCATGTTTTATAATAACAAAGAGTGTTATTTAATTGGTAAAGAAAAAATGGTTAGTTTGTGAGGATGAACAATGGTCATCTCATGAGAATGAGGACATAGTGATGATGAAAAGCATGATCTAGAATGTAGATAATTTATTAATATCTTATGAAGAGCATCAGGCTCATTTGGATCAGTTTTACGTGTCCTATCCCCTCTTAGAACCTCAAGCTCAAACTTCAAGAGTTCCTGATTAGCCCCCTAGTCAACCTTGTGAAAACTCAGAGAGGAAATATTGGACTAGGGGAAGACAATTATGAAAATCAATGAGGGGGTTAAGCTTGGAAAGGAATTTTCCATTCATGCCATGGAGGAGATAGGGATCTTCTTGCAAGAATTTTGGAATGTGTGGGCATCCATTGAAGAAGCTGACTATCAACAAGTTGAGAAGTGAGAATTGAAAAAGTGTTTAAGTAGTGGGAGAAAGAGTATGTCAAACTTGAATCAATTAGTTTTACCTCTCCTACCCTAATGCCCATTCTTGCTTAAGAGCATGAATCCATTCCATCATAGATATTCTCTAACACATTTGACCTTGTCTGTGTCATGCCCTTACTTATGAGGCCACCCTCTCCTATAGCCATTCAAAAGAAAGAAAAAGTCTCTATTCCATACTCATTTACATCATGGAAATTATTTCAAAATGGCATATAGAAGGAGGAGGTGCTAGTTGAGGTAGTCCAAGAACCAGTTCTGGTAGGGGAGGAGTTAGTTATGCATGAAATGAATCAAACAACCATAACTCAACTCGATGAGCTTAGTGTACAAGAGTTCTAAGACTCTCTCTCCTTTCCTCAAGAGCCACCAAAGAAGTCATTCAAGGTACCTAGATGGGAGGACACTCTCCTAAGTTGTAATCAAGGTGAACTTATTCACCCTCCCACCATCTCCCTCTTAGAGAAAAAGCCTATTTTACAAATGATAGAGGAGGAGATTGCAGTCATAAGTGAGCTTAAAAAAGACAATGCAAGTGTTTATGATGAAGAGATCATGATAGGCAACCCACTTGATAGGGAGGATCATGTTTTATCTTCTAAGTTTTAGGATCTTAATGAGAAGAAAGAGGACAACCTTCATGAACCTATTATAAAGGTCAAGGGCAGCTCAAGTGATTTAGAATATCAATGGAAACATTTATGCTTGGATTTATTGAGTGAAATAGAGAAATTTATTATTGAAAACTAGCCTAAAGAGGATAATACTTAAAATGAATAAGGGGTAGACCTTGAATGGACTACTAAAGGTCCATTCTATATAGATGAAGAATAGGATCAGAACTAGGTGTCTGAGTTTGGTCTACTTCAAGATGAGGTGTTAGTTGGCGATTGAGTAAGATAAGTGTGATGTTCTGGACCTTGGATTGTCAAATAAATCCTCATTTATAGTTGAAGAACAAGATGAAATATTGAGTGAGGTTAATGAAGGAGACATCTCAAGTGCTCAAGTCATACAATTTGAGAATCATACTAGGGAAGAGTCTAAAGAGTTATGACAATGGTTCAATGTCATAACCAAAGAGTTTGAAAAGGCTAAGAGACATTTCATTTTTCTAGAAACCCATGAGTATGATTCTCTAAGAAAAATTAGTCCTAATTTGCACAAAGAAAAGGGGGAAGTATGTGGACTTTTTAAACCACCAAGTGAACTAAATACAGTTACTCCCAAGAGCCTAAATGAAGTCTTCATGCAAGGATTTCTCAAAGGTGATGAACAACATCAAGCAAGTGCTCCTGTAGTCCGACATGAACCAAGCTTGGAAGACTTAGACTAGTATGTCTACATTGGAGACATATTTATTCCATTTCATCCATTGGAGAGCACATAAAAAGGATTGTCCATAAAGCTACTTGGTTCACCAATTTTGGTACCTCCAAATTAAGGTATTTTTCATCTTGGTTTGATACAAGTGAATGATAATCAAAGTTTTCCATTTGACCCAGGTGGAAATTACTTGTAAATTATAACTTTATATATATTAGAATAGATTTCATGATTTTGTTTAAGTCCCTATGTGCATATTTTTGTTTAGTAGGTTATCTATTTTTTCTTTCCTCTAAGTGCCTATGTGCACTTACCTTTGTTTATTTTATTCTTATTGTTCTTGTTTCTTTAAGAGAGTGTTTTGGAAATGGGTAGCCTTACATCATTTAATATCAGCTAAGAATAAAGAGATGAGACTCAATTCCTAATGCATCATATAAGGCAAATGGTTTGTGTTCTTAAGTACAACATGCATGCTTCCCTATGAGTCACCAAAGATGTTGCCCAATTTTGGCCCATGTACCAAGCTTTTACCTGGATAGTCAAGATGAGAAAAGTTCCTATTTGATTAAGTGATCAAATGGATTATAAATAGGTCTAGGATTTCAATGTGAAAAGGATCAATAGGTTCTGATAGTGATCATGACCTTCATAGACATAAATTAGGGTTCACAAGTCTCAAAAATGCATTTTGATCCTTGAAATGACTTGAGAAAGCTTTGATGAGTTAGACCATCATGAAGACATCATGCATTAATGAACAAGAGAAAGTCTAATTGAATATTTAATATATTTGATTGAAAAACCTCTCAAGCCAAAATATTGCATAGACATGAGTTTATTCATGCCTTAAACATTCTCTACAAATTTCATGACTTGATGAGTCGTCTATCTCAAGTTACAATCCTTAAAAGTTAGAATTGTATAATGAGATGTTTGCAGGGATGCCAAGTTGAAGCTATAATAAGTAACTATTTTTATTTATTAATCCTTAAATGTGTATGCAAATATCAAATTTAAACCTTATAAAATAGCCATTTAGATTCAACAGGAAGATCCAATAGTCTGCATTCAATCAAATATAAGATCCAGTGGTGCATGATGATTGGCAATATGATTTAACTTATTTTGAGAATAATGGATTTTTATTCCTATTTTAGTTAAGGGTCTAGATTAATAAATTAGTATAAAATATAGCCCTAATTTGTAAAACTGTTTATCTTTTTCATCTTTTTAAAAATAACAATAAATAAGAAGAAATATAACATAGCTAGAAAATAGACTGAGATGGCTAATACAGAGGTTAAAAATGACTATGTAGGACTGGGAAGGTGTTATAAACCTAAATCTAGATTTCATTGGGTGAACGGACAAGAGTGCCAAAAAGTGGACTCTTTGGTGTCTAGCACTATTGTTCATTCCTACCACTATTGCCCAAACTGATCATAGAGACTTGAAACTTTTTGGGTAGTTACATTGTGCCTATGAAAAACTGAGTGCTAGTTATTGATAAAACTCATTGTGGAGCTGATTATGTCTTCAAAACCCTAACCCTACATTATGCTTAATAAAATGACATTTGAGTCACTTGAAAAAGAGGGGGTTAGTGTGAAAGATGTACTAAATGTGCAATCCATACCCTTGTGTGGGCCCATTATCTATATACCAATACTTTGAATAGGGATCAAGCCACATTTAGTTCTCCCACCTAGTGTTCTTTGTGAAATAGTGTGATGTGGATGTAAATGCTGAATTGATAGTGTTTGAGGTGGTTAGGGACTGGTATGAAGATTTATGTATGTTTTCAACTATGTTGGGTGAATGTTTGAAAAAAATAGAGAAGTTTGCCTTAGTGATTTTTTTATATTCTTGCTTGCTTTGTAAGTTTGGTCAACTCATTTATAAATGAGATTTTAGTGGGATTTTATAGGGAACAATTGGTCATGGGTCAGATGTATTCATGGTAGGTTGACCTAATTAAGGATAAAGGTTGGATGAAAATGACCATTGGGGCTCAAAGTGAAAATAAATGTGACCATCAAAAATGGGACACTTATCTATAGGGTGCTATAGTCCAAATGGGTGATCCTATCTTATAAGCTCAAGACTTGGGGGAATAGGATTGGCACAGGGAATACTATTTGGTTGAGGTGGAATGATCATTCAAAAGGTTTTAGATGATTGGAAATGATATAAAAGGTATCTATAAGGGTTATAAGAGCATGTAAAAAGGACCTATGGATGGGGTATTGCAAGCCACACTCAAACTACCAATTTGGAAATTTTATATGACTACATGATGTCAGTTGGCCCAAATAGATCTATAGTGCACATTTAATCATACGAAAGAATATTGATGATGAGTATCAAGCTAAAAGGTCAACATGAACATGTGACTGACAAGTGTCAAGATTTTGGGTACCCAAAAAAATATCCAATGATGTGTAGTGTATGACAAGGTTAATGGGTCTAAGAAGATTGACAAATCATGTTTAATCATACAAAGTATATATAATAGTTAACAATGGGTCAAAAGGTTAGTGAATCTTAAATACAAATACATGGGTGATAAGTGTCTCAACCAAATTAATTTGATAGAATATCAAATTTATGCATTTGATCCATTTAAAGGAAGATCAATGGTGCACATAAAGGTCAAAACGTCCGTAGGATCTTATAGAATAAATGGGGAGCTAACAATTGGCATAATTTGAGAAGGCCTAAATCAAGATCGATGGTTAACATTAAATGCCAAAATATAGGGACTTTAATGGAAAGAAAAAGCAACCTAAAGTCAAAACGAGAGCAATGTTTCAAAAGGACTGTGTCACCATTAGATCTCAATCAAGCACCACTAAGCATGAGATGTAGACATATTATATATTAAGAGGTTTTCAATGATGGAGTTTCAACACCATTAAAACATAGTCTAAACCTTTGGTTTGAAGTTTTAGAACATAATGGTCCATCTTTTGGGGTTGCAATATTGTTTCATGACTATGATCTTTTCTCTTTAAAGAAGGATCCATACATATAATGAGTTCTTGGATTCCTTAGGGTTCAAAGGAAGGATAGGTCTATTTATACCTAATAAAGATCAAGAACAAGGCTATGTAGTCTATAGGTTTTCATTGATATAATAGCTATATGAAAACTAATAAAGGAGATTGGTTTTCAATTTATAGAAAAGACCTATAATCAAATATTGAAGTAGGGGAAAATATATTTATGGATAAATGTGTCATCGATTGACATGGCTATATCCTTGATAAAGTAGGTACAAATAACCACTCAAAGTAGACATGGTGATGGCCTTATTAGAATTATAGATATGAAGATTTTGTCCTCATAAGCAAGTCAAGTGGAAGATGGCATAGAATTTCAAAGAGATTTAGGGATTAGAGAGCACAATATAGAATTTAATGTTGTTTAGAGCTTTTGAAGATATTTCCTTGAAAGAATAATGAATCATCATATACAAAATAGACTCTTTTCCTCTAGTGTATTGCTCAACCAATGAGAAGCACTTGAAGACTATTGGAGAAAATGCAGGTTAACTTGTTGATGAAGGGTTAGCCTTGATTGGATTAAAGTGTGGTTGAGTATTCATTAAATACTAGTGGTAGCTCATTTAATGATCTTAGATGGTGTGATCCCTCTCTCTTATCCCTTTCTCCCATATCACCCCATGCTTTCCATTTTTAAGATCTCTCTCTCAGATTCTAGACTCTGTCAAGGACTCTTGGATTATGAAGAGCAAGGGACTCTTTGAGATATTACAAAATATTCTCCTCTTGATTAGTCTAAACCCTCTCAATCATTTGTAAGAACTACCTCTTGATGAAATAATAATTTCTTTATCTCTTGCCTTAGATCTATGTTGGGTGAGTTGTGCATGATGGCAAAGTGAAGAGAATATTCCTCATCCATTATCCTCCTTTCTAACCTCCTTTAGGGTGTTTTCAAGAACTTGTAGGTTTGGATTAATGTTTTGCATGAACCTAGTATATAAAACACTTATGAAATCAGCTGGATTGGGAGGTTGTGTAAGCTATCATTGTCTTGAGTTGATCTAGTGTGGTTTTAAGCTTATGGGTGTTTTCCCTTTGTATTTGGTGAATCACCTTTTTAGCCTTTATAGGGTCCCTTTTCTACTTTCTAACCCTTTTCCCTATGACAACATTACTATATGTGATCCATCAAGAGGAAGCTATCCTTCTATAGACATTCAACCCCACCATAAGTGACCCACAGCTTGGGGTTGTTTCCATATTGTGACTGATAGTGGAGAAGCCTAAAGAAATCCCCACAAAGTTGTAATTCCATGTCATAATAGGAACCTCAACCTAGTATTTCCAATCCTTCTACTATAATTCCTTTTAAAATCAATGTTACTAATCAATCCAAACCTTGTTATAGATCCCCTTAAATCATAATGGAATTTTTATATGAAATTAATTCAATGCCTTATAAAATTACTTTAATGAAACTCATTATAACATTATCATATCATCTAAAGTTTCTCATGTAAAAATTATAAGACATAAGACAATCCCCACAAGGTGAAACTAAACTCCCTACCTAACCTTCTAAAAGTCCCAAAAATATGTAATTGCTTTTTATTGAATCCACTTATTAATATTCCTCTAAGAAACTCTCAATATAGTTTCTTTAAGAATATATGATTAATGATGAAATCCTCTTTCAAGATCATAATCCAACTCTCTTCATTAATATTGTGACAAAAAATACCTTAATAATAAAAGTTTTACTAGATGACATCTTAGGAATTAATGTTACTTTCATTTGGTTAATCCAACAACATGGATATTCCAAAAATGACCTTAAGTAAAGATGACTTACTTTCTATGGATTTAGCAAAGCTAATAAAAAACCTCTTGGCTACATTTCTCTCCCTCTCACTACTGTAACCAAAATAGTATACATAAAGTTGATGGTTTTAGGTCTTCCATTCTCTTATAATATTATTTTAGCTCATCCTTGGACTCATTGCATGAGAGATATTATATATTTTGTTGGTTGAATATTTTATCGATTAGCATACTGATAAACAAAATAGGTCTGATCAGCCAAAGTAGGAAGATTAGTCATCCAAATGTGTAGGTTTACCACATCAAAAGGAGACTGACCTCTCCTCTCATCAAGGGGAGGTTCCTTATAGATATGTTATATATATATATATATATATAAATAGAAAATAATACTCAAGGGTAGGACAAACCATCAATCTCTCTTTCTTCAGAGATGATGCGTGCAAATCAAAGGAAAAACTCAAGGGAAATGGCAGACATCACTCCTCTTCTTTCATAAGTACTATTCAGCAAACCACAAGAATACTCCTGGTAGTAAATGCAAAATGTAACTAGGGATGTAGTAACCAACAAATCGAGATGCAACACAAAGTCTCCACCTGAATTGCTCAAGAGTGAGATACGAAGGACAATGAGGGCACAAATTCATCCCAAGGTCCTTTACACAGAAATGAAAAGAAAACACACTGAAAGGCAATAATGGGGGCATAAAGTCTCTCCACAGTTGAATTCAGGACACCTTCTTGACTGCTATCACTAATTTTGCTTGTTAAATTAGAGGAACAAAAGATATATTAAGAAAAAAGACATAAGAACAGTTTCCTCAACAACAAAGATATCACAGTACAAAGTCTAAAAAATCAATTGCTTTCTTATTCCAATAACAAAATATGATCAACAATCTAAGCTCAAAGTCTCAGTAATGCCTTTCAATTTGGGTAGAGTTTCATTCTGATTGTCAAAAAGAGATATGTTTACAATGAAAGAGAGTCCCTTATATAGCCTCTTTAAGAAGGACTCGAGAATAGTAACACATCACGTTGCATTGAAATTTGTTAAGGAAACAGGCTAGAATTTAGGGGCATCTAACCATTTGTTTTTCTTAATGTAGAGAAACAAGTCATGCTATTGAAAGTTTGCATCTTTCAATGTCCACCTAGCGATCTGATCCTTCTTCATCATTCCTCCTATTCTAGTTAATTGAATCAGGTCCTGGATTCAATTTACTATTCTATTATTTAGTTGCTTCCTGCTGGTCTTGGCCTTAAATCTTGTGAATGCATTTGGGTCTATAGATTACAAGGATTAATGACTATTTTATGAGCTTTGAAATTGATGTTCACACGCCTGTCACTATGTTTTCAATGGCTAGTTCACTATCTTAAATTTAATGTCTTCAGGCGCATCAGCCCTTGGTCCTTCTTCAGCTCTCCTATTTTGCATCTTCCCAAAGGGAAGGTGACCCTTTAATTTGGTAGTTGAGAGACCCCTACAAAAAGCACCTACCCTTTGGGGTCCTTCGATGGCCTTTTATCTTTGGCAGTCTCTCACAGCTTTCCTACGGACTGTCTCCGCGGGCATTTTCCCTAAACTTTTCTATGGGCATTTTCCCCAGACTTTTTCATGGGCATTTTCCCATGGACAAAAAGTTTGCATAATTATTCTATTTTATTTCATTTGCCTTGGTGTTTGTGAATTCCTTTGGGATTTCTTCCCTCGACTTCTTTCCCAAATTCCTTCAGACTTTCGTTCTGAATGAATTATGCCTTAGTATTTTTCAATTGCCTTAAACAAAATTCCAAAATAATTTACCTTAATTGTTTCCTTGAAAATGATCCTTCTGAAGGGTGTTTTTGTCGACCAAGTGCCCTCTGCAAGGGCACTTGTCATTCGAAAGGCTTCTTTGAATTTTTGCGATGAATTGCTCCTTTAAACTGAGCCGATGAACCAAGGCGATGAACCAACTGTTGAACCGTTTGATTGAACCAAAGCATTGAACCACTTGGTTGAGCCAAACATTAAACCACTTGGTTGAACCAAAATGGTTCAAGCTGATGAACCCTTTGAATGAACTGAGTCTTTGAACCAAGAGAATGAACCAAAGCATCAAACTGCTTGGTTGAACCAAACGTTGAACCAATCCTAAAAATGACCAAGCTTTGAACCAAAATGGTTCAAGCCAATGGTTCAAGCTGATGAACTAATTGAATGAATTGAAGCATTAAACCAACCGTTGAACCAAGCTTTGGTTCAATAGTTCAAATGAAGATTTTGAACCAACTGACAAACCATTTGATTAAACCAAAGTGATGAACTTTTGCTGATTGAACTTCACAGTTGTGTTGAGAGCTTTTGAACCTGTTGAACCAAATGCGCTGAACCTACTGCTGATGCTTGCCGATGAACATTTTTGATTGAACCAAGGCACTAAACCAATCCTAAAAATGATCAAGTGTTAGAAACTAATTCTTTTGATTGAACCCACCTACAAAAGCCTTTGAACTTGTAGAAATGAACTTGCTTGCAGAGTTCATAGAAACCAAGTTCGTAGTTTTCTCTAACCTTGAAAGAGTCCATAGAAATCAACCTGTGAAGCCCATTGAACTTGGCTTATAGAGTCCATAGATTTTTGAGAAGCTTGAAAAATGAGGAATTTGAATGCCCAAGACAAATTTCAAAAAGGGAAGAGACAATTTTGGTCTAAAAGACCAAAAAAGTTCAAATGTTGTCCCAAAAATGACTGATATTTTTGGGGGACAATAGCTGGCTCCAGTTGGGGAACTTCTGTCAATTACAAAAAGAATTGAAGGGAGTAGAATCCAAAATCTCCAGTGTCTTCATGTGTACCATTGAGCTATGGAGTCATGCTACCCAGAAATGAAAGGCATCAAAAAAGAAAACAAACAAAACAAAATAGAATTAAAAATTGTATATATATATATATATATACAGATGCAATGATCTGATACTTTAAGAATTGAAGTGTTTCAGATGCTACCCATTGTGAGGCAGAGAAAAGAGTGTGCCATCTTGATATTTTAGTAGAAAGCTATTTTCACCAATGTGTTGATAAACTTTAAATGGGCCTCTCTAAAGGGAGTCAAACTTTCCATGCATATCCTTTGGTTCTCTCCTTTTTTTGCATAGCAGGACTTGATCCCCAATCTAAAAATCATGATTTTTGGCCTTCTGGTCAAAGAGTTTATTTACTAGACTTTGATGAGCAGAAATTCTATCCACCACCATGGTTCTCTGTTCCTCCAGCTCAATAAGGCACATGATTCTTTTATCAAGAGAGCTTTCATATGTCTGATCTTCAATTTCCTTTGCCAATTTCAAGGCTAGCAATTCTAAAGTGATTGGTATCTCAGCATTGATACCATAAAGAAGTTGAAAAGGAGACATACCAATTGCCCTATTTGGTGTGATTCTGTCTACCCATAGAGCATCAACCAATGCTTTATGCCATGTTCTTTGATTGTCATTTGCTAGCTTCTTGATGATAGTTACTAGGTTCTTATTGCTAGATTCAGCTTGTCCATTCTCTTGTGGAAAATAATCAGAAGAGTGAGAGAGTATAATTTCATAATAGAAATAGAATTGTGTAATCTCTTAGGAGGTGAAACAAGCTACATTATCAGTAACAATTTTGATTGGAACTCTAAACCTGGAAATGATATTCTCTTTGAGGAAGTTGCATACAACTTTTGAAGTATCATGCTTAGTTAGGATTGCTTCTACCCACTTGGTAAAATAGTTAGTTGCTATAAGGACATAATCATGTCCAACACTTGAAGATGGATTTATAATCCTAATAAAATCAATCCCCCATTACTGGAAAGGTTCTTATATGATCACTAGTTTGAGAGGCATAACAGCTAACTTGGGTCTTCCAACAAATTGTTGACAAAATTCACATTTCTTAACCCACTTATGTGCATCTTGGAAAAGAGTTGGCTAGTAATACCTAGCTCACAGAATCTTGTGAGCAGTCACAGGAGCAAAAAAATGTCCTCCACAAGCCAGATTGTGGAAAGATTTCAAAAGCTGGCTTTGTTGCTCTTTGTCTACATAGAGAAGGAATACTCCATCTATGCTTCTCTTGTACAAGACATTGACCCAAAGGACAAAATTGGCAGCTTTCAACTTGATAGTCCTCCTTTCTTTGTAAGATAAATGAGCAAGACATTCAACATAAGTAAGGAAATGAGAGATACCTAAATACTACTCATTGGTAGTGGAGACAAAAAAGACTATTGGAGTATCTTCCACTTCAACTTCTTCATGTTGTGTATCTTCTAACTTGTTGTTAGAAATTAATTGGCATATGCCTTTACCCTTTACCAGCTTTGTTGGCTTGATGTCTAGATCAAACTCTTGGATCTTTGCAATTCAATTACATCTTTTCATGCCAAACTCTTGCTGAGTTAATATAGACTTGACTGTAGTGTCAGGAACTAAGGCAGTAGTGTGTGAATTCAGAATATAGAAGCAAAAATGTTTGACTGCTTTCACCAATGCATAAACATGCCTCTCTACATTTGAATACTTCATCTCATGGGTTTTGAGAGGGAAAATCATGAAAGAGATAGGAGATTCCATACCTTCCTTGTCTTGTTAAACAAGAATTGCTGAAAGAGTGTGTTCAGACGCATAGTTGTATATGATGAAATCTTTGTTGTAATCTAGACAAACCAAGGTAGGGGTGTGAGCAATGGTAATCTTGATATCCTAAAATGCTGACTTGCCTTCTTTAATCTAGTTGAAGATGGTCTTTCCTTTTATCATGTTCACAATGTGTCTAGTCTTCTCAACAAATTTGGGGATGAACCTCCGTAAGAAATTCACCTTTCTAAAGAAAGAATGAACATCATTTTTGCTTGTAGGCAAATTAAGCTCTTGACTAGAATCGACTCTATCTAAGTCAATCTATATGCCTTCTTTTGACATAATGTGTCTAAGGAGTTTCCCCTCTATTACTCCAAAAATAGACTTCTTGGAGTTCAAGGAAATACCATTCTAGCGATAGTGCTCCAGCACTTGTTGTAAGTGGCATACATGATTAGATCGATGCTTTGAAAAGATAGTCAAGTCATCAAGGTATACCACTATGAATTTACCAATCTCATCTTTGAAAGCCAGATCCATTGCTCTCTAAAAATTAGCACCAGCATTTATCAAGCCAAAATGCATTCTTCTATATGTAAATGCACCCCAAGGTGTGGTGAATGCAGTCTTGTGTTGGTCTGATTTACCAACTTCAACTTGATTATATCCTGAGAAGCCATCCAGTATTGATAACATTTCTGAACCTATCACTATTTGAAGCACTTGATCCATAATTAGCAAAGGATAATTATTTTTCAAAGATGCTTGATTCAGATTCCTGAAATCTACACAAATGCAAATTTTGCCATTCTTCTTCCTTACAGGCACTATGTTTGCAATCCATGTGGAATGATGGATTGAGAAGATGATTCTAGAATTTAACATTTTTTATATCTCAGATAGAATAGTACCTGATATTTTTGGATTGTACTACCTAGATTTTTGCTTATAAGGCATTGAATCAGCCTTGAGAGGAATGTCATGGCAAATTTCATCAGGTTTGAGAGACTTCAGGGCTTCATAAGAATATGCTAAGACATCCATGTATTGATGGAGCAAAGTGGTGAACTTGAATCTTTCTTCAGGCGTGCAACACTTACCAATGGTAATCATCTTGGGATTTTCTTTAGTGGTAAAATTTACTTGATCAAATCCCTGAGAAAAACTTGAGTCTATTTACTATTATTTGATAAATTTCTCATGCTTGTCAAACAGCTTTTCAAGAGAAACCAACCATTTGAGAATTTGGTTTCCTTTCAGCTGTAAGAATTCTTCATTTATATCTAAACTGGATTTAGAGGATGATTCATACTTCTGACGTTCACTGCCTTCAAAATGTAGTTGTTTAAAATTGTCTTTTCATTATAGGAAGACAATGATTTAATGGTCATCATTGAATACTTGCCAATGATCAACATTGTCAGGAACACTTGGTCTATAGATTATCTCAATAGTATACCTATCTTCTTTGAAATATAAATGAAGAACTAAGAGAGTTCTTGAAATAACAAGTGCATTAACTCTGTCATTAGACTCTCTGGGTATGGTAGAAATGTTGAAAGCATCAAAGCTTTCAATTTGGTCCCAAACCAGGTTGCGGTAGTGGCATAATATTTCATTCTTGGTTTGGTAAAGATTTCTTACTTAACAAACCACTAATTCAACATCCCCTTTGGCATGAAGAAATTTGATGCCTTTTTCTTGGGTAGCCTTCATTCCAAGCAGCAGAGATTCATATTCAGCTGTATTGTTAGTGTTGCTAAATTGTAATTTGTAAGATGAAGGAAACATATCTCCTTGAGGAGATATCAACACAATGCCAGCTCCCAAACTGATAGAGGAATAGCTGCCATCAAATTCCATAATCCATATTTTATCTGATACTGATTTTTATTTAGACTTTCCTTCATCAGAGATGGAGGGTCTTTCTTCATTTGTATTGTAGCCTACTAATTCTTTTGATATTCTAGTTGAACTGATTTCTAAGTTGACACTTTCAAGAATTTTATCAGGTATTTTATGCATTTCATCTATAGATAGAAAATAGTTACCCATACCTGCGGATTCAAAAAGAATTTGAGCTTCAGGGGCTGATGTTTGGGTGACCACATATTTTGCTTCCTTTTTAGGGAGCAACCTCTTCATTATGCCTTGGACAGGGATCCTTGCCTCAGATAGATCCATGTTTAGTTCTCTTCCCATGTCCTTGTAGAAATTTCATCCAAGCAAAATGCCATAGGATGCTAAGACATCAGCCACCAAGATAGTCATCTTGATTCTCTTGTTTGGAAAGGCTATAAATGCAAATTAGGCATCTTTGATTTACCCCAGCAATGGTACTTGCTTGTTCTTCATAGAGAAACATCTCCCAAATGTCTTGGTCACTGTTAGACCAAGAGACTTAGCTACTTTAGTAGGCATGACATTGTCAGATGCACTTGAGTCTATAATACAGTTACTCAGCTTGTGGCCATTAATTAATAGGTAAACATAGAAAGGTTCTATTTTTCCAAGAGCAACTAGGGGAGTAATGACAAGATTATTTGGAATAGGCATGTTCTTTAGAGAATCAAGAGTTACCTTTTTAGCTTTTTGTCCTATAGGGATGATTTAGTTCTTGACACATTGGATCAGTTTATCCAATTGATCAAGATTGGACTGTAAATATTCAAACTCAGACATTTGTATTTTTATCTTTTTGACATGATCGATTATGTCAAATGGCTAAATTGAGCTAGGTATAGAGGAAGGTATTTCGAATTTTTGGCTTTTAACAGGGGTGGGAAGAGGGATGGTTTGTGAAATTGAAATAGAAGGTGAAGGTGAGATTAATGTATTTGCCTTTTGGGTGATTACCAGATCTTTTAACTAAAAAGGTAGAGTGGTTCCATGCTTAGCAATCATGACTGCTCGCTGAGGTTGCTCTTCTATCTTCCCTTTATCAGCTTGCTAGACTGATTGGTTTTTGGACCTGGCAAACACTGCATATGATCCATCAAAAGCTTCTCTTTTGCTTTCGAGTTCATCCTGGTAGTTCAAAAAACTAATGTGGGAGTCACCAGCTGAATCTTCTTGATTTTCTATAAGGATATCAACATCATTTTCTTGATTTAATTCAGGCTGGAAAGAGAACTCTGATTCTGCTTTAAGATATCCCATTGCTAAATTAGTTGGAGGAGATTCTAGGGCAAGTTTCCCTTGTGGGGGAGGAAGGCAATTCTATTGCCCTTGATTCCTGGTAGCATTGCCCTGATATGACTGATTTGGGAATGTCCTTTTGTATGAAGGAGTAGAGACATTCCTTGAGCCATTTGCTTTTTGAGAGCAAGAAACTCATTTGCCAATTTCTACACAATTGGATTTGTGGTGCTTGTAGATGAATATTCAAAAGATGATGAAGCTCTATTTCTATTTGGATCTCTTCTTATCTTCCCTACTAAGATGAGATCATATTCTACCTCAGTGGCCAAATGTTGAGTTGTAGCAAGATCTATTTGACCAACATGTCTCAAGAGAAAACTTACTTCAGGTAACTGAGAATTAATGAAAAAGCATTTGAGATTCTCAGCTGTAGATCAAGCAATTACAGGAATTCTGTTCTTCAGTTTGTCAAATTTGGCTATGAAGTCACTCATTAGCTCATGAGGCTTTTTCTTCATCTGTGTAAACTGAGCCAAAAGTGAAAATGCATATTCTATAGGTTTGAATCTGGCTTCAAACTTAGCTTTGAGGGTATTTCAATTAGTTACTGACCGAGCTTGTAGATGATAAAACCAATCTACAACAACACTTTGTAGTGTCTCCACAAAAAGCTTGACTACCACATCTTTAAATTTTACTCCAATTACTCCACAAGCTATGCTGAAGGTTGAAATGTGTTCATCAGGATGAACTTTCCCATCACCATAGAATTTGGGGAAATTCTTCCTTGAACTACGTGGAAGCTCATGTAAAGGTGGAGTAAGATTGAGAGGACCAAAAGCATTACCCCAGGGGCCTTGAACTACCATTGTAAGATTATGAAAAGGAGGAATAACAAATCTCAGTGGGGTAATTATTGGCAAAGCTTTATCAATAACAGAAGTAGATACTTCATCTGGCAATGGAGATCTGACTTTAGTAGGAGGAAAGCTCTTGGTTCGTTGGAGATGAGATGGTGAAGGAAACAGATCAAAATCACTTTGCTGTACCAACTCGAATATAGGGTCAACAATACCTTTAACCCTTTGGCTTCATGTATACCTTGAATCTGCCAAATTGTGAAACAAAAATGGAAAATAATTGACCTTGCTTTATTTAAAGCTTGAGGCTTTAAACTGTGCACTCTTTCCCAATAGCTCTAGTTTTGCAGACCAAATAAAATAACGGAGGTGGATGAAGATGGTAAGGCTATAAATGGATAATGGGTAAGACAAGTAATGGAGTCACCAAAATCTGTAATGGATAAGGGTTATAATGATAATGGGTAAGACACAAGTGATGTTTCAATCTAAAACTTGAGGTTCCAAATTAACAGAATTATGTATATCCCCAGTGGAGTCGCCAAAAATTGTTGGTTGAATATTTTGTTGATAAACATACTGATAAACAAAATAGGTTTGATCAGCCAAAGTAGGAAGATTAGTCATCTAAATGTGTAGGTTTACCACATCAAAAGGAGACTAATCTCTCCTCTCATCAAGAGGAGGTTCTTGATAGATATGATATATATATATATATATATATATATATATATATATATATATATATCATATATATATATAAAATAATACTCAAGGGTAGGACAAACCATCCATCTCTCTTTCTTCAAAGAAGATACATGCAAATCAAAGGAAAAACTCAAGGGAAATGAGAGACAACACTCCTCTTCTTTCAAAGGTACTATTCAACAAACCACAAGAATACTCCTAGTAGTAAATGCAAAATGTAACTAGGGACATAGTAACCAAAAAATTGAGATGTAGCACAAAGTCTCTACCTAAATTGCTCAAGAGTGAGATACGAAGGAAAATGAGGGCATAAAGTCATCCCAAGGTCCTTTACACAGAAATGAAAGAAAACACACTGAAAGGCAATTATGGGGGCACAAAGTTTCTCCACAATTGACTTCAGGACACCTTCTTGACTGCTGTCACTAATTTTGCTTGTTGAATTAGAGGAATAGAAGATATATTAAGGAAAAATACATAAGAATAGTTTCCTCAACAACAAAGATATCACAACACAAAGTCTAAAAAATCACTTGCTTTCTTATTCTAATAACAAAATATGATCAATGATCTGAGCTCAAAGTCTCAGTAATGCCTTTCAATTTGGGTAGAGTTTTATTCTAATTGTCAAAAAGAGATATGTTTACAATGAAAGAGAGTCTCTTATATAGCCTCTTCAAGAAGGACTTAGGAATAGTAACACATCACATTGCATTGAAATTTTTTAAGGAGATAAGCTAGAATTTAGGGGCATCTACCCATTTATTTTTCTCAATGTAGAGAAACAAGTCATGCTATTGAAAGTTTGCATCTTTCAATGTCCACCTGGTGATCTGATCCTTCTTCATCATTCCTCCTTTTTTGGTTAATTGAATCAGGTCCTGGATTCAATTTGCTACTCTATTCTTTAGTCACTTCCTATTGGTCTTGGACTTAAATCCTATGAATGCATTTAGGTCTGTATATTACAAGGGTCAATAGCTATTTTATGAGCTTTGAAATTGACGTTCGTGTGCCCATCACTATGTTTTCAACATCTAGTTTTCTATCTTAAATTTGACATCTTTGGGCGCATCACCCCTTGGTCCTTCTTCGACTTCCTATTTTACATCTTTTTGAAGGGAAGGTGACCCTTCAATTTGGTAGCCGAGAGTCCCTTACAAGGGCACCTACCCTTCAGAGTCCTTCGGCGGCCTTTTATCTTTGGCAGTCTCTCATGGCTTTTCTGTGGACTGTCTCCAAGGGCATTTTCCCCAAACTTTTCCGTGGGCATTTTCCCTAAACTTTTCCATGGACAAAAAGTCCACAAAAATTCCCCACAAATAAAAAGTCCATAGAATTGTTCCATTTTGTTCCGTTTGCCTTGGTGTTTGTGAATTCCTTCAGGATTTCTTCCCACAGCTTCTTTCCCAAATTCCTTTAGATAAAAAGTTTGAAGGAATTATGCCTTAGTCTTTTTCAATTTCCTTAAAAAAAATTCTAAAAGAATTTACCTTAACTGTTTCCTTGAAAATGATCCTTCCAAAGGGTGTTTTTGTCGACCAAGTGCCCTCCGCAAGGGCACTTGTCCTTCGAGAGGCTTCTTTGAATTTTTGTGTTGAACCATTCCTTTGAACTGAGCTAATGAACCAAGGTGATGAACCAACTATTGAACCATTTGATTGAACCAAAGCATTGAACCACTTGGTTGAATCAAACATTGAACCACTTGGTTGAACCAAAATGGTTCAAGCTGATGAACCCTTTGAATGAACTGAGTCTTTGAACCAAGTGAACAAACCAAAGTGTTGAACCACATGGTTTAACCAAATGTTGAACCAATCCCAAAAATGACCAAGCTTTGAACCAAAATGGTTCAAGCTGATGAACCAATTGAATGAACCGAAGCATTGAACCAACCATTGAACCAAGCTTTGGTTCAATGGTTCAAATGAAGCTTTTGAACCAATTGACGAACCATTTGATTGAACCAAAGTGATGAACTTTTTCCGATTGAACTTCACGGTTGTGTTGAGAGCTTTTGAACCTATTGAGCCAAATGTGTTGAACCTACTGTTGATGCTTGCCGATGAACATTTTTGGTTGAACCAAGGCACTAAACCAATCCCAAAAATGACCAAGTGTTGGAAACTGATTCTTTTGATTGAACCCACCTATAGAAGCCTTTGAACCTATAGAAATGAACTTGCTTGTAGAGTTCGTAGAAACCAAGTCCGTAGTTTTCTCTAACCTTGAAAGAGTCCATAGAAATCAACCTTGAAGCCCATTGAACTTGGCATGTAGAGTCCGTAGATTTTTGATAAGCTTGAAAAATGAGGAATTTGAATGCCCAGGACAAGATTCGAAAAGGGAAGAGAAAATTTTGGTCTAAAGGACCAAAAAAGTTCAAATGTTGTCCCAAAAATGACTAATATTTTTGGGGGACAACATATTTCATTAGCCAATGTATTGAGTTTAATCACAATGGAAAGTGTTAAAAGCATGAAGTATATCCCAATCTATAGGGTCTCAACCTATGTAATCTTAAAATACAATATCACATCCTAACCATTTATCATATCAAGAGTCCTCCTCTTCTTATGTTTTTCAACATGCATCCTAATCTACAATTCCTTGTTGCAGATTATGATGATGATGATCTCAATGAATTAAAAACTATTTGTAATACCAATAAATTACCTCCTCACATAACATGTTGACTCCCTCCATCTCTTTTATCATGAGATAGGTGTGATGGACCCCATTTTTAATATTTTCATAAATACATGTCAAACATAGTATTTTTCCAAGATAGAGGTATTGAAAGGATCGTCAAGTTTTTAATAACTTAGACTCGATCTTAATTAAAAATCATAAGAAGGTTTGAGAAATAAAAATTCCTTAATATTAGGTCTTCTTGAGTGGACATTATAAGAAATTTTTTCATCCCTTGAAATAATTTTGTGGAAAATTATTTTCAAGTTAATTAAGGTAAAAAAAACTCCAACTCATAAGTATTTCTTGCTTAACTTAATTCATTATAATAAAAAAATCTATACAAAAATGAGTATGATTTTTATTTATAATATATCCACAAGTGTTTTAAGTAAAACTATAATATATACTTGCAAGGAATATTACTCAAATCGATACAAAATGTACATCATTAAGATTCATGTAACAAAACTATAAAAAGTAATAATTCATATAGTTCATGGTAATTTACATCTACACTTCATTTCAAGGCATAACATTAATATCCATGAATCAACAATATTTATCAAACAAAAAGGCATATTTCTTATAATAAATTGAGACAACACCTAAACCCACATTTATTGAATACAAAGAAATATAGTAATTACCTCTTCATATTTTAAGAAAGTAAGACTTAATATACAATCATAGTGTTAGCCTGACAACTCTTTTTATAATAAAAATTAAATTGGATACATACAATTCTACCTAATTGAGGTATTTACAATTTAATTTTAGGGTCATAACATCATCTATTATGTTTTAAATCTTATAACATAGTAAACACAACATATTAAACAACTAGTGAATAAATTAAATTTATTCTTTACTTATGCATATGCATATTGTTTAGATAGATTATATATATAGAAACACTATTATTTTTCCTCTAATAATTATCCTCTTATGAGTGCCAAGTGAGAAATCCTTAGAAATATATGAAACTAGTTTAAGAATTCAAACATTACAAGTACAACTAATTAATGAATCAATGACTCTCTTTGTATGTGAGATGTTCTCTTTCATACATCTCTTGTTTGATAATATTTGATTCTTTAACATTTATTTTAATTTTAAATAATAAATATATGCTTAACATTCCAAAATTCACCTTTATTTATGATTAGCAGAACACTATAAAATAAAAATGCATTAATCTTTAACAGTTATATGCAATTAAAATCAAAATGTATGGGTTTATCTCTAACCCTAAATGGTGACATTACCAAATGAAGAGAATTCATGAAATAAGAATTCAGGTCAAAAACCATGCTTATTTATCCAATCATTTGGAAAAAATTATTAACTTTCAGATTTGCACAACTGTCATTTTAGATAATGTTGCCATCATTGTGAAAAAATGATAGAAACAAATATAAAATATGAGTGGAACCCAATAAATTCATCTAATTAAATTCATTAAAATTCAAATACTAATAATTTATTAATCAATAATGTAAAGTTAAAGGATTAGTTCTCTATCATAAATTACCTCCCTTTTTGGAATATGAAGAAGTATTAATAGTTATGCATTGTAATCAAATATAAAAACAACCGTATTGATTCTTGTTTATTCCAAACAACTAATATTAGTTTTAATACATATCTATTGAATAAGAAAGATACAGTTCATATTCAACTTCTAACTCAACCAAGTCATGTATTATCAATTTTAAATCCTTACTAAATAACATAAAAAAAATAATACCTTTAAAACTCTTGCAAGATAATTAAAATGATCTTATATGTTTCCAAAATAAATTAATAGATCTTAAAATTGATAGATCTAACTTATAATTATTAAATGATTCTAAAATAGATTACCATGGTTATAACTATCAAAAAATGCCTTTAATACTTACTCACATCCCAAGTCAACTTAAACTTTTATATGTAATCCTCGTAACTTATTAACTTCAATAACCATTTAAATTAAAATACATAGCTTTATCCAAAACATCATAATATCAGCCATTTCAAAATAAAACACAAAAAATACATTTTATTTTTACCATGGCTTTGATATCTAATCACAATTTTTAATAAATAACCTATTCATGAAGATAAATAAGAATACATGATAAAATAAATTTGATCCAATTTATAATGTTGATGATTATGAATGCCATTCAATTATAGTCCAAACAAAGGACTAAAATCATGAATAAACAACCAATAAATAAACACCAAAACTCATAAATTATTCATAGAGACATCTTACAACCCTAATCAATCTGAGATACATATTTATTTAGTGAATAAGTGAATTTCTAAGTGATTAAATGAATAACTCAAGGTAGAACCATATTTGAACCAATAATAAAGATAATACTTGAAATTATACCCATAATGACTATAAACCAAAATTAAAATGAAACTTTAACATATAAGGATCATTAAAACACACATTCATCTAAGATTTAAACATAATAATCATACTTTCAAAATCAACTATAAGGATTATTAACATAGTCATATATAGATCCAAGCTTAATGACTTGTCTCAAAACCATTATGACATAAATATCAACTAAAAAATAAACATTAAAACATTCCTATAATTACAAACATATGTGAATTAATATAATATACAATAAATAAAATACATTCAACTAAACACTAACTTCCACAACCCTCATGATGACTAAATCTCATAGAGTTAAGTGGAGAACTAAGGAAAATATTCATGAAATATCATTCATTTTCATTTCGTAATTTTTTTGCATCTATAATAACTCTATAAAATAAACAGAATACACATAGAGATGAGAATCAATAATATAATCCATCTCTAAGATATTTAAAAAATGAATACTAAAAGGAATAATATATTCAATAACATCTAAACATGAATCACAAACTCAAATCAAAGAGTCATTCCACCACTATTTTAAACTTGATAAGCTTCTAAATACATGCTCAAGTGAACAACCACTCACAAATAAGTATAAATCACACTCAAGTATTCTAATGATCCCTCTGTAGGTGGCCCTAACCACCTCTAACCATTTATTTAATGGATGATTCTGGATCACATGGTAGTGGTCAAAACTTTTGGGTTTTCAAATCACACACAAAAACCCAACAAGTAAAAAAAAAATCACCAACTTGAAATCATAATATTAAGTGTTAATGATGGAATGATTAGTTTATACTAGTAAAAACAACATTCCATTCATGAACACTTAGTATTTGTTAGGAATAAATACAGAAATTGATGTAGAATAATTTCATAGAATCATAATAATAGATATGATTAAAGATGCATAAAGACAAAAAATAAACATGCAAAATAAGAAGATTAGATTTAACATAGTTCACCTAATGTGGGCTACATCCACAAACAAACACTTTCTCAACTTTTATTATAAGCAACCAGAGTACAAACACTCTCAGATCTATCTTCATAATTATAATGCATAAATATTGTTTGGAGCTACGATCAACAAGCCCTCCTAAATTTGCACTTGAATTCACACACTCTGTTCTTCCTTCTCAAACCTTTTTCTCATGAGGTATTACCTATGAAATATCCATCTATACATAATACATCAACATAGCGATATTAAAAAATAATGGGTACCAAAACCATTAGTAGAATCAACCCAAAATAGTTTCCCATTAAAAGGGGTCCAAAAAATACATATAGAGTGTACAATACATTTTAAATGTACATTATTTGAAATACATTATAATTTATAAATAGGCTCCACAACACAATATTATTCACATTACAATCAGGGGTTGAAATAAACTAGTAAACCTAGAAAAATTAAAAGCACAAATAGTATTCTTGACACAACCTAGTACCACAGAGCAAACAACATTGTAAAAAATGTGCATGAATAACAAAAGTAACATAACACTCTTTATTCAAATTTACCACTATGTCCATAATGAAGATAAACCAAAATGAAGACACCACTTTCTTGGTGAAGCACAATCTATTTTACCTCATTTTTCCAAATAGAGAGTTCTTTCATTTCCTAACGTACACTTCATGATATGTACTCCTGAAAACCCATACCCTCTCTTGTGAAAAATGATCTCTTAATACCACATTAAAGTTTATAAATCCACTAGAATAGTTTGAGTCATGGTGCAACAAAATGAGGGTTTTAACTTATTGTTCTCCCATGTTCCCTTTCTTTTAGTGAAAAATAGTAGAGTTTGAATAACCTTCTACACCATAACCTTCCCAATCAAGCCATAAAATTTCTAAGGACCAAGTAATGGTGAAAAATATTCCACATGCTTTGTGGTGATAGTTATGGTTTAGTGCAATTCACTATTCTCACAATAACTTCCAAGTAGCCAAAAAATAAATATAAGCTTCAAAAACAACAAAACCATCACAACAATCAAACCCTAAGTCTACCGATCGAATATAATTACCATGTATAATGATGGCTAAAGTCTAAGGTTGCTGATTAAACTCACATAATAGTCTAAGACAAAAATTATATTTGAATTGTGGACTATGGTCAAATGACCAAGAAATCACAATAAACACTATAAGAACACAAATACCCCAATGTAATGACTTTTCAAGTCAAAATAAATACCTTAAAATGTTGAAGTTAATACTAATAAGAAATATGAGAAATGGTAATAATGATATCCAAGATTTCAATCCACCATGATAACATAACAACATTCATTTCTTATTGAAGATGAAATTATTCCCAAACAAGACCATGTATTGTGTAAAATACATTAGTATAAGAATAACCCTGAATGACATCGACCCCACATTATGAAGATAGATAAACCAAATCTTAACATTAATGTAAACCATATTATTATTGATCAAGATGATGACATAAACAAATAGTAAAACTGACTCACAATATATCAATACATATGCACTCATCATTTAACTCATAGTAAAAGTAAATGCAGTCAATATATGACAATCTATATACTAAATGTAGATATTTTGGAAATTCATGTCTTAACACTCATTATCAGAATATAATTAAATTTACACTATTAAAAATTGACTATCTTAACTCCATCGATCAATCCTTGCTCATGATAGTCCTTAAAATCACACAATAATGTTGGAAGTAGCTACTAAGAGGGGGGGGTGAATCAGTTGCTCAACATCTCATAATCAATTCCATTTTATTATAATGAAACAAACACTTAAGCATAATATAAACAAATCAACATATAATCAAGATCAAGAGAAATCAATAGAAGCACACCTCATCTATGTGGGAAGCCCTCATGGGGGATAAAACCCAATCTCAAGCCTATAACCAATGGAATACCTATCCTATAAAGATATCATAAACATGAAACTTTTAGACCAACATCAACTGATCAAGGAACACCCACCTCTCAATTTAGTCCAGTACCTACTAGTCCTTTAGAAAAGATCTAAATAATGAGGATACAACCCCATAGGTGATTAATTACCCACTCAAACACATAAAATTTTATGTCCATCACTAATTTTATGTCTTATACATATGATGATGACTTTCTCTTGCTCTAACACTTGTAATCTACTTCTCTTTCTAGGTAGGCACTCCTAACTCATTCGCTCAACCAAGTCACCCTTTAGACTTGTTAGGTCTAATGAATTGTTAGATCATGAACCTGATAAGATAAACATGGATAATCCTATTAACCCTATGATGGTACTCAATTACCTATCTTTGATCCTTTATTGAGCTCTTTCATTGGCTTTAGTCCACACTCTTCTGTCCTCCTCAAATAGTCCAAATAGGCCTAGTATATATACCATACTCTCATCTAACACATCTTGGTTAGCCAAGATGATTTACATGTTTTATATATGTTTTAAATGTATCCTCATACACTTTATATGTAATATCCATACACTCCTTAGGTCTGTCATTTCCCTTAAGACCCAAAACACCAAATAGGACTAATAGAGACCTAAATGAATTAGGCCTACAAACCAACACATTACACCTTCAACTCCTTGGTATACCTTGAGCCTCAAAAAATAATTAAAACACATAAAAAATATCTCCAATGAACACTTGATTACTCCCAAATGGGTCCATAACATATGGAATTCCAACTCACATCTTAAACCAAACCTTTTAAAATACTTGCTAATTAGGTCTTCACACATTGAAAACACTATCTCACACATTTGAAGTGTAAAATAAATTATTACACATAATAATATGAATAAATCACATTAATGTGTCTTCCATGGCCTAAAAAACATCACCAAAATCATTTTTATTCACTAAATAGGCTCTAAGTATCCAAAAACACCACTATCACAGGCTCACTCAATTCTAGTAAAACACAGTCAAATTACAATCAAGTCTTTTTGAATCTAAAAACTTGATTATAAAAAAAAAATGGCTTATAATAACTTCTCATAAATATTTTATACTTTTATAACATCTTCATACTTATTTGTTTCTTCAACTCTGCTCAAACAACTTCCAACTTACTCCTTTAAACTGACCACTTAGACTACCTGTAGCTTCCAACAATACAATCATGCAGATGTTCTTGTCTAGCACTTGAAAGAAAATTTTAATAACATAAAATAAATATTAATATATTATATGTGATCTCAATATCACTCTCAAGTATATATTTCTCTTGTTCTATCATCATTTATTGGTCTAACAGACCAATTCCTCAAATCTTTATCTCACAGTCTTCATTACTCAGATAAGTCACTTTGAAAGCACTATTTCACCCATGTATCAGTATCATAAACACTTAAAAATTAAGGTAACATAAGTCATAGGTATCAAAAAAGGACCCCAATCCATTGGACTCATCCCTATGCACTGATTAGGCATTCTAATTCCTCTTTTCACTATGACTGGTCTTTTTCACTCATGGCACCCTTTCCTTCATATCGACTAGGAAAATTGGAGGACCTATAAATTTGACACAAATAAATTAATATTCATATAAATTTATATTAATGTTTTAATAAAGTTATAAGATTCATCACACACCCATTTGTTCCCCTAGTTACTTTCAAAACTCTCTCACAATATCACAAACACTATTAAGAAGCACTTTTATGTGGGACCCACAAATAATCAAGATTGATAAAATACATCATTATAATCCTAGAGGAGTCATATAAAACCTAAAATAATAATTTTATCCATACATAATATTTTTGATCACCTAAAAGCAAAATCTTTCCAATCAAGTCTAAGACTAGGGTTTTTGGACATAAAAACATGCTTACCTTCTTAGCAATCATTCATAAAGAATAGGACCTTAATCCATTAAATAATTCTTGAAAAAACTTATTATGAATCCTTATAAAATTATCTAAAATTCTCATCTCCCCATGCAAATCCTACATGAGCTGATGAACATGAGAATTTTCCTCTCGAGCTCAAAATACACCATTCGAGCACCCTCTGAAGCACATGAAGTCATTTTAAACTTTTTCTCTCATTTTATAACCTATTACTTGGTTAATAAACTTTAACACAGCTCTCTAATCATCTCCCATTCAGATATAAGGTCAAATGCCCTAAAATCACTCATTGACCCTTCACAAGGCCTCATAAGCCCATCTAAGCCAACCAGGCCAATGGTCAAACTATCTTGTAGACCACTTGAAACCTCTTAAAAACCATATATATGACCTATTAGGACCATATACATGTAAAATATTCATATTATAGGCACACTAAGCTCCATACCATGGCACATAAGCCAAAACACTCAATAACCCTTATGTAATAATGTAAGATCAAGCCTACAAGGTATAAATTGAACTGTATACCTCATGAAAGCCACATGAAGTCAAACCCTGAGCATAAAACACATAAATAAAAATTAAAACATCATGATACCAAGATCTATTCATCCATACAACATCCACGTAGGACACCCATGCACACCCTTGCAAGTATCACATTGCTCCAAGTACATTAGACCACCATGTTCCATAACTTTGACCTATTAGACCACTGTTTCATCCCCAATTCCACTTGACATCAATGAAAACACATATACCATCAATATACCAATAATCTCTCCCTTTGTCATTTATGGAAACACTCCTTTTCTCTCTCCCCCCCTTTGCCAGAATGATAAAGTGGACTCTTTTCAACACTAGGCACCATAAAAAACAAGCAAATGAGTTATAAGAAACTCATGAAAACATGATCACCTATAGGAAATATTTTAAAAATGGACCATTTAGACCTCAAATAGCATAACTCCCCCTTAGAAGATGCTCTCACTTAGAAACTACTCTTAAACCATCAAGATCTTTAGACTTGTTTAACAAATGCAAGATAATATGGCTCCCCCTAGGACCCTACTCCAATTTGAAGGCTCCCCCTCAATCTACACAACCCATGAACACCTAAAAGACCTCCAAGAATAGCTACCATCAATTTAAACAATAATAGGATCATCACAGTATCACACAAACATACTTATCATTATACTCAAGGCACCCTATAGACCACCAAAGGAACTTCAATCACACCACCATACTTGAAACACACTTAAAATGGACCAATTTACTCATTTAGAACTAACAATGCCATCCTCCTTTGGAAAATTTCTTCAACAATCTTCATTTTCTTTAGTAGGCCTATTTAGACCCCTTGTAGCCCTATCTGGCCACTGTAGACCTCAAAAATTCCTTCCCTTATCACTTCAAGCTATGAAATTTCATATTTAAAGACAAATACTATTCCCCCTTAGGCATGCCAAAAATGAGCCTCTAACTCATCTTCTTTAGCATACTTCCTTAGCCCACTAGCCAATTAAGCTTCCTAGTGAGCTAAAATTTGAATAAAATGAAATATACTCACTTTAAGACTACTATAAAACTTGATTCAACAACCCATTTGGCCCATTAAATTTATTTTGAAGCTTCTCACCTTCAACTCTGTGTTTTGACCACTTTTTCAAACATGCCCAAATGACTAGGGCTTCAAAACAAATACTTGGTCAAAAGTCAACCTTTGGTCAAGGTTGACACCTGATCTAGATAACACACTTGGATACCATCAAAAATAACTCCCATGCCAAATTTTAAGCCTCCAAACCTTTGGGAACATTGACTTCCTTTAAGCCATCAAATACATGCTCTTGAGAAGAGAAGCCAGTGACCACTCAAAATGCTCCACATGGAAAAATATGATTTAGAAACCTATGAATCCACCTAGATCATGTATCAAATACATGTGTAAACCTTCTTGATCATTAAATAATTCATGATACTTCTTCATTCTTCAAATGACCTTTAAAACCAAGCATTCTATGTATACAAACTAAAACCTACAACATACAACTTGACCAAATGGTCAAAATCACATCTGATCACCTCATCAACATTTACAAAATATATTTCCTCCTTTAACATACCAACACCAACTTGAATCACTTATTAGTAAGACTTTATCCACCTTAGAACACTATATTAGCTGTCTTGGCACTTTCTAGGCAGTCATTACTGCCAAAAATGGTCAACTTAGACTTTTGACCATAAAACACACATATAATAATATCAAGACCTCAAAACACCTAAGAATAACTCATTAAAATCTTCCTCAAGACCTCATGTAAACCAATTCTTCCTTATCCTTTAAATTAACACTCAACCAAGGCATCAAAAATTGATCAAAAAGACATTTTAGGACCAGGAGACCTGAACATACCTCTTGAACATGATTTTTAATTCTAACTAACTTCTTGGGTTAACTTGAACATCTAAGACAATCAAGAATAGCTACCATATGATCCTTAATTCATAAATTATCTATCCTTTATATACCACAAGCCATTGTTTCTTAGAATTCTTCAAATCACTTCATGGAAACACAATCATATAATTTTGTGTATACACCTGCTATTTACAAATCATTTGATAAGCAATATTTACTTCAAAAAAAATCAACATAGGATACTACAATAATAAAATTCATGCTACATGACCTTAAGGTCATAACTAACCTCTTAGTCCATTGATCTCTTCATGAAATCCCTTTAAATTGACTCAAAGGATCAACCTCACCCTCACAGTTAAGACCCTGTTATGAAAAATCAAAATTTATAGCATCTTTAGATATGTAACAGAGACCAAAGAACATAATTAAAAGGATTCAATGATCCTCATATCATTCTCTATTTCTGAAGCATCTCATCTAAAAGGAACAGACCCAAAGGCAATTCTTGAAACAACATTCTTCAACCTCTATAACAAGCATACTCAGAACCCTGAGAAGAAACTCAGAACAACTATTAACCTCAGATTACTCAAAATTTCTTCATGATTCCATCATACTCCTCTATAAACTTATGAGGTCACCTTGACAACAAAAAAATATGACACTCACCATAAAACCTTCAAGATCACTTTGAACAATCTCTTTCAATCTCACAAGCAATCTTGTGAAGCTACATTAATAAGAAACATCTTCAAAACTTTTGTGACTTGAGAACATTGTCATACACTTTGATTAGTTACCTTGAGATTTTAATGTCATCATTCAACTTAGAAAGTCAAACTAGTCTTGTCATATACCTTTTTTCCATTTTTTATGAGTCTTCTCTATGCATAGCTTGTCTTTCTTGAAGATCAATTTCTCCTTCAATTATAGACCTCTACCTTTTGAGACACACATATTTGTACCTATGATGCTTGCTGACCAATAGACCATCTTCAATAAGCCCTACCATACAAATCTATTTCGATCTTGGATCTATCTTTAGTATAATAATTCTTCTTTGAACTTGATAGTGCCAACATGCAGACCTCTATGAAAACTTCAACTTTGATCTTAATAGACTTATCCATTACTACAAATAAGATGAACATTATCTTCATCATAACTTATGCTACTTAAGATCACCTGTAGGATATTAAGCCTCCTTCAAAGATCTTGCTCTGATACCAATTATTGGAAGTAGCTACTAAGGGGGGGGGGTGAGTCAGTTACTCAACATCTCACAATAAATTCCATTTTATTCCAATGAAACAAACACTTAAGCATAGCATAAACAAATCAACATATAAGAAAGATCAAGAGTAATCAACACAAGTACACATCATCTATGGGGAAAACCCTCATGGGGGATAAAACCCACTCTAAATCATACAACCAATGGAATAACTATCCTATAAGGATATCACAAACATGAGACTTTTAGACCAACATCAACTGATCAAGGAACACTTACCCCTTGATCTGATCTAGTACCTACTAGACCTTTAGCTAGCTCCAACTAGAAAGGAAGATACAACCCCATAGTTGATTAATCACCCAATCAACCACCTCAAATCTAATTTACACCACTCCTATGATGTCTTCTACATTTTATGATGAACTTCTCTTTCTCTAACACTTGTAATCTACTTCTATTTTTTAGGTAGGCACTCCTAACTCATTCAATTAACCAAGTCATCCTTTAGACTTATTAAGTATAATGACTTGTTAGCTCATAAAACTGATTAGACAAACATGATTTATCCTCTTCACCCTTTAATGGTCCTCAATGACCTATCTCTACTCCTTGATTAATCTCATTCCTTCACTTTAGTCCACACTCTTTTCTCTTCCTCAAATAGGCCAATTAAGCCAAGTATATATACCATACTCTCATCTAACCCATCTTGGTTAGACAAGATGCTTTCCATGCTTAATATATATTTGAAATAGATCCTCATAAAATTTATATTTAATATCCATACACTCTTTAGGTCAGTCATTTCCATTAAGACCCAAAACACCAAATAGGCCTAATAAAGACCTAAATGAATTAGGCCTACAAACCAACATGTTACACCTGGGAATCCTTGGTCCAAATTTAGCCTCAACCAATAATTAAAACACATAAAACATGTCTCCAATTAACACTTTATTAATCACACATGGGTCCATAACATCTGGAACTGTAACTCACATCTTAAACCAAGCCTTTTAGACTACTCGCTAATTAGGTCTTCACACACTTAAAACACTATCTCACACATATGAAGTGTGTGATCAATTATTTCAAACAACCATATGAATAAATAAAATTAATGGGTCTTCCATGACATAAAAAACATTTCCAAAACCATTTTTCTTCACTAAATAGGCTCCAAGCATCCAAAAACACCATTGTCACAGGCTCACTCAATTCTGGTAAAACATAATCAAATTACAATCAAGTATTTTTGACTCTCCAAACTTGATTATAAAAAAAAATTGACTTATAATACCTTATCATAAATATTTGATAATTTTATAACATATTCATACTTATTTTTTCTTCAACTCTGCTAAAAAAACTTCCAACTTACTCCTTCAAACTGACCACTTAGACTGCTTGTAGCTTCCAATAATACAATCATGTAGATGTTATTGTCTAGCACTTGAAAGAACACTTTAATAACATAAAATATATATTAATAGATTATATGTGATCTAAATATCACTCTCAAGTAGATATTTCTCTTATTCTATCATCATTTATTAGTTTAACAGACCAATTCCTCAAATCACTATCTCACAGTCTTCATTACTCAAATAAGTCACTTTAAAAGCACTATTTCACCCATGTATGAGCATAATCAAAACTTACCACTTAATATAACATGAGGAATAGGTATCAAAAAAATAACCCAATCCATTGGACTCATCTCTATTCATTGATTAGGCCTTCCAATTCCTCTTTTCACTCTAATTGGTCTTTTTCACTCATGATACCCTTTCCTTCATATCGACTAGGCAAATTTGAGGACCTATAACTTTGACACAGAGAAATGAAAATTTATAAAAATTTCCATTAATTTTTTAATAAATTTATAAGATTCATCACACACCCATTTGTTCCCCTGGTTATTTTCAAAAATCTCTCACAATATCAAAAACACTATTAAGAAGCACTTTTATGTGGGACCCAAAAACAATCAAGATTGATAAAACACATAATCATAAGCCTAGAGGAGTAATATACAACATAAAATAATAATCCTATCCATTCAAAATATTTTTGAGCACATAAAATAAAAATATTTCCAATCAAGTCTAAGACTAGGGTTTTTGCACATAAAAACCTGCTTACCTTCTTAGCAATCATTCATAAAAAAATAAGACCTTAATCCATGAAATAATGATTGGAAAACTTATTAAGAACCCTCATAAAATTATAAAAAATGATTATATCCCCATTAAAAGTCTACATGAGATGATGAATGTGAGAATTTTCCTCTCAAGATTAAAATATATCATTTGAGCACCCTCTGAAGCACATGAAGTCATTTCTAACTTTATCTCTCATCTACTAACCTCTAAATTGGTTAATAAACTTTAACACACCTATATAATAATTTCCATGTAGATATAAGGTCAAACACCCTAAAATCACTCACTGACCCTTCACAAGGCCTCGCAAGCCCATCTAAGACAGCTAGGCCAATGGCTAAACTATCTTAAAAACTACATTCCACCTCTTGGAAACCATATATATGACCTATTATCACCCTATACATGTACAAAATGTATATTCCAAGCACATTAAGCTCCATACCATGGCACATAAGCCAAAGTACTCAAGAACCCTTAGGTAATCATGCAATATCAAGCCTATAAGGTACAAACTAGGATAGGCCAGATGAAGTCAACACTTGAGCATAGAAAATAATAGGAATAAGTCAAAAATCATCACACTAATTTTTATTCAGACATACAACATCCACCTAGGATACCCATGCACACCCTTGTAAGTATGACATTGCTCCAAGTACATTAGACCACCAAGTTCCATCACTCTGACCTATTAAACCACTTTGTCATCAATAATGCCAATTGACATCAATGAAAACACATCTACCATCAATATCAAAACAAATAATACATAAATAATATCTATCCAATAAATATCCAATAACATAACTAAATAATCAACTAAAATATAACATTGTACCATAGTCACTTTCATAATAATGACATAATATAACTATAATGAAAGTATATAAGAAAGTAGATGATATGATAAATAATCAAAATAGTATATAAAAATGTTATACATATGTTCATGTCAACAATAATCCACAAATTTTAAATTGTTTGACACTAGGTCATGACAATACGACTGTTTATTTGATCCATGCCAATACTGAAAGTCCTGCCCCTTGAAATGTCAATTAAGTTTTTTACATAGAATATGAATTCATATGAAATGATTTTGGGGTAGCTAAATTATTTTTGGATTTTATATCATTATCCCCTCACACTTTTAGTAACATTGGTGTGTCAGGTTAGGATACTCCCACTAAAACTAATCGACTAACTACTCATGATTGTAATATCTCCCCATCATATGATAATGAATACATAGTTTCCCAAGCCCAATAATGTAACTTGGATGTCATTCATTATCAAAAAAATTATTTATAAAATTCATGCCTTTAATTAACACATCCATTTAGTTAATATCTCCTTTGATTCTAATGATGATGAGAATGATTTATAACCTCAACGTTATCTCCCTCTTATCAAGCCACCATTGGAAAGTACTCTATGGGTTTTACAACAATTTTTTGATTTTCTAAACATACTTAATGGCATTGTATTACTTGATACTATTAAATAAACTACCTATAATACTAACAACATAATACAACTTGATTCCATTTAGCCTATTTCTTAGATATCAAACTGTACTAGTCAGGCTGATATAATCCAATCTTTAGTTCATAACTAAATTTTACAAATACTAAAAGTTCCATTATCATATCTAATTTTATCAAACTATACTAGATATATTTATATACATAAAATCAATAATTTTTATACTAATATACTCAACATGCCTATATAGTTCAGCTTAATGCTTATGTATCAAAATTTATCGACTAGGTCGATATCATAAAACAAAAAATTTCAACTTCTACCTTGAAATTACCTTGGATGATAAATACACTATTATAAAATATATCCATTTAAAATTGGTTAGAAAATTTAATAATATTATATATCTTGAAGTATATGTCAAATATTATCACCTATTACATATACTTCCTAATGATGAAGTTATCATATAATTACTCCATGATAAAGATCCTCATCTACCCCACCAACATCATAAGCTTAGAAATTTTAAGAAAAAGTCTCCTTTCTTCAATAATTTCACCACTAATATTGATATTATGATGGATATTATATCCAAGATTCCTTCCACTCTATATCACTTCCAATATGGAAACACTGTGATTGTCAAAAAATTTAAGTAGTTAACTTTGGCATAACCACCAATCCTAAATCAATTCTTATCTCTAAGGAGATATGCCCTAAATAAAAAGATCATTACAACCTATTTTTTTACTAATATAATGATGATATTTTCGAGGTCATATGAGGAAATTTCTAACATTTAACCTAGCATAGTTTTTCATAACATAGTGACATATCCAGACAAAAAAATCATGTTTCAAAAGAAATAAAAGTTTAAACCTGAGGTTTCCAATTTAAATTATCAAGAAATTATCAATATCCTAGATGTTAAGCTTGTCAAACCCATAGATTATTCATAATGGGTATCCAATATAGTACCCATTTTCAATAAATTCACCATGGTTATTTGTATATGTATTGAATTTTATAATCTCAACTTAGTATATCCCAAGGACACCTTTATGTTACCATCAATTGATGTTATTGTTGATTATACAATTGGAAATGAGATTTTATCCCTCATGGATGGTTTCTCAAGATATAATAAAATTAATATCACCCATGAATATTAACATAAAACCACCTTTACTACCAAGTGGAGAATTTATTACTATGTTAAGAGTCCCTTTGGTATTAAAAATGCTAGAGAAACTTATCTATGTGCCATGACCCACATAATCTATGATATTTTCCATAAAATATTATAAACCTACATCGATGAACTTACATCCAAATTAAAGTGTCTTGAAAATCATTCATGATATTTTCATTATATTTGATCATCTTATCAAATAAAAAGTTAAGATCAACCCTCACAAGTGTGTTCTAAGTGTCACCTCTAGAACTATTTTAGGATTATTAGTCTCATTAAAATGGATTGATGTATACCTTGATAAGATCAATTATATTATAAAAAATCATATAAATAGATATATTATAGACATTTGCACTTATATTTAAAAACTTGGGGAAATTTGTTGATTTTATATTGAGTTAGCTTATCATATCTACTCAGTCAACTCCCTTTTCAAGAAAGGTATTGTGCTTTAATGGATCGATGTTTGTCAGTAATATTTAAACAACATGAATAAAATCATTAATTCATGCTATTAACATAAGAACACCTACAAATGGTCTCCATTTTACTTTGTATACATCATCTACCCATATATTAGTTGGGGAAATGATGGCATAAAAAGATGAATTAGTAAAATAATACACAATCTACTATATTAGTCATGCCTTGATATATTATGAGACCAACTATAAAAAATTAATGTGTGACTATATATAAATATACTTCATCACTAAAAACTTATGAATTATATGATTTATCTGAACACTTATGTCATTATCAATTTTAACCCACTTCACCATTTATTTTCTAAGTTTTTCTTGCCTAGAGACTGAATCAACAAATGTATGGTACTCTTAAGGGAGTTTGACCTAACAATTATTACCCAAAAAAAAGTCAAAGTCTAGGTTATTTCCATTCAACTTGATGCTACTCAAATAATATTTGCATAACACCTTTAAGACACTCTTTCAAATAAGATGTCCTTCTAATTAAAGTTATTGATAAATTTTTCTCACTCAAAGACTATTTCCATAATTTCATGACTGATCTTGAATCTCAATCTCTCAAAGATATATAATTATTATTATCTAACATAAATCATCTACCAAAGTTACCATACACCTGCATTAGGAAATGTAGGCACTCCATTTTGATGGAGTTAGGTTATTCAAGGAGATGGGGTAGGATGAATTTTAGCCAACCCTTATGGAAAAATAATTTCTATAGCTTTTAAATTAAACTTAAATATAACTAATAACATGGATGAATATTAAGCTCTCAGCTTGGGGATGTAAGAAACCATAGATTTATATATCCCTTATTTACATGCCTTAGGAGATTCACAACTCATATGTCATGAAATCAATGATGCATATCAATGAAAAAGTGAAAATATTATTGCATATCATCAACTCAATTCTACTCTTTCCAAATAGTTTATATCTTACACAATAAAAAATATTATAAGAGATACATTTTTTATTTTAGAATCATTCACTTCCTTAGCCTCTCTTTTTCATCCTTGTTAAGCATTACATGACTTTTAATTCCCTATCCATATAACAAAATCACCATTTAACTTAATAAACAAGTATAATTATCTTATTTATCACTTTGAATAAGTTTCCATTCATTAAATTATGTGGTATAAATATATCATCTAATTCATTGAACATTGTATTTACCCTTTAAAGGTCGATTCTTATGAAAAAGACTAGACTTCCTAACCAAGCTTAAAAATATATTATTCAACATAACATCCTATATTATCATATTATTGAAGGTACTATAATACATTGCATTAATAAATAACAATTTCATTATCTTCTTGAATAAGCAAATGTGATAATTCATGATGGCCATTATAGTGGATATGCCACAACCCAAAAATGCCTATGAATAGGATCCTTATGGCCTACTCTCAAAAAATATGTCATCACAATCACAAATAAGTGTAATAATTAATAACTTTATGATGATATTATATAATCTTCTACATTTGAACTAAAACACTTGAATATCCTTAGCCATTCTCTATGTGGGGACCACATCTCATCAGAAACTTACCTCAGTCATAAGATGGCCATGCATTCATCATTATCACCACAAAATATTTTATTAAGTGGGTAGAAGATATGACCCAAGTTAATTTTATTGGCATAATAATATCCAAATTAATTATCAATGAAATCATATATCATCTTGTAATTCCTCATAATATCATATATGATAATTGTGAGTATTTAAAAAATAAGGCATGAAATAAATGCGAGCAAAACTCAAAATTACACACAAATTATTGACACCCTATGATCCTCATTACCATGCCAAAGTATAATCCACAATTAAAATCCCTAATAAGATATCAAAAAATACTAATGGGTGATTTTGTTTATATTATCATCTCAAACTATACACCATACTTTGGGCCTATTGTACTAGCATTTGTATTACCACTAGGGTAACTCCATTCTCATTTTATAGATCTAAAGTCATCTTACCATTAGAAGTAGAGTTATATTCTTTACACATATATTTACACAACATAATTCCTAATTAATATCTTCATGAAACATGCCTTCATACTTTATATCTATTTGATGAACAATGTATGAGTGATTTACAACACAACCTTCAATACAAAAATCATCAATAGAAAAATTGCATAGCTAAACAATATAACAAGAAATTCAAAGTTTGTAATTTTAATGTTAAAAAAATACTCTTAAAATTATATTACATCCATGACAAGGAAGGCAAGTATGCCCAAAAATTATGGGGTCCAACCTTAGTCAAAGACATCCTTGACTTTAGCACATATTGATTAGAAACAAATAAAATATGTATCTTAAAAGAACTGACCAAGCTCATATTTTGGTAAAAGCATGCCATTAATAGTTTCATCTTGTGTATGAATTTTAATTTATTGTATATATTAATTTCATGTTTATATATTTATTATTTAGGTAACATTTCTTATAGGTTATACTTTGACTCTCTTATTAAAATTTAGAATCACTTTATCTACATAAATACAACTTTTCTTTCATAGTATCCCTATTACCTATATTTTATCCTTAGGTCTTTCATCCATTTTTACACCTCTTGGTTTTCTATTTTTGGGTTGCATTTTAATACTTAGGGAATACAACTAGAAATTCCTCACAAATGTCCATCCCTTTTTACCTATCCATTATATCATTTTTTATTCTTTGGTCTATTTTGTCATTACTTATAGAATTTAGGTCCTTTACTATTATAAATTTACATTCACCTCTTGGCTTTTAATTTTTTGAGTTACATGGTAAGACCTAGGGAATCAACCAAGACCTCCTTAAAAAAACCTATCATTGTTTATTATAATACATATATTCTCCCACCTCTATATATATGTGTTATTATAAAGCTAAGGTAATGGCCAAGAGTAGTGTTTTACTCACTTATATTCAATCATATTCTTTTGTGGTAAAATTATATCTGTCTATCTTTATGTCCTCACTTACATTTCAAATTATCTTGTGATGATGATTCATACCTACCTATTATTATACCATCTCCTTTACACATTTTTAAAACTCAATCATTTTATGATCATTTACATCATTTTCCATTTTTTTCTTTTTGGGCTCACCAAGATTGGTTTCAAGATTGCACTCCTTTCTAAGGTGAAAATATATGAGTTATTATACCTCATGTTTTTTAGGTTCTCCTCTCTATTGGTTAATTGTAATACATATTTTGATTTTCATATTTAGCACCCACGGTTGGTTTTACAAATCCATATGGAGGAGGAAAATAGAAAAATATAAAAGAGTTAAAAGCCACCACTAGAAAATGCAATGTTAAAAGGAGAACAAATTTTAAAATTATAATGACACCAAAATATGTGATATTTTTGGCACTTGTCCTATTCTAGTCAAAACTCAAACTCCATAATTAACATCATAATAAATATGAGGTCCATTAGGGTGTGGTAGGCAAGTAGATAGGGTAAGAGATATCATTTTATCATTATCTATCTTCTTTATTTTTTAGTGCTACTTAATTTTATACATAAGTAGCCAATATTCATTGTAGGTTGAAAATTGTGTAAGGGATATTGAATAATAGGGAACATGATATGGGGAAGTATGTTTTTGTTAATTTGAATGTATTCACAATTTCATGGGATAAATTTTATAATTCACTAGTTGGCCCAAGTTTACGTTGATAAGTAGGAATATCTAGGGCTATTATTGTTGAAAAATCTTAGTTTTTCAAACTTTATTTGAGATTGTGTATTATTTCTATGAAAGACAATTTTTTGCCTTGTGATTCCACCCTTTATTTATTTCCATATTTCACTCATAAGAGGAAAGTTTGTTCTAAAATATTTTCCATATTCTAACTTCCTATTCTCCATTTCTTTTAGATTTGATAGTACTATGGTAATTTTTAATTTTCCCTCATTAGAATATAAGTTGCATATTTGAGTTGTTTCAATATGATATATTGTTCATTAAATTATGTGGATAAGATCTCTCTTATTTATGTTTTAGGACCTTAAGTTTTCTATTCACTTTTTTCAAGATAACTGGTCTTATTTCCCTTTCATGTTTTCATCTTTTTTTATTATGGTTTGTTACTCCTCTTAAATTGATGATGAATCTATAATACATTTCTTATATGTGTCATTTATTCAATTGTGGTAATTATGTACCTTACTTCATATACAATTTTAGGGTTTTTGGTCTAAATTAATCATAGCATTTCAACATACCATTTTTTCTTTGTTTTCATATGCTCCTTGGAACTTTTAGTTTTAACATAGCCTATCAATTTAAATTGCTGATTTTCTAAAGTGACTTAAGTTTAACCAAGTTTTTTTCACTTTACATCCATTTATTTGACCATATTGAATATTATCACTTTAATTTTATCCATTTTAGCCTTGTATCCTTAGGATTGTTGAAATGTATTTATTAGGGCCTTCACAATTGAGACTATTGTATTTGTATGCATCCATTCAATAAAAAGGTAAGGCAAGGTATGCATAAGTTAATTTTATTTTTTTATTTATAAATATTTATTTCAACATTTAATTTTAGTTATGTTTCTATATTTCTATGTTTTATTCCCAAATTACCATCTTGCATTACACTATTCGGACATGTGATGAGATTTGGTTGGGGCATATGTATACACCTAATATTTTTCACTTTATAATTTACTAAAACTTTCTCTTACCATATATTATCAATGTATCAATCTCCCTGAGTTCATGTCTTAAAGGGTACAACAAGAATGGGGTGGTATTGGATCTTGGTGCTTTGCAATTTATGTTGGAATTATATCCTCATTACAAAATTACTACTATCAATTTGATCTCCTCTAAGTGTCTATTTGTTTATCCCTTCAATCTATTTAACATCATATTTTATAGCTTCCATATATCATATGGTATTGGTCTTGTAGATACCATTTTTTTTCTTTTATCCTTCCTATGTTTTATTGGCCTAACTGATATAGTTTTGAATGTGTTTTATGAAATGTTTACTATATTGGTTTGACCAATACCATACCATGTGACATCTTCCAACTATATCATCCTAGATGATACCATCAAATTATAGTTTAAGGTTAGTTTTGGGACTTTTAACACTATATATAGAGGTAACATTTCATCATATTAGAGATATCACATTCATACGCTCTAATTATGCTTGCATTTTTACCATAAAGAAAGTACTTAGAAAATTAGTGGTTTATAATATTATTTTGGAGATATTTTCTTGTGGTATCATTGAAGATAAATAAGAAGAATAATTAAAAGTTACTAACTTATGATATTTAGGTATTCCTCCAACGTTTTGAGGTCTTCAATCTACAACATTCTCTTGAAAATATCCACTTGAGTGAAGGGGAGATCGAAGTGTCAGTGAGTCCACCCAAAGGTAAGTATTTATATCCCTACACTCATTTATTTATTGAAATTTTAGATTATATATTACATTATTTATTAAATTTTAAATGTATGTGTGTGTATTCTTCTTTAAGATTTTTCTATACCAAATAAGTTGGTTTAGACATAGGATTGCTTAGACCTACCATTAATCACTTTAACTTGCATAGACCCACTTTTGGTTGACCATTGCACCTTAATCATTTACAATTGTTCTAGCCCATACTTTATATATGTTAAAGTATTTTCAATGATGTCATGGAGGTATCCTAGTGAGTAGATGAAGTACTTTGATATCCTAAGTAACAATGACAAAGTGTGCAATGTGCTTGTTTTAGTGTGCTTGAATTAGGTTTGGTTGATATTCAGAGTTTGACTATTTAGAGATGATTAGGGATGAGTCTAAAGTATTAAGCATGTGTAGTGGGTCCTATCAGAGGCCATGGTGGTTATAATGCTTGTGTGTATGAGTGGTATTCATCTAGTTCTTCATATTTTTCATCTAGATAGTTTGGGTCTAGTGGTAGAAAATTTGAGTAGGCAATTTGATGATGTCACCATTGACATGTGGAAGTAACTCAGGGGGAGTTGGTCATATGGTTGTGATCAAATTAGTCCCTAGTTATTATGCACTACAATTTAGGTCATGCATTAAAGCATGATTAAAGATATGAGGGTATAAAGTTGGCTTTCAGATAAAATTCACTAAGATCTCATACTTAGCCAAATTTACAAAAAGGTTCAAATAGAGCTAAGTAAGCATGTTGATGATGTTAGTATTTACATGTGTGGAGATGTCTATACAAAATGATCATATGAATTTGTTCATTTTTATGACTAGTTTCTATGTGCTAATTCTTAGATCATGCAACTAAGTGCAAAAAAAGATATGCAAGTACAAATTTGGGCTCCCAAAGATTTTGATAGTGTTTTCCCATAGCCAAATTTGCAATATGGTAAAAAGAGCTGAGTAAGCATTTTGATGATGCAATATTTTTCGCATGTGTATGTTTCAAGAAAAGGTTATCATATGGGTTTGTTTAGTTTTGAGCTTAGTTTATTTGCACTAAATTTTAGATCATGCGCTAAAGCATGTCAAAAGATATGCATGTTCAAAGATTAGTCTCCTAGATAAGTTATAAGCATAGTTGGCTCTGTGATAGAAGATTTTGAGAAGGCATTTTAGTGGTGATATATCTTGCACAAGTGAAGGTTTCATGAATAGTTTGTTATATGGATGAATTATCCTATGTGAAGAGATCATATGTTATAAGTTTGAGATCAGGTGTCTAAGTATAGAATAAGTTATTATGGTCCAAATTAGGCTTTCTAGGCATATTGTAGTTGGTCCCCATAGTCAATTTGCATGATGTTAAAAATCTGGACCTAGTGGAGATCCAACAATTCAAGGGCATCCATAATTCTAGATCTAATGGTGCATGTAGAGTTAAAAGGGTGAATGTGATAGTTGTTTAACAAAGATAAAGACCGAGCATCTTATAAAAGATCAATGGAGCATGTGTGTTCTAAGATGTCAGGATGTTGCGTGATGAGGACAAGTGTCCATAGTTTAATGATGAGTCAAGTTAAAGATAACAATTCTTTAAAAGATAAATGGTGAGTGGGTGTTCATACTGATAGAGATCAATTGTGTGTATGGACTATCAATAAAGTGCTTAGGAGGCACATGAGAGTGCCAAGTGTTATGATCTTGAGGGTTCTAATTGCAAGAGTGCACGAGATGAGGTCAAAGTGACAGAGGTTTAATGCTTAAGAATTGGTGCCTATGAATTAAAGTTTAGACAAGATAAATGGTGCATAATTGATTGAAATATGAGAGAGAATGAGGTGTGAGTATATTGATTGTTGTTTAACTGTGATCATTGACATTTAAATATTTGAATTTGCTAAGGAAAAAACTAGTGCTTAGTAATTTACCCATATCTTTTGACAAAAGATGAATTTGACTATGCAATAAAAATAAAAGTGGTAGAGAAATCCAGGATACATCTATAAATATATATTTTAAGATGTGAAAGTGTGTACATACATATATATGAAGGTTCAAAGTTGACTATGTGTTTATGCATGGACTGTAAGTGACCCAAGAAGATTATTCGAGCTTGTTCTAATGTTGTTTTGATATTTTTTGATAAATTGGATATTGGGGAGTGTTTTATACTCCATGAAGATGATCTATGAGTATTTTTGAGGTGAGATCAATCTATTTTAAGTATGAATAATGCTTAAGAAGTTGACTATGTTTTCAATAATAATGTTCCTATGTATAAGGTCTTTATTTGAGTTGTTTGAGCATATGTAAAGGTGATAAAAGGTGATTATGATCTTTTGAGGGTGTTCTAGGGGACATAAGGAGTGGACCTATATATTTTTAAGTGGTTTTATGTTTGTTATGTTGATTATTGAAGTGTTATTTGAGTGAATAGGTCTCTATGAGACCTCTAAAAGCTTTAAGGGTCTTATTGAAAGGTGTAGTTACTTAAACATGACCCATGTGAGATACCTTAAGGGTGAAGGCATGTATTATGGATAATATGAAAGATTATGACCTTATTAATTCATGATATCTATATATATAGTGAAATCAAAGATAGTGATTTCTAGATTTTCATTGGGGAGATTTGTAGAGGCTTGAGTATGGATAATATTTGTTAAAGTGAAGAAAAGAGGAGACTAAGTGTGCATAATGGTTGGGTTGATGAGTATAGTAGATTGAAGACTATGTGTATGACCTATAATTCATAATTATGATGGAAAAATAATGCTCTTGCAAGTTGAAGATGAGAAAAGAGGCTTGTGTGAGTGGAGTAAAGTGAAGAGTTGAGGAGTAAAGAGAAGAAGTGTGCCCAGTGGATGGGTTGATAAGTAGAGATAGTTCATGATTGTATGTATGAACTATTGGTCATATTTATATGTCATAACAAGTGATCTTATAGGTTTGATGATTTGAAGTGTGGGTTAAGGATAGGTGATGTATGTGTGAGCTTGGAGGTTGATTTTTGAGGTAGATCAAAGTATGTTTTGTGTGAATGACCTCATAGTCAGATTGTTGTTATGGTGATATAATTGTTTTAGGTGTGTTAAATTGAGTGTGAGTGAAGAGTTATAGAGTGGGATTAATTGGGATATATAATGTGTTTTAATAAATATTTATGAGTTGTTACAAGTATGTAATATGCTTTATCTAACAAGGAGTATTGGGTGAAAGAGTGAAGGTGAAGAGTGATAAACAAAGATCCATTATTAGGTGTTGAAGACATAAGTACTAAGGTGGTAGTGTTCAAAGTAGGGTCTAATGGAGTTGATCTTTCATAGGAGTTTTTGTTCTTTGTGAAACAAGTGTTTCATTAAATACCTATGGTCAGGAGGATATGATCAAGGTTTACTAGTCTAAAGGATTTGATCAGCCACTTATTTGTAATTTATTATAGGAAAATAGTCCATTTGTGTTATAGGCTTGAGAGCAGGTTTTATTCCTCATGAGGGTTTCCCATAGGAACTATGTATAATGTATGTATGCATTGAATGAATGATCTCTCTTGTTATTTTTGCGTGATCAAATTGATATATGTTGATAGATTAATAGTTTAAAGGACTAAAATTGAAATTGAAATATCTAGGCTCATTGATTCACCCCCCACCTTAGTGATTGTAACTCTAACAATTGGTATTAGAGTAGGTAATTTAGAGGAAGCCTAACAACCTGAAGGTGATCCTAAGTGGGTACAAAGATCTCTAATTAGTTAAATAAAGAAAATCAATAGTGGAAGGATATGCTAAAGGCACTTGAAGAATAGATATGTACTTTAAGGAAAGATGCCACAGAGAATGAGAATATTATCAATGATCTCAAGGTTTAGCTAGTAGATGCTAAGACAAGTTTGTGTTCAAAATAAAAGGACATCATGCTTGATAAATAAGTTGATAACAAGGAAGAGGAAGTTGATCTAGAAGCTAAGCTCATTGGTACACTTGGTGAATTGAAGGAGAAAAATAAGAAGAATCATAAGATGAGAAATATGATCAAAGTCATTGAAGCACAAGTTAGTTCTCTTGAGGTAAGTTTGATAGAGCAAGCATATAGAATGAAGGATGACATGGCTAAAGAAGTTAAGAGTGATAAGGAGACTATCTAAGTTCTTAAAGGTCAGTTAAAGGATATAATTTCAAGTATAAGAGCTAAAGAGGATGAGAAAAATCAATTGGAAACCAAGCTAGATTTATTGATGGATGATCATGAGAAATTTGTTGTCAAGATAATCAAGTCTGAAGAAGATCAAAAGAAGTTACTTCAGAGCAAGAGTAATGAAATAAGGTCTATTAAATAATCAAATGCTTCAATATATGATATTTTATTTCATGGTCATTGTTATACATGTAATAAGTATGGTCATAGAGATAAGGACTATAAAAGGAAGTTAGTCAAGAATATGTCCTCATGGAGCCTTGAAAGAAGAAACAATTGGTCTTAGAGAAATCATAACTTAGATTAGTAAGGAGGTATGTTGAATGATGTTATTTGTTTTAGTTGTCATAAGAGTGGACATATTGATAGATTCTATCCAAATGGTGTTAAGAGGTCTTCAAAGTATGTCAAAGGATTCAGAGATCCTAGAAGGTCTAAGAAAGGACAAAATCAAGTATGGAAACCAAAGTTTATCAATGCCAATTATTTTAGTCTTAAGGATGATAAGAAAGTTAATCTAGAAGGCTATGTTGTAAATCAAGATAAGCTCAAGGATCAAGTAGGTAAGATGGTTGTAGAAAACAAGAAGAGCCCAACTATGGTATGGAGACCTAAGGTAGTAAAGACTAAGAAGACTAATATTGTTGAGTCCAAGAGTCTTGATGGATTATTTGCCAAGGTCAAAAAAGAACTAGAAATAAAGGAGAGTCAAGATTTTCTATTGACAACATATATTTACAAATATGAAGAAAAGAATGAATTCAAGGATTTAGTTAAAATCAAGAAAGACTACAAGCAAAAAAGGATATGGAGATATGGGAGTCTCCAAAGTTTTTGTACTTTTAGTCTGACCATGTCAAAGGGGTGTATCTATATAGGCTTCAAGGAGACACTTATTAGTCAAAGTAATCTTGGTGGCTATTAGATATTATCTAATGAGATGGTATGAGTACAATTTTATGGTAGATGCTAGGTAATCTTATAAGTTGAAGGCCTCTCTTCTAGGTTTTTGTCCTAGATCTTTCCAATCATGTTAATGGCTTATTGAATAGTTGTGTATACCATGGAAGTTCGCAATATTCTAAAGATGAGGTATTTATATATGAGTATTGACTATGATTAGATAGTATTTGAATACTTGTTGAAGATGTCATGTTCTTGATGAAGCATGAAGTTAGGGGGATATTTTTAATTAGTCAGGTCCTAGGATCAAAGGACTAAGTAGTTGAATTTGAGTAAGAAGGTGTAGAGAAGTAAGTTTGTGTGCTCAAGATGATAATGCTAATTAGAGAAGGTCTTTGGTTAAGGGGGAGAAATAAGTTCATGTGTTTGCTTCAAAGGCTTGTGAAGGAGCTATAGTACAAGGTCAGAATGGATGGTTCCAAGTGGCATGAAGTTTTGTTGATGGTTCTTATGGTAGCTTGAGAGAGAATGCTAGTAGACTTGTGAGGTGGTTCTTCATGGTGTGTGGAGATATAAAGATGATCAAGTCGATAAATGGCTTAAAAATCTTGGGAGGAGTCCCTCTTAGATGTTTCTTGGTAAGTTTCATTAGATTTATTTATTTTGGGTGTTATTTCTTCATTTTTTATAGTGTTTGGTTGAAGAAAGTGTTGGCATTGAGCAAGAGGAAGGTGTCAAGGCAAGAAAAGGTAGGCTCAAGGTAAGGGGGAGTTTGTATCATCTTTCTAAGATGGTCATTTATTATTTGATAGTCCTTTTAGGTCCTCAAGATTAGTTGGTGCCCACTTTAAGGATTAGTTGGTGCCCACTTTGTCATTGTGTCAAAGAGGGAGAAAGTTCTTATTATGGGAGTACTTGAAAAAAGGGAGAGATTGCTAGAGTATTGTTAATGATGTCATGGTAATGTCATGGAGGTGTCATGGTGAGTGGATGAAGTACCTTAATAGCCAAAGTAATAATGATAAAGTGTGCACAACATGTGCAATGTGCTTGAAAGAGGCTTGGTTGATCTTCAAAGTTTGAATATTTAGAGATGATTAAGGAAGAGTCTGAAGTATTGATCATGTGCAAGGGGTACTATCAAAGTTCCATGGTGGTTAGAGTGCTTGTGTGAATGAGTGGTATTTATTTGATTCTTCATAGTTTTCATCTAGACAGTTTGGTTATAATGAAAGAAGATATGAGTAAGCAATTTGATGACATCATCATTACCACATAGAAGTGAGTCAAGGGGAATTGGTAATATGGTTATGATCACATTGGTTCCTAGTTCTTATGCACTAGAATTTAGATCATGCATCGAAGCATGGTCAAAGATATGAGGGTGTAAAGTTGGATTCTCAGATAGAATTCACTAAGTTCCCATAGTTAGCCAAATTTGTAAAAAGTTTAAGCAAATTTGAGTAAACATGTTGATGATGTTAGCATTGACATTCATGGAGGTGTCTAGACAAAATGATCATATGGGTTTGTTCATTTTTGTGCCTAGTTTTTATACACTAATTCTCAGATCATGCGACTAAGCATGATAAAAGATATGCAAGTGAAAAGTTGGGATCTTAGGCATTTTGACAATGTTTTCCCTTAGTAAATTTACAATATGGCAAGAAGATTCAAGTAAGCATTTTGATGGTGGCATATTTATCATGTGTGGATGTTTTAGGAAAAAGGTGAACATGTGGGTTTGTTCATTTTTTATCCTAGTTTATTTGTGCTAAATTTTAGATCATGCACTAAAGTGCATCAAAAGATATGTGTGTTCAAATATTAGTCTCCCAGACAAGTTCTAAGCATAGTTGGCTCTGTGATAAATGATTTTGAGAAGGCATTTTAAGGGAAATATATCTTACACATGAAAAGGTTCTAGGAACAGTTTGTTATATGGATAAATTCTCATATGTGAGGAGATCATATGGTCCAAATTTGAGATCATGTGTCTAAGCATTTAATAAATTAATATGGTATAAAGTAGGCTTTCCAAGCATATTATAGTTAGACCCCATAGTCAATTTACATGATGTTAAAGATTTGAACCTAGTGGAAATCCAATAGTTCACATGAGTTTGTACTTCCAGATCCAATAGTGCACATAGAGTTAAATGGGTTAATGTGACAATTATTTAGCAAAGATAAATATTGAGCATCTTATAGAAGATAAATAGAGCGTGTGTGTTCCAAGATGTTAGGATACTACATGATGAGGATAAGTATCTAAATTTTAATGATGAGCAGAGCTAAAGATTGAGATTCTTTAGAAGATTAATAGTGAGTGGGTGTTCATACTAATAGAGATCAATAATGTGCATGGACTGTCAGTAAGTTCTTAGAAGGCATGCAAGGGTGTCAAGTGTTATGATATCAGGGGTTTTGAGCAAAGATCAAATGCTGATCACTGCAAGGTAAGGACCAAGCTGATTCATAGAGATCAATGGTGTGCATTAGGTCAAGATTGCAAAAGTGCATGAGATAAGGTCAAAGTGATAGAGGTTTAATGTTTGAGTATTGGTGCCTATGCATTAAAGTTATAACAAGTTAAATGGTGTGTAATTAAATAAAATCTAAGAGGATATGAGATGTGATTGTAGTGATTGATGTTTAATCGTGACTGTTGACATTTAAATATTTGAATTTGCTAAATGAAAAACTAGTGCTCAATAATTTTTCCATATCTTTTGATAGATGAATTTTCTCATGTATTAAAAATCAAAGTGGTAGAGGACTCTAAGGTGCATCTGGTAATATAGATTTGAATATCTAAAAGTGTGTACAAACATAGTTATGAAGGTTCAAAGTTGACTATGTGTTCGTGCATGGACTATAAGTTACCAAAGAAGATTGTTCAAGCTTGTTCATATGTTGTTTTGATATCTCTTAATGAATTAGATATTGGGGAGTGTTTTAGACTCCATGAGGATGATCTGTGAGTATTTTGGAGGTGAGATCAATCTATATTGAGTATGAAAAATGATTAATAAGTTGATTGTGTGCTCAATAATGGTGTTCCTATGTATAAGGTATTTGTTTGAGTTGTTTGAGCATACGCAAAGGTGAGAAAAGTTGATTATGATATTTTGAGGGTGTCTTAGGGGATATAAGGAGTGGAATTATGTATTTATAAGTGGTCTTGTGTTTTTTTTTTAATTGATGAAGTGTTGTTTAAGTGAATAGGTCTCCATGAGGCCTATAAGAGATACAAGGAAATTATTTAAAGGTGTAGCTACTTAAGTGTGACCCATGTGAGATGCCTTAAGGGTGAAGGCATGTATTTTAGTTGATAGGAAAGATTATGACCTTGTTAATTAATTATAGCTCTATATATAGTGAAATCAAATATAGTGATTTCTAGATTTACATGGGAAAGATTTATAGAGGCTTGAGTATGGATAATATTCATTGAAGTCGAGAAAAGAGGAGACTAAGGGTGCCCAATGGTTGGGTTGATGAGTAGAGAAGATTGAGGACTATGTGTATGAATTATAGGTCATAATTCTAATGGTAGGATAATGATATTATAGGTTGAAGATGAGCAAAGAAGCTTGTACGAGTGGAGTAGAGTGAAGAGTTAAGGAGCGAAGAGAGGAAGTGTGCCCAGTGGATAGGTTGATAAGCAGAGCTAGTTCATGATTATGTGTATTCCATATTGGTCATATTTATATGTCATAACAAGTGCTATTGTAGGTTTGATGCTTTGAAGTGTGAGTTTAGGATAGGTGATGTTTGTGTGAGCTTAGAGGTTAATTTATGAGGCAGATCAAAGTATGGTCTGTGTCCATGACCTTATGGTTAGATTACTATTATGGTTATAGAATTGTTGAAGTGAGTGTGAGTGAAGAGTTGGAGAGAGGATTTAATTGGGATATGTAATGTGTTTCAATTGATCTTTGTGTGTTGGTATAAGTATGTAATGTACTTTGGCCAATAGGGAGTATTAAGTGAAAGAGTGAAGGTGAAGAATGATAAATAGAGATCCATCATTAGGTGTTGTATACATTAGTACTAATGTTGAAGTGTTCAAAGGAGGGTCTAATGGTGTTGATATTTCTTAGGGGTAGTTGATCATTATGAAATAGGTGTTTCACTAAATACCATTGGTCAAGAGGATATGATCAAGGTTTGTTGGTCTAAAGGAGTTGATCAGTTTCTTATTTGTAAGTTATTATAAGACAATAGTCCATTTGTGTTGTAGGCTTGAGAGTGGGTTTTATTCCCCATGAGGATTTTTGATAAGAACTATGTGTTATGTGTGTATGAATTGAATGAATGATATCTCTTGTTATTGTTGCTTGATCAAATTGATATATGCTAATTGATTAATTATTTAAAGAACTGCAATTGAAATTGAAATATTTGGGCTCACTGATTCACCCCCCTCAGTGATTGTACCTCTAAAAATATATTATACCAATTTACAACCATTTACCTTGATTTCATATTTAAAACCATAGTTTACAATCATTTACCATTTTTTAGGTCTAGTGAGAGCTATATCCATATGTCATAGGCTTAGGATTTGGAAATGTAAACACCTAAATTCCACCACATTTAATGTCATAATTATTTTATTTTTAAATTGACAAACTAACTTATAAATCATGTCAAATTCAAATTACACCACTAACATCACCTTCATCCCCTTTTAAAATAATCAATTAATCCATATTGATTAAATATCTATGCATACATAATTCCATAAAACTAACTAAAATCTAGAATTTATAAGTCAGCAAATGTCTTTCACATGTATCCCCACCAAATATTGAGTCAACCAATCGCTTCCTTCAATTTAATTAATTTTTAAGATGATATTGAACATTGCAACTGACTTGGTGAGTCAACCAACTCTCTTGACTCATTCCTCAGACATTTTCAGCTACTAACTATTTTTTTCCTTTTATCTCACACACATGACGAATTGGTTGCTTCTACTTGGACGAGGACTTAAATATGACTGTCTATATTTATAATTATCCAATAAATCTATATTTATCCCAAAAATAAATCTTCTCACCTGAAATCCTATAAATAAAAGTATGATCCTCCTTTTTCATCATCTACCTTCAAGCTATGAAATTACTATCAAAATGATCTTACACATCCATTGAGAAATCAATATCATACACCCATATGCTACTAAATTTCCCTTTGATTGGATAATTAATTTGAGATCCACATTCATGTTTTAAGATCAAATCCAATTCAATCAATGGAGAAGGTGATGTACTTTATTTGTATGATAGTACTGTAAGTATTATTTCCTTTAGTTTACTTTGGTATAATAGTTTAATATGAGGTTTTAGTTTATATTTAGAATATGAAGTGCATTAGTTTGATTTCCTAGTTCACATAGGTTCTAAAATTTAGATATTACATTATGGCATGCCTGGTGGGACCGTTCCCACATCTTGTTCATCATAATTATATTCTTTAAGATTTTTTAGTTGTTTCTCATTTCTTTCAAGGTGAGTTATTATTTAATCTTGGTTTGAAAAGTTTTTTTTATAGTTTTCAAGTGTGTTTTTAGAGTTATCTATGGTTGTACGTGTTCCTTCATAATGATGGGTTAACATAAACATTTTAGTGAGTTTATTTTTAGTGGTTTTCTAGGTTTTCCTTTATTTTTTCCAGCTTTCTATTTGGATTTTGTAGATTTATTGGCTTGATGACGTTTTGTATTCATCAATTTTCTATTTTTGTGTTGATATGTTGTTTATTTTCTAGGTTTTACAGAATGGTAACTTTGTAGCATTTGTCAACAATTTCATCCTACACAATAATGGTTTCATCCTATAGAATGATAATTTTATAGTCCTAAATGATAGTTTTATTTTTTGTGTATTTCTAATCATCTTTTCCTAACTTTTTTTTAATGTTTTTGGGTTTTCTTGATTTTTAAGCTTTCTAACACTCATTATTTGCTATTTTTTCTTGTTTTAATTTATTTATTAATGTTTTCTTCCTCTCTATAGATGAATTTGTAATACATTTAGGAGAATTTATTCCCCAAAATAGTAGGGTTTTGGCACATTTCATCATATTTATATACACATTTTAATGTTTTTTTGACATGTTTTATTTTGTATTTTTATAGTTTATCATTTTCTAACACTTTTAACATTTTCATCATTTTATATCTCTGCATAACAACAGTTTATTCCAAAGAGTTTTTTATTTATCATTTTATTTTTATTTCCTTTGGTTAACTTGTAGGTTCCTTAGATTGCCAATACTTTTACATATAAATTGTTAATAGTATTATGCATGATCACTTACCAAATAATCAAAAAGCTAAACCAAAATTTATTTTATTTATTTTTACTAACCTTGTTTTATTTCGAATTTGATTTAATTAATTAAGTGGTAATTAAATCACTTTTATTTATTTGTAAGCTTGTTTTTTTGTATCACAAAAGTTTGTTTATGATTTTGTTTGGCATCAAATCAGTGATGATACCTCAAAATCAAAAACAACTTTTGTGATTTTGTGTTACCTAGATTGCACTTTTATATGATCTTTCCTTGGCTCAACATTGGTGACAATATTTGGAAATAAAAAATAAGCGTTAATATATCTTTTTAAATTTTTTTGTGGGCTCCATCAACTATGAAATTACCATCACACAGTAAGCCAAACCTTGTTTACTAGTAGGGTATATAAATTAAATATTTTCAATTTAAATTTATTGAACATTTGTGTGTTTTAATCACACTGTGATGTGTGGGTGTTTCAACCTTAAATACTTAGGGTTTCAACATTGACCTTGATGTTTGAATTTTATGACGTCATTCCACTAAAATATTATGGTTGAAGTGGGCACATAGGGACTAGACCCTTTTATGTAAGTATATAAAATCAAATTCTTTCAATCTTTGGACTTAATTTACTACAAGGTATATAGAGGAAAACCCTTCGGTAAAAATGTATAAAACTTAAGCCTTAAGATAGCCATTCAGTTATTTGAATTTTAGTGCACTAGAAAGCAATTAGCTCTAGGAAGTTATTCTTAATTTACCCTCAAAACTAGGTTAAGTGGGTTATGGGTATTGTTCTACCTCCATATTTAGTGCTTTGAAACATTAGGCCACACTTCTCAATGGATAAACCAATATATATTATAGCCTACAAGTAATTATAGTCCCTTTGCCTATATTTTATCATTTTATGCGACTAATATGTTTCTTTTTGGTTAAAGTAATTTATTATGTATATTTTTTTTGATCCATAAATAAATGTTTTGATGTACATTGGCTCTGGCTCTGGCAACTAGCTCTAGCTCTAGCTCTGGCTCTTAACTCTAGCTCTCAGCTCTCGAGTCTAGCTCTTGGTTATCAGATTTAGCTCTCAAATCTTAGATCTACTTGATTATTATCAAGTATTGAGTGTTGTTCTTTATACTCTATTATTATTCACACTTTGATTGTGTTGTCAAATGACCCTTCCAGACTGTTTATATGGGTTTACGGGTCCACAAAAGGTGGACTTGGATGATTATCTTTTCCCAATTTTAAATAATATTCATAATTATCCCAAGACCTATTTTAATGGGATTAATAATTATCCCATTCTATTGTGGGATTATAATATAAAGCTTTATTTAGCCCATACATGAATTATATGGCCTTTACATGTTTTAATTAAAATACTACATTAAAAATGCCATAATAATATCCCATATTTGTGGGAATAAAGATTATCATATCCCCATATCTTATTAAAAGGATATATTTGTTTATATTACTATGCCCTTAACCATTGTTGTGTCTAGGGATATGTGTGGCCGGCTTGTGTTTTACATACTTCTTTTATATACTTATTACATTTCTCTATGTTCTTAGAGAGGTTGGCCTATGGAATAATCTTGGATAAATAAACTATATATAGGAGGTAGTGGTTAGTATTTATTCATTATGTTAAGTATTTTTCTATTAGTGTGTTATTTTAGAGGTTTCCCCCTTGAAGTGGCTTTGCTATATTATCTAATATTCTGCTTTGTTGTCAATTATTGATGTGTGATCTCTCATATTTGCTTATTATGCATGATATAAATCATTCTATGTAAACATCTAAGTAATTTCATTACAAGTAGTATCAAAGCTTCAATTTGGGCAAGTTTCTTGCAACATTTTTTTTAGATCTGGCAAGGCGTGGCTTTTAGGAATGGCGGGAGTGAAAAAACATAACTTGCAATCCGAGAAGAATTATTTTTTTTCATTAGTGCAGTATTACTTGAAATGCTTTTTTAGAAAAAAAAATTAAAAAGAAAAGTCTAGAAAAAAATTTCCTTTTGCATAATTTTAGTCATTTGATTCATCTCGGTGAGACGATCACAATGGTATATTTTATTGGTACACTTTTTTAGTGCTAAAACCTTTTATCCTAGTGCATAAAGGAAGTCATTAGATTCATTTTGACAAGGAAATTGCAATGGTACCATATCTTGGTACGCTTGTTTTGGGTAAAACCCCTCCTAGGGTTTCTATATGGTAGGTCCTAGTACTCAGGAAAGAAAAAGGGGGAAAAAAACTCCCAAGACTCCTACCAATGACATGGAATCTAGAACTTCAAATCTAATGATTTATTAACTTCAGGTGGACATAAAGAACTTGGTGAGGCATGATGAATTTATTGCAATCTAATTTTATGTTTTAGGGATGCACAAAGAGATTAATAGGGTTCACAATGAATTGCATCATATCACTATGCAATTGGTTGCCCTTACATCTTAGTTTTAGCCCAATAACCCTCTACTTTAGCATTCAAATCCTCATCTCAACACCAAAAACTCCCATGCTGGTATAAAACTAATGTTGCTAAAAGTGGACATGCATAAGTTTGATGGTAAGATTATTCTAACTTGGATTACCCAAATTGAGAATTTATTTGAGTTGCATCAAACCCCTAATTCTCAGAAGGTGATAGTAACATCTCTATATCTGTAACTTGAGTAATTAATTTGGTATCACTGGTTATGTGCTCAAAATAAAAATAATGGTGCTACTATTACATGGTCTATTTTCAATAAGGAGTTGTTGGCTCATTATTGAAATAATGTCTCTGAGAACTATTTTAGCCAATTAGCCAAACTATGATAAATAAGAACTATGAAGGATTATATTCATCAATTTCAAAATCTCTCTTTATGGGTGGAAGATATCACTGAGGAAAATTTGACTGATCTATTTTTGGGTGGCCTCCAAGATAGCATCCAATTCAAGGTTTGAATGTTTAACATAACATCTATATTAAAAGCTATCCCTAGGGGATGTATGGTAGAAGTAAAAGAGATGGTCAAAAGGAAGACTTTCACTAATGGTCATGATTGTACCTTTCCAATGCCATCATTTTTATAGCCCACTAGACTAACACAATGACAAATTGAGAAGTGAGCCAAAGGGTTATGCTATGGTTGTGACATCAAAAGGAGCAAAGACCATCATTATGTTGAAAATAAGTTGTTTTACATTAAAGGTGCTAATGATGATGAAGATGATGAAAAAGCACATGGTGAGGATGCAGAAGGTCCTAAAGAGGAATCTAAAGACTCTTAGCCTACTATTTCTTGTCATGCCCTTTTAGGTATTAGTACTCCCCAAACTCTTAAGGTGATGGGTTTCTTTAAGAAACATAAGGTCACTGTCTTGATTGATTCTAAGAGCACACACAACTTCATCAATAGTAAATTGGCTACTCATTTGAACTATTTCATTTATCCAGATCTAAAATTTTAGGTTATGATTGCAGATGGTGGTACTATCAACTATATAGGAAAATGTCATAGTATTAATCTGGCCATGGGAGACTACTTTTTGGATTCTAGTATGTTTACTATTCCCATGGGTGAAGATGATATTATTTTTGGAGTATAATGGCTCACCACTTTGGACACTATTGAGATGAATTTACAAAAATTATTCATGCATTTTCATTCTAAAAAAATGATATTTGAGCTAAGGGGATTAAGGGCTAAATCTCCATAATTTGTTAGCTCCCATGAAATGACAAAGATTCTCTATAAGGGTGATAAATGATTTGTAGCTCATTTTTTTTTCCATGGAAGTAAAACCAACTAAACCATCTCCACCTCTTGATCTAAAATAAGTGATTGATGTCCATTCTATTTTTTTAGTGACATGCCAAAAGGAATTCTACCTAGTTGCATGCATGATCATGCTATCAAACTTATTCCTGGCAGTACACTACCTAACATCAGGAAATACTGGTATCAATATGCCTAAAAAAGTGAAATTTAAAAGATGGTATAGAAGATGTTGGACACAATAATCATTCACCATATCCAAAATGAATATTCTTCACTAGTTGCCATGGTACAAAAGAAAGATGACTCCTAGAGGATGTGCCCTAACTATAGAGAACTCAACAAGTACATTATCAAAGATAAGTTTCCTATTCCTATCATTGATGATTTTCTAGATGAATTAAATGACTTTTTTTATTTTACCAAGTTATATCGTGTTTTGGGTATCATCAAATCCATATCCATGATGAAGACATACCTAAAATAGCTTTCATGACTCATGAGGGCCATTATGAGTTTTTGGTTATACCTTTTGGTCTAACAAATACACCATCTAATTTTTAGAGTTTGATGAATACTTTTTTTTGCCATTTTTGAGGAAATTTATTTTGGTATTCTTTGATGATATCCTCATTTACAATAAAAATTGGTAAGACCATTTACAACAAGTGAAACAGGGACTCTCCATTTTGAAACAACATTAATTGTATGCCAAACCTTCCAAATGTACTTTTGGGGCTTGTGAAGTTAAAAATTTGGGTCATCTAGTTTCTTATGAAGGAGTGAAGGTGGATCCTAAAAAAATCCAAGTAATGGTGGACTGGCCAATTCCTAAAACACTCAAGCAACTATAAGGATTTTTAGGGCTAACTGGTTACTATCATAGGTTTGTCAAAAATTATGGTAGTATTGTATCCCTACTCACCTCATTGTTGAAAAAATACTCTTTTTAGTGGACTGATGCAACTACCCAGGCATTTGAACAATTGAAATTAGCTATGTGCACTACTCCAATATTGGCCACTCTTGATTTTTCCAAGACTATTGTGGTTGAATGTGATGCATCTAGGTATGGTATGGGTGTTGTACTCATACAATAAAGTAGACCACTTACATTTTAAAGTCATCAAATAAAGGGTAAAAATAAACACAAGCCCATCTATGAAAAGGAAATTATGGCCATTTTGCATGTAGTCAAACAATGGAGACCTTATTTGATGGGTCGTCACTTTTAGGTAAAGGTTGATCATGATAGTCTCAAATATTTTTTGGAATAATGGTTATCATTTGAAGAGTAACATAAATGGGTAACTAAGATGTTAGGCTATAATTTTTAAATAGTATACAAAAAATGAAAGGATAATGTGGTGGTAGATGCACTATCTAGAAAGGATGAATTAGTTGAGGCATTGTTATGTGCCATAACCATTCTATAGGTATATTGGCTAGACAAAGCATGATTAGAATGGGAACATGATAGTGTTACCCATGATTTGATTCGAAATATTTAGCAAGGTTTATGTGGATTTGAAAAATTCACATGGAAGGGTAATGCATTATGGGATAAAGACAGATTGTAACTATGTAATAATTTTCTTAAACAAAAAATCTTTTAGGAACTTCATGTAACTCCAATTAGGGGTCATTTTGAATTTTTGAAAACCTATCATAGAATCAAGTAGGATAGTTTTTGGGAAGGACTCAAGGGAGATGTACAAAAATATGTGGCTAAATGTATGATCTATCAACAAAACAAAGGTGAAACCATTAAAACCTTAGGTCTTTTACAACCTTTATCCATCCCTAGCCAACGTTGGGGAGAGGTATCTATGGATTTCATTATAGGGTTACCAAGATATGATGGTCAATCTATTATCATGGTTTTTGTGGATCATCTTAGTAAGTATGCTCATTTTTTATCTTTATCACAACCATTTGTTGATACTCCAGTAGCTACTACTTTTCTCAATACAATTCAAAAATTGCGTAGGACCCTTAAGATCATTGTCAGTGGTAGAGATCCCATTTTCACTAGTAATTTTTGGACTAAGTTATTTACATGTTTGGGCACCTAGTTGGCTCATAGTTCATCCTATAATCCTCAATCTAATGGACAAACTGCGGTAGTCAACAAATGTTTGGAAGGATATCTTCATTGTTTGGTATCTGATAAATAGGTTAAATGGGTTCATTGGTTACCACTTGCTAAATGGTGGTATAATACTTCTATCGATAGTTCTTCCAAAATGTCTCCCTTTGTGGCATTATATAGATACCACCTTCCATCCATCACTTCAAACTTAAGGTCCATCCTAAGGTTCATGTAGTTGAAGAACATATTCAACATCAACATGAGGTCCTTGCAAGTTTGCATGAAAATTTAGCTATGGCCCAGAATCACATGCAACAACAGGTAGATCAACACATAAGTAAGAGGCATTTTAACAGTGGTGATTGGGTCTTTGTTCACTTTTAGCCATATAAGTAGATATCATTGAAGAAATAAAAAAAGTATAACAAGTCCCCTAAGTATTATGGGCCTTATCAAATCTTACAAAAAATTGGTAATGTGGCCTACAAGTTAGAGTTTCCTTCATCCACTCGCATACATCCAATATATTATGTATCATGCCTAAATAAAGTCATTAGACATAGATTTTTCATTAAAATAGAATTACCAGAATTAGATGAAGAAGGTAGAGTTATTCTTGATCTTGATGTGATCTTCCACATGTGTACTAAGTAACTATGTTCCAGAGTGATTACAGAGTACCTAATCAAATGAAAGAATCTGCCATGTGAAGATGTCACTTGGGATGATGCAACATTTGTATAACAACATCTATAGTTTCCAAAACATTGAGGACAATATTATTTTTAAGGGGATGGGCTTGCTATTCCCTTAACCATTGGTGTGTCTAGGGATATGTGTGGTCGACTTATGGCTTACATACCTATTTTATATTCTTGTTACATTTCTCTATATCCTTAGATAGGTCAGCCTATGGAATAACCTTCAATAAGTAGACTATATATAGGATCTAGTGGTTATTATTTAATCATTATGTTAAGTATTATGCTATCAGTGCATTGTTTTGGAGGTTGCCCCCTCTAAGTGGCTTTGCTATATTATCTAGTATTCTGGTCTGCTGTCAATTATTGTTGTGTGATCTCTCATATTTGTTTATTTTATGTGATATAAAATCATTATATGCAAACATATAAGTAATTTCATTACATATATCCACATACATGTGGATTTGTTTTAACATTTAGTCAAAAGTCCTTTTTATCCTACATTGTTGGGATGTGAGATAAATATATTTTTTTCAAATAATAAACTTTATCCCATGTAAAGTGGTCTCACCTTGCCATGTAAATGTGCCACGTGAATGCTTGTAGTTATCACACATTTCTATACTAATGTGTTTCATATGTCCATACCACATTGGTCCACATTTAATTCTTGTTGACTAGGTTTGACCAATATTGACTCATCTTGTTGACTTTTGACCAACTTTGATCGGCCATAACTTTCACATATGGACTCAAAATTGGTCCATTAAAAATGCATTGGAAATATTGTGATGAGTTTTACACCATGGAACTAGTTTATAAATGTTACATGGCCATCAAATTTTCTAGTTTGACTAGATTTGACCACTTGTTGACCAATCTTTGACCAATGATAATTGGAGCATATGATGGCCATTTTTTGCATTCTAATAGTTGTTGAAAATCTCTTGATGAGATCTAAATAATGGACCATGTTTAAATAAAACCATATAATTTATAAAAATATCCTCTGAATCATGCCTCCCCACTAAGAAGGCTTGTTCCACCAAAAGTTGAAACATTTATTTTCCTAGTAATAGATTTAGTTCTTTGCAATGCCTCATGAAAATATCTATAGTGGAATATATGGCCTCTAAAAATACTATTCTGATATGGGTAGACTATGCCATTCCTTTCATATGGAAAATCATCAATTCACTATAAACACAACATCACACAAAATGATCAGTTTGAAAAAGACATATTAATGTCAAAGAGACAAGTGTCTGACTGATTCGATGATATACTAGTGAATAAGATATACTTTATAGCATGGGGATAGTAGAATTTGTCCATGTCATTGGTTTTATTCCCAAAATGGTGAACTATCTATAACTACAAAATATCACTTGGTAGAACTATAGATAAAATATTGCCCATATATGGGTCTTGAACTACATCCTACATATTCTATCATCATATGCAATTTCATAACAATAGTTAATTTAATTGAAATTATCAAGTAGGTACATTGAACATGTCTTAAAAAACTTGTGTATACCTACTATCAATAATATTCTCTTATACTTGGCCCAAATATTAGAAGTATAATGACAAGTTATCAACGTTGCCCTTCTTTTGGGCGATGGGCTCTCACAAGATATTTTATCCCATATTTTAGAATGACATAATAATTTTCCTCTTTAGAGAAGTTTACCTATGATAATACCACTAAATTAAAGTGGAACCACATCTAATTAAACTTCATCTAGGAAGGTGGAGGTAATTTCAAACCCTAGTTTACATGTTTTGCTTACATGTAAGTTAACAACATCATTTATCACAACCAATGAATATGGTCTGAAATGTGGCTTTGTTTTCAAACATAGGGTTTATAAAACATCTTAAAAAATTAAATTATTTTGATAATTTATATAAAAAATAATTTCTATCTTTGAATGCTTAGAAATTATTCTTTTGAAGAAATGATGTTTACCTCTCCAAAGTGATAAATTCTGCACTGTCAGCTTGTCTTTGACTATCATCTCCTTGATTGATATTATCTTAGGTTCTACTTGACAAAGTTATATCTTCTACTAAAGATGTAGTTACAATGTTTGTCTAAGGTTTTGGATGAATTTTATTATCTTCTTTCAACATTTTCCCCTTAGCATTGAAGTAAAAACTAAACTTCATGTCTTCTTTAGATAATTTTGTTTTATCGGTCTTCTTCTTAACATGTCTCCTAAGCATCCTTATAAGGATTTTTGAGGCATAATTATAAGATAAATTCAATTATTTCTTCTTTTCATACCTTGAAAAGTCATCTAAAGATGTCTCATCAGATTTAACTACTTTATCTTCTAAGAATGTTTCCTTCATCTCTTCAGGGTGTTCTAACTTGCTACTTGAGTAACTCTTTAGCTGAGCTTCTTGAGAAGATTGTCATTCATTTCCATATCTTAATCCTATGTAAATTAATGTCTTCAAAAATTATATAGGTTGGATAATTTCTTGACCATTAATGCCAAGGCCCTTTCCACTAAAACCCATCTTGGCTAGTAGCTTAGAACCTATTCCATTTGTGTGTTTCTCAAATGTATCAACACAATTACTTGATGAATATATAGAGTTATAACACAAAGTATCCATAACATTCTTAATATATATAGAAGAATTTATTTCACTTCTTTCATTTTTAAATGCATAATAATATTTGGTTCCTAACTTATCATCTCTTGGATGAATCCTTCATTTGCTACTTGATGCCTAGGAGAATTGGGATTTGTAGATTCTATGAAAAGTGCCTTCCCCTTTGCTTTACATCTTTTTTGATACCAAGATGGAGATTTATGAATGTGTAGATTATAAAATTGATCCATAATGTGACCTTGTTTGGAGCAATAACCATAGATTTTTGACTCCACTTGCATCTACTTCTTTTGATGATGTTCATTCTACAATTCTACCTATAGAGCATCAATGCTCTATTAGAGCTTCTCAATCTATAACTATTGTCATTTTTATACATCTTTTTTTCATGGTTCTTATGATTATAAGTATTGCATCAATATAATGATAATGGTATTTAGTAATAACTAAATTTGAACTGGAATTGGATCCATAGTAATCCACAGAATGTGACTAAAATCATACTTACACCAACATGAATTTAGCTTTGATACCAATGTGATTTTGTCACATTACTCTACATGAAATAATTATGTAAAGCTATTAGCATGAATACATGGCTATGGGAAGCTTGTCTTCCTTTAGTATTTTTATAACTCTCTTTAGTTTCCATCTTCATACTACCATAACCCAAACCTACAAAATGAGGCCAATCCTCTACCAGTATTGGGTTAATAAAACCTTGGCCATTCTTACCAAAATGGGGAATGGAAAGTTGATGATAGTTAATGGGTCAAACCACCTTTCATATCTTTCTCTTTGGATAAATATCTCATGAATTTCTATCGGAGATATCCCAATTTCTATGGGAAATATCCCACATTTGTGGGGAAAGAGACCTTCATGGAGTTAATCCCATTTCTCAAGCCTTAGGAAGTGGGATTTGTATAAAATATTAGAGAATATTTTGGAGCTATTGTGGACACTCTAAATATGATTATTTCATTGGTCCACATGTTAATAATCTATTGGACCATGTGCATGTCCAATCACTATATCTATAATTTTTTTCCCTATTGCCTGAAAACTTGAACACGTCATAATGTATGCATACAGAGTCTATTTTTCAAATCATAAAATGGATTGGAAATCTCTTGATGAGATCTTCACTATGAAAATACTTTAGGGAAAAATTTGAGACCATATATTTTGGTCATTATTGAAAATCCTCCTGGATCACACTTCCCCACTAAAAAACTTTTGATCCACAAAAAGTCTAATTATTCTCAAAAATAAATAAATGTATCACTTCTTCACCCTTCTGGTTTCTATTTGTGCTTGTCTTGGATGCATTTATCCTATGAAGGCTAATTTTTACAATATCCTTATTTTTTAACATTAACACAAGGATAAAAAACTATGTTGCATGTTAAGTGATTTTATAATCAAGTAGATCCAAGAACTGAGAGCCATATCCTAGAGCTAAGAGCTAGAGCCATAGCTAAGAGCTAGAACTAGAGCTAGTTACCAGAGTGCTCTTGGTGAGCTCTACACAATGGACCATGTTTAAATAAAACCAAGGAACTTCTAAAAATATCATCTAGATCAATTTTATTTTATCTCCTTTTGGAATCCATGCAATTAAAATATTTTATGTTTGAAAATCAAAGTTTTAATCCTTCAAACAAAGTCTAAAATCAATAAAATCCTTAATCAAGAAATTAAAAAAAAACAAATAACTCAAAACTTTTGTCAAACATTTTCATTTATCAGTTTTTAGTCATATACCTTTTTATATTCAAGAAAAAACTTTTATAAATGTCTCTCATCACAAGGAACCAAGCCTTGTTAAAAAATAGATAATAACATTTTGGTAATGACCCATTTAAATTTGGAAACCAATAACATTATGTTGATATCCATGAAAATGCTAAAAATGAGGGACCCATTCAAGATGAAGATGAACATGCTATCAATTTACCTAAGTAACATCTTGCCCAAGTTACCAATTACCTCCTAGAGAATGAGAATAACGTATTTTTATAGATCTTAGGGATATTATCCAAGTTTTTACCTGATTTTGTTCTTAAGGACTTATCTCTCCTAATTACTAAGAGAAATTAAACACCTCTTATATAATATCAATTAAATTCCATTGATTATTTAGGCAAAAATAAGGCCATCATAGGGTCATCCCATACTAATTCTGAAATGTTTTTCCAAACTTACATTGATAATGGAAAGGCAATTCTAGACAACAAATCCCAACAAACCCATGTCTTTTTCATTGAAGATCATGTAAAAAAGGTAAAATAGTAATTAAATGATCTTAAATCCAACATGTCCATCAATCTTTTAAATAAAAAGGCAACCAATTGAAACACAAATTAGAGTTATCCTATCCATAATGCCAATAACCTAGGATCAACTCACACCATTCAAAATCCAAATCAAAATTAAAATTAAATTCTAAATATAAATCCAAACACAAGTCAATATAAACATCAAAATTTGAATTCAACTTATAATCTAAATCTAAACACCAATAACAATCACCATACAAATTTAAATTCAACTTTGAATCTAAATTCAGACATTAATCAAAATCTAAATTTCACTTCGACTTTCAATCCAAATACAAATCTCAATAAAAATTAATCAACAAATCAAAACCCAATTCCAAATTTCAATGTGATTTCAAATTATAATAAAAACATCAATCAAAACTAAAAATCAAATCCAAATTGAAATCACAGTTTTAGCCCAAATCAATTTCAATTCAAAAATCCAAATCAATTTTACAATCCAAATAAAATTTCAAATCAATTTCAATTTTCAAATCCTAATCATTTTTTTAAGTTCAAGTATAAATTAAAATTGGATTTAAAATATAAACCAATGTTCAAATCAAAACACAAACCAAACATCACCACTTAAGGACATGACATATATATAAGAATGGAAAAGTATGAAGGCTAAAATATAAGGATTACAAGACAATAATTATTCCCAAATCAAGAAGTTTGAATTTGAAGAAAATTATCCACCTCCCTTTGACATTGAAATGATGATGGTACCTTTTCCTTCACATTTTTAACCCCTCAATTTTGAAAATTATAAAGGAAAAGGATATCATAAAGAACACCTTAAATAGTTTTATATAACATGTTCAGAGGTTGCTTATAGTAATAATTATCTATTAATGATATTTATAAATAGTCTAGGGGGAAAAACATTAAAATGGTTCTTACACTTACCTAAGGATCCATTACAACAAGTGATGACATTTTTAAATATTTGAAGATATGATGGATGGGTTTTTTTGTGGTGTATCAATGAATGATTTATTTAAGTATTATTTACTAGAATCTACTGAAACATGAGCAAAGATATATCTATGTAATCAGGAAGATCAAACCTTAAATTAAAGTGTCAATTATGAACTAGAAATATGGGACATACATAAATGAATAGCAATATATACAAATGGATAATGGATGATTAGATAATTCTAGGAGATGTTCCTATGTAATTCAGGTTTATATAGACAATGGTCTATGCATAACACCAAAAACTAGTTTTCACCATGGTACTTTTCCAAAGTACCATAAGAATGGTTTTCACTTTTGGATAGATTATTTTTATTTCTCTTTTTTTTTTAGTTTTTAGTTTTTAATATGTTTGATTTTTTTTTGACATATGTACAACAACATATATCAGTTTAGGCATGGAATCACTTGAGGTACATGATGTTAATTGGTTCATCAGGGTATTTTCCTTCTTTTATTGATATTTTATAAGTACCTAATTTGTATTTGACAATGACGATGTATGGAATTACCTAAATTAACCATTGTACAAGACTAAATCAAAATGTCCAAGATTTAATAGATCATGGTGACATATAAAAATAAGATCGTGCATGAACCTCCAATAATAAAAAACTATGGATATATCAAGATACCTTCCTAAAGCATGAGTAAGGGCATGCTAAAAAAAATGAAAGTCAAGACCAAACTAATATTGTCAATGAACCCACTCATCCATTTGATTCTATAATAAATCACATTGATTATATGGATAATTTTTTTTATGTTATTAAAATTAAATCACAAGATTGCACCATCACCATGAGGCATGAAAATATTACCATTCTAAATTTCCCTTTACCTACCCTTGAAGGTAACTATAACATCATAGATTAAATTGAGAAAACACAAACCCAATTTTGTATTTTATACCTTCTAAAGTCATCTCCCACATATAAGTACATTTTTTGAAAAACCTTGTAGTAATTCCAAGTTACATAAGATATAAATCCATAAAAATTCCAAACACTTGTAGGACACTTATCTTAAAACAATCAAATGAATTTTAATCACTCAGACATTTCATCCATGGGTTAATATCATAATATTCCATTATTCATAGAATTCTTAATTTCTAATATTAAAGTAAAAAGGGTATTTATAGACAATGGGCCAAGATTAAATTTGTGTACATTAAGTTTTATAAATCATTTAAAACATTCTATATTAGAACTAGAGATTAATACCATTACTATAAAAGGCATATGATAATAATGAGATCTAGTTGGTGGGAACTATCTATCTTTTACTCATGGTGGGTTATATAATTCAATAAACCCCCATTAATATTTATGTATCCCACACAATATAATCCTTGTAAATCCATATATACATTCCATAAAAGGCATTCCATCCACCCTCTATCAGTTTTTATAGTTTTTTCATGATGGTATGGAAGTTACTATTCTAGGTGACCCTCAACCTTTTCAATATTAAAAACTAATTGAAGGGAGATATTGAATTATAGTTAGTTACCATTTATTTAATATACCTATTAACCTAATAATAAATCATCAAATATTTCATAAATATATCCATCTTGATGAGTTATCTTCTACATCCAAAAATCAACCATCCACATCCAAGTCCACATTTCCACCATCTATATTTTCCATTATGGATGCGGGTATTGGAGAATATGAAATCCATGATGCCCATTACCTAATAAAAATTAATGTGTCCCCCAATAATAATTATATGCCCCATAATATAAAGTAAACATAAGTGGTTAGTAAATTCAAAAAATCTTCTTTTGTAAAAGGTAGGTCCCTTTTTGACAAACAAGATGAAAATTACAACTCCTCTTAGATCTACACTGATGAATTAGATACATGTTTTTAAATTAATAAATATCTTATACCTAAAGCAATTATGTGAAAAATCATTAAATATAAAGGAAAATATCTTGGTCTTCACGAACAAGGTCTCATTGAGCCTATAATATTAAAAAAATGAAACCTTTCAAGGTATTAGATTCAAACCATATAGTGTGAGCTTATGCAATTATGATAGTAAATATTCTTCCACATTTGAGGAAACCTCTTCAAACATTGAAATAATTTCTATTTTTAATCATTTTTAAGACCTATCCATCAAAAATATATTTCATGACTCTACCATTTTGATCCTCAAACTAGCTTTTCCATAGCTTCACCTATGAGACCAACAACCACCACTCTTGCTTGATCATTTTCAAAATTATGAGGCCATATTTTAGTTTTTTATAATTAGAGATCATATCATAGTAGGAGATCAAAATAATGGATTTTTAATTCATTTGGATAATTCCACATACTTTGGGGAGCTTTCAAATTCAAACAATCAAATATATGCAACTACATCCTATACAAGATCCGATAAAGACACTCCCAGTCAATAATATTTTGAGGAGGAACTGAATATTCCTCCACATCCAAATTTTTTGCAACAATAATCCACTATATTAATTAAAAATAATATCAACATCAATATTGGAACCAAATAAAATCCTAATATTGTGAAACTTGTTACTTCCATTGATCCATAATATTAGTCCATTTCAACTCTAATCTTGAAGGAATTTTCATATGTATTTGCATGGTCATATGTAGATATTATAAATTTATATCCTTCATTAGTTATTCTTCACTTTGTTGCACATAAATATATTAAAATATTCAAACAAAAATTTAGAAAAAATGCATCAAAAAGTGGCACTAATCGTGAAGGAGGAGTTTGGAAAATAGTTAGAAGTTGCTTCATATGACCATTAGACCAATCAAAATGGATATATAATATAGTAATAGTCACTAAGAAACTAGCATGGATTAGAGACTACATAGATTTTTGGGATATCAATAAACCATGTCCTAAATATGATTTCCCTTTACCAAAAATAGATATGATTGTTGATTCCATAATAGGTCATGAGATGTTGTCCTTAATGGATGGTTTTTTAGGGTACAATTAAATCAAAATATCTCTTGAATACCAACATATGAAAACATTTATCACACCTTAAGGCACATTTTTTAATCAAGTAATGTCATTTGGCCTCAATAATGTTGGAGCCACATATCAATGATAGTTATCTTTCATGATATGCTTCATGATACCATTTAAGATTACATAGATGATATTTTGGCAAAATATAGAACTAAAAAAGATGAACCCATGGTACTACATAAATTTTTTTAATATTGGGGGAATACAAGGATCATCTCAATCCAAATAAATGTGTGTTCGGGGTTACTTCAAGTAAGTTTTAGATTTATTGTATCAAAATGAGGTATAAAAGTGGATCCTACAAAGGTAACAAATATCATAGAAATTCCTCCACTAAAAAATATCAAGAAGCTTCATAATTTGTAAGGTAAGATTCAAGCCATCCATAGATTCATATCACAACATACATATATACATCATCCTTTCAAATTTATTCTAAAAAAGAACACTTATTTTCAATAGACTTAGGATTACAAAAAAACATATACACATACTAAACACTATCTAGTAGATCCATTGGTCCTAATGCCAACAACTTTAGGGAAACATCTACTACTGAATATCTCAACAACACAACATGCATTTGGGGCATTGTCAATACAACATGTAAAATATGGAATGAAAAGGGCAATGTACTATCTCAGTAGAACCTATTGAAGTGGTTTTTATGCACACCACAGTCAATGAGGTAACCTCTAATGTTTTGGGATCTCAATGGAGGTAAAATCTACTTTAGGGCATAAGTTACATGTATATAATTTAAACAACCTATTGATGGAATAACCAGTAGGGCATGCAGGTTGTTAATAAAGTTTTTGGATAGAGGTGTGGTCTCTTAAAAAGTAGTGAATCTCTATGTGAATTAGATGGATGGATGGTTACTAATCTAAAGTGGGTAGATCTCAAAACAAACTCAAAAAAAGAGGGGAGGGTAAGACAAAAAAAATATTCTGTGATTTTAAGAATCACCTCTTTGGTTGGTTTCTAAATGGACAAGTGATTTCAAAACCTATGCCTGTTTTAAGTAGATATTGCACACTACCAGTCAAACACAGTCTAGAATTCTAAGAGGATATTGATATAGGAAAATTAGAAGCTTCAATCAAAGGTTTCCCATTTTAGAGTAGCTATTACACACCTTTAATCATGAGATTATGGCTCAGGCTAATGAGGTATTTGAGGCAACATTTACACACATAGAAAAATATATCAAAGGAAATCACTTCTACACACTTAAGAACATGAATAAATTAACTTAATAGCCAATAATCAATGTAATTTACTACTATTTAAATAGATTTTGTACATCTAAGACTAGCATATCAATCAAGATCAGAAATAATTCATTGCAACTATGGAACACTAACAATTATTGAATCATACAACAAAAAAAGATAAGCCTAATTACACAAAAAATGGAGAAAGAATACACAAACAGATTCACTAACAATCAAAAATTAATTCTACTCTTGTATATTGAAAATTTTCTAACCTTTCTAACTAGTGGATTATAATTGTTTACATAGGCTTGGGGAAGAGGCCACCTCATCCTCCAAGTCTATACAAAGTCATTACATGTGATAGTTATAACTTAAGTTCTAACTATGGTCAAGACCGTACAAGAGTCTACTTATAATTATCAATTTAAGTTAGCCTTTATAAAATCTATGCAACATGTGCATGTGTACCAAAAAAAGGGAAACTTTATAATTATAGCTTTAACTACATGAAAACTACAAATATATGAAAAAATTGACAATACCTCCTTTTATAGGTTGTGAAAACAACCTAATATATATTTAAAGTTAGCCATTTTCAAATGGGATTTAGACATGTGTCAAGGATAAGTATCCATTTACCAATACCTCAAAACTAATGACACTATTTAACTATGACTAACCTATCATAACTATGCATCTAATGACAAAGTATAATTTTTCTTAAAGCTCACATGATCTTAAAATCTATCATATAATGTATATGTGGTAATTCCATGTCACAATGCCTATTTTGATACTTGAAATATGATGTTTGTCATTTTAAGACATGTGTCACTTCCTCACGCTATCTTGAAACCAAATCAAAGTTGATATTCATCTCTAAGCTCATAATATCATGCCATATGGTAGCTTTCTATTGGATCTAAGAACTTTGAAAATTATGTCTCAATTTGCATTGTTGATCTCAATTACATGAATTAATCACATTTTGTCGATCTTACTTTTGCATGATTGAATGATTGTGTGCCATTTGGTAGCTTCTTGAGGCTCTCTGTGTACCTTATAGTCAAATTTCATATATTGAATGTTTTTATGCCACATGGTGAGTACTTGAGGATCTCTGTGCTTCTTTGAAATTTTAATGTTGATCTTGAACCATTTGTCCTACTTATATGGATCAATATGGTCTATTGATATTTTGAATCTAGGATCAAGCATGAACCATTGATTTACTTTATTAATTTCTAAGATCTTGTCATCTGTTGATCCCATGTTCATTCTTGGTATCCTTAACTAATTGACCCTACTTCTACCTATGGGTCATTGGATCTCTATTAAGTGTTCTTGTGATGGTGACACTTGTCTCCATCGCTCACTTTTAAAAGCCTTTTGACTTTTCAATCTTGATCATGTACCATTAGATCTATGGTGCCTAAGTTAACATGCATTTTAGATCTAGGTGCTTGACTTTATTAACTCTTGTGAGATTTTACACTTGTCACTTCCTCAATATTCTCTACTCTACAAACATAACTGTAAAATGACAAGATAAAAAAACTTAAACTAAGGTCTTAGGAAAAAAGAACTTAGGACATAAATTTAACCTAAGGTTTTATTTCTATTAATAAACATGATTAAAAAAACCTTAGGATATAGTCCTTGACCTAGTTTTTTAAAAATATAGTAAATTATTTATGCTTGAGGATGCCACTTGGCAGCTCTATGAAGGTTTTAGCCTATTGACTTATTGACTCTAGGAAAAGCCCATAGACCATTGATTTGTTGTCTAGGATCCTAATATGTTATCACTTAGATCTCTTAAGTTGCTCCATAGGTTTATTGAATTATGAATTTATATTCATGTTTTTAGATATTTAGTTCATGAATAAATGCGCACTGTCAGATCTTGCTTTAGAATTTTTGAGTTTGACTTTGATCACGTGGGTCATTGATCTCAATTCTAATCTCTAAGATCTTTCCATGTAGAATTTCCCTATTATTGTATTCCTATGGGCATAAAATAAAGGGCTTAGCATAAAAATTTAGACTAAGGTCTTAATTATATGTAACTTGGGGAAGGACCTACATTGTTAGATTTTTGAGCTACCTCTAAGATGGTGACAAGTGTCAAGATCACACTAATATTTAGAACATTTGACCTTTTGACCTAGGTGAGAGCCTGCATATCATTTTATCTTTGACTTAAGCTCTAAGATCATGACAAGTGTCAGCTTGTCATTTAACCCATTCTTGTGAACAATAAAATATATAAAGTAAGGGCTTAGGGTATAATTTTTGAGCCTAAAGTTTTTTGTTGCATTAATAAATACATTTAAGACTTTAAAAATAAGGCTTTAGGCTAATATAATAAAGTACACCCTAGATGTTTTGATCTTGCATAAATTTTGAATCTATTTTAATAAGGACTTAAGATAAACATTAGACTAAGGTTTTGATATGATTTAAACATAGATCCAATTAATCAAATAAGAGACCAAGGATTAAAAATAAAGAGTGAATTTAACATCAAATCATGAAGATTAGACATTATCAATTCTAGATGGACTCCATTGATCCTATAACCTAAAACATAGAGATCTAATGTTAGCAAATAAGAATAAATTCAAATGAAGATTATGTGATAATAGGACAATTATAAACTAGAACAACACAACATATTCAATACTAGTTCTTGATCAAGTCAAATGTCCAATTTATAACACAAATTTGTAGAATTTTAAATAAGGGCCATCATTTTCATAAATAGGGTGTGTTGGGTATAACAAATGGTAACTCACAGGGGGAATACTCCTGAGTATTCATGAACCTAGAACTTTAGTTAGCAATCCTTAAATCAATCATGAAGTGTGTCACAGAAGAATACTTAAATTATAAATATGAAAGTGACTCCTAAGCTGATTCACAAACATACTTGCCTTCCAATTTTTTGTATCTATGTGTGTCAAATATGTATTTCATTTAACCCTTAATGTGATGATTTTTTCAAAGGCTTGATGAAGTTGTAGGTTTTGTTCTAGTATCTCTTAAATCTCATTAAATCAAGGGAAGCTTAGGCATTTCTCTACTACCAGCTAGGCATCCATAGCCCTAATAGAGATACCTTAGGCTCCTTTTCTTCTGTTTCCATTATTTTTTATTAATCATGACTCATGATAAATTAACCTTATTTCATCATGTGAGGCTTTTGATTTGCTTTTGATTTTATTTTTCTCTTTTAAACCCATTAATTCTTTTTCTTTTCTTATTTTATTTTTATTTTGTTCTTAAATGGAAAGAGAAGAGGTGGAACCCCAATGAGATAGTGGAATTATAAAACAAATCATTATCATAATATCCCTGCTAGCCACACCTATACCCAAAATTATCATTTTCAATAGGTATTTAATGTGATAAGTGTATTTGATCTAAAAAATAAGAAAAATTTCTAAATTTACATGAAGTACTCTACAAGCAACTTCCACATACCTGGTGAAAGTATTCAATTATGACAACATCTAGAATGGTTCATGATTACATACCTTTATCTTGAAGACTCAAAACACAAAAATCTGCCCAATCTATAAAATAGTCCCAAATTACCAAATTTTTATTTTTTCCCTTTCTACAAGTCATAAGATTAGTTGGTTTGGATCTTTAGCTTGGTTACAGTAAGAGCAAACAAAATTCAGATTGTTAAAAAAAACTAATCTAAGAAAGTAGGAAACTAAACTAAGAAAGCAAGAAACTAATTTAAGAAAGAAGGAAACTAATTTAAGAAAGCAAGAAACTAATCTAAGAAAGTAGGAAACTAAAATAGGAAAGCAAGAAACTAATCTAAGAAAGTAGGAAACTAAATTAATCCTATAGCTACATTTGTGTGTCCCTCATTAATCAATCATATTTGTAGATGACATAGCCCTGAAGTAATGCTTTAGGAACTGTCCATTGACTAGATATGTAAGCTCATTGCATTGTAGTCCTTTAGATGAAATGCATTATTTCTCATGATCTTTGAAATATGGTATGGTCCAATCCATAGTGGGGAAAATTTATCATGATATCCTTTCTTTTAATGGGTTTTATCCCAAAGTAGTACTAGATCAAAAATCTTAAATGCTTTGACCTTCGCTATCTTATCAAACCACCTGTTGACCACATCCTGGTGTTTGATAAATGTTTGTAAGGCCTCAGTTCTTAAATCTTCCATTTCTATTATGTCCAACAATCTGGAATCTGCTTCATCATATGGTTTCATTAGTACTACATGAATTGATAAGTGGGTAACTTTATCATAATTGGGAATACATTCTTACATCCATACATAAATAGATAGGATGAAGCTTTAAGGGCTTACTTGTATCTCATTTAGTTAGCCCAAAGAGCATAATTCAATAAATTATGCTAGTATCTAGGCTTGTCCCCTACTAATTTATTATTTGCATCTATCAAATTCTTGTTCATTGATTTTGTCAGTCCATTTCCCTGGGGGTAATGGTTGGACACTAACTTGATAATAATTTGGTTGTCATATGCCCACTCAGTAAATTCCATTGATGTGAAATCTAGTCCATTATCAAAAACCAAAGAAATAGGCATTCCAAACTTGATAGTTATGTTTTACTCCAAGAAATGAATCACATCTTATGCTTTGAAATTATTTATGGCTATGTATTTGGTCCATATATTATATTAGTCAGTAGTAGTATGAAAGAATTTATGGCTTGCTAAAGAATTTGGGTTGATGATGCCAATACAGTCTAAACTCCATTAGGTAAATAACCTTCCTTCAAAAATTGGTTATAAAGGCATTTCTATGTGTACTTCCCTTTTGGCTAAATATTGGAATTCATGGCATGTCTTCACATGACCTTGAACATCCTTAAAAATTATTGGCTAGTAATAGCCCATTCTTAAGATCTTATAGACTGTGGTATTCCCATAAGGATGACCACTACCTATTTTTTAATGAAAGTTTTATAAAATTTCTTTAACTTCCTCTATAGACACACACCTAAGATAATTGCCTTTATAATTTATTTTGTAGATAACTCCCTTCTTGATCATGTAATGAGCAACTTTAAGCCTCAAATCTCTCCTTCATTCTTTGTTAAATTATAGGGAATAAGTACCTCTAAGTAAATATTGTATGACATTAGTATACCATTCTCCTTTGGGCACTCAAGCCTCACATATCTCTTTAATGGTGATACGTGGATCAGATTTAGACATGAGCTGAATGATGTCTCTACCTTAAATGATTTTTGCAGGCTTGATTTCTATATCAAATTCTTGTAGCTTTTCCATCCACTTGCCTCAACATTATCCTAATTAATTATATTATAGGGTAAGTTTGATAGAAAAATCAGGCATGAAGGTAATGATTTTATTCCTCAAAATGTAATGCCAAAATTTCTTTATTGCTTTGATGAGGGCAAAAATCTATTTATCAATCATGGAGTACCTAAGTTATACATCCTTTAGATTTGTACTCATGAATGTAATTAGATGCTTAGTTTCATCTTTATTTGTGTTATAACAACACCAATTGTATGTTTAGAAGTGAATGAATATATGTATAAATCTTTCATGAAATCTAAATTGATTAATATTGGAGCCTATGATATTTCATATTTAATGTCTTGGAAGGACTTTTGAGCTTTAGCCATCCATTTTATTTTAGCATCATTTTTAAGCATGGTGTTTAGGGGTATAAAAATCTCTACAAATCTTGAAATAAATTTCCTTATGAATTTAATATTTTCAATAAATGATTTGATCTCTTTCTTTCTATTTGGTGGTGTAATCCTTGAAATTCCTTGAATTCTATCTAAATTAATGGTGATCCCATCTTTGGTGATGATGAATCCTAAGATATTACCTTTACTGACTCTAAATATGATTTTTTTGAGTTTAATGAAACACAAAACCTTATAAATCTCTCAAATATGGATTGGAGGTGGCTTATATGATGATTCTTGTTCTTTGAAAACACCATACGATCATCCATGTAGATGATTATGTATTTTCCTATTGGTCCTTTGAATGCATGATCCATAAGACATTAAAAGGTAGATCTTGCATTTATTAGGCTAACTAGCATCCTCTTATACATCTAAGTCCCCTAATTCATGGTAAATGTAGTCTTCATTCTATACTTAGATTGCATTAGTAGTTGATTATAACCTAAAAATCTATTCAAGAAGGACATCATTTCAGAACCACTTACTATTTATATCACCTCATCTAGAGAAAGCAGTGGATAATTGTCCTTTTTATAAGCCTTATTCAAATTTATAAAATCCACACATAGTCTTATCTCACCATTCTTATTTCTTACTAGGATCAAATTGGCTACCTAGGTAGAATGTCTTATTGGAGAGATGATTTTTGTGCTTAATAGCTTCTCCACTTCTCTTTGGATGAGAGGCTCCAAAATAGGATTGACTAGTCTCTAGCTCTATCTAAATGTCTTATGATATGGATTCAAGGGAGTCATATGAGTAATGACCTATAGGTAATATAATTTCAAGTATTCATATGTCCAAGCAATGATGTCCTTATATTGAGTGATTAAATCCTTCACTCATTGTCTCTCTTCTAGGATGCAAATGAGACTTATATTAACATAGCATGGGCTATGTTCATCTCCTAGATTTTCTCTTTTGAAGTTTGATTCATTGATCTCAGGCTATTAGAGCTACTAATCTTGAGGGTCTATATCGAATGACCTTTCCAAAGAGAATAACCCAATTGGGATGTGATTTTCTTTGAGTTATAAAATACCTTCCCTATCTAATTCTTCTTAACAAAGGTGATTAATATCCTTGTCATCTATAATCTGGGACTCAAATTCCTTTGAATTCATTATAAATTGAATAATTTGTTGGTCATCTTCAAAAACTTGGAAATTTTCTATGTTATCAAGAATAGAGGGATAAGGCACCAATTCAATGGAGAACCTTTTTATTTTAGATTATTAAAGTGGCTCCATATCAGTAGCAGTAGTAGCTAGTGAATCAACAACTTTATTTTGCTCTCTGAGAAGGGTTACTATGTTGAAAGCTTCAAAGATTTCAATAAAGTCCCATGATATATGATTTTATCTTCTCAAATAAGACATCTTACATTGGTATTTGTTTATGACTCAGTTAACTAGTAGCTCTGAGTCACCAAATACTAATATTTGTTTTAAATTATTCGTAAGTGCAAATTATAATCCTAAAATTAAATCCTCATACTTATCTCTATTGTTCATGTATGGAAATTGAAATATATATGATGCTAATAGTTTTTTACCTTATGGTTCAATCAACTTGATTCTCATGCCTGATCCGTGCTTGGATCTAGTGCCATCAAAGTGTAAAGTCCATAGTTGTTTGGAACATTTAGGTTCTAGATTTTGTACTTGATTTTGAGTAGTAAAAGTATAATACCAAGGCTAGGATATTTATATCTTACATCTTCATTGTTGACATTATATTTCATGATGGGATACTTCATACTCAGCTTTTTATAAATTCTAATTTGATTTACAACTCCTATACATGGTAGCCATATATGAGAGAATTTTGTAGAAGGATACCTGTTGAGTGTTTTGAACCAATCTCTATTTAGTATCATATTTTAACCTTTAAGTATGTCCACCACCAGGATATCAATGGTCATCTAAACATGTGGTTCAGATACTGATTGGATATGCATGTCCCTAAGTTCACCAACTATAGGCACTACTATCTTGTCCAACTATGAAACTATCTTATTTGAAGGGCTTAGTATCAAACCAATATTTTGACATATGGAAGTAGGCATGATAGTTTTAGATGCTCTATAATCAACTAATCTATTATGAATATTATTACCAAATGCCCTGATAGTTATTAAAAAGGGTGGAACTTTTATCTTGCTCTTATAGATAACATTAGTGTTAGATGCTTTTGATTTTTCCATAGATGTTTTTGATTTCTCCATAGGTGTTTTAACCATAATATACTTATAGAGTAGCTATTTTTATTTGGTAATTTGAGATAACTCATGATGAGTTATATTTGCTTTGATCTTATTCATGTATTCAATAATGTTGTATCCTCCCTTTCTAGGTTCCTCCTTAGTTTAAGGCTAATCACTCCCTCTTAGAGTAGGTGGATTGTTGTTAGCTTTAGGATTAGGTAGAATTGTAGTAGTATTTAGAGGAGTTGACATTATGAGTGGATATTTATTCTTTAGATTGTATCCACCTTTCTAGAATTATTAGAAATCATGAAATTCATCCATGTTGTCCTCTAGCTCATTGTCATCTTCACCTAGATAGGGAAACTCATAAGTTTCAAATAACATGGTAGTATTGAAAGGGCCAAGATCTAGATGATTTTAGGGTAAATTATGAATTTGGTTTTGTCTAACCACCTCTCTTTGAAATATTTGAAATGTTGCACAAAATTCAACATAGTTGAGCTTACCATGCTTGAAAGTATTATGAATTCTTCACCAATTGGAAAGATTTTTTTCTATCATGTTGATCTCTGTAAGCTTATTAGGTTGCTCTATATTATTCATAGGCTTATTAAATGGTTAGTTGTATCTCTAAAATCTAGTGTTTTGATTACCAGTTAGGCCATTAGTACTACCCATCCTCTTTTGCATATTTAAGAAGTTATTGCTCAGTTTTTGAACCATCTTAAAAATTATAATGTTATACCTTTGTAGAGTCAGTACCTTATAAAATAGTAGTGGGAAGTATAGTTTGTTGTTGATTTTATTGATAACCATTGCTTGGTAAATTATTATTCAAGAAGCTATAGTTTGACTATGTTTTTAGTGTTAATGGAGGTAGTGTGTAGAGCTAGTTTTGATTGAATGTTAGAATGTTTTGTTTTACATGTGGTATCAAGTTTAATGTTAGGAAGCCATTGTTAACATTAGATATGCAAAGTGTCTAGGGATTGAGCTATCTGTCTATGTTGGTGGCTTCCTCATATGTTAATGCCAAATTGTTAGCAACAACTGCCCTTCTTAGGAACATGAAAATGATGAGGTCAAGGGCATTTTTTTACATCTCCAATGCTAATGTAACATCTAATTTATACCTTGGGCTTAACGAGTTGTAAATATTTTGAAATTTCACATTGAAAGCTCAAATAGGCTTATTAGGCTCTCTCTCTTCATGTTGGTATAACAAAACAAGGTTGGTGACCTATCTAAATTATGCAAGAAAAGAATCTTGACATCCATCCCAAGAAGTGATGGATTTATCTATTATATTTGAATACTAATCATAGGCAACATCCATTAATGTAAAATGGAATAGTTTGCATGCAACATATTCATTGAAAACATTCATTAATCTTGAACTAACTTGAAATATTTGATATGTTCTTCTACTATCATTGATCTTGAATGAGAAAAGGATGGCAAAGACTTCTCAGGACTCCTAGGTAAATCATGTACATCTCCTAGGATAGATTTAGTAGATCCAACTAACCAAGGTGGTTGAGCCATTATTTAATCAAATGGTAAAGGGTTCCTTACAGGTAAAAGGTTCATAGTTAGAGGAGGTGGATTATTGTGAACTAGGGTTATTGGTAAATTTCTAGGTCTCCTATGATTTGAAAAGGGTGAGACTATAAAACCAACTTGGGAATTAGATCTGGTCACTCTCATAGGTGATTCTAATGCAATGCTACATAAAGGATAACTACTATTATCATAGGTTAGGACCATCCTTCTAGCACTAGTGAGACTATTAATGCAAATTTTATGTATACCACAGTCAATGAGGTAACCTCTAACACTTTAGGATCTCAATGGAGGTAAACTCCACTCAAGGGCATGAGTGTAGGTATGCAGTTTCAACAACCTATTGATGGAATAGATGGTAGGGCATGTGGCTTATTGAGAAGGTTTTTGGATAGAGGTGTGGTCTATTAAAAAGTAGTGAATCTCTATATCAATTGGATAGATGGTCTAATAAGATTCTATGTTTTCGATAATAACCTCTCTTGTTGGTTTCTAAATGGACAAGTGCTTTCAAAACCTATGCCTATTGTAAGAAGCTATTACACACTAATAATCTAACATGATTTAGAAGCCTAAAGGGATACCAATTTAGGAAACTCACAAGCCTCCATCAAAGGTTTCCCTTTTAAAAGAAACTCTTATACACCCTTAATTAGGAGATTATGGATTGGGCTAATGAGGTATCTATGGTAGATTTTGTACACATAAAAAAAAACTATATCAAATAAAAGCACTTCTACACACTTAAGAACATGAATCAATTAATTTAATTATCATTAATCAATGTAATCTACTAATCCTTCAATATATTTTACACATCTAAAATTAAAATATCAATCAAGATAAGAAATAATTCATTGTAGTTGTTACACACTAAGAATTATTGAATCATACAGCCAAAAAGGATAAGCCTAACTAAACAAAAAATAGAGAGAGAATACACAAACACATTCACTGAAAATCAAAAATTGATTTTGATCTTGTATATTAATTTTTTTTTATCCTTCTAACTAGTGGATTACAATTATTTGAATAAGCTTAGGGAAGGGACCACCTCATCCTCCAATTATATGAAAAGTCATTACATGTGATAGTCATAACTTAAGTTCTAACTGTGGTCAAGACTGTACAAGATTCTACTTATAGTTATCATTTTAAGTTAGCCTTTATAAAAGCTATGCACCATGTGCATGTGTACCAAAAAAGGGTAACTATACAATTATAGCTTTAACTACATGAAAACTACAAATATATGCAAAAATTGACAATACCTCTTTTTATAGGTTATGAGAATAACCTATTAGATGTTTTAAGTTAGCCATTTTCAAATGGAATTCAGACATGTGTTAAGGAAAAGTATTCCTTTACTAATGCCTTAGAACCAATGATACTATTTAACTATGACTATCATAGCTATGTGTTTGATGACAAAGTACAATTCTACTTCAATCCCATAGGATTTCACAATCCAATGTGTCATGTCTATGTGATAATGTCATGTCATAATGCCTATTTTGATACTCAAAATATGACCATTTATCATTTTAGGACATGTGTCACTTCCTTGTGCTATATTGAAACCAAATCATAGTTGATCCTCATATTTGAGATCACAAGATCATGCCACATGGCATATTTCTATTGGTTCTAAGACCTTTGAAAAGTATGTCTTAGTTTTCACCATCAATATCAATTACACAAATATATCATGCTCTATTGATATTGCTTCTATGTTATTGGATGCTTGTGTGCCATTTGGCAACTCTTCAGGGCTCTCTATGCCATTACAGTCAAATTTCATAGCTTGAATGTTTTTATGCCATGTGGTGGCTAATTTTTTCTCTATATGCTTCTTTGAAATGTCAATGTCAATATCAGGCCATTGATCATACTTGCATGGATCAACATAGTCCATTGACCTTTTGAATCTAAGATCAAATGTGAACCATTGATTTACTTTGTCGATTGCTGAGATCATGCCATCTATCAATCTCATGTTCATTCTCAACCTCCTTGACTTGTTGACCCTACTTCTACCTGTGGGTCATTAGATCTCTATTAAGTATTCCCAATATGGTAACACTTGTCACCATTGCTCACTTTTAAAAGCCTTTTGACTTTTCAATCTTGATCACATACAATTAGATATGACGTGCTCCAGTTAACATGCACTATAGATCTAGGTGCTTAGCTTTATTGAATCCTATGATATTTAACACTTGTTACTTCATTGGGACTCTCTACTCTAAAAACATAAATGTAAAATGACTTAGCATAAAAAAACTTAGACTAAGGTCTCAGGAAAAACAACTTAGGACATAAATTTAATCTAAGGTTTATTTGTGTTAATAAACATAATTAAAAAAAACCTTAGGATAAAGTCTTTGAGCTAAGTTTTTTTAAATATAGTAAAGTGCTCATGCTTGGGTGTGCCACTTGGTATCTCTATAGGGATTTTAACCTGTTGAATTATTGGTTATGAGAAAAGCCTACATATGATTAATCTATTATCTAGGCTCCTAAGATGTTACCACTTGGAGATCTTGGGTCATTTTATAGGTATATTAACTTATGAACTTAGATCTATGCTATTAGATCTTTGATGCATAAATAAATGTGTACCATTGGATCTTGATTTAGAATTTTTGACTTTGATTTTTATCACATGGGTTGTTAATCTCAATTTTGAGCTCCGATATCTTGCCACATGGAAGTTCCCTATTAGTCTATTTCTATGGGCATAAAATAAAGGACTTAGCATAAAAATTTAGAATAAGGTCTTAATTATATGTAACTTGGGGAAGTATCCATGTTATTACATTTGTCAGTTGCCTTTGAGATGGTGATAAGTTTTAAGCTCACATTAATCATTAGAACATATAAAATTTTGACCTAGGTGAGAACCCACATATAGTTTGATCTTTGACTTAAGCTCCAAGATCATGACAAGTGTCAGCTTGTCATTTAATCTATTCTTATAAACAATAAAATATATAAAGTAAGGGCTTAGGATATAATTTTTTAATCCTAAAGTTTTATGTTGTATTAATAAATACATTTAAGACTTTTAAAATAAGGCTTTAGGCTAATACAATAAAGTGTTCCCTAGATGTTTTGACCCTACATAAATTTTGAATCTATTTCAATAAGGACTTAAGCTAAACATTAGACTAAGGTTTTGACATGATTTAAACATAGATCCAATTAATCAAATAAGAGACTAATGATTAAAAATAAAGAGTCAATTTAACATTAAATCATGGAGATTAGACATTGTCCATTCCAGATGGACTCCATTGATATTGTAACCTAAAATAAAGAGATCTAATGTTAGCAAGTAAGATCAAAGTTAAATCAAGATTATGTGCTAACAGGACAATTTTAAACTAGATCAATACAAGATATTCAATACTAGTTCCTAATCAAGTTTAATGTCTAATTTATAACACAAATTTGTAGAATTTTAAACAATGGTCTAAATTTTCAAAAATAGGGTGTGTTGGGTACAATAGAACCTTAATATCCTATGAAATAAAGTATTCTAAAATAAAAAATAATGTATAAAAAATATTTTTGCCTCCCAAAATCTTAAAAAATACATGCTCAATAATCAAATCAAATCATTTCCATATTTTATCCACTTAAGTATTTCCTTTCCAAATCAGTTTTAATAAGGAGAATGAATAGGTGGGTCATGCTTATCAGTGAGTTTGATATAGATTATGTCAACTAAAAATGTATCAAAGGACATGTGTATGTAGATACCTTGGTAGAAACACCATTGATATATGTCAAACCTCTCATCATGGATTTTTTAGATGAAGCTAACATGTCCTTAAATGAATCATTATAGTTGAAATTATACTTTTATGAGTCTTTCACAAGTCATGGATCAGGGGTAAGTATTTTTCTCATCACTCCACAAGGTGATCTCATTATGAAATCATTTTGAATAGGATTTCCTTGTACCAATATCATATAAGAATATGAAGCTGTTGTTTTTGGTCATAAACTTGAAATTTAGTGTAACATGCAACAACTCCTAGTTTTTGGGGATTCATGTCTAATCATCAAACAAGTAATTGATGAATACCAAGATAAATATGATAAGATAATTCATTATAAATGGATGATGGATAGTATTAAATAATATTTTTAGTCCATATAATTTTAGTGAGTTCCTCAAGTTAATAACATGGTATTTGATGTTATGGCCATGATTGGTTCACTCCTTGACATGTATCTAGATGATAGTCATAATAAATTCTTTATTAAGCAATTGATGTGTCTAGCATATGCTACTCCTAAATATAAAATGAATTGTGAGGTTTTCAGTACTACTTCCCCTTGGTACTAGGATATATAAAAATAACTCCATGAACATGTGATCCATCATAACTTATCCCATAATCATAATAAATATTTAATCCATTGTGATTCTCACTTTATCATCCTTGGAAATACATTATATCATAGGGGTTAAGATGGCACTTTATTTTGGTGTTTAAACTTAGATGAGGATGATTTAGTCATTAAGGAAATTCATAATGGTACTTTTGGTGATCATGCAAGTGGTATGGTCCTTGAAAAGAAACTTCTTCATATCAGATATTACTAGTCAATGATGGAAATCTATTCTTACCAATATGTCAAGAAATACATCCCATGCTAAAAAAATGGTGACCTATTCCATATTCCACACAAGCCTTGGAACCCATTACCAATCCATGGAACTCATCCACATGGGTGTTAGACCTCATTGAAAAAAAAAATAACACATCTTATAATGGTCATAAGCACATAATCACCACCATAGAGTACTTCACTAAGTGGGTTGAAACTATTCCTCTAACCTACATAACCAACAAATAGATTTACAAATTCATTTTGAACTATATAAATTATCATTATGCTATTCATTATTCTATTATATTAGATAATAGAATGTCTTTCAAAAATAAATATTTCAAGATCCTTTGTTGAATATCACATCAAGTAAAAATGTTCCACACCATACCATCCCCAATGCAATGGTTAAGCAAGGGCCTCAAACAAAAACATCCTCAAAATCCTAAAGTGCATTATCAATGATGTTAGGTGTGATTAACATTTACATCTTTACCTTAATTTTTTTTGACCATACTATCATTTTCACACCCATAAGGGAAACCTCATATTCCCTTTTTGATGGTACCAAGTCCATCTTACCTATTGAAATTGAGATTCCATTATTACGAATCTGTTTACAAAGCCTTGTAGATGAAGAAGCATATTGAATCTCAAGGCTACATGAGATAAATATCCTACATGAGAAACATCTTAATGATCTTAACCATTTACAAGCATATCAAAGCCATCGAGTTTGAAATCTAAGATCTTATTTTGACTATAAACCAATAAAACACAAAAGTTGATCAAGAAAAGAAAGGCAAGTTTGAACATAATTGGTTGGGTCCATACATTATGATTTCTAAATATATATTATTTTCTTGTAAAATATTAAAAAACTAAGGAAAAAATCTTAATAAACAAATGAACATTGTGCACCTCAAGCACTTACATTCCTAAACTACTAATGCTATGGTCTATATGTTAAAAAAATAAAAATCAAAATCAAATATATAAAAAAATAGTAAAATAAAAAAGATAAATAAATATTGATAGGTTTTTTATCTTTATTTATAGCTTCAATGCTGAATTTTAGCCCATTGAGCTAGCACACTGGCCCTTTCATGCAAGACTATGGTCTTGTGTACTCACCTAAAGCATGTAGCTAGAAACTAGTTCCCACATGTTGTTGTGAAGTATCATTAACTATATTCATATTCTTATGTTAAACATGGATTTTAATAGATACTACACAAAAGCACAAATAAACTACTTTGATCCTTGAATTACTAAGCTTGACCACCATGCTTACACAAACTAATGCCATTTCAATTTTTAGTTATTACTTATAAAAAGAAAAGATTTGTGTAAGTTTCATGATAATTTCCAATAATTAAATTCTCACTTAAATTATCATAGATACACAACTCATATCTGTGACTTAAACCTTAGTCTCCAACAAAGACTTATTAAGAGAATCCCTCCTTCCTAGTGGCTTCTAATAAGGGTATATATACTTATTTATCCCTAACCAAGTATTTAAAATACTAATGATAATAGGGGTATTTATAATTTTTTTCTACTAGAAAAGTAGATTGGATGATCGATGTGACCTTCCCCTAGTTGTGTAAAAATTACACCAATTGCTATTCGAGATGCATCAACATGAACTTGAAATGGTTTTATCCAATCTAGGAAATTGAGGATTGGAGTAGTCACCATCTTGTCCTTTAAAGTTTCAAATGCTTTTTGATAGGAGCAAGTCCATATGAAGTTCTTGTTATGCTTTAGAAGTTCCTCTAGGTTCATGACAATCTTTGCATATCTATGTATAAATTTTTTATATTATCTTGTATATCCTAGGAAGTTATAGGCCTCACACTAAGACTTGGGCATTGGGAGTATAAGAATAATGGATACTTTTTGGGGGTCTACTAAAAGTCCATCTTTACAAATAATGTGTCCTAAGAGCACACCAAAAAGTGTATAAAATAGGCACTTCTTTAGGTTTAATGAAATTTGTAAGACTCAGTAGTGTTCAAGCATGAGCCTTACATTAAAATAATGGTCCTTAACCATGCCATAGGATGTCTAGTCAACCATGTAGACTTGAAGAAAATTATGGATGAAATCCTTAAAGGATTCAACATTTATACGTGAGAACATAGATGGTGTGTTTTATAACCCAAAAGGCATGACATATATGTGAATGAGCCCCATTCAGTATCAAACATTATCTTTGATTGGTCCTCCTCAACAATTTGGACCTAATTGTATCCTAAAAATCCATTTGTGAAAGTATATATCTCACATCTAGAAACACCTTCAAGGATTCCCTCTGTGAATGGCGTTGAGAAATGATTAATGACACAAGATGCATTAAGTACCTGATAATTAATGCAAATTAGGATGCATCAATCTTTATTTATACTAATCACCATAGGGCTGACCCATTCAAATTCATTAGTGGGGATGATTACTCTATCACATAGCATACTGTCAATTTCTTCTTTGATGTGTGCCCATAGATTAGGATTCATCCTATCTATCCATTTTCTAACTGATCAAGTATCATCAACCAATTTGATATGCATCTTTCCTAATGATGGACAAACTAATTTCATCTCAATGTAGCTTCTTGGAAAGACATCTTGATATTCTTTTAATATCTCAAATATTTTTGAAATTTTAGTGTTAGTCTAGTAATTACCTAAAATAGCCATCTTTGGATCTTGATCCATGTCAATGTTTCACTGGATAGTTTGAATTGGCCTAGAGTAAGGGTTGTCTATATCAACACTAGTATCAAAAATAGATCATGTGCCATATTTCATAAGGACATCCAAATGGTTTGACAAAGGGTCAAGTGGATTGGATCCTTCATCTTCTTCCACTTGAAACACTAGCTTCTATTTCCTTAGATGTATCTCTTCATGCCTGTCCTAATCAAAGATTGGTTCTAGTGCAGAAATAATTTGTGCCAATGTTTAATTAAAGATATGTAGAGATTATTTAAGAACATGATAGATATTTCTTATATTATATTCAATATGACTCGAGTCACCAACAATTACTTCATTTATGGCTTGGAGAGTGAGGCATAAATCCATCCTTGATGAGGAAAAATATAGTGCCAATTTTATGTTTTCCTTCAAGAGATGTCAAAATTGGGTACCCAAGTACCATTCTTCATGAACATAATATGCCCATGCCCAAATACATAAAGTTACATAGAACACATGACCCATAATTACTCTAGTAAGTATGAATCTTCATCTTTCCACATTCACTTACAACTTATATATGGGGTTTAGGTGCTAGTACTCCACTATAGCTAATTGTTCCCGTGACTTTATGGTCATGATGTAACTAGTGATGCAAGGCAAAGCATACTTAGTCCCACTTAAGGATTCACTCATGATGGGTTCACCACCATCTTATCACTGTACCATCTAAGAGGTGAACTAAAGATCAAATACAATAAGTGTTAGTGTGATAAAATTCCTCAAGGCACTAGATAAAAATATTGACTTCTATTTATTCATAGACGCATGGAGCCTCATTGAGTCTCTTTAAAGGTGAATATATTATTGGAAACCTAATAAATTATCAATTAATAAGGTATATAAACCTATGATTTTTATGAATATGGTGCGAAATGGTCTCCTGACTTCCAATGAAACTACACACTCTTCTAGTGAGGTCATAATTGTTATAGACCCAATAATTACAAGCATTATTTGTAGTGTTAGAAAGAGACTGAGTGTTCATCCATCAGAGGATGCCATCAAGAGTAGGGTAATGTTACTCACCATCTCTAGCAGTGACATTATAAATGTGGTTTATATCTTCTTCCACATTAAAATGTTTAATGTATGGGGGCTCATGTGTTTGATTAAGAGGAATAACAACACACTAGTCAGCATTCTCAAAATTGATGTAGCATTTTTTGAAACTCAAATCTGCATTATTTTCATAACACTAAGGTCTCCCTAATGAATTTAGGAAGTCATCAACCTCTACCAACTCAAAAAACTCAAAATTAGCTTTGAAGGTTACTCTAAGTATATCAACCATTATATTCTTGAGGACTCTAATTGGTAGAGCACGAGTTTTATTGGCCATGAATAATATGTGTGATGATGGTTGTAGTGCTAGACTAGTCATTTTATGCCATGCTTCCTTTTTGAGGATGTTGACTTCAGTTCTAGTGTCAAATAGGATGTTCCAGATTACCCAAACATCAATGACAACATTTAATAGTATCTCCTTATATTTTAGAGGTATAGGAGTAATAGGGTTATCTTATCACTGATTATGATTCAATCGATGATCCTCAATTTTTCAAGTCACTAGAGGTTGAGCATTAATTGGTGATTGTATCTAATTTTTAATCTAAATTCTTAGTTGAGGAATAATGTCTTCATCTAGCATACGCTTACAAACCTTTTGGAAGTCATCTCACACCACGTTTTGTGGAACTACTACCTTCTGTAAATCAACACACTACATTGCTTCTTTGTATTTGAGAAATTGTATTTCTCCTTGGAGTTCTCACACCAACATCATAATGTCTTAGAACACATCCTTCTATTTCTTGGCATCATGATACTTCCTCGCTTTAGGCTCCTCAAGATGTACCTTCTTAATAAGAATAGATGTGGATTGAGATTGTCTTCCATTATACGTAGTGATGTTCACTTGTTATGATATTAGGGTGGTTAAATATGTGTATCACTGTGGTTTATATATACAAATCATACTTGCACCCTATTCATTTATCTTCTTAGTGATGGCTATGTATACATCAGGACACTCCTCCTGTCAATGGTCTTTTAAAAAAAAGCATATGTAGGGTAAATTGGATAATATTTTTGATAGTGGTCCAAGTATTTGCACTTATAACATGTTCTTGGTGGGAAATGGCCACCTCCTCATCCCTATTCTCTACCTCTGACACAATAGCCACCATTATGAATATTGTTGGCTATAGAGGTTTGGCATGTACTACATGCATGTACTTCATGAATGTCACTAATTATTCAGTAATCATTAGTATCATGAGTGTAGGCATCACATATTTTACAATATTTAGGCACCTTTGTGTGTGTTGATCACTATAAAAGTAGATAATAGTGTACATCATGCTCTTCATGATAGATTTCACAAGACTACTTTAGTACAACATGAATGTTCTTGCATGAGTAGTTACTTTGGGTATGTCCTTCAGACTCATAATTAGTGCACCAAAGATCACTATGAGAATCATGTGCATTATTTGTAGTTAATTTCTCAAGCTACAATTCCATTGAATCTATTTGGGCTTCCATGAAAGGTCTAATCCCAATATCAATACTACCAACTGCTTTAGTCCGAAAGGTAGATTCTAAATCCTCACACAAGCTAGTAAAGGTCTTTTGAGATAATTTTAATCAAAATGGAAGTAAAAATCCTCCCAAAAACAATTATGCATGCTTAGCAACATTGATTTCAAATGATAATTTGGACAATAATGTTTTGAACCTTGTGTCATACTCTCACACACTTTCAATAAGTTCCTAGTTTATGTCCTTTAGTGTGGCTATGATTTATTGTTCAAATTTGGGGATATCAAATTCTTGAAAGAATTCCCTTTTAATCTAGTCATAGGCAACTACTACTTATTGAGGGTCAAAATTACTATACCATTTGTGTGCTCTTTTTAACAGTATAGTTGTGAATTAGGTTGATTTTATTTCCAAAGAAGTGATGCCTCATGCCCTCCAAATGAGTTCACACTTATGGATGTGTTATGCTATATTATCCATGCCTTGGTATTTAGGTAAGTGGAGTTTCATTTTATAATATACCATTATTGGCTGAGGTGCTTGAATCAGTGTTTGTTGAAAACCTCCAGATCCTATCCCTTGAGGGGGAAGTCCAATACCTTCTCTTGTGTCACCACCTAATCTAATTCTAACACCTCTAGCAGTAGCACTCATGACATGGAGCACAATAGTTGGTTGACTAATCAAACTTGGGCCTATACTCTATCCACTTTGAAGGATAGGTCCTTTAGGCATTCTAAATTTCACCATGAAATTCCCTTAAAGAGGAAAGTAAAGTGTTAAGTCCATATGCATGTCAAATAACTTAGTTTTAGTATCCCTTATAAGTTTAGTATTTCATACCACTATCGGTATCCCAATTATGTATATATAATTTTTTTGATTCAAAATCATGAGCATGCACTATGGTTAGGGAGTTGAGTTGGTTCAAACTTGGTTCTTTAGTTATTTCCATCTAGCTAGTTTCTACTTCATATGATATCAATGGCATGGGGTGTTATTTAAAAATGACAGGGTCCTCCTTGTGTGTTTCATCTTCCCTACAGATCCTAACAACACTTCTCATGTTCTCTCAGTCTCTTCTCACACCATTGACTCCTATAATCCTCTATCGAGCTTCATCATATTTTTCCTTCTATAATGCCTGCTAATTGGTGACCATTTCAAACCCACAATATTTTACTAACTCTTCTCTATTCTCATTCCAAATGTGTGGTTCATGTAAAAAAATATTTATCTCTCCATTGACATAGTCTCAAGTCTAAAATCAATAAATAACTTTTTGATTTCTAAAGCAAAATGTCTAATGTAATGGCCATATGATTTTTAGAGGAACTCAAACTTGGGTTCTTCAGGACATGAATAGGTAGTTACAACACACTCTAGAATGTAGTTGTTCAAAACTTCTCTCCACCAAATGTTGACATCTCTCATCCATGGAGTTCCAAGTCATGATAAAGTTATTTATTGTTCTTATGTCTAAGACAATCTTCTCCCAAGATTTTGTGATCGTCCTTGAGCATACATGGATAGCCAAGTGTGCAAATGAACTAAGATCTCAATGAAGAAAGTTTCATAAAATGCACTATATAAATTATTCTCTACCCACTACCATGGAAAAAATATTCATTCAAGGTAGGGAGCTACAAAATTATCAGCTCTTATAATCTATTATTCAATACTCTCAAGGGTGATATGCTCAAACATCTTCCATGACTATGCAACAAGTGCTATGGGTCCTAGTAATGGAACCAAAATGTTGGGTTTTTATATTTATTTATAGCTTTAGTGATAAAGTTTATCCCAATGAGCTAGTGCATTGGCCCTTTCACACAAGACTATGGTCTTGCACACTCACCTGAAGCATGTAGCTAGAAATAGGTTCCCATAGGTTTTGATTTATAGTATCGTTAACTTTAATCATATTTCTATGTTAAACATGGATTTAAGTAGATACTACATAAAATCACAAATAAACTACTTTTATCCTTGAATTACTAAGCTCAACCACCACAATTATGCAAATTAATGCCATTTTAGTTTTTATTTATTACTTATAAAAATAAAAGATTTGTGTAAGTTTCATGCTAAGTTCCAATCATTAAATGCTCACTCAACTTATCATAGATACACAACTCATCCATTAAACTAATTATGAACACAAGAATGTTTATCATTTTTGTGACTTATAGCTTAATATCCAACAATGACTTATCACGAGAATCCCTCCTTCTTAGTGCTTTACAATAGGAATATTTGATTTAACAATTTTGGGAATATTGGTGTATTATTCCTAATTTATTTAAAGGGTCTGAGTAGTAAAACCAATAAACATATATACAATAATTAAGCTACTGATTTATGTAATTTAGATTGCAATTTTTTCCTTTCTAAAAATAGTAATAAGAAATGGAAAAGAAGACTTAGCTAGAAATTGACTTATTTGACTGAGATAGAGGTTGGAATCTACTGTACAAGACTGGGATATTATTGCAAACTAAGATCTGACCTTCATTTTTTGATTGGATAGGAGCACTAAAATTGAATAGGAGTGGAACCAATGTTGTAGTCTACCTTTAGCACTATTGTCCTGAGGATATGAGCTTTTTGGGTTTTGTTTGCTATGTTTGTGTGACCCTATCTATGATTTTTTTGTAGCCATAAGTTTGTATAACTCCATGTAGAGTAGATTTTATTTTTAAACCCTATACTCCATTGTGATTTAATAAATTTAAATAAAGAGTGGGGTTTAGTGTGTGTAAGATTCACTAGATGTGGATCCATACCCCTTTTGTGGGAATGTTGCATACATACCAAAACTTCAAAGAGGGATCAAGCCATATGTAGCTATCCCACTTGATGTGTTTTATGCAGTTGAGTGTATGATGTAAAATGCTAAAATAAATGTACTTGAGGTGGCTAGGTATTGGTGTAAGGATTTGGATAATCTTGTAAGTTTATTGGTTGGATATATATAGAGAATAAGGAATATTGCCTGAGTAGTCTTGCTTGTATTCATACTTGCTTAGTGATAATTGCCAACCCTTTCCAAATGATCTTTGAATGGGATTTTATAGGGATCTATTGGTCATGGGTTGAATGTGCTTTAATTAGGTTGAAAAGTATAAGGATGGGGAACCAAAAGGAATTGACCATTGGGGTTAAAATTGCACTTGGATAGGAGCATTGAAAGTGGACATGAGAGGCACCACTGCTATAGTCTAAGTGTGGTACTATTGTCCTAAGTAGACAAGACCTAGGGGGATTGATTTATCTTAGAAAGAGTAGTCTGGGTGAGCTAAGAGGAAGTATGAAAGGCTTATGAATCAGTGAAAATAAGCCTAAGAGGGTTAGGAGAGCAAGCAAGAGGGAGCTAAGGGTTGGGTACCATTATCCATGCTCAAGTTACCTAGTGATGTAGTATAGCAAAATACTAGGATAAAGGAAAAATAGAAAGTGTATCTAAGCTTATCTGGAAGGGTGAAGCTCATGAAGATCTTGTGATGTTGGGCGTGTATAGAGAGAACATGTTATAAAGTGTGAATCTATAAGAGAAAATAAAAAGTAGATAAGTTCTTACTAGATATACTATATCTAAAATAAGAACATACAAAGCTAGGTAAGAGAGAGAGGAAGAGAAAGGAATGAATACACCTCACTAGGTATGTGGACCAACACAAAAAAAATTATGATGTTGAGTGATGCTATATGTGTGATAAAATAAGAGTAATATCAAAAATAGAGCTAAGTGTTCAATTCCCTAGAAGTGGCTCAAGAATGCAAAGGTTAGACCTTTGGATCCATCATCACCTATTAAATAAATCTAGGTGATCATGTATGTGTTGATAGATATTTGGACCATTTTTCCAATCCCTCTGAATAGGTGGATCAAGAATACAAAGGCTAGTTAGACCTTTAGATCCAATATTACTTATGAAGTGAAGTTATGAACTAATACCAATATGGATGTGTGTCATACTATGATATAATAATGTTGGCATGGATAGATAAATGTATGCTCAAAAATAGGCCACTCTTGGCCACTCTAAAATATGGAGATTAGGATGTTATGAAAGCCACTCTAAAATTGGTGCAGTAAGCTTATATGAAAGCCACTTTGAAATGAGGAAGTTTGGCTTGTATGAAAGCCAACTCAAAAATGATGCCAACCACATGCATATTTATTAAGGCATATAACTACTAAGAATGCTTAGGTAATACTAAACTTAGAAAGAAAATAGAATAAATGTGCCATGCACATTATCCCTAATCACTGGCATCTGAAACATGGATTTTTATTTAGAAGTTATATCAACTACCATTTCTAAACTAGAAGTGAGATCCATCATGCCATATATAATGCCCACTATATCTAGATTCTCTGATCACAAGTGTACTAAATTTTTTGATTCTAAATTGGTCTGGCTATGAAAAATTGTAGCTAAATCTACTTTCTTGCCTACTTATGGAAAGTTTGGTTTTTTTACTATTTAGACAAGAGTGCCAAAAGTGGACACTAGTGGTATTAGCACTATAGTCCAAGTTGGGCACTATTTTCCTAGGTTAAATATGATCCAAAAATTTAAATCTTTGGTTTAAAGATAATTTAATAAATAAGAACAACACAATTCAAATAATGTTATCTCTGGGAAGAGATGTTTTATTGATCAAATTTGTAGACCCAAACATATGCCTATCTCTGAGAAGAGATGTCTGATTTCCATTTTGGGTTACATATTCATTTATACATGTTTTGAAGGTGTGAGGGGGATGTGAAAGGTCACCAATATTGAGGGAGATTAAGTGGTTTGACTTCCATGATTTACAATAATACATAATTTGAGGAATTATTATTAATATAAACTTATTATTTTTAGATTGCACTACTAAAATTGAAATTTGGGGCACTTCTATTGGGTTTTTAGGGTTCAAACTTCACATTCCCCTCATTATTAGCTTTCCAACAGTTCAACCAGTGAGTCAATTAGAGCTACGGTGCAAAAAGTTATGGCTTCCAGAAGTTTCGTCATCAATTGGGGTGGACCCATCACCCGAATTGTGACTTGAATTATTGCCTGAATCAAAATATGGCAACTATTCTAGCATTTTCATTATCTACTTAGTCTATTCTAACTAGTTTTATGTTTGGTTGTTATTCTTGGTATTCTAAAAACTAATTTTTTGATCATTAAGATCTCTAATCTCTATGATAAAACCCCTAATTGTTGCCCCCTCTTATGAGGGTAAGAATGGAGACCATGCAATGACTATGCTCAAAAGAAAAATCCCCAAAAGTATGTTATGATACAAAGGTACAGATATAGCAATGATAATCAACAAGATATCTCAAGCTATAGTATGGTTTGTAATGAGAGATTGTTAGATCAATAAGGGTATACATATATAGATATAACAATTTAATAACATGTGCAATTTACTGAATTATAACTAGAAGTCTGTTTAGGTGTTAGTTGTTAGTTATTGGTTAACAAGGAGGGATGGAACATGATTTCCATCATGGCATCCAAAAAAGCATAAAAATACATGATGTGGATCATGGCATTACAAACAATGAGAAGAAAACCAACAAGAATCACATAAGGCAAGAAGCAAGAAACATATAAAAATCACCAAGGGGCCATGCAAACAAGGGACATGGGCACATGCAACTCAATTTATAAAGAAAGTATACAAGGCATGTTCAAATGCCACATACACATACAATTGAAATGAGCAAGGATGATTTGAAAGACACAATCACATAGAAGAGTATATTTAAAGGACATTGATAAATGTCCTAAGGCACACACAAGAATAGAAGCAAAGGACATTGGCAAATGTCCTAAGGCACACATAGGAGACAAATAGGAACTAAGAAAATGCAATAACATTAAGCTATAGTGAGAAAGAAAATAAATCATGTGATAAACTATAATTACAATCACATCTGACTAATCAAAGCAAAAAGTGAAAGTATGTAAGACATGTTAGTACAAGACTAGGTATGTGCTTAGAAATACATAAGTGATATATACTAGTGAGTGTCGATAGAGTAATCTATATAAGCTAGTAAATAATGTTGATCAACATGATAACTATAGTGTATGGTGTAGGAATGACATAACTTGGATGGTGTATTCATGTAGAATAAACCCCAGTGGATATGTATATTGATGTATGTCTCAATAGAGAAGTAGGATACCCCCTCAATGGGTAGAGTGAAGCAATCAGGGATCTAGATGTCACTACACACACTCAAAAAAGATCAAGTGAAGCATGGTTATGTAGATAAATTGACAAATAATAGCATAGAATAAAAAATGTAAGTCTAGCATGACAGTATAAATGTAAAGCATGGATAATGAATACAATTGAATTTTTTTGGTGTTTTTGAATTATTTGCATGTTTTTGTATTTTGAAATATTTGAATGTTTTAGGTATATTTGAGATTTTGAATTGTTTTTGAATTTTTGAGATTTGAGTTATATACAATCAATCATAGGAAGACTACGTACAAGAAATATTGAGAAACTATTTACAAGTAAACAAAGAAACTATGTACAAGTAATTTGAAAAGAGACTATTTATAAGAAATTAAGAAATTATGTACAAATAAGTTAGGAAGGAATGATACTAATTGATGAGTCTCATGGGTGACTCCCTATCATGGTTTCCTATACCAAACAAAGGATTCATAAATTATTGTGAAGCATGAGGGAATGGTTGTGAATATGACTCTAAATATTCAGATTCATTGTTGATATGTTGGAAATCATAATAACTTGTATTATTCCACTCATCATTATCATCTTGATTTTGAACCAATGGAATTATGTGTTGACTTTTGTTGTATCTGGATCTTTTTATTTGATAAATTATGTCTATGAATGATTTGCTTTAGGATGTTCAATAAATCTCAAACCTTGGTGACAAACATTATCAACTGCTAGAATAGGAGTAGTGATGCCATGAGCATGTTTGCCCAACCCTTGACCTTGATAATCAAACTATTGTAAATATTATTGACTAAACCCATACTTATTTGAAAGTTGAGCATCATTTTTGAGAGGTAGATTTTCATCTTTTTTGTGATTTACCTATGCTTGTGAAACTGTTTTTTGCTTTGATTTTTCTTTCTAATCCTTTTGTTGTTCTGAGTTATGTTTTGGTAACTATTTTTGTACTATTTCTGAATTTGAACCTTTATGAATATGTTCTTATGTCATTACGTATTTCTTGACTAATTTAACTTGTATAGGTTCCTCATTATCAATTATCTATTGTATATTTTTATTCAATGCCAAACATGAATTGTGTGATGTCCATGCATTCTATGATATACACAATAATATCTGGATCTTCTCACTAGATGTAAAGGACGTAGTTTGATAAAGTTAATATTTAATCATTTCCCTTAGTACCTCACTTGAACTCTTATTTTATCTTTGAATTCTTTTTGAATCACTAGTTATATATTTACTTTGTTTTGATTTCTTGTTTTGATATGTAACATTGCTTGCAACCAATTGACTAGGTAAAGGTGCATATACATGATTGACACTAAGATACCTTTGAGATTTTTGTATTATAATATGATTTTCCAATGTTATGATATTTTCATGCAATATATTATTTTACATTTTTAAATTTGAAATTAACTTGCTCATACTAGATATTTTATCCCTTAGAGTCTTACAAGTGCAAACCCTAGTTATTTCTGATTGAACATGTAAGCACATATGTTGAAGATGGTTTGAAGAAGCTATAGGCTGAATGTTTGCATATGGAACAATAGTATATGCTGCCTCACCTTTTGGAGGGGTGATAACATGGATTTTTTAAGAGGGAAAGTAACTATCACCCTTTTGGGGGAGAGGAGGACAAGGAATTTCTTTCCTGTGCATAAGATATGACATTGAAACTTGACATGTAGTAGTTAGCTTATGTAAAAACCATGTAGCCAACGACTTAGGTACATCTAGGTAGAAACCATGTATATGGGATGACATGAATGTAATTGGAGTTTTAATTTGTATAAAAATATGATTATTAATAACATTCCACATGAGAGATAACAAACAAGGGATAGAGAGCATGTAATTGTGCACTAATGCATAAAGAACTTTTACATGTGCTATGATATGTCTAATATGTGTGGTAAGATAAACTTGAAATTTTTTCCATATGAGAGATATAAATCAAATGGTAGAGAGCATGTAATTATGAATTAATTCATAAAGAGCTTTGACTTGTAACATAATATTTCTAACATGTTTAGAAAAATAGAGTTGGAAATTATTCTGCATGAGAGAGAAAGAGTATGCAAAAGAAATATTCAAATCTTATGCATGATTAGCAATAATTTTGGTAATATCATCCCTTATTATGAAAATTAAGAATGAAAAGGAAAGAATTAAACTTTGAATTAACATATGGTAAACTTCATCATTCATGTACATGATAGGACCAAGTATGGTCTCCTTATATTTTACAAGAAATGTAAGAAAAAATTGTAAATAAGTGAGATCCATTTTTTAAATCTAGTTTTAGAATCTAAGGTGATATCTCAAAAAGCAATGGGACCTAGTATATCCAGATAGGGTTTTGAAAAATAATTATTTTGAGATTTACTATGAAAATTTGAAAATTAAAGTGATTTTTTGAGTTAGATATGCAAGTAAAAATATAAAATTTAATGGAAATTTTTTGATTTAAAGAGTCCTAAAAGATGCAACTAGGGTTTGAAAAATAAATATTTTTTAAAATTACTATTGAATTTTTAAATTTGAAGTGAAATTCTAATTTTAATATGCTTGTAAAAAATTATAAAATGATTGTAAAATTACTAGGAAAATACTAGAACCTAGTATAGACAACTAGGGTTTGAAAGAAAATTATTTTAAAATTACTACAAAGTTTTTAAATTTTTTCCAAATTTTTTATATTATTATGTTAGGTTATGGAGCTAAAAGCTTCAACTATGCAGACATGGAGAGGTTGTTGAGTTCCAGAAGTACCGACGTCGGCAATGTAACCGACGTCAGTCACATACAGTGCACAAGGGCAACCGGCATCGATAGGGGGTCAGCCGATGTCGATCAGATCTAGGTAGACAGGGACTGATGTCGGTCACCTGTGTGGTTCTAGAACTGTTCGTTACATGAACAGTTAGTTCGTTGAATCGAGTGTTTGCATGTAAAAGGCTATTTTTGGTCTTGAGTTGCGAGTCTAATTATTGTAAATTAGAAGTCTAAGTTATTGTTTAAGTGTGGGATCTATTTATAGACCCATTGGCATGTATTGTAATTAAGGCAAGAAAAGAATGTCTTCCAGTTGTAGGATTTTGGTCAATAGGTGTGCAAGGCCACATTTGAAGATCTACATGTGTAAGTAAGGTCTGTTGAGTTGCAGGTTGTTGCAAGCTTATGGGAGATCTACTTGAAGTACTTTGAGTACTTGTGTATTGGCAGGGTTATTACTGACTAGTTGGAGGTGAACACCAATTCTATGTGTGAGTTGTGTGTTGGGACCATTTTTGGTAGGAGAGTGAACTCTTGAGAATAATTATTGGGAGCCCTTGAGGTGTGGGAAGCCTCTGAGAGGTGGAAGAAGAAGTGGCATCTTCTTTATTGTATTTTCTTTTTGGATGAGTATTTAATACAGTTTGTGTTGTCTCTCAAATTCTATCATTTGTGAATTCTAGTTACTTACTTTTGGATAATTCTGCATGTTTAATTGCTTGTATCTGGTAATCATATTGTGCTCTTTCTGAGGAGCAAGATCCTAACAAGTGGTATCAGAGCTATTTGTTATTCTTGATTCCCCATCAACTGGTATCAAAGCTTTTGGTTGGGATACTAATAGGTTGTATTAGATCTGGTTAGTGTGTGTTGATTACAGGTTACTCACAGGAGTTTCTGTTTGAGTGGGAGTATAGCAATGGCAGAAGAAAGTAAGCTACGAATAGAGAAGTTTAATGGCAAGAACTATCAATTATGGAGGATGCAGATTAAAGATTATCTGTATCAGAAAGATTTGTGCTTACCATTGGGTGGTGTTGATTGCAAGCCCCATGATATGAAGGTTGAAGAATGGGAGGTTCTTGATCGGAAGGCTTTGGGATCTATAAGATTGAGTCTTGCATCGTCTATGATTTCCAACTTATCTCAGGCTAAAACAACGATAGAGTTAATAGAATCTTTGGCAAATTTATATGAAAAACCCTCAGCTTTGAATAAGGTATTTCTTATGAAGCAATTATTTAATTTGCAAATGTTGGAAGGTGGATCTATTCATAATCATCTTAGTGATTTCCATGGTTTGGTAAACCAGTTAAATTCAGTCAATATTGTTTTTGATAATGAAATTAAGGCTCTCTTAATCTTATGCTCATTACCTGAAAGTTGGGAGAGTTTGGTAATGGCAGTTAGTAATACTGCGTCTGCTTCAAAAATCTTAAAAGTGGATGATATTGTGAGTGTAATCTTGAATGAAGAAATTTGCAAGAAAAGCACAGGTGAATCATCAAGAAATGCTTTGAGTGTGGAAAGCAGGGGAAGGCAAAGAGAGAAGATAGAGCATGGGAGATCAAGGTCCAAGATAGGCAGGAGATCTAAGTCCAGGTATGGTAGAATAACCTGCTAGAAATGTGGAAAGCAAGGGCACTTAAAGAGAGATTGTTGGTTGAATGAAGATCAGCATGAAGGACATGAAGAAGTAGGTGATGCAGGTATTGTTGCACAGGATGCTCTGGTATGTTCCTTAGATAAAGTAGAATCTTGGGTTTTAGATTCTAGTGCCTCTTTTCATGCATCCCCAAATAGGGAATTTTTTCATGAATATGTCCAGGGAGACTTTGGAGAAATTTTTTTAGGGGATGGTAAGCCTTGTCAAATGGTTGGCAAAGGGAAAGTGAAGCTGAAATTACAAATAGGTAACACATGGGTGTTGAAGGAGGTCATGCATGTCCCAGTTCTGGAGTGGAATTTGATTTCTATAAGAAATTTGGGTGATGAGGGTTGCATAGTAACTCTCACAACGGACTCTTGGAAGGTTACCAAGGGTGCACTTATTGTAGCAAGAGGTAAGAAAGTAGGTACACTTTATCTATCTACTTGTATTACTGATTCTCTTTCTGGGTTATCTACTTCAGCTATAGATTTGAAGATGTGGCTTAATAGGCTTGGTCACATGAATAAGAAGGAGATGCATGTTTTTGAGTCAAAGGGTATGCTTTTGGATTTGAAAAGCATGGATTGAGATTTCTATATGCAGAAGAAGAAGGTAACGTTTCTTGAGAAATTTGATGTTTTTGACAAGAACAGGAAAGCCTTGGTTTTCAAGGAGAAGGTGACGGATAGAGATCAATGTAAGGGGCTAAATAATTCTGAGCAGAGCAAGGTTGATATGGACAAGGGTTTGATCCAAAAGGAGCTCGCAGGTAGAAGTCATTTCTCACAAGAAAAACATAGAGACCGACGTTGGTTAGAAAACTGACATCAACATCTAGACAGGGACCGACATCAGCTATGTGCAGCCCGATGTTGGTGACTCAAGATAGATAAACACTAGCATTGGCTAGGGGAACCGATGTCGATGATGAGGCAATCACATGGAACTGACGTTGATTGGGTGCAGACTAAGATGTGATTGGCATCGGTCACTGAGACAGATTTTGGGTAGACAACAAGCTGTCAAGGAGTCTCAAGCGCCCATATGGAGGTCTTAAACGGTAAGTAAGCCTTAAATTCATCATTTCCCTTCTTTACACTACTTGTTTCTCACTGATGGTAAAGGACCAGGAAGTTATTAAAGAAGTAGAGCAGGTAGATCTAGGAAATAGTGGGAGCTTGGCATGGATGAAGGATGTGATTCCTTGGAGAAGAACCAAATGGGAGTTTTGGGTGGAGTTGCCAGCTGAAAGAAAGCACTGAGAGACGAATGGATGTTTAGGAGAAAGAAGAGGGAAAATGGACATGTGAGACAGAAGGACAGGGTATATGGTCTTGAATAAGCTGTAGGATAATGGAGGTTTGACCATTGTGTTTCTCTTTACCAGGTTGGATAATATTAGCTACATTATCTTGTTACTGTATTATGTGCTTGTTGCAGGGTTACACTTACAGGGAGTTGCTAAACTAAAGGTAAAGCTAGTTCAGAAGTGTGTCATGAGGAATCTGGGAGTAACAAGATTCTTTGGCATGAGTGTGTTCTTGGGACATGAAAGGTCACAAGTTGACTTTGTCTTCAGATGATTGTGTGAAACCGGTTAGCACCTCGATGGTTGGACAGTTCTATGAACAATGTCTTGATTCACATAATGAGGTTAAGTGCATGGTATGTACTAGACCTGAGATTTCCCAAGCAGTGGGAGTTGTCACAAGTTTGGAGCCAATCTAGGAAAGAAGCACTGAGGGTAGTTCAGTGGATTCTTAGAGGGACCAGCAGCAGGTGCACATGTTATGCAGGGTCAAGTTATTTTCTACATGGGTTTGTAGATGCGGATGTGGCAGGTGATTTGGATGACAAGAGGTGCACCATAGGATTTGTGGTGGTTGGTCTTCAAGAGTGATCTTCAAGAGGGATATAGAGCCAAGGGAACAAACTAGATTATGTATAGGTATAGGTACAATTGCAACTATTTATCTCCAAGTGGGAGATTGTTAGGTTGTGGAGCTAAAAGCTTCAACTATGCAGACATGGAGAGGTTGTTGAGTTCTAGAAGTACCAGCATCGGTAGTGTAATCGATGTCAGTCACATATAGTGCAGAAGGGAAATCGGCATCGATAGGGGGTTGGCTAACATTGGTCAGATCCAAGCAGATAGGGACCGATGTCAGTCACCTATGTGATTCTATAACTGTTCATTGCATGAATAATTAGCTTGTTGAACTGAGTGTTTGCATGTAAAAGGCTATTTTTGGTCTCGAGTTACAAGTCTAATTATTGTAAATTATAAGTCTAAGTTATTGTTTAAGTGTGGGATCTATTTATAGACCCATTGGCATGTATTGTAATTAAGGCAAGAAAAAAAATTCTTCCAGTTGTAGGATCTTGGTCAGTAGGTGTGCAAGGCCACGTTTGAAGATCTACATGTGTAAGTAAGGTCTGTTGAGTTGCAGGTTATTGCAAGCTTATGAGAGATCTACTTGAAGTACTTTGAGTACTTGTGTATTGGTAGGGTTATTACTGACTAGTTGGAGGTGAACACCAATTCTATGTGTGAGTTGTGTGTTGGGACCATTTTTGGTAGGAGAGTGAACCCTTGAGAAGAATTACTGGGATCCCTTGAGGTGTGGGAAGCCTCTAAGAGGTGGAAGAAGAAGTGGCATCTTCTTTATTGTATTTTATTTTTGGATGAGTATTTAATATAGTTTGTGTTGTCTCTCATATTCTGTCATTTGTGAATTCTAGTTACTTATTACTTCTGGATAATTCTGCATGTTTAATTGCTTGTATTTGGTAATCATATTGTGCTCTTTCTGAGGAGCAAGATCCTAACAAGTGGGATCAGAGCTGTTTGTTGTTCTTGATTCCCCATCATATTATATAGGTAAAAAATAATAAAAAATAGTAGAAAATTTACCCTAGGGTTTCTAAGGGTTTTATGCATAAATAAAGTAAGTCAGATTCACCAAATGATTTAATAATTTTAGAAATATTGGTGTGTTATTATTAATTTAGTTAAAGGGTCTAGGTAGTAAAATAAGTAAATAAATATGCAATAATTAATCTAATTATTTATGTAAATTATATTGTAATTTTTTCCTTTTGAAAAATAGTAATAAGAGATGGAAAAGAAGACTTAGCTAGAAATTGACTAATCCAACTGAGATAGAGGCTAGAATTTATTGTGTAAGACTAGGAAACTATCACAAACTAATATATAAACTTCATTTTGTGATTGGATAGGAGACCAAAAACTAGATAGGAGTGGAATCGATGTTTTAATCCAATTTTATCATTATTTTCTTGAGGAGCTAAACTTTTTAGGTTTTGTTTGCTATGTCTGTGTGACCCTATCTATGAAATTTCAGCATCTAGAAATCTATAGAGTTCCTTGTAGAGTAGATTTTATCTTCAAACCCTATACTCCATTATGATTTAACCAATTTAAAGAAAGAGGGGGGGGGGGGGTTAGTGTGTGTAATATTAACTGGATGTGGATCAATACCCTTTGTGTTGGCACACTGCCTACATACCAATACTCTAAAGAGGGATCAAGCCATATGCAGTTCTCCCACTTGATGTGCTTTGTGAAATTGAGTATATAAATATGAAAAATACTAAACTATATGCACTTGAGGTGGCTAGGGATTGGTGTAAGTATTTTTATAAGCTTGTAAGTGTATTAAATAGCTATATACAGGGAATAAGGAAGATTGCTTGAGTAGTCTTGCTTGTATTATTGCTTTCTTAGTGATAATTTCTAATCCTTTCCAAATAATATTTGACTAGAATTTTATATGGATCTATTGGTCATGGGTTGAATGTGGTCACATTAGGATGATAATAATAAGGATGGGAAACTAAAGGGAATTGATCATTATGACCAAAATTACACTTGGATAGGAGTACCAAAAGTGGACAGGAGTGGCATCAGTGTTATAGTTCAAGTGTGGCACTACGGTCTTGAGTAGATGGGACCTAAGGGGATTCATTTATCTTGGAAAGAGTAGTCTAGGTGAGCTGGGGCCAAGTTTAGAAGGATAAAAATGATTTAGAATAAATGAAAATAAGCCTAAGAGTGTTAGCAGAGAAAGAGGGACCTAAGGGTTGGGTGTCATTAACCACACTCGAGTTATCAATTTTTGAATTTTATATGACTATAGTATTTATACTTGTTTATACTTAACCAAGTATTTACAATACTAATGATAGGATTAATTAACCAACAAACTCTCAAAAAATTGAGAGTCATGGTTCTCTAATAACTAACTTATCCTAAGGACTCGAGCATTTTTACCCCCTATATACTTGCTCTATATTAGATCTTTGCTACCATGTGCTCCTCTCCTCATGGGTAGGTGTATAAATTTCAATGAATAAGGTCCAGGTGACCCATATAAATTGCTCCTTAATTGCTCATGCTTCCCATGCACTCCCCAAGTTTTATGCTTTTATTCCAAGTCCTATGCTCTCATTTTCCTCATGAGTAATTCTCCTGTGATTGGTTCCTCTCATGTTATTACTTCTACACCTTAGTGCTTTCATGAACTATAGGTTCCACACCTCAGTGCTTTTATGCCATAGTCTTATACTCAGGTTTCCTTCCACACCATGTCATCTCTGCACCAAAATGTTAAAACACTTAGCCAAAATTTGGGACCAACAAAAATAATCCATCCAAAAGTGAAAACCATTCTTATGGCACCTTGGACAAGTACCATGATGAAAACCAATTACTAGTGCCATGTATAGACCATTGTATATATACACCCTAGTTAGGGGAATCCCTTAACATGATCCATTCATCTATTATCCATATATATATCCCTATTCATTTGCGTATTTCCCATATTTTTAGTTGCTTATGAAATTTTAGTTTAAGGTTTGATCTTCACAATATGTAGTTACACCTTTGCTCATGTTTTAGTAGACTCTTGTATATAATCCCTAGATAAATCAATCCTCTATACACTACAACAAAAACCATCCATTATAAAACCCTAAAATTTATCATAATTTCTTGGGAGGGTACCTTTCATATAATCATCATCATCTTACCTAATATCATCACTTTCCATTTATTCCCTTATTCAGAGTACTATAACAGCCTGAGGTCCATACTGACTATGTAGGAAATTCTCATTTACATGGGTTATCTAAGTTCATCTTAACAACAATCATCCAAAAATATCAAAACATACAAAAATAATTAAAAAAATATTTGTACTTAGTTATGTACCCTAGTCATCCCTTATGTGGATGATTCATTGAATGATTATCATTGTTAAATATCTCATGGTATAAAGAGTTTTACTTTACCTAAGGACATAAAAAATAAATTTTATTTAATTTTTTGAAATTATTATTTACATCCTTTCCTGTTTATATTATTTATGTGTTTAATTTTCTTGTATAGTTGTTTTTTTACTTTCTTGTGTGTTTTTCTTACTTGGTTTCATTGTTGCCAATGATTATTTTTGTTTTTTCATTATTTCTCTTTTTGAGTTTAGATCACTATTTGAATTACAACAAGTGTTATTAATATCTTCCATATCATGATGCATTAAGTCTTGCACTTGTGAATCTATCAATCCCTATGCATATAACACAATATACACAATGGTTTTTCAATACCATTGGTGCATATTGTCTTACACAACATAAAAATAAAGGTTCCTCAACTCATGTTGGAAACTTAATGTTGGAATTATTACTAGAAATTACAAGCAAAACATATTAAAAGTAGCTATTAACCTATATCATTTTCTCAAATACATTTTCATAATTTAAAATACTAGCATGTGTCAAATATCAAATGCATATGATACAAAATTATGTATGCATTTATCCATATACTACATCTATAAAAAAACATACATAAACATAAACCAATCCAATAAACCCTATATGTATGTACATGTGTGTGTGTGTGTGTGTGTGTGTGTGTGTGTGTGTGTGTGTGTGTGTGTGTGTGTGTGTGTATACATATACACACATACCTATATACATACACACACACACACACACACACACACACACACACACACACACACACACACACACACACACACACACACACATATATGTATGTATGTATGTATATGTATATATGTATGTATATGTATACATATACATACACACACACACACACACACATACATACATACATACATACATACATACATATATATATATATATATATATATATATACATACATATATATATATACATACATATATTTATATATATATACATATATATATATATATACATATATATATATACATACATATATATATATATATACATACATATATATATATACATATATATATATATGTATATATAGATATATGTATGTATATATATATATACATATATGTATATATGCATATATGCACATATATATATATATATATATGTATGTATGTATATATATATATATATATATATGTATGTATGTATATATATATATATATATATATATGTATGTATGTTTATAGATTAATCTAGTAGTAGTAGATTTAGATCAGGGATGATGATAACACAAGAAATGGCATCAAATCATTTTAATGGCCATTTATCTCACCATGCCATGCATCCTCCATGAAGTACACCACAATAATTGAGATCATCTCCTATTGAAGGATAGAGCAAGAGATAGAGGATAGATAATAGATACACATTTTTTAGATGTATTTGAGATGGATTTGATGTTATATACATTTTATATATGTACATGAAACAAATTTTATGTATTGATGGACACATTATATATATATATATATATATATATATATATATATATATATAGATACATACATACATACATACATACATACATACATACATATATATATATATATATATAATGTGTCCATCAATACATAAAATGTGTTTCATGTACATATATAAAATGTATATAACATCAAATCCATCTCAAATACATCTAAAAAATGTGTATCTATTATCTATCCTCTATCTCTTGCTCTATCCTTCAATAGGAGACGATCTCAATTATTGTGGTGTACTTCATGGAGGATGCATGGCATGGTGAGATAAATGGCCATTAAAATGATTTGATGCCATTACTTGTGTTATCATCATCCCTGATCTAAATCTACTACTACTAGATTAATCTATAAACAAAGGTGATTGTTTCTCTAGTGGCACCACATGATCAGAGAGACTCTTATAGTAGGTCACATACTCCATCACATTCACTGTATCTGATAGGGAATTTAATTGGCTTGTTGTAACCAGTATCTCATTTTCTCTCTATACCTCAATATTTGTTTCATTCCTCTCTCATAAATATATTTTTTCTATAAAATTATCATCCTCTATCTATGTACTCACATCAAAAGCCACCAAGCCCTCCTCTCTACCTATCCTCTATAGTCTACCTATCCACATATACATGTGATCTAGATATCTTTATGGATATTTGATTCCATCTCTCCTCCAACCCCATGAAAGATTACAATCTCTACATGTCTCACTCTAATCTCCTTGTGAATCCTCACAATTAAGGCCTCATCCTTCACTATTCGTGTCAGTCCTAATGAGCCAAGTTCATCATCTTCTCATATATGGATCTTTGGTACAATATGCATCATAGTATCTTCCCCATCTCTATTCTCATCACTAATAATAATAATAATAATAATAATAATAATAATAATAATAATAATATGTGTATCTCATCATGTTGTCTCTCCCTCTACCTCTTTAACCTATACCACTATGGCTCATATGTCATCAATGTGCACATGTTCCCAACTACCATGTCCTTCATCTCTTTGGATAACTACCTATACATGTACCTATTATTCCCATGTTTTCCTTTGTGGCACTCTAAATGTCACATGCAATCCCTGTATCTATGTCCTAGGTCTTACATAAGGATTTGTCAGTTTAATAGGTCACATCTACTCCCACCATACTGTATACACCTTAATCATCCCTACATCCTCTATGTATCTCCTAGGATAGTATGGTATAATCTACATTTATGCCTGGAGACACCTAAATTTAAATTCACCATTTAATATCAAAATTCATTTTGACATGATAACTCTTCTTTCATAAATTTCAATTTAAACTAACATTTCCCTAAAAAAATAAATATTTTTTAATTAATCAATTATGCACACATTTTATCCAAATTTATTTAATAAATCTAGACTTTCCACCTCATTCAGACATCCTCCATGAGAATATTAACCATGTGTTGAATCTTCCAACCACCCTCCATAACTTCATTAACCACCTAGTGAGTCACCTTGGTAAGTTTCAAACAATTTAACCCTTTATTGATGACTCACTCAACCAAATCCATTTTTCTCCTAGCCTATAGAATTGGTCATCATCCTCATAGATGAGGACAAATTATCCACCATTGATTATTTGAATAATTATAAATATTTAAATAATCTTCAACCATTCTATCAACCACTCAAAAACCTATAAATAGACATGTAATCCATTGTCACTTGTGCTAACCCTAAACCACCTTGCCTATTAGCAAGTTGATTTGAAAAATATTTATCATTGTAAGGCTTTAAATTTGAGATTAAGATTGTTGAGGTCAACATACCCCCATTCCTAAAATTGTGGAATCTTTATTTCAAATTGTGCAAATTTGTGTTGTAAATTGAATTTTTCCCTTGATCTAATTATCATTAACATATTAGCACATTATATGTATTTGAAGATCATCCACACTGAGGTTGGACTAACATATTTACACATGATTATATTTTGATCTTGTCTAAATTTTCTAACATTGGATCTCTATGTTTTAGGTTGCAGGTTTAATGGAGTCTCACTTGAACCAACAACATCAAGGGTTTATTACTTTGATGATAATTTGACCCTTTGATTGATCTTTGATCTTTAATTAATCAATTTAATTCATGTTTAGATATTAAAAAACACTTAGTCTAATTAGTTAGTCTAAGTTCTTTTGAGTTCAAATTTATGTGGGGTAATTTTATCTGAATTTACATGGGAACAATTATTATATGTTAAACTTAGCTTAAGATTTTAGCCTAAATTTTTTATCATGTTTATTAACACAACCAAAACATTAATCCAAAACCTTCATACTAAGTTCTATATTTCCTGAAGCCCCCTAGTCTAGTATGTTGTTCACATGGGCTAAATTAAGAAAAGTTTTTTTATTATATATTTTAAACTTAGCTTAATACTTTATCCTAAGGTTTTTATCATGTTTATTAACATGAATAAAAACTTAGGATAAAATTATATCCCAAGTTTTATATTTCTTTTGACTTTATTAAGTCAATTTTATGTTTGTAGGAATGGAACAAACCTAAAAATGATAGGTGTCAAGCCCACAGGGAGTCATTAAGTCAATCATCAAGATCTATGGTGTGAATTAACTCAAGAATAGATGATCTAATAGTGCATGATCAAATTTAAAATTCAAAGGAATTAGAACAAGTGTAGGGATGACAAATGTTGATCACACAACCCATGGTTAAAACCTGAGCATCTTCCCTATGATCAATGGTACGTAGTTGAGCATATACATCTTGATCAATGGTGCATATTAAGTAAAAACTTCAATGAAGCCTTAGGACAAGTGAGATGGTGATAATTTCCACCATCATAGGAACTCTATCAAAAAATCAATGGTAATGGAGCAAGGGACTAAACCCAGTATATACAGATTGACAAAACACATTTGATACATACAATCAATATCAATGGTGTGAGATAAATTTGACCTTTTAATGAAGCTCAAAATAAATTTGGTAGTGACAAGTGTCGAAATCATAGGGAATATGATAGAACAACCAATGGAATTCAACTTATTAGCTTAATATCAACAATATGGATTGATTTGTGCAAATATATCTAATGATGTAAGATAAGATAGACTTTTCAAAGGGCTTGGAACCAATAAAGAAGTGAAACATGTCATAAAATGATAAACAATCATATTTTGAGTATTAATGAATAATATGTCATGACAATACCACATAAATAGACAACTTAGATTAAAATATCTTGTAGACCCAAAAGTAATTGATCTATATTTATCATTAGATGATAAGGGTCAAATGTTTGAAAACTTGATAGGGTAGATAAAATAACTTTTAAGGGAACTAGTTATCAATTCCATATAGAATGATGAACAAATGTAAAAAAGACATGAAGATCAAGGATAAAAGTAAAGGGCTATAATTATGAAGAGTTTTGAAGTTAATTAATTTGGCAGAATATATTCTTTTGAATCAAAACTTTGTAAATCATTTTGAAAGAAAATTATATCCTATAAAAGCATGTGCAATTTGTAAAGTGCATTACTTATAGGTTACTCCATTTGTAAATTTTTTGATTATAGAATGTTGTAGAAGGACAATTATGCTTGACACTTATGCAATTATTATTGGATATGACTAACAGATATACCTCATTGATCCTTGTATAAAAGGGGTATTGCCAATTGTAAAAAGGGGGGAGAATTCTTCTATCTAAAATCACTTTGTAAACTTCAAGCAAGTAGTACAAGCAAGGAATTCTTTAAAGTTTGTCTAATATTTGAATGTGTGTTTGTTATCATGGCTGCTTACTTAGTTATCTAATTTGATATTCATATTTAAATTATTTTTATGGATCCTAGATGTGCACATGTTAATGCAAAGTTATCAATTTATGTTTATGCTAGGTTTATTGAAAGATCTTAGGTTCATTTCTTTCTCTTTTGCTTTTCCTAAAGATGTGTAGAAGTTATTTTCCTATGGAAGTAAACCTTTAAAGTGAACTTTATTTCTTATTTATATTACCTTTCCTTAGACAATTGCCTGATATATAGTAGGATCTATATCTATGCAATTTTATACTATACATTGGTTTAGTGCATGTCTTGATGAAATTTAAGCTCTATCATAATGTTTGGATTGAATATTAGAAATACTTTCTTTCTGCCCTACCCTCCCTTTTGTTCCTTTTTTATCATATCACTGTAGTTTATATTTTCATTGTAAATATTCATACTATATTAGGGTTATATTTTAGGGTTTGGACATCATTTATTGGACTTAGGTCAGATTACTTTCATCGTCATAAATATTTAGGACCATGGTTTCTCCTAATAACCATTTACATGTTCATTTTTTGAAATAATCATTTAGCTTGGCTATTACTCCACCACAAATCTTAGGAAGATCTCAACCAACAACTCTTGCAATGGATTCTTTGAATCCGAAAATGAGAAGTGTTTATTAAACACTATATTTTGACTTAGTGATATGCATTTAGGCATTAAAAATTGGTGCTAGAAGGAGGGCCTTTAGCTAAATATTTTTGAATTTGTAGCATCTTTGCTAAGTTTAGTGAATTTTGTTCAAATATTAGTTGATCCTTTACATATTTATGTTATTCTTAGTTCAATTTTGTAAAGATCACTGACATTCATGATTTCAAACTAGTTTTTAGGATTATTTAGCCAAAGATAGTTATTCTTTAAAGATCTACATGAATTTTTTTGTAAATATTTGAAGATCCATTTGTCTTTGCAATGATTTGGTTACTATGTTGTATTATGAACAAGATTTGAGCTAAAACTACCACAAGGTCTTCATCAAGGTATGGCATGGTTAGGTGGATATTCTATCAATGTGTTTGGTTAGGTACATGATTTACCTATAAATTTTGTTAAATATTTGCCTTATTTTAGTATTACAAGTGTTGTGACTTTTGAAAAACATGTTAAGAACTTTAAAGATGCCTTAGGATAGTTGAATATTATTCATGAAGATGTTACCTGAAGATTGTTTCCTTTTACTCTTAGAGATGAGGCATATGATTGGTTTATTAACCTTCTTGAAGATTTGATTATCAAATATAATGATTTCAATAATTATTTCATTGATCAATTTGTAAAGATCATAAGTCCATATGTCCTTTATCAACAATTCATTACTATAAAAAAGGATTCAAATGAAACCATTAGAGATTTTAATGCTAATTTCAAAAGATGTTGAATAAAATTATAGCTCCTTATATACCTATTAAGGCTTTAGCTTTAGAGATTTATAAATATTATTTAGATCCATTAACTTTTGTGTTTTCAAAAAGATCTATTAGAGTCATTAATATATTATCTCTAGCTTATGCTGAGGCTATGGTAATTAATGACCAAATGCAACCCCAGGGTCAAATGACATATGCCATTCCAAATATCAATCATAATCTACCTATGTTTAATGTCATTCCTAATGTTAATCAAAGCATGCTTACTTTAAATAAAACTCTAGTTTTAAACCAATCACCTTTGATTCATGTTCATCCTGGTCAAAACATAGGATTCTTGAATAACATTGCAAGTGGATCTCATCCACAAGATCAAAGAGATATGGTGCCAATAACTGGTAGTAGTCATCAATTTCACAATTAGAGGCACTTGAGAGTGAAAATGATTCTATTTTAAAAATGGTCCAAAAATTGAGCATTGATTTTCTTGAGACACAAAGCACTTAGGTAATGATGGGGAAGGTTCTAATAGAAATTATTATGTTGAGGGGTTAAACACACCCACATCTAAGTTTTAAAATAGCACAAACAACTATAACAATGAGACATCTAAAATTATGAATGTGTCTAACATAAAAACTTGTGATTTACCTTTGGATAATTATTGTAGGGTTCATAATAATGTTGCATGGTCATCTAGTTCTTCTGAGATATCTACATCTTCTGAAATAAATCTTGTGGTAGAGACATGTGATTTTCCATTTCAAGATGAAGATGAATTTGAAGATACTTTAGAAGATGGATCTAATACACCAATCAGGAAGGAAGGCCCTATCTTATTTAAAATAATATAAGAAGTTACAATTGAGATGAATGGAGTTTCTAAGGATGTCATGGAAACACTTGTTGGCAAAGAATATGAAGATGAAGCAAATGTAATAGATCAATAACTTTCATCTAAATCCATCAAAAGGTTATAAATATGTGATCAACATGTTTTAAATGGTAAGATTCCAAATGAATCTCATATCCTTTCTATTGATCATTATGAAGATACCTTTTGGGATGACTAGGAGAGTTTTTATGCAAAGATTGATAGACAATTCCCACTTCATGTGGAGATTAAGGAATGTGTCATAAAAATTATTATTGTATATATTCTTAAAGAAGGCAATGATATTCTAAATATCTCAAAGAAAGATGAATTGGATCCAAATGATGACATAAATCCAAGCATACTAGTTGAGTTTGCAATACAACCATGGAAGGAAAAGGATATAAATCATGATTAGTCTTTAAATAAACCAAAGCTATCTTTCTTGATGCAAGAAAGAAATATTTTAGAAGAATATGATTGGATATTGGATATATATCTTTAATCCATATGATTTATAATGGAGGTGGGAAGCCAAGTTGTATCATACAAAATACATAAGCATACAAGTGATCTTATCCACAAGAAGAGGCCATTGAATGGAAGCAATTATGTTATAGGGTTCTGTAGTAGACTAAATAAATTTCCATTTGATCCTAGAGGTAGGTTATTTATGGATTTAGTGTAGGGTTTTAGATTAGTTTATTTCATGTTTCTTTCTTTCTTATCCCTTGTTTTTAAATAGTGTTTGTAAATATTTATTTGCTTGTTTGTTTGTTTAGTGTGTTTGCTTTTTCTTTGCCTTGTTCCCTGATTTCAATAAGTCTTTTCCAATATAGTTTTTAGGTGCCAAATTCACCTAAATTCTCAGGGATATTCTCAAATTAATAATGTAGGTATGAATTTTAAACATTGGTTGATCATGGATTCTAGAAATTTGAACTTGATGTTATGATTTGGAGAAATTGGCAAAGATTGATATCTAGGTTAGTTGTTCCTTAAAATCTCAAACATTTTTTCATCTAAATTTGATTTTGATAAGGATTACACATATTGGGTGAAAGTTTTAATTATTGAAACACATTCATGTTTGCACTTAATAAACATTATTTCCTAGGACAAATTTTACAACCAAATATGATTGTTTGAAGATCAAACACTTGACCAAATCCCAAAACCTGGCTAACCTAGTTCCTAACCTTGGCTATAAAGTCAAAATAATTTGAAAAATAAAAAAAATAAGAACCTTGTTACAAAATTCAATAGATTTCTAAGCAAAGGTGATTTTGGTAAACTCCATCAGGGTTATGGACGCCTGGCTAGAAGTGAAGCAAGGCCTTTAATGGAGCCAAAAACATCTCTATCAGGGATACGGATGACTAGATGGTAGAAGAGAAATGCCCAAGCCTTCCATGATCTAAATCATGATCCTAAATGTACATATAGATATGATATAAATTATTGTTAATGGTTGAAGTCTAGAAATCTAGAAGTTATTCCCTAAATCCCATGGCAAACAATAAGTGGAATCAAAGCACACATACAACATGGCTAAGTTTTGATGTTTGGGCCTAATTCTACATATGTAAGACTTTTTTTAATAATGAGTTGATCTTAATAATGGTACTTTATCATATGGGATGATTTTTTTGGTTATTAGTTTAAACCAAGAGTATCTGAATTCTAACATACTATTATGTTTCTCCCAAAAGTCACCATTTGTTGATGTCAACATACCCCCATTCTTGAAAATGAGGATCTTTGTTTTAAATTGTGCAAATTTATGTTGTAAATTAAATTTTCCCCTTGATCATATTGCCATTAACATATTAACACATTATCTATATTTGAAGATCATTCACACCATGGTTAGATTGACATATTTACCCATGATTATGGTTTGATCTTGTCTAAATTTGCTAACATTACATCTTTGTGTTTTAGGTTGCAGGTTTAATAGAGTTTCACTTGAACCAAAAAAGTCCATGGTTTTTTAATTTGATGATAATTTAACCCTATGATTCATCTTTAATCTTTGATTAATCAATTGAATTCATGTTCAGATACCAAAAAACCCTTAGTCTAATTAGTTGTTCTAAGTTCCTTTGAATTCAAATTTATGCGGGATTATTTTATCTAAATTTACATTGGAACAATTATTATATGTTAAACTTAGTTTAAGATTTGAGCCTAAAGTTTTTATCATGTTTACTAACATGACCAAAAATTTAGTCCAAAACCTTCATACTAAGTTCTATATTTCTCAAATCCCCCTAGTCTAGTCTGTTGTTCACATGGGCTAAATTAAGCAGATATCTTTTATTATATATATTAAACTTATATTAATACTTTATCTTAAGGTTTTTATTATGTTTATTAACATGAATAAAACCTTAAGATGAAATTATATCCTAAGTTTTATATTTCTTAGGACCTTATTAAGTCAATTTTATGTTTACAAGAATGGAGCAAGCCTAGAAATGACAAGTGTTAAGCTCGTATGGAGTCAATAAGTCAAGAATAAAGATATATGGTGCATTTAAAACTAGATGATATAATGGTATATGATCAAAGTTAAAAATTTAAAGGACTCAAAATAAGCACAAAGATGACAAGTGTTGAGCACATAACCCAAGGTTAAAACCCAAACATATTCCCTAAGATCGATGGTATGTAGCTGAGCATACACATTATAATCAATGGTGTGTGTTAAGTTAAAAATTTAATGAAGCCCTAGGATGAGTGAGAGGGTGAATAGTGTTTCCATTATGGGAACTTTGTCAAAAAATCAATGATACATGGAGTAAAGGACTGAACCCAGTATACAAAGATCAACAGAGCATGTTTGATCTGTATAATCAAGATCAATGATGCAAGATAAATTTGACATTTAAATGAAGCTTAGAATGAATGTGGTAGTGACAAGTGTCAAAATCATATGGAATATGACAAAATAACCAATAGTATTCAACTTCTTAGTTTGAGATTAATGAACCACATTGATTCATGCAAGAAGATCCGATGGTGCGAGTTGAGATAAAATTTTCAAAGGGCTCAAAACCAATAAGTGACACATGTCCTAAAATGACAAATAGTCATATTTTAAGTATTAATGAGTCATATGCCATGGTGATACCATATAAGTAGATAGCTCATATTAAAATATCTTGTAGACCCAAAAGTAGTTGAGTTATATTTGTCATTAGATGCTGAGGGTCGAATGTTTGAAAACCTAACAAGGTAGACATAAGAACTTTTAAGGGAACTAATTATCAATACCAAATTGAATAATGAATAAATGTAATAAAACTATTAAGATCAAGGATAAAAGTAAAGGGCTACAATTGTGAAGTGTCTCAAAGTCAATTGACATAGTATATTATTTTGAATTAAAACTTTGTAAATCATTTTGAAAGAAAATTATATTCTATAAAAGCATGTGCAGTTTGTAAAGTGCATTGCTTATAGGTTAGTCCATTTGTAAATTGTCTGATTCTATAATGTTGTAGAAGGATAACTATCCTTGACACTTGTGTAATTATCATTGGAAATGACTGATAGACATAACTAATTGATCCTTCTATAAAAGAGGTATTGCCAATTGTAAAAAGGAGGGAGTTTTTAGAGCCAAAATTAATTTTTAAACATGGAGCAAGCAGTACAAGCAAGGATTTCTACAAAGTTTGTCCAATATTTGTCTATGTGTTTGCTATCATGGCTACTTCCTTAGTTATCTAGTTTGATATTTAGATTTGAATTATTTTTATGGATTCTACATGTGCACATGTTAATGCAGAGTTGTCAATTTGTGCTTATGCTAGGTTGATTAAAATATCTTAGGTTCATTTTGTTCTCTTTTGATTTTCTTGAAGATGTGTAGAAGTTATTTTCCTATGGAATGAAAACTTTAAAATGAACCTAATTTCTTGTTTGCATTACCTTTCCTTAGATATTTGCTTGATATATAGTAGGATATGTGCCTATGAAATTTCATGTTATATATTGGTTTAGTACATGTCTTGATGAAATTTAAGCTGTCATAATGTTTGGATTGAAGATCAGAAACATCTTCTTTCTACCCTACCGTCCCTTTTGTTCCTTTTTTATTAGATCACTATAGTTTAGATTTTCATTGTAAACATGTAGCTAGATTAAAGTTAGACTTTAAGGTTTAGACATCATTTATTAGACTTAATTCAAATTATTTTCATCTTCACAAATATTTAGGACTATTGTTACTCCCAATAACCATTTATATGTTCATTTTGTGAAACAATCATTTAGCTTGGCCGCTACTCCACCATAGATCTCAAGAAGAGCACAAACAACAACTCATGTAATGGATTCTTTGAATACAAAAATGAGAAGTGTTTCTTAGATACTATATGTTAACCTAGTGATACAAATTTAGACATCAACAAGGATAAATGTAGATAAATATTTAAAGTGAATATATTCAATGATATATATATATATATTAACATGCCCCCAACTGTAGATAAAAAGTGAGTTTCCACTTGGTAGTTGAGACTATCTCAACTATGCAACCCAATGATACTTATTATCTAGTGAGGCTAGATGATACAATTAAGTCCAAACTAAAAACTTAGAAATATTGAGTGATTTAATCACCTCAGCCATACTAAAAAGATAACCAACTACTATAGTATATTATCTCAATAAAGTCCATAAAAGTTAGTGGGGTATTAATACAAAAAAAGTTTGTAATATGGTAACAGTCCATAAAAGAGTTTTGGAATTTGAAACTAATTTGGATTTTTTAATATTAGGCACATGTTACACAACATATGAACCTTAGATATGTTTCATGTTGAATATATGCATAACAATGGTACCAATGCATATACTTTTTCCACAACTATGAATTTGAATCATATAACTGTGTGCTTTGGCTAATTTGGATAACTATGTATGTGTGGAGAACATGCTTCCAAAGCATTCTCACATTATAAATTGGAGATGATGAATACTAAATAAGTGTTAATAACATGATTCCAAAGCATTAACCCATTGAATCTAGTAATTATGAATGTAAAGAAGCCATGCCCATATGAAATGCCCCCATTAAATCTAAAAAATGATAGAAGTACCATTTACTAAATGAGTGTGGATAAAATGCTTCTAAATCATGCCCCCAATAAATTTAAAAACTATAACAAGTGTGGAGAACATACCTATAAGACATGCCCCCACATATGTGCCCCCCTTTAAGGTGAGAGAGAGAGATAGGAATTGGTATTTACCTCACCTAAAAAGGATAAGAAAACTGTATAATCTTTGAATATAAATATGTAACATATAAAAGGGAACATGTCTAGGTAAATGTATCATTGAAGTGCATAAAAGCAATGTGATCACATGTAGGCTTAAGATGCATGATAAATATCATGGAAATGTCTAGATAGTAACAATATAATCTTAAAAATTAAATAAAACAAACACACAAGAGCACTCAAAATCAAGTCAAAAGGTAATGGTATAAGGAGACCACAAATAAGGGGCATGTTCAAATGCTACACAGTCGAAGGGATATGACTTAGTCAAATGTCCATAAAAATAAGAATGACATATTTATATTTCCATATAATAAACTATGACATATACAAATGTCAATGAAAGCATACAAAGTCACCAAGCCCACAAGCAAAAGAACATATTCATATACTAAAACAAGGAATAAAATAATGAGGTAAGGCACTCAAGGAAGTACATAAAAATAAATAATAAGTGACCAACATAAAACATGTCATAATAGTCAATGGATCAATGTGTTAGGAAAAAAATGTCAATTGGATAAAATATAAAGTACCCTATGTAAGATATTATTATGGATAAATGCATGTGTAAGAACATATGTAAAATCAAATATGATAACGTAGAGTGATCATCAAACCATATAGCTTGTGTATATCAATATCAAATAAGTGGATGCCCCCAATATCTGTATGACATGAGTAGAGGGAAAGACCAACATATGAAATAGTAATGTATTGTGTATCTATATATGCATTTAGGAGTAAAAGTGTGTCCTCCATTAAAATGGAACTAACACATAGATTCCAATAATCTAATAGAACATGTAGTTACCAAAAATGTTTTGGATTTTTTTAAAAGGTTTTGATTTTTTGGCATTTAAAATATTTTAATAGGAAGGATCATATTATGATGTCATCCAATGGATGGTCATAGATATCTCCCCACTATACATCTAGTGTAATACCCTATTTACATTACTGAGGAACATGTATAGGTGAAATATTAGTCATTGTGTTATCAATGGTACTCTATGTATGTAACATAGGACTATGTGGTTGTGAAGCAATATTAGGAGTGATAGGAGTTTAGGTTATTGGAACACATCATTGAATATTTGTTTTTTCTTTGGCATAGTAGTAATATGTACATTTGGAGGTGCTCTAGATATTTTATCATGGTGTATGGTAGAAGATGGGGATATTGTGGAATCTACTCTATGTCTCTAATGTATTGGTCTCTCATGTAATGGTTGCCTAGTAAAGGGGATTGGTTTTCTCTCACCCTTTTGTGGTGAATTAGCCTTAGTAGGCTTGATAAATAATTATCTAGGTATACGTTACTTTTGTTGAAGAGGAGACTCATATATAATTATAGAAATTTTAGTTACCCAATTGGCATGAATGTATGTAAGACACCCATGCACTGTATACATTATTGCTCCAACAATGTGTATCCAAGGTCTTCCTAATAACATATAAATTATACATGTAAGAAATAAATGAAAGGGTGGTCACCACATATACAAGACCAACCTATAAAGGTATGTTAATCTCACCAAGAACCTTTGTGGAGGTCCCATTGAATGCTCTAACTAATTTAGTATTAGAATGTAAATCATTATGAGTTTAACCTAAGTACATAAGTAATGTCATGGTACATACATTTTTTATTACACCATTATCAATCATAAAATTACATATGGGGTGTTTATCAAGATATGCTTGAATGAATAAATAATGAAGATCAGAGTCATCATCCTTAATTTCACTTCCATAAAAGTAAATAGAAGATATTTGAACCATGGGAGGTATATGTCATGTGTAAGTACCACTAATCCCATCTAGTGGGTGCCCATAATGTTATGGAGGAGGATGTGAATTATACACCATTTTTAATTTTGGTTCCTTCTTATAATGGTCTTATAAAGGTTTTTATATATTTTCTATTTATGGTGATCAATAGGTTGTAGCTTGATTATTTTAGAGGATCCTAAAATGTAAGTTTTTGATCATCAACAATATATTAGATCTTATGTTTTAAGGTAAAGCATATATTTGTAGAATGCCATTCCCTAAATGATAATCACAATAAGCATTGGCATCATACTCATTGGGTAGAGGTAGAATCATATCAACATCGATAGGATGAGGAAGAGATATAAGTGAAAACTCTAGTAACAATGAGAGTAATGAAACTAGGGACTCAGGTAAACATGTAAATTATCTCCTTGGTACATTAGATAAGACAAGATGATTAGGATATTTTGAAACCATGTTAACTATGGTGTCTTTTTATTTTTTAGGATCAATAGGTTTTACCTTATAACTTGGTTTGATTGTAAACTTCGTACTAGATGTATATGAAGTTGGTATGTTTGCTACATACTTGAGCTTATTCAATGACATAAGATTCATTTCATAGTCATGTACAATATGGCATAAGTCATAAAAAGATTTTAAATTCTTAAAAATAATGGAATCATGTAAAGGAACAAGAAAAAATTTCTTGAATATATATTGAAAATATTTGTATGCCATAAGATTGTTCATTTTAGCAGTATTATCTTATATCTCAAGACATGTTCATTAATATGTTCATTGGTTATTTGATTTTGGAATTTTGAGCATATGAAACCTTTTTGGAAATACTAATAGAAAAGTGTGCTAAAAATTAGTCTGTAAGAGGTCTGAATGCTTTTATAAATTGTAGAGGTAAATCAGAGAACCACCTCAAGGCATAGTCCTTGAGGCTTCTTGGAAATAATTTGGTCAAAATTTTATTATTGGAGGCATAGTCAAGGCATGATACATGAAAGGTTAAAAGATGTTCAAGATCACATTTTCCATCATAAAATGTGAAATTAGGTGCAATAAATCTAGTTGGAAAAAGATGCAAAGATATCCTAATTTCAAGAGGGTTATGCAACACATATTGCAAATATATATCATGGGGGGATTTCAAATCATTGTGTTCAATGTTTTTAACCTTGTCCTCCAAGGTATTTATAACTTGAAGGAGTGATTAAACTATAGGACCAGTGTGACTTATATTATAAAGTTGAGTAGTTACCAAAGGGGATGAAAACATGTTTTGAGTAGTAATAGACATTGAAATTAGTATTTATGTTGAGACAACCGATAATTACATAATAGATGTAGTAATAGTAGTTTTAATAAATAAAGATTTAAACACATACCATGTGACCCCATGATGTATTAGGTTTTAATGTGTTTAAGGGAAGGGATGCTTCCACTTTAGTGTTAGAATTTTTTATTTAAGTATAGTTTTTAATATCTCATCAATATATTCAAGGTTTTGTTGAATAAAATAATGAAACAATACAAATTCATGCATTTAATCATGGTTTATTTGTTCATTTTCATTTGTTTCATGGTTTTCATTATCATAATATTCTTTTAGGATAACCTTATCAGTATGTTTTCTATTGTCAACATGGTTATCATCATGATCCAAAGTATGAGATCTTTCATTGGTTTGAGACATCTTAGATGGGGGGAGGGGAAGATTGATATGTTTAGTAAGCACACCTCCCAATCTAGGGATATGCCTAGGTTGCATAAAAATAGTAGAAGTAGGAAATGGAAAAGTATAGTAATTTGAAACCTTAAATGATTTTTTTTTAAACCTAGAAATTAAAAAAAGTTACATTCAAATAAATTAGGTTCACCAAATATTTAACCCTAAAATGTTGATCTAAGGTGATATTATCATTTTACCTAGATTTGAATTAAAGGGGTATATAAAAATTAAATGGCATAAGGTGATAATAAGATATATAGTAGGCCAATTAGATGTTAAACTCAGATATAAGGTAGATTTAATTTATTATGCTATAATAGTACAAATATGAAAAGTACAACCATGATAGATATATAAATGATAAATTAGTGATGTAATTAGATCATTATGATGTTAATGTAGTTCTAGATTTGGAACATGTAGAAAGTAGAATGGAAGGAGATTCTAGAACAATCATGAGATTTTAGATATGACACTTCTATCACTGTAGACACTAATGTTAACCTAAGACACTTAAACCAATGCTACTATCTATGATCAAAACAAGTATCATAAACAAAATATCTATTTAAATGGGATGTGACCACCTGGATGCTTTTATATTTTTATTTTTCTTCACTCTAGTGCATTTAGATCTAGGTCATGGATTGTTGTTCCTTGTGAAATGGTAAAACTCTAGTTTTCCATCTTCATAATGACCTTGGGTAAAAATGAGTTAGTGGACATATGGTGTTGAGTTAACCCAAAAAACCCCACTTTTAGATTACACTTCCTATATTTACAATACTCTATAAGTGGGCCTTAGACTCATGTAGTTCTCCGTATGTGTTGGCTTGTGTGTGAATCATACAATATGGTAAAATTATGTACAATAATGACCTATCTGTGACTTAGAAAATTAAGCTCTTGGGTTTCTCCTTTAGTAATTCAAACATATAAATGTGTTTTACCTATGAATGGTATGGAAATAGGGAAACATTTTTCAATTTTATGCTTGATATAGTGTTTTTGATAAGTTGGCTTGGTCTCTTTGGTCTTTTTCTAGGTTGTTAGGTGCAAAATGAATGAGGGTTGATATTATATTTATATCAATCCCTTTGGAGTAGTAAATTTCATTAAATCACTTAGTCTGACCATTAGGATACATTTCATTTTTAAATTGGATGAATTTAGGGCACTGGACACTTGCATTAAGACAAGAGACTAATGTTGACTCTAGTGTTTGTCTTGAACATTAGTGTCCAAGGAGAAAGTAAATAGGTACATGATTAGAAATTGTAGGGATGGAAGATAACTACATTTTAATAATTCTAAGAAAGATAGAAGACACGAGTCATCAAAATAATATTGGTTAGACTAAGAGATATAGGCCGAGGGACATAATATAGAGTAAATGAGAGACTTGCATAAGTAGGAAAGGTAAATAACTAAAATGAAAAACCAAGGTTTGAGTTTGTTGAGTGTACAAGAATGAGGTGTTATATAATCATAAACTATCATCTACTCATTTAACCTTGATCTTAAAAGTTTTTGTTTACATCTGCAGGTTCTTTTCTAGCATTTTTAAGCTTGTTATATATACTCTCTATGTAACAATGAATTTGTATACTTCAAAAATGAAATTATAGTAGATAATAATGAAATTATTATTTGTCTATTTTTAGGTGTCTTTTAGTAGTCTTGTCACTTCTAACACTTTTTTTTTTTACTTATAGTCTATCTTATCTTATCAATGTTATGTTTTTCTATGTTTCTATACAACTATAAAATCAGAGATATTGTTAGCAAAATTGTAAGTAGAAGTAGCAACATTGTAACAATTAGCAGTGACATTATTCTACCTAACTATGAAATTTTTCTATTTTTTATTATTTGTTAATTTTAGTCAGTAGTGCAATTATAAAAATTAGAAGTGAAATCATCAAACACAACTTTGAAATTGTTATTAAAAGCTTTCTATTTTACAATTCTCTATTTTTCTCTTCTATGGAGTTCCTTGTGTTAGTATCCTTTTATAAATAACCTTTTGTTTTGGTTTTATAACTCTATTTTTTACTATTTTACTATGTTTTTCATCTTCTACCTTGTCAGAGAAATCATTATGTTCATTAGTGAAATCACTCAACCTAATCATCAAATCATTTTATTTATGTTTTCCTTTGTTTTATTTTTTTAGCAGCAATGAAATTGAACACATTCAGTGAAATTATAGACATAACTGGAAAATAGTTTTTAGTAGCAGCTAAATTGTAATTATCATTGGTGAAATTATTCAATAGATTAGTGGAATAAATAAAGATATTAGTGAAATAATTAAAGGTAACTATGAAATCATTGTATTTAATTTTCTATTTTTCATTTGATGTTTTGGATTTTTGATAGCTAACAATTTTGTACTTTGCTCTGACTATGTATCTACAAAATCATTCCAGAGACTTGTGTTTCCTAAGTTTTCCATTGTGTTTTGATATTTTTTTTAGGTTTCCTTGGATTTTTGAGCCCAAAAAAACTTCTAATAATTTTATTTTAGGACACAAGTCAAAGAAAAACCTATAAAGAGCTAAACAAACTAATTTTTTGCATTATTTCTAATGTTTTATTTGTTCAAAATTTCTAACAAGTTTTTTTTTAATTTAAGTTTTAGATTTACTTTACTAATTAGAATTTTTTTTGTTGAAGTTAATTAAGCTTATTTTTATTTCATTGTTGTGTGTGTCTTGTGTTTCATAATCTCTTCTCTCAGCATCACATTAGTGAAGATAATTGAGAATGAAAAAAAACACTTGTAAGTTGTGTTACCAAGGACACTACTTATGCATATGCTCTTTTATTGGCATCACATTAGTAGTGATAATCAAGAATAAGAAGCAAGAGTTGTTATTTTTTTCTTTTCTTAGGGTCTATATTAACTGTGGATTTCATCACCATGTGGTAGGCTAAACCCCATGTATGACATGGTATATAAATTGAGTGTCAACTATTTCAAAACCGTAAGTGGTATTATGTTTTAATCACATCATGATGTGAAGAGATTTCATCCTCCAATACCTAGGGTTTCAATAATTGCCTCAAAGTTTGATTTTTTTTACATCAACATACTAAGACCCATATAGTTGTGTTAGGAATGTTGGGACTAAACCCAATAGTGCGCTAATGTTAAATTGGATTCTTCCATAGAGTTGGGCCTCATCATACCAAAATGTATATCAAGGACTACCCTAGTTGAGCCTATGCATATTATAATCCTAGGTAATCCATTTTATCTATTTAATTTATATTGCATCGATTATTAGCTAACATTGAGAAGTTACTTTCCACACAACTTTGAAACTAGGATTAGTGGGCCATGGGAATGGTAGAATACTCGATGGTTAGTGCCTTCAATTATTAGGCGTAACTAATGCAATATATAAGTCACTAATATGGGAAGCCTATGTGTTACTCAAGTCTCTTTTTGCCTAAATTTTTTGCATTTTTATACAATTACATGAGTGTTTAGCATAGATATTATTTATATTTTCCCTTGTGATTTACCATGTGCTAAAAATATTTGAGTGAAACAAAACATGATTTTGAGTCTTTTATCTATAAAAATTTAAAACCAAACATTTTAAAGCAAAGCTTAAAAGCATTTAGTTATAAATCAATTTTTTTATTCACTTTGGTCCTTTTTGAGTCCTTTGTCAAGTCTTTATTGACTCAAATCATTCCCCTAGCATTATCACCCATAACAAGGAACATGGTTATGCTTAACTATCCAAAGGAAAGGGAGGAACCTTTTGGTAATGATCCTTTCCAATTTGGGAGCCAAGACCATCAAAGTGATCATGTATAAATAAATTATATTAATGGCCATGAGGAGGAAGAAAGAGGAACATGATAAGATGAGGGTAGCCCCAAATCCATTTTTCCTCTTTCTTCATTAAACCAATACATCATGACCAACAAAGATGAAATTTTGGTTCAAGATTTGAGCTTAGGGGATAAATTTATACATGATTTATACATCCATAATTTTTACTATTTGATTTATAAGGAGTCTTTGTCACCTATTCACAAACCATACATATAAAAAAATTATTTATAGGGTATTAATTCTCTTTTAGGTTCCTCCAATCCCAATTCCCAAGTCTCCTAATAAAAATGAAAATCCATCCTTCATGAAGAATCCTCCTAAGTAAGTCATGGGTTTTCTATAGATTTACTTATGTTCATCATATCAAACAAGATATTTTTAATCTCTAACCCAATCAAACAAATAATATTTTGGTTAATCCAAATTCCAACACCCATCCCAATTTGAGTGTGAATGCCAATTCACCCTCATTTATCCCTCCATACAATCCAAATTTGAATATTTATTCAAGTTTATCAAATATCAATCTACTCAATATAAATGTGAATATTAATTCCAGTTTACCCATAAAATCCAACCAATATAATATTGAATGTTCATTCAAGTTTACTAGTCATAAATCCAATCAATCTAAAGTTGAATGTTCATCCAAGTTTACCAATCAAAAAATAAAATAATCAAAACTTGAATTTTCATTCAAGTTTACCAATCTATAATTCAAGCTTGAATACCCATTAAAGATCACCAATTAATCCCAATCCAAGTATTTATAGCTCACTAATCAACCAATCATTATCAAATCCAAATTTAGGTATTTATTCAAGTGCACCCATCAATCTAAATCAAAATGTTATTTTAGGAAATGTACAAAATCAGTTTTCCAATTCACATTCTCTTGTATGATTTATTTTAACCAATTCAAATTAATCACCAATAAATACCAATACATTTAACACTAATCAAATCTCCAACCAACCATTCAACCCTAACATCCATTCAAATGACATGATTGGTTCGCATTAAAATCAAAATTTAAACTCAACTAACCCAAATACACCTTATCCAACCAACCCTAATTTGTTTAACCAATCCAAATTTAATTTTAACACAACCCCAAACCAAGCTAATCCTAGTTTTAACTCACCCTAAACCAACCTAATAATAATTCTAACATAACCAATACAAGCTTAAATGTAACACCATCTCTAAATTTAATACCAACCCTAACTTAAAAACCAAACTTAAATTTAACACCAACCCTAACTTTATCACTAACCTAAACCAAATGTAGACTAATTTTAACATAAATCCAAACTAATCTAATCCAAATTTGGACTTCAACAATCCAAACTAGACAAGTTCTAGTTTTAAAACTAATCCAACCCCAATAAACCTTAACTTTAGCACTAACCAAAATAACTTTGCACATCCAAAAAATGCTAATTTTTCCAACCCATTTCCTACTAATTTCATTAATAATCCACCCCTTAACCAATTTTAATGAACAAACACCAACACAAAACAACTCATGGGTCAAATTTCTGATTTATATACCTTTTCAAGACAAATGAACCAATTATCATCATACATTATTCAAGAGTTTAAAAACATGAAAGATAGAGTTCAAGGCTTTCAAGATAGAAATTTTTTCAATCAAAAACAATATAAATTTGAAGAAATTTTTTCTTACCCATACTATTTAAATAGCATGATAACACCTTTCCCTAAAAATTTTGAACTTCCCAAATTTTAAAAATAAAAATATAAAGGTGATCCTATGGATCACCTAAAGTACTTCTATCATGCATGTGTAGACATTGCTTATAATAATGAGTAAATGTTGAGATTATTTATATGAAGTCTTAGGGGTCACTCCCTCGCATGGTTTTCATGCCTAACTAAAGTATCAATTTTCACCTTTGAGGACCTATCTTAGAAGTTTATTCATCACTTTTCATATGATGTTAAAAAGGACTTGATAACACTTGACCTACATAATAGTAAAAAACACAGTGGTGAAACCTTTGTCTCCTTACAAATATGGTGGGCATTGGCATGCCATTTTTTATGGTCTTTTATTAAAATTGAAATTTTTGTAATATTTATGAATAAACTTAACACAGACTTGGGACATCACTTAAAACTACTTTGTCCAAGTTCTTTTGATGAAATTATTAAAAAGGGATTTCAAATTAAACAAAATTTAGTCACTAGAGATGTTATTAAGATATTTAAAATCCAAAAAAATTCCTCAAAACAACCTAAAAACCCCAAGTTATTTACCAAGAACAATAATGTTGTAGGTGATGGTGTGAATGATGTCAAATAAATATAAAACCCACCTAGAAAACAACAATTTTATACCCAACCAATTAACAAAATAATCATCCCTAGTGATCAAAAAAGATAATAAAAATGTAAACGTAAGTTCACCCAATTGGGTGACTCTTACGGATCAATTTTTCAAAAGTTGGACCAAGATAACATGATTGTTTAGCCTAACACCAAGTCCTTTAAGGATAACGTTTCTAAACATAGTTGGTATAAAGAGGATGAATAGTATGAGTACTATAAGATAAAGGGACACTCTAAAAATATGTGTATGCACCTCAATCACTATGTCTAAGATCTTATAGATGATTGGAACATAGCCATCAAAAACCACCCATCTATGACATCAAACAACCAAAAATTGGAGATATACAAAGACCCATTCCAAAAACACGAGTAAGGTAATGGTAGGAAAAATCAAGAGTCTACCAAAAAAGGTAATGTAAACTAAGCCAATCATCCTTTCAATTCCATAGTGAATTATGTTGATTATGCACATAATCATGTTTTAGTCATTACTTTATAAGTACAAGATTGTGTCATTACCACAAGGTGCACAAAAATTACCATTCTTAGTGTATCATCATCTAATGTTGAACATAAGTAAAACATTATAGTTAATATTGAGAAGAAACCTATCAAAATTTACATCTTATAACTTTTCAACACTTTGTCTGTATATAAAAATAATCTGTATAAATTCCTACAAGAGTCTAATGTCCTACAAGACATAGATTTGTATATATTTTAAGTGTTATTTGGAAATCTATCTACTAACAATCAGGTCATTTTCAACCATTTTGATATCTCACCTTTGATATCTATTCATAACCTACCATTGTATATAGAGGTCATTATCTCTTGACATAAGGTAAAGAGGGTGTTTATAGATAATGACTCATATTTAAATCTATGTACATCAAGGTTAATAAAACATTTAGGATATTAAAAAACAACATTATAATCCAATATAATTACAATCAAGGAATATGATAATAATGAAAGATAGTCTATGGGTAACATTTATCTTCCCTTGCTTGTGGGGCATGTCATACATGAAACATTAGTCCATGTACTTGATCATAATTAACCCTACCCTTTACTACTTGGTAATCCATAGATATATTTAATGAATGTCATACCCTCCACTTTACACCAAAGTTTGAAATTCTCACATGATGGCATGGAAGTAACCATCCAAGGTGATCCATAACCCATCTAATATTTTAAACTATTGGAAGGGGATTATCAAGAATCCAACTATCTCCCCACTACTTAAGATAAATTTACTCCTATTGAATAATCACCTACACTTGAAAAATACATCAATATTAATACTTTATTTCAAACAATTCCCCTTGGTGGTTGGTTTAATATGCCATCCACCTTCACTTCCATAGAAATTCCATCTACCGATCAAGCCTTCAATCTTCTAAACCTACTCCATCTCCTCCATCCTAATTTAAAATCATTGATAAAGGCATGGGTGAATATAAGATCCAAGATTCTAATGACACAATCTCAATTCATATGCCTCCACATAATCACAGAAAGCACCATTATTGATGGGACACTCAATTAGTTCAAAAACTCAAAAACATAAAATCCGTATAAGGTTATCTTATTTATGATGAACACATTAAATATTTGAATCCTTCCTGGTTTTACATTGATGAACTAGCTACTTATTTCATTAATAATTAATACCCCATAACTGAATCCATTATGTGAAAAATAATTAGCTATAAATAAATGTCCTAGGTCTTTATGAATAAGGATTAATAGATCCCATCATGGTAAAATATAATGAATACTTCCATGGCATAGGGTTTAATCCACTCAATGTAAATACCATGCTCTTCCAAAGTGACTCTTCTAGTGATTCAGAGGAAAATTCTTCAAACAATGAAATATATTCCCTTTGCATATTCTTTAAAGACCCATATTTAATTAACCTTTTCCATGAAAATGTCTTTTTGACACTTGAACTCACATATCCATATTTAATCAAATGGGACCAACATACAACACCTCCACTTGATCATTTTAAAAATGATGAAATAATTTAAGACTTTTTCTGAACAAGAGAACATATTCCAGTAGTTGACCATAAGAAGGGATTTTACATTCAATTAATTAATTATGCATATTTTGGGGAAAAATAATCACATAACCAAATTAGTTCAACAACAACATCATATGAATAAGATCTAGAGGAGGATATTAATTTTCATCCACTTCCCCTAAGTATCAATAAGAGTCAACTTTCCTAGTTGAGGACATTATTGCTATCAACATTAGAATATAAAAAAAGCCAAAAATAGTCAATTTTAACACTCCCTTAACTCAAGAATAATGAAAAATATTCACTATTTTTCTTAGATAATTTTATGATGTGTTTGCATGGTCTTATGTAGATATGTTGGGGCTCAATCTTTTGCTAGTTTTATATCACCTTATGGTTCATCCATATGTAAAACCCATAAAACAAAAACTTAGAAAAATGCATCCCAAGGTTGCACTATTAGTAAAATAAGAGTTAAATAATAAATTAGAGGTTGGTTTCATTCACCCCATTAACTATTTAGATTGGATATCCAACATTGTACCAATATCAAATAAGCCAGAAGGAATTAGGGTTTGTATAGACTATTAGATAACAAAGCATGTCCCAAGGATGAATTACCATTACCAAATGTAGATATGATTTTGGACTCTACCACATGTCATGAAATGTTATATTTAATGAATTTTTTTAGTATATAATAAAATAAGAATAACTCCCAAATACCAACATAAAAAAACATTTACAACACCTTGGGATAACTTTTGATATCAAGTGATGTCCTATGGTCTAAAGAATGATAGATCCACATACCAAGGACCAATGACTATCATTTTTAATGATATCATGGAGGATTATGTTGATGAAATACTTTACAAATCCAAATATATATCAAAACATCAAAAATTACTTCATCACATCTTTGAGAGAATGAGAGAATATAATATTTGATTGAACCCAAATAAATGTGTTTTTGGGGTGACATAATGAAAGTTATTGGCATTCATTATTTCATGTTGTGATATAGAATTTGATCTTTAAAAAATATCAACTATCATGAATATACCTTCACCAAAAAATCTCAAACAACTTTGTAGGCTACAAGGCTAAATCCAAGTAATTAGATGATTCATATCTCAACTTGTAGGCATTTGTCATCCATTCATATTCCTGATTAAGAAGGACACTCCTTTCACTTAGAGTGAGAATTGTCATAAGGAATTTGAATATCTTAAGAAATATATTTCCAATCCACTAGTTTAATGCCACATAGTATTTGCAAGTCTTTTATTTTATGCATATCAGCTATAAAGAATGTATTGGGGGCATTGTTGGCACAACATGATGATAGTGGATGTATGTTACCTCATTAGAAATATTGTTTCATATGAAATTTAATATTTAATAAAGGAGAATGCATGTTTGGAAGTTATTTTTGTTTCCCAAAAACTTCACCACTATATGATCAATAATAAAAATAAAATCATTGTGAAAATTGACCCTATTAAGTATCTCTTATCCAAAACATATTTAATAGTCATAATGGATAAGTTGGTAATGCTTATTAGTTATTTTGATCATGTGTATGTTAATAAAAAATCAATCAAGGGAAAAGTACTAGTATATGCACTAGCAGAGGATCCTACTAAATATCATACACATCTTGTTACAAATTTACCAAATGAAGTAATAATGTCCATTGATAAAAACCTAGTATAGAAGCTATATTTTGATGGTTCTTTCACAAGTCATGGTTTAGGGGAAGGTATTATAAAAGTCACACTATATGAGTATTGTATTCCAAAATAATTTCAAATTGAGTTTCCTTTTACCATAAATATTGTAGAATATGAATCCCTCATAGATGGTCTCAAACTTGATATATAGTGGGGTATACAACATATTCTTATCTTTGGTTACTATAAACTTATCATAAACCAAGTCACCAATGAATTTAAAGCTCATGATAACAATTTAATCCCATACAAGAGGATTTTGGATATTCTAAAGTTATGTTTTACATTTATATAATTTGAATAAGTGACATAGAGTAATAATAAAGTAGCTGACACCATTAAAACTATTAGTTCATCAGTTGATCTTAAAATAAAGGATAATAAATTCCTTGTAGTTTACTTAATGATACCAACATATGACACTCTTGATTCTAATATGGTTTGTTAGGTGACTGGTCCCACTTCCCCATGGTATACCAAAATTTATGCATACCTCCATAAAAACACCCTTCCATCGAATTTAACCCATAATCAAACATAAATCATTCATCCAACACACATCCTATTACACAATACTTAGCCAAATTTTTTATCTAAGAGGTTATGATGGAACCTTATTACACTATTTAAACTACAAAAAATCCACATCAGCTATTAGAAAAGTTCATGAGGTAATTTGTGGTGTGAACTCTAGTGGCATATTCCTTATTAAAAAGATTTTACATGTAGGTTATTATTGGCCTACAATGGAATCTGATTCATGTGCCTATGTTAAAAAATGCATCCCTTGTCAAAATTATGGTACCTCATACAAAGTCCTTTTTAATATTTGTAACCCATTATTATACCTTGGCCATTCTCAGCATGGGGGTTAGACCTCATTAAAAAAATAAATCCTAATTCATCTAATGGCCATAGTCACACATTATCACCATTATCTATTTTACCAAGTGGGTTAAAGCAATTCCATTAACATATGTCACCAAAAAACATATTTCCAAGATTATATTGAACATATTGTTTGACACTTTGGTATCCCATCCACTATCATCTCTGATAACATAAATTCCTTCAAGAATAAAGAATTTAAGATCATTTACACTAACTACCATATAAAACACAAATGGTCCACTCCATATTACCCGTAAGGAAATGGCTAAGTGGATGCAATGAACAAAATAATTCTCTAAATATTTAAATGAGTTGTTAATGTAGTTGGGCATGACAAGCACACACAACTTTATCCTTTCCTCTAGGCATATTACACTAGCATCTACACACCTATGGGGGAAACCCCCTATTCACTTATATATGGTAGTGATTTTATTTTACTTATAGAAGTCGAGATTACATATTTATGCATTTCCTTACAAAGCATTATTGATGATGAATCCTATCCAATTTCATGCCTTGGTGAGCTTGACCTTCTAGATGAAAAATGTCTTAATGCCTTAAACCATGTGCAAGTCTACCAAAACTGACTTCATCTTAGCTATAATAAATGAATTAAATCTATGAGATTCATAATTGGAGATTTTTTATAAAGGAAAAACAATGGAATACTAATTCCAAGAGGGAGAAGAAAGGAAAATTTTAACCCATTTGGTTAGGCCCATATGTCATTATTACCAAGTATGAATCTGGAGCTTATTGGTTAGATACTAAAGATAAATATCAGCTTGATGAAGCTATGAACATCATGCACCTTAAAATATTTTATACCTAGTTATTTTTAGCCTTTCTAGCCAAGGGAAATAATTTTTTTATTTATTTAAACTTGATTCATTCCCTTGTATTTATGTTCACCACTTTCCTCTTATTCACCCTCTAAATTTCACCACTCTACCTATTAAAACAAGTGAAGACTATAGGTAATTTAGTAATTACTAAATTCTATCTCTCATCTATTTAGTCTTGAAGCTCTTTAACCCATTACAGAATAATAATTTCCCATTCTTCTAGTTGACTTGGGACTTCATAGGTAGAGGGTGGAGTGATCATTAGAGGGGGAGTTATTACTAGAGGTGATAGTGAAACACTTATTTGAATTGGGAATTTTAAGGATGGAAAAACAATTCTCTATCATGGTGAGGCTTCCCTTTATGGGATGATTTCAACCCTATATTTGGTCAATCTTAGAGTTTTCATAATTATCATTATGGTTGACTATGTATACACATAATATTTTTAAAATTTTATCAAATAATGATGCTTTACATCTTGCAAGAACCCATCAAGACTCGATCTCTTTGAGTGCATTCCTTAAAGGGTGCACCAAGAAAGGGGTGGGCATACCTTTGGTTCTTTGTAGGATTATTTTCCCTTATTTCCAAATTATTAGAAATCCAACCAACTCTTAAAACCATTCCCTAAGCTATTTCTCCTCCCTTACACACTCTTCTAATATTTTCCTCTTTCCATTCATCCTTTTCTTATCTTAAACCTCTTTGGGTTCGTCAAGTATACTATGTCAACTAGGTTGACCTAGTACATTTTAGGGGTATTTCTCACTTTCTTAGCTTATTAGACTTTCAACTGACCCAATTCACACTAGTGAATTGTCCCTAAAAACACAATGGGTTGACTGGGTTGACCTTGTATAGCTAACATTTATGGAGGGATTGAGGGCAAGATATTCCTATAAATACATGATCATTTTAGTCATTATTCATATGTGCAATCAAGAGTTATTATTCACTTGTACCTCTTCACAATCTACTCTTTAACCATTCTACTTGAGGAGACTTAGCTTAGGTTTCTTAGTTGGAGAATCTAGTCTTATGGATAGGTCTTGGATGCTTTGGCCTTTCTTAGTGATCCTTAAAAACCACAACATCTTATGAAGCCCCTTTGGCCAAGGGAGAGATTGAGTCTTGATGGGTACACATTCAGTTAAGTATATTCTAACTTTGTCCTCCTCTCTTTTAGTAGATAGTAGTAGCATAAGTGTTGGCTTGAATAATACTATCTTTCATATTTTATGTATTAGGGTGTTACCCATACTTAGTTTAATTAAAGTTCCCTACACATTGTTGTTTTATTATTTCTAACACCCACTTTGTGTCACAAACTTTGGTGTGCACTAGATTAGATTTACTTCCATGTTATTAGAATAGGTTAATGTTTTAAACCTTAAGAATCTATTATGGTTATTATGTGATTATGGTAGACTATAGGCTTTTAAACCCTTCTTAGCATGATATGTCGTGACAAGTGATCCCCTAATCGAGTCTAATGGATCTCCATACTGGTCATGCTCCCATTTAACAAGTGTATCCCCAATTAGAATTGTAGGTATGCTCTATCTTCTCTGAGCCAAGATTGATTTATAGACATGATACATTTTTAAACTCATACATTCTGGTGAACCCGATGTGAAACTAACCCTTGCAGGATTTATTTCACTTTATTTGTCATTTCTTTTGATCATCATTTTTATCATATATTTTGACATACTGGATCAATTTTGTCAACCCAACTATTTATCTCTATGCATAATTTTATAGGAATAGGTAACTAGATCAACCCAATCAACCTAGTATAGGTTTCTAGCCTTTTAGACATCCATTTTAGCCTACTAAGTCAACCCAATTGATCCCTTATAGTTTTAGTAATTTATAGTAGGTACCTCCATAGCTTGATTAAATTTTTCAACCCAATTTATAGATTTTACCAACATACTTCAAGGTTATTCCTTAATAATCTTTCTTCATTACATCTCTGATCCACCAAGGTTCCTTTCTACCTCTCCATTTCTTTCTGTTTCTATCTTTCCTTTCACAATTTGTAGTCTTTAAAAATGCCCTTGCACAATCAACTGGATCAACCCTATCGACCTAGTTTTATGTTTTGCATGTTGTCTAAAATAATTAGATCAACCCTACCAACCTAATTCATTTTTAGACCTTGCTTCCACAGTATAGGTTCAACCCTATCGACCTTGTTCTATATTTTGTGCATATAGTGTTAACACTATACCTTGTTTCAATTTGTAAGTAACCTCATATTTACTAGTAATTAATTCACACCCTTCTTTTCTTATTACTTGCATGCTTAAAATATCTCACATAGTATAATTAAGTGTTTTTTTATTAATCACTTAGTTTCACTATTTATATTTTATGCACACATGGCCAAATCATATAAATATAAATAAGCATTTTAACATTTTGTCTACCCTAGGCCAACCTATTTGAATTTCATCACCGAGGGGGAAGTTGAATTGATGCTTTGGTTAAGTATAAAGCATGGTTAATGGTATATTTTTGCTAAGCACTTGACACCCTTATCACTGTGGTGTGTGAAGTGAAGGGGTAGGCCCCAATATCAAGTTTGTATCATTATCACTACAGTCCCTTTTAGCCTAAACTACCTAAAACCATCCTTAGATTGTTATTTAGTACCTTACTTATAGCCAATTTACAATCACATTAAAAATCATATCTTAATAATCTAATAAAACATCTTAGGTTGACCAATTAGTTAGCTCGTTACTATTCAAGTTGATTATTTTCTCTTTGCTCAATTATGTGTACAAAAACTTATATTAGTCAGCATTAGTGCAAGGTTTTTTTTGTGTGCCTCAATTAGATTGGCCAACATTGATCCAATTGACTGTTTGTTTCCCTTTAACTCTTAGTTTGCTAGATTAGTTACAAAAATTATCTTGTTAAATTCACAACTTGTTATCATTTATTTTGCTTTATCTATTATACTAGGTCGACCCATTTGAACCTATACCATTTTAGCCCCTATGAACTACACAGTCAATCATGTACTCTCTATAGTTCCTTTTACTCTTTTGCGTACCTTTTTTAACTATACTAGATTGACCCAATCAATGTTGTATAGTTTTTAGGTCTTGTTTTCTATGCTAGGTTGCCCAGTCAATATTATACTATTTTTTTCCTTCCTTGTTCATTGATCTAGTTTCTCATTTCCCTAATTTTTCATTATGTTCATCTATGTTCAGTCAGAATAATGTCTTCTATCATAATCTTCTTGGATAGTCTAAATCTATTTAGATACTATATGGGATGTTCATTTCTTCCTCTCTTTTCTTCCCAAGAGAACCATCACTCTTGGGGCACCTCTTCTCTTCTTTCATCTATGAATTATAACATGGTGAAAATAACACATCAAGATGAAGTTGATGGATCTGATCCTTTCTATACTTACCAGGAATCTTCTCAAAATCTTCAAATGAATGTGGGAGTAATTTATACTAGTTTACTCAACAATCCCACTAAAAATCTATCTTCTTTTAATCCTATCCATAATACCAATTTAGGGAGTGACCCTACCAATACCAACCCACCTCCTAATACAACTCAAATTTTATCTCAAGTTATTCAACAAATGAACATTATGAAAAATTCTAACACCAACCAAATGATGCAACATTCACAACACTTAATTAATGTGGCTAATCAACCTCTAACTATTCACCCTCAAGCTAATCCTAACTATATTCCTCCACCTCTTAGGGATGCCTCAGGTAATGTTATTCCTCAACTCATAATGAATGACAATATGCTTCAAACTATTCAAAATGAACCTTTATCTCTCTTCGTTATTTCCATTAATATTGGTAACATGTCTTTATTATCAAATATGATGGGACTAAAGACCCTACCTCATTTCTCAAAGTCTTTGGCAACCTTTACAAGGAGTGGATCTAAACTAATACCTTTTCCACTACTAAACTCTTATTCAAAACTTTCACTGGTGATGTATTAGAATGGTAAAATCAACTTCCCCAACATTCTATTTATCAACTTGAAGATTTGGTTCATCCTTTGGTTAAAGAGTTTCAACACAACGATCTTCTTAAAAATTGTCTTAGCCATTTCATCAATGATAAAAAATCTCCTAATGAATCGGCCAATGAATTTATTAAAAAATGGAAATATTTAGCTCATAAATTTGATCATAACATGACTGATGATAACTTATTCAAAATCTTTATCATGTATTTAACTCCCACTCTTAAATATAAAGTTTGAACCTTTGCTCTATAAACACTTAATGAAGCTCTTGATTAAGATAAGTGTTAAGAATTTCTTATAAAATAATTTGAACCTAATCCTAATATTCTTAAAGGATCTTTCCAAACATCTAATGCTATCACTAGTAATACTCTACAAACCAAACAAGGAGTTTTCAAAACTGATATTCATTCACCTTCTCATACACCTCTTTTAGTTTAGCAAATGAAACCATTTTTACCACCCTTAAAACCATTCATATATCCCAATGCTCCTCCTAAATGGTATAATCCTAATCTATTTTACTAGTTTCATGACAACATTGGGCATTCTCATGAATTTTGTAGAGGGCTCAATAAATTTGTTGTCTCTTATATTCTTGGTGATTCATTCAATCATGAAGCTATGATCAATATTCATTATCAAGAATATACTACCGCTTCCCAAAAATGACAAACTTTTAAAGCTTCTACCTATAATAACCAAAAATATTATTAAAATAATCAATCAAATTCTAAGGATGTTTGTGCCATCGATGTTGATTATGACCAATATTACAACAACTGTCAATATGTCAACACTTACAAGGTCAATTATCACCATAAATCAGCTCACAAAGATCTTGTTAACAAGCCTAAAAATCCACCTTTAGAAGAACAAATTCTTAAATATACTACCACCACTAATATATATTTAGAAGCAACTGAGGAACAACTTCCTTTTCTAATCCTCCAACCACATCTATACTTTCTAAAACTAATTTACCTTCTAAACCTCATGTTGGTTCTTTTAAATGACATTGGAACTTTCTTGAAGAACTCAACTCTATGCCTTGTAAGATCCCACTTATGGAGTTAGTTCATACTTCACCCTATCATCATAAATTATTTATGTAACAAATTCAAGAAATTGAAGATCCATCCTCTATAGATGAATATCCACCTTCTATTGATTCTCAACCTACTAACATCAATACCATTGAAACTATGTCCCTCTTCCAAACCTTCCATTGAGTTTCTTGAAGAGAAAATGATTAATGATGAAATTCTTTTTCATTTTGATGATCCACCACTCTTTACTAAAGTATACATTAATACCACACTTATCCATAAAGCCTTAGTTGATGAAGGATCTAATATTAATGTGACATCTTTGTGGCTTATTCAACAACTTGGTTATAACAAGGATCATCTCAAGTAAACCCATCTTAAATGCCATGGTTTTGACAAGACTAATCAAAAACCACTTGGTTGTATCTATCTTCCATTAAACATAAGACCTAAGACCATTCAAACTAAGCTTGTGGTCCTTGATCTCCATTTATCTTACAATATCCTTATTGGTCATATATAGACCCATTAAATGAGAGCCATTGCTTCTTATAGTTGTGAATGTATTAAATTCTTATATAATGGAAATTGGTATAAGCATGAAGATGATCCCAATATATGGAGCATTAGGTTTCCTAATCCTAAACCTTAATATCATTTTCCCATGAATCCTAAGATTAATAATGATCCTCTACCTAAATTCATCAACATGAGTCCTAATTTACAAGTTACTCTTATGGATTTTGATGATGATAAACCCAATGAGTTACAACATACTTGAAATACCACCAAGTTACCTCCATATATTTTTTAATGGCTTCCTCCAACTCTATTACCAAGGGATCATACTATTCCTCTCATGGATGAGATCACCAACTTTCCCCCTCCATGTAATGCTCAGGAGCCTTCTTTACTAGAAGAGGTCTTCACTTAAAATGATTTTATAGTGGCTCAACTATTTTAAGATATTCTCATCATGTCTCCTCATACATTCAACAACATTGGGATTTCACCTTCTAAAACTCCCAGTGATTCTCAAGCATGTATAATTTCTCTAACATATGACAACAACTATATAATGGCCTAAGGTCAATCTAGAGTCTTGGATGTCTTGTATTATCAAAAAACCTTATCCCAAATCCATGCTTTTAATCAAGATGTGCATACCATTTTTATGGATCATACCTTAGATCTTGAGGGTCATGCATTTCCTCTCAATCCTCCTCTTATCAATACTCCCTAGGTGGTAGAGAAAATTATGCCTTTCAAATATTTGGAAGTACCTACACCTTTAGATCCAATCATTACATCCAATCCTTATCCCATCATTTAATACACCATCATTCCAATCTCTTATGATCCATCTACTTCATCTACTCCTATAATTACACTAGATGCCAAGGCAATCGATGTCTGTTAGATTCATTCTAAACATGATAGCCATGGCAATCAAATTCTAGATCTTGAAGTAGATGTCAAATATTATGATCCTCTTCCTACCTTGCCTCATGATGAATATATACTTAAATTACTCCTTTCCCATGAACCTTAAATTCTTAAGCAACATCATAAACTTGGAAATTTCAAGACTAAAACTCCTTGCTTCAACAAATCTGTTGCTAGAATTGATCCTGAAACAAATCTAATTTAAGCCTTACCTAATGCACCATATCACTTTCAAGATGACAATGCCATTCTTATTAAAGAAAATACTCACATTGAATATACTAATCCATCTTATCCTTGACCAATTATAGTTTCTTGAGAGCTTTCACCTATTGAACATGATAACTTTAGCTTATTCTTTGAAAAATATCATGAGGCTTTTACTTGGTATTATGAGGACATACTTGGCATTAACCCTAGCATTGTGGTGCATAAAATCATTAATTATCTTGATGCCAAGTCTATGCATCAAAAGAAATGAAAATTTTCTCTTGAAGTTTTAACTTTATGTCATAAGGAAATCATAAAATTACTTGATGCTAAATTTATTAAACCAATGGATTATTCTGAATGGGTTTTCAACATTGTCCTCATTCATAATAAAGTCACTATGGTCATTTTAATTTGTATTTTTTTCCATAATATTAATCTTGTTTGTTCCAAAGATAATTTCCCCTTACCTTCAATAGATGCCATCATCAATTCCATGACTAATTACGAAATGTTATATCTTATAGATGGTTTCTTAGGATATAATTAGATTCATATCACTCCTAAGGACCAACATAAGACTAATTTGACCACATAATGGGGCACCTATTGTTAAGTCAAAATTCCCTTCAACCTCAAAAATGTTGGAGCCACTTATCAATGTGCAGTGATTCACATCTTTCATGATCTCATTCACAAAATTGTTGAAACCTATGTGGATGATCTTATTGATAAATATAAACATTGTAAAAATCATCTTTCTAATCTATCTATCATATTTGACCATCTCTTTAAATATAAAGTTCAAATTAGTCTTAAAAAATGTGTCTTTGGAGTCACATCTGGTAAATTATTATGATCATTAGTCTCTCTTCATGTTATTGATGTCGATCCTACCAAAATTAGTGTTATCATCAACATTCCCATTCCTCATTCTTTTCCAAACATTCATACTTATTTAGGTAAACTTAGGCAACTAGATGATTCATCCCTGAAATGACATATTGAATTCACTCCATCAATTATCTTCTTAAGAAAGGTATGACTTTAGAAGGGATGGATCCATGTCAAAAATCCTTTGACAACATGAAAGAGTCATTGCTTCATCCACCTACACTTTGTCCTCCTTCCAATGATAAACCTTTGATTTTATATATTTCTTCCACACCTATTTTATTTAGGGAAATGCTTACCCAACAAGATGATATGGGAAGAGAGTATGTTATCTACTACAGTATTTGAGGCCTCATTGATTAATATGTATTTTGATAAAACATTCTTTAATATCATAATACTAAAGGTACCTTACTCTGTTGTCTTATGCAATATGAGGTCCCTCCTCTTCTTGAATAAGTACATGGGGAATTTGTAGTGGTCACTATAGTGGACATGCTATAACATGTAAATGCCTATGTATGGGTTACTTTTGACCTACTCTTGAAAAGGATGCAATCAAATATGCTAAAAAATTTACTCCTTGTTAGTTTCATGATGATCTTATCTAATAACCTCCTGTTGAGATTCAAACTATCAAATCTCCTTAGCCATTTTACACATGGGGATTCAATCTCATTGGTAAACTTACTCACTACCAAGATGGGCATGTCTTTATCATCACCACTACCAAATATTATACCAAGTTGGTACAAGCCATGCCCATTATTAATGTCACCATTCCTATGATTTCCAAATTTATTTTTAATAAAATTATTTGCCACTTTTGCATTCCCCAGACCATCATTTTAGACAATGGTGGTAATTTCAAAAATAAACATGTTAAATAACTTTTTAATAAATTCAAGATCAATCACAAATTTTCCATGCCTTATCATCCATAATGTAATGGTCAAGCTGAGGAAACCAATAAAATTATCATCAAAATCATTAAAAATAAAATTCTTGACACCCACATGGATTGGCATATTCATATTTACCCTAAAAGTTGAGCCTATCGAACTATCATACATACTGCTTCTGGGGAAACTCCATTTTTGCTAGTCTATGGTTCTAAGTCGACTCTTCCTTTAGAAGTTGAGTGTCCTTATCTTTGTATATATCTTCATGGTATTATTCTTAATGGATAATTATGTAAATCTTTCCTTCATTCCCTTGATCTTCTTGATGAATTTCATCTTTCTGCTTTACAACATAACCACCAATACAAGGCTCATATTCCCTGATAACATAACTACCAATATAAGGTTCATATCACCTAACAACATAAAAAATGTGTTAAAGTACAAACTTTTAATGTTGGTAATCTTGTCCTTAAATTAGACTAAACTTGTGATAAAGAAGGTAAATATGCCCAAAAATAGTGGGGGCCCATATTTAGTTAAAGATATTCTTGGTCCAAGCACCTACTATCTTCAATCCAATGAAGGCCATGTTTTCAAAGAGCCCACCAACGTATAATTCCTCAAAAAGTTATTTGCCTAAACATTTACTTCTTGTCATGTTTTTATCTACATCTATCTAACACTTTTTGTAGGTTACATAAGTATGGGTCTCTCCCTCTGTAAAAGTGCCCTCTTTTTCACTAACCTTTGGTCCTCCCTTTTGGTATTTTGGTTTCTTGATGTACCATAGTCTTCTTTATCTTCTTGCCTATTATTTTTTACACCAATTAGGTTTCTCTTTTATGAGTTTTTATGTAAAACCATAGATAGGATCTGACATTCCTCACAAAACCACCATATTTTAATCATTTTTTTTATTATTGTTACTTGTCAATGCTATTTTGGCACCCCTTGGGTTTTTTTTTTGAGTTGCATTATAAGACCATGAATAAGACCTGAACTTCCTCAAAAAACTACCATCTCTTTTCTTACCTCACTTTATATTTTAATTTTTTATCAACACCCTCGTGGGTTTCTCTTTTATGAGTTTATTTATAAGACCGTGGATAGGACCTAACCCTCCTCATAAAATTAACACATCTTTTCATGTTATTCATCCTTGTTCTCAAACTTTAGATTTTGCTTCTTTTGTTAGATTGAATTTGTACAAAAATCCATGTTATCATGTTTTCCTCTATCTACCTCATTCTTTTGATAAGGAATCACACTTTACTATCATTGTATCCCTTTTTGACCCTTTTCACATTTTTTTACAATTTGAAATAATTTAAATTGTTTCATGTGTAACTACTCTTGATTTCTCCTTAATATCATTTTGCATTAGATAAAACAAGGTCTAATTCAAGATAACACTTTTATTTCACCTATATTTAGGAGACTCTTATACCCCATGTTCTTTGAAGTTCTCTCTTTTATCAATCTTGTCCCAAGTATTCAAATGAAAATCATTTTTAGCACCCACATTTGGTTTTCCAAATCTGTATGGAATAGGAATCTTAAAAGTCCATCAAGAAATTTAAAATCCAAATCATTTCAAAAAAATTCAATTATATCTAAAAAGCAACATACAAATCTCAAAAGTCAAATATCACACCAAAATATGTGATTACAAACACATATCTTATCTCTAATTGAAGCTCAAAATCCATAGTTGGCCTCATATAGAGCTAAGGTCCTTTGGGGTATGGTATGCCAATAGATTGGAATAAGGGATTTAAATTTTTTTATAGTCCTACCTAATTTTTCATACAAGTACCCAATCTTTACATTAGACCACAGGCTCTATAAGGGATCCTAAAGAATGGGGAACACATTGTGTGGAGGTAGGTCCATTTTATTTTTCATGAATTTAAACTTCATGGGATAATATATATACTCCATTTATTGACCTAAGACTTTTGTTGATAAGAGAAGTTATTCAGAGTTTTTAAGGTCAAAAGTCCTCTTATTTTGACAAACCTAATTTGAGTGTCTTGACTTTGATAAAGAGTTCTTCTACCTTAGTTTTTCCTTCATTTCCCCCTCCACCTATTTCATTTCCCCCCTCAAATTGTGATTGCAAATGTGTTTTACCTTCTTCTTTAATTCCTTCTTCTTCGCCTCTTGAAAACATGCTAGCATTATTTTGTTTCAATTTTATCTATCCTTCGAGTGAAAGAACATGTTTGAGTAACTTTGGATTCTTATTTTACACCATGAATTACATTACTAGACCTAATTTACTTTCCTTTTACCATTTATCATTTTTTTACTATCCTACTCTTATGAACACTTGAGTTCATACCCTTTTTCCATTGTTGAGTGAGGTTGGCTTATTACTTGTCACTCAATAATGTTGTTTTCCCTTTTATGCACCTTTTTCCATTGATAATTGAGATGTGAATTATTACTACTCATTCATCAATGTTATTTTACCATTTTTATTTATTCTTTTACCATTGATGTTTTATTACCATTATTTTTTACATGTATCCTTGGTTTGACTTGGTGAGCTTTACTTTCTTACTTAAGTTTTACTTGTTTGAGTTTTTCAGTCTTTAGTAGCCATGGATTTTTGGTTACCCAATTTACTCTTATTTTTTACTTGGTTATTTGATCTAACATATCACTTGTCACCCCAGCTTTCCAAATTTACCAAGTACATCTTGTCCTCATAGCACCAACTATCTTGGCTTTTCTTGCATTTTTTTGGATTTGCTTTTTAGTTTTATATTCTTGGGTTTATTGAAATTAGTCTCTGTAACCTACACAATCAAAACTAATAACATAGAAAATAACTATCCCATGATAAAGGTAAGTCAAGGTACATATTTCATTTACTTTTTAGTTATTTACTTTTTTAGTCATTTAATTTTTAGATTACTTTCCCTTTCAGTCATTTACTTTTAGTTATTTTTGCTTTAAAATACAACTTTTTTTGTAGCATCAGTGTTGTGGTTACTATGTTCTTTCTTGAAGCACCATCCCTTATTACACCTTAGTGACACATGATAATATTTGACTGGGGCATATATATACATATAATGTTTTAAACCTTTTACTAAATACTAACAATTTAGATCTTGTGAGAAATCATTGAGACTCAATCTCATTGAGTGCATGCCTTAAAGGGTACACTAGGAAAGGGGTGGGTAGACCTTTGGTGCTTCACAATATTGTTTTCCCTTATTTACACATTATTACCAATCCAACTAGCTCTTAAAACCATTCCCTAATCTATTTATTATCCCTTACACACTCCTTTAGTCTTTTCCTCTTTCCATTCCTCCTTTTCTTGTCTTAAACCACTTTTGTTTTGTTAGTTATACTATATTTTCTTATCTTGTTAGCCTTTTGACTGATCCAGCTTAGACCTAATTAACTATCCCTAAAAACACACTAAGTTGACTAGGTCAACCCTAGACATCCAACATTTTGGAAGGATTTAGGGTAAGATCTGTCTATATATATAAGATCAATTTGGTCATTATTCATATGTGCAATCAAGAGTTATTATTCATTCATGCTTATTCACAATTTGCTCTTCCACCATTCTACTTGAGGAGACTTAACTTAGGTTTCTTATTTGGATAATCTAGTCTTGTGGATAAGTCTTGGATGTTTTGGCCTTTCTTATTGATCCTTATAAACCACAATAACATCTTGTGAATCCCATTTAACCAAGGGAGAGATGGAGTCTCGACAGAGGTAAATATATTATAACTTTGTTCTCCTCTCTTTTAGTAAATAGAAGTAGCATAAGTGTTGGCTCAAATAATACTATCTTTCATATTTTATGTATTAGGTGTTACTCATACTTACTTTAGTTTAATTTCCCTATAAATTGTTGTTTTATTATTTCTAACCCCCACTTTGTAGCATAAGCTTTGGTGTGCACTAGATTAGATTTACTTTCTTTTTATTAGAATAGGTCAATGTTTTAAACCTTAGGAATTTGTTAGGGTTGTTGTGCGATTGTGTTAGACTGTAAGCTTTAGAACCCTTACTATAATTATATGTTGTGATAAGTGATCCCCTAATCGATTCTAGTAGATCCCCATATTAGTCATGCTCTTTCTTAACAAGTGTATCCCCAATTAGAAGTGTAGGTATGCTCTATCTTCTCCAAACCAAGATTGATTTATAGACATGATGCATTTTTGATTGCATATAGACTATACTATTGTATATTATGGAAAAGGTATCTCTAATAGAGATAAATATATATGGGGGACTAGTGGACCTTTAGTATTAAAAATGGAAACTGAAACCAAATTATCAAAATAGACTCTTTTCTTTGGAGGATTTATTTTGGCTGATGTTAAAAGAATAGAAGAATCACCTGAATTAGAAAATAGTGGCCTTATAAGGGCTAAAGGAAAATATATAGATGAAGTATCTACAATAGTAATATAATAATCAAGGGAAGAGACTACCTTATTAATTATTTGTTTTTATTCTTTAGTGAGGATGTGTTGGCTTATTTCTTCAGCTCGATTTTATTATTCCTACAAGTTTCCAAAGCTCATAGATTCAGCCTTTCTGATATGCTTCATTTAGGTTTCCCTCCTCACTTGACCTTGGTTTTCATCCAACCATTATTTATGAATTTTCTTCCTCTTTATAAATAGGATAGTCCTCTAATGATATTACATATAATTTCTCCTCCTCCTTAACTTCCTCTTAAAGGGATCCTCTAAGAGTTGTAAAACCTGATGATGGTCTTTCCTTTAGTTATTGAGATTTAAATGAGGTAGGGATGACTCTAAATTTATATTATTATTTGATTACAGGGGGAATGGCAGGTGAAGTGGATGATGAAACAAATGAATGAGCTATAGTATTAGGCACTTCCATTATAGGTGGTGGTGAAGGAATGGAGAGTTGAACAACATTGGTGGAGGTAGGAGTGGGTAGAGAGGGGATTGGTAAAGTAGGGAGTGTCTAAAGAGATACCCACTCACTTGTGGTAATAGATGGAGATCTACCTTATTTATGAGAAGGAATTTTAAATAAATGCTGGGAGAGAAAGAAATGCTAGGAGAGATACAAGTGTAGGTGTTTTGAATGGAAGAGAACATGCCATAATGAATTTGTTTTTTTGCCCATCTTGAAGAGGTGTAGTCTTATCCACTATAGTGGTTGTGCCAAAAATGGTGGTATAATTTTTATGGGTAAAGTCCATATGAGGATTAGGGATAACATTGAGAATTTCCTTTCTAATTTAGAGGTTTTCCTCCCTTTGACTAATTTATTCTCCCTCTTATAAGTTGGTTTCTTCTCTTGTAGGAGAGGGAGGCTAGTCTTGACCTACTAGGTCATTTGGTAGTGTTAGGTACCACTATTGACTCTAGGATTGTTCTTCCCACCTTACCATTTTGTTTGCCTACTCCTTGCTAATATCAAGGTCATACTAAATGGCCTAATAAACTATCATGGACATTTTATTGTCCTTCATAGGGTCCACACTTCTAAGTCATTTGATGCATTGAGAAAAATAACATCATGCTCATACTTTTGGTGACCATATGCAATGGTTACTCCCTTATTTTCATTAAGGGATTGAATATACTTCCTAACTTTTCCCATAAGGTCCCATTCCCTAAATTTTCCATCTTTAAATTGCAATGGGATATAATTTTACCTACCTATTTGAAGTGTGCCCTCACCATAAATTGGAGTTATCCAATGCTCAAAGAAGTCTTATAATAATAATAATACTGATGTTTAAGGCCAAGTTATTCATCTAAAATACTGTATATTTGGTGTGGAACCTCTTTTTCTACATGATCATCTAGAATGTGGCATGGTAAAAATAGAGGAGGTTCCCTTGTTCATGTAATGCAGATTATGGTACAATCTAGATAGTACCTATAATGCCCCATTTTACCTATGCTTATTTCCAGATTCTTAGATATTCTAGGCATCTGATTTCTATGAATGACTTGATAAACCTAAGGATATATTTACTCACATCCTTTTAATTTCATTATTGTATATATAAACAAACATCAAATAATAGTCCTCATAGATTCTATTATCAATATATTTTATTGATGGCTACCATAATTATCCATGTACTTTGTGGACTATCTCAAGGACTACATCCAATAGGTATGACATCATATATAATTTTCCATCTGTAGGCCTTTGTTCATGTTTATACATTTGGGAATTTAGTCTAACACTAATAATCTCTCCTAAGGTGATAATTTTATCAAAATTGAGGAGGATATATAGCAATGGGACCCATTATACATGTACATAAGTTATGTTAGCAAAACCATATAATCTATTTAAAAAGGACATGGTTATTATGATAGCAAAAATGAATTTAATAATATTATTGGAAGAAATGGACCCATGGGGTTCAATCTTTGTCCTTTCACTAGCCACTATTTCAATTTGGCTTCTACAGTGTTGTAATCGAGCCATACATTGGGTAAGACTTGATTATGGGATACCTAAGGTGTTTGGAGCTTGAAATACCTCTTGAATTCCATTCCATAAATATATGCAATTGTATTTTTCCCTTTTCTAAGGTATAAATAGTCTCTAGAAAAAGTAACATTGAATAAAAAATCTCGAAGTAAATCAACACAAAACATTATATATGGTTTCATTGATGCTTGATGAATTATCCTAGTCTTGATTGGTAGCAAGTCACTAACATATTGCTTCTCCTCTTAGGATAGTTGATCTTATTAATAATATGGTGCTACAAACTCCACTTCATTTTAGAGGTCTGAATAGTATGAGAACTTAAAATCTAATACACTTTTGTCAAATAGTATGTCATTATAAGCTATGTCTAACAATGGAGTAGACATAAGTAGCCTGGTCACAAGGTGCTTTTGGGGAATCGATTTCAATGGTTTGAACTTTGTAATTCCTTTGTAACATTGTCTAAACTCTCTTCATAATTTTATTGAGATAACTAGGGATTTTGGTCATTAGAGAGATTGAAATTTAAATGTTCACTCATAGATTAATGATGAAGAGACATTCATTTTCTTAGATTTTGAATATATTTCCCAAAGTCTACACCTTGAATGCATAATTCATATAACTTCAATGTGAATAATATATTTTTATTTCTTTCACATTTTAAATTTACATGTACCATTCATCTTTGGTAGGTTTGTGTTTGAAATATGGTAACCTTTTGTTAACTTTGTATGTATAATCACTTCATTTAAGATAGGTGTCAATTTCTCACTCACTAGCTTTTACTTGGCTATTAAACTCATTTATTCATACTTTGGCCATAAATCTCCTATATCATGACACTTGCATGATTCTCATTTACCCAAGTATTTAGACTTATGATCTTGCTTTATATACTTCATGGCTACAAGTTAATGGAATTGAGACATGTGGAATGGTCTTGAGACCATGAAAACTCAGAGACTTAGGGCCTCAAATGTTTGAACCTTTGAACTTTGTACATCCCTAGGAAGGCTCTAGGTTAACTAAATCTTACCACATGGCATGATATAAAAACTATGGAGGCTTCAAGACTTAGATCCATGGAACCATGAAGATTTTAACTTGAATTTTCTTCTTTGAAGTTTTGGGTTAACAAAATGGTGCCAATTGTCAACCTCTCAGAGCTCAGAACCTCAAGACCATTAAAATTTGTTTTAATATTTTGGGTTCTAGGTTAACAAAATTTCGCCACTTGTTAAGCTCTCTTAACTATGGAACCTCATGACCATTAGATGATTAACTTTACTTTGAACTTTCATAGTTTTGTGTTTGAAAAATTACGCCACATGGTGTGTTCTTCAGGCTCAAGAAATTTGAAGACTTGGAATTTTCTTTGAATTGAACTTTGCTCCAGTTAAACATGGTTATACCATGTGGATGTATTATGGTGAACCAATTGCTCATAAAGTATGGAAATTTTGTTAAATTATGGTAAGTTATGAGTAACATGGTAGTGCCATCTATCAAGGTCTTGAAGCTTGAAAAATTTGGACAATTTTTTAAAGGCCAAAGGGCTCTAGCTAATGTGATATTTACACATTTCCAAATGTTAGAGAATAAAGATAGGTCCTAGACATGAATACTTACAAGTCTTTGTCAATAGTTCTTTGAACATATGAAAACTATAGAAACACTAGGTCAAGACACATTAATTTCATTAGTTCATAAAAATCATAAAATCATTTTATGAAAACCCAAGTTTTAAAGTAAATCAAAATAAATGTCCAATCTTTGATTTTCATTATTTAAAATTTTGTAAATATAGACATTTAAGTTAACCTTAAACTTATGTATATCAATGTCAATAGTATGGATGTCTAAGGCTTATAGGACTTTGAATAAAGATATTAAAACTATAGTGGGTCCCTATTTGATTTCAAAAATTGGGGTGTGTGTGTTAGGACACAAAAAAATCTATCAAGTGAATGTCCATATGTAGGAGGAGGATGAGCATTGTATGCATAATGAACTTTAGAATTATCCTTGTTATTTGATTCATGATCTAGAAACATATCTTTTTAAATTTTGATCTTTGCATTATCATTTGCTTGTGGCTTAGCATCTTCAATAGGTGTGCCAATATTGATAATATTTTCATCAATGAGATCTTGGATATAATTATTAATCTTGAAACATCAATTTTTAGAATTCCCAATACATCTATGATAGTCACAGTAAGGATTGGCATCAAAATTACTTGATTGAGGTCTAGACATATCTATCTCCATTGGTGTAGGAAGAGTGATTATATTTCATTTTAGGAGCTTTTGTAACCAAACATGAGGAGGTGATGTTATCTTTGAAAAATTACTCCTTGTTAGAGCTTGTAGTTGAATTTTTTGAGGTAGTTGTGATATATAATTAACTATAAATTTTATCTCATTATTGATTTAAATTGGTTTGATCTGATAATTTGGCTTGATTTGAAAATTATCATTTGAATTAGAAGGAACATTTGAAACATAATTGAGTTTATTCAAAGTAAGCAAATTGAATTCATGCTATTTGACTATATGACATAGTTCATCAAAGGATTTGAATTAATCACTCTAGAAGAGGAGAAAGTAATCTTTATGTAAAAATGTATTGAAACTCACTATTAAAAATTTGATTTATCATTTTGAGAATCATAGTCTTTTATCTTAGAACATATTCACTGATTATTTCATTAAACCCTTGTTTGATCTTTAAAATTTGAGAAAATGATCATTTTTATCCAATGTGGATAGAAAAATGTGTCAAAATTTTATTTTACAAAGAATTGAAAATGTTTACTAATTGAATAATATCATAAAACCATCAAATGGCATATTATTTTAAACTTTTTGGAAAAAGCTTTGTCAAATATTTATCATCATATACATAATCTAGATAAATTGCATGGAAGTCACACATATGTTGTTTAATATCACCTTTTCCTTCATAAAGAGGAATACATGGAGCCACAAATACAAATAGTAAGGGATAGTTTCTAATTTGGGGTGCTAAAGGGTTATGCAATAAAGAACATGAATACGTGGAAGGGATAGCATGAGAAATGGATTGCTCAATATTAGCCAACTTAGATTGTAATGCAAGAATGGCATACTTGAGAGTAGCATTTGAATATGTAATGAAAATTCAATATCATGAGTATGCATATGCATGGATATGTTTTAGAGTCCAATTAATGTCCCCAGACCAAGATATGGTGCTATATAAGTAGTAATTAGAATATATGAAATAGTAAAAGGAGTAACATTAGAAGTGTATACACATAATATTTTTTAAATGTTATCATTTATTTACACTTTTTCCCTTGTAACAACTTATCTATTTTTAATCTCCGTAAGTGCATACCTAAAAGGGTGCATCGAGAAATGGGTGGGTAGTTTGTTGGTGCTTTTCAAGATATATTTTTGTCTATTTATTAGTGTTACATCCATTATAGATTCCTCAGATTTGATCTCCCTAAGTTATCTTATTACATATTGCATTCTATAACTATATCAAGACTTTTAATTTATTATTATATTGGACCATTTGATGTATTTTTATTTTCCATACATCCTTTCCCAACTACATTGTTCATATCAATTTAATTATGTATGTTACAGTGCAATCTTCATAAATAGATGTACATTTCCAACCTAGTTCAAGGTTAGTAGGCACATTTATAACCAAATCAAGATGGTTAATATCATCAGTGTAATATTCAAATGGGATTAGGATCATTGCTACTATAAATACAAGTTACCATTTTGTTCCAATAGATATGAACATTCATTTTCAGATTATTATTGATCACACTTCTTCCCTAGGTCTACATTTGGAGGAGTTATTGACTAGATCTTATATTGAAGGAAATATTGTCTTATGGAGTATTGGATGCAATAAGAGGAGTCATTTTATCCTAGATATTGATTCAGCCTTTGAGTTCCTTACAACCATAACAATTTCTTGAAAAACACCCTTGGCTAAGGGGGAGATTGAGGCTCAACAATTCTTATTCAAGGTAGCTATATTCTAACCCCATATATTTCATTTGATAGATAGAAGTTTCATAAATTATTGGTTAATGAATATACATCCCCTTATTTAAAATTTATCTACACTTATAGTTAGTGTGGTTATAGGATTGTTTTAACTTCCATTTATCCACCTCAGGTAGATTATGCCCTTATTTACATACGATGGATCCTTTCCTATTTTTATATGTTTCTAACCCTTCCCCATTTAATCATATGTCTTGGTTGTAATATTATATTACCTATAAATATATACCTAGTTAGATTTACTCCATTATGTTGATTTCTTAGAGGCTTTTAAACCTTTTATCTTGATATTATGTTGCAGGTGATTCTCTTTCTAGGTTTATGGATCTATTTGTGTTAGAAGAAAAAACACTAAGGAATGAGGGTGAATTAGTGTATAATATTTTATTTCAAATCCATATATCATTCATTAACCTTTCAAATCAATCTATAAATCAAACAATGTAGAGAGAAGAAATCATATAGACATGTAACAAGATATCAACATGTGAACATAACAGATATGTGGTAAACCCTCCTGGGGGATAAAAACCACTGACACACCACTTAGAATAAAGTCTTATAAGTAATGGATAAAAATTTAATGAGGAACCAACCCCTCACTAGTTAAGCACCAAATCAACTAGTCCTTTAGAAAGCTCTAACTTGTAATGAGGCACCAACCCCCTTAGTGACTTAGCACTAACTCAGCCACTTCAAGGACACTTTTGTAAGCTTCATCCTATAAGGCAAATTCTACTCCCTCTTGACTAAGTGTAGACACCAAAAATATGCACATGATGGTTATAAATGTTTTAATTCCCTTGGACCACCTTAGGACCCCCTTGGGCCCAATATTAACCTCTTTGACTCGTAATTGAGCCTAACCCATATAGCCTAAGTTAGTTGACCTATTGGCTAAAACACACCTTTTTACCAACCTTGCCTTTGACCCCTAATTTTCAACGGTCATCTTGATCACTAAAAATCAGTTTCCACCTTGATTTTTTATAATTAGCTCATCTAAATCTATGTATGAGCCATTTCATACAAGAGTTATAATTAGAAAGCCTAGTTAACATCTTATTATACCTCTCCTTCCTTACCTATAAGAAGAGAGGATAAGGAGGTGAAATGGATCCATGACTTAAAAAGATTTTGCATCTAGAGTTTATTTATAGGTCATTCCTTCCAGAAATCTAGCAATCTAGCCATCATGTCAGAGAGCTGACTTGCCACCACCCTTTGGTCAATAGCCAAGTACCATTACTCTTCCAGAATCATGTCAGTCTCTATCAACAAGCCAACCACCTCAAACATTCATCTAACCAACCTTATGAAATCTAAATATTTATTTTCTATTATTCAATTACTTTATTTGTATTTTGAAATTAGCCCAACACAAGCCAACCTCCTAAAATTGCCTTTTGTGATCCCATTAATCAGACTTTTTATCAACCCAAACTAATACAAAGTACCCATTGATGGTCACTTTGGCTGTTGATGATCTCTCCAACCATCAATGGTTACCTCAACCATCAATGGTTACCTCAATCATTGATGGTCACCTCAACTGCTGATGGTCACTATGGTAGAAAATAATATCAAGCTATTTTCACCCTCTAATGCTCAACCAAATCCAATTTTCTTTTCATTTTCCTGTTGATAAACCCTCAACCTATTTTTTGAGGCACACTTGATCTGTTTAGAATTAGTATTGACTTGCTTATTATTATATTAGTCATTCTAAGTCTATTTACTTATCAAGAATTTATTTCAAATTTAATTTAAGTAGCTTTTGACCATTGATGCAAGTACTCTATATTTGCTTTATAAACTTAATTTTTTAAACCATGAGGATTGATATCCCTCGAGGAAGCTCTTACTTCTAGGATTTAGATAATGCTAAATAATCCACCTAGATATCTATTTAGCCAACCATTTAATTTTTTGTTTTATTATGTTTAGGTCATCCTCCCAAGCCAAAGAAGAGTTATTCACAATCATATAATCCAATGCATGTAAAACCAAATAGGTTTTTCAACCATATCCATATCTAGTTTCTTCTTCTTCCTTTCTTGAAATATAAGTTTAAATTTACTAAAACATTTTAGCATGTTTGGTGGGACCCTTGAAACTTTTCTTGAGTTTATTTTGTTTGCATCTACATGTTATTCTCTCTATTCAAAGCTCATAAACAAAATCAAAGTGTCTTTTGGGCTTAAAATTAAGTGCATACATTAGTTTCTTTTAATTTTATCTCACTTAGTTAAATTAAAGAAAGGTAATTCAATCATAGCATCACTTTTGTTGTACACACTAAGCCAAACCACTTCATTAGTTAAACATAAAAACAACTTGAGACAAGACCCGACTAGGATTTCATAACCTAGTCGTCACCTTACCCTTTCCCAATAATCCTAATTGGAGGTCATTACCAAGGTGAGAACCAACTCAACTCTCTAGTTGAGTATAAACTCTAGAAATTGGTATATATTAGCTAAGCACCTGACAACCTTATCATTGTGATGAGTGAAGCAAAAAAGTAGGCCCCAATACCAAACCATACATGTATTTTCAATACAGATCCTTTTGAGAGCCTAAACACAACCTAAAACCAACCATAGACTTATTTTCTAGTACCTACTCTACATACTAATTTTAGTCAAGCAATTTCTTAGGGTATAAGCCAAGAAAGAGACTAAAAGGAACTTTAGGACTTAACATAATTTTTAGTGTGTAATTGATTTCCTTGATCATTTATTGTCTTCTCTTTATTTGAGTGGTGATATTGTCTTTGTATTCTCTCCCCCTTATCTTGTATGGTTCTAATTCGTTAGCAAGGAAAGAATCTAATAAAACAAAACCCATCAACAAACCAATCAACCTCTTCTACCTCCTCATCTATGGACTACATCTTTGAACCAAAATATTCTCCTCACATTCAGGAATTACTTTCCCTCAAGTATTCCCCCAAGGATATGCAAACTTTTCCACTTTCTTAGATAATAGTCTTGAGGCCCTTCAACATTTTCTTACCACCATGCCTCACCATACCCCTTCTTCAATTCCACATGTGGACCCACCTTATGGGAAACACTTCTATCACCACAGTCACCACCCAACCATTGAATACCTAAGCCTCTTCATCTACTAATAATCCCTTTGATACTACTATGGAAAACCAACTTGGCCAACCTACAAATACACTTGTACCTTCCACCCCCACCAATAACTCCTCTACCTTAGGAGAAACCCAACCACTAGATACTTATACTACCCTCAACATAAGATTACCTACCACTAGCATTGCCAACCTTCTTTTGGCTACCTCTAATATGCTAACCACTACCCCACCTCAAAATCTTATGGTACCTATACCTTCTACCTTACTACCAATCAACATAAAGGACACTACCTTTCCTTCGATCACCAACCTAACTACCACCCCTACCTAATAGGTCAAAATTATGCCAAGACCAGGTTACATCCCTAACCCACAAGGGAGTGCAACTCTATCTACTATCAAACCACCTGTATCTACATATCCTTACATAACATCCACCCAACCACTTGTGTCCACATACCAATATGTGGTAGCTCTTCAATCTCCTACCAGTTAACAATATATTACCCAACCACCACAATAATATGCACCTTACAACCTTTTGAATACATAATCCCAAATAGATCTAATGAAAATGCTCATGGATAAAATGACTACTTTGGAATCATCCATTTTGGGAGCTCACAACATCCTATCATATGACCAGATTTGTAACAATCCTGTTCACCCATCTGTCCCTATTATACCATATCCTCCTCAGTGGGAGATTCCCAAGTTCTCCAAGTTTCAAAGTAAGGAGGACCCTCAACAACACCTCAAGGAATTTAGGCATGCATGTTATTTGATTTCTTATGATGATTCCCTCCTTCTTCATACTTTCCCTATGTCCTTATCTGGTCTAGCATTAGATTGGTATAGTTTCATAACCAAACAATCCCTCTTCTACTTAACCCAACTGGCCCAAACTTTCTAGGATCACTTTTTGATAAACATCTCTAAGAAAGGTTCCATTATAGACATTTACTTTATCTGGAAATTTGATGAAGTTTCTATTACTATTTTTATATCACATTGGAGGATCCTAATCAATCAACTTTATTTCTATTTACCCCAACCCAAATTAATAGAACTTTTTACTCAAGCATGTGCCAAGCACATCTCCTCTACACTACATGTTCAAATATTTAGAACCTTTGACAAATATTTTACCATGGTGTGTAATATATAAAATAGAGTCATTGATGAAGGAAAGTTAAATTTGAAAAAAAAAACACTACCTACAAAACCAATGAGGCCTCTTCCTCCAAACCAAGTAAACAAACCAATATCAAGAACAAGAACAAGGGAATTGTGAATGTGGTTATCCTTAAATTCACTTCTCCACCATCTGTCAATAACCCAAACTCCTTTAACCCCTCAAAATAAAACATGAAGAACCAAAACTAAAATAATCAGAAGTAATTTACTCCACTAGGAGAATCTTATGATTCAATCTTGGAGAAGTTACTGAAAGCTAATATCATACAACTTTCCCCTATCAAACCCCCTCAACAATTTGATTCTTCTCATCCTATGCCTAGCTGGTACAATGAAAATGACCTATGTGATTTCCATTGAGTAATTAGGAATGACATTAGTAGGTGTAATACCTTCAAAAGCATTATCCAATCCCTCATTAACAAGGGGTAACTTGTGTTGGATAAGCCCAATGCATCTCCAAACCAAGACCTTGACATTTTAAGACAACCTTTCCCTAATCACGCACCTACCAAAAATGAGAGCAACAAGGTTGAATGTTCTCATGATGCCCATACTGTCAATAAAGTTCTTGACATGCTCATTGTTGAAGAACCTACCACCCAGTCTACCTGTTGTTCACCCTTTCCACTTATTGAGATAGTGGAGTTACCTTCACCTCTTTTGGAGGCCCAAACCAAGAAAGCAACCCTTTATCCTTCTCCACTTCTTAAAGTAGTAATCTGTTAACCCCTTCTTCTATTGACATACCAAGGCAAGTAGTCATCACCACCTTACCTTCTCCCTCAACTATCAAACAAATCACTTCCCCTTTAGAGATCATTCCCAAAGAGGAAACCACCACACCTACACCTCCCACAAAGGAGTCAGCCATCCAAACCTTACATCTTTTGATTGAGGAAAAGGATGAGGTTACCATTCCCCTTTTTCAAACTATGGGTTTATCTTTTGAGACCACTACCTAGGGAACAATACCAGTCTACAAGCGATTTTCTAGATTAGTTCAAAGGTTGAAATTCATCTCTAAACCTGACATGGATCAAGCCACCTTTTAGAAACAATTAGGGATCCCTTATATTTCCAAATAAGAACCTTCAACCATACCTTTGGTAGACCAACCCACCACTTCCATTATCTAAACTCCTATCATATCAACCAAACCATTAAAAACCTCTACCAACCCAACCATTTCTCAAACATCCAAAGCAACCAAACACCAAACCACCAAGTCATCTTCCCCAACTGACAAAACCAAACCAACCAAAATACTTAGTGTCTTCCCTATGAAAAATCTTATTCATCCATCTTTGAAGGTAGAGCTAACCCCAACAAACCCACCAACCAAACACCAAAACAAATTGACCAAGGAAGTAAAACCACCAAAAGGCCAGAGGGCCAAACCTATACCTCCTTCAACCTTTCCATATATTTTGGGGCCTCATCCTTCTAATTTTATTAGGAATCCAATTGTCTCAACCAAAACCCAACCTTTGCTATTGGTTACACTAGCACAATTACTTTTTGACACACCTATCTTCACTAAACCATCAATAGTCAAACTACCTACCATAAAACCTCATACCTTCACTTTATCAAATTACACCTTACCAAAACCAAAACCCTTAACTAATAACACCACCTTACCTAAACCTTCTATCACCAAAATTACTTCCAAAAAGACTTCCATCTCATCATCTAAGGCCAAAACCTCTAAACCCTCTCCAACTTTAGTTGAGCCTTACACAACCATTTTCCAAAGATTTTTATAAGATTCTTGTTTGACCTTACCCCTTATTATTCCATTCAAACCCATCAATCCAAATCCCATCTAGTATAATGATTTCCAAGTGTGCTCCTATCATAGAACACTAGGACATGACATGGAAAATTGCAAATCTCTCCAAACTATAATCCATTAGATCTATGATGAGGATGATTTATTAACATATGAACCTCCCATGAGCCCACTAATAATATAATAGACAACAACCACTACCCAATGCCTAACTACTCTCCCACTCTCACCTTAGAATGATGAGGAACCAAACTAGTCACCCACCTCAACTCATCCCCCTACCCATACTATCCAGGTGGTCACATGATCACATGTTTTGCAAAAGGATAAGGGGAAGGATAAAGTGTCCATCATATGGACATACCCATCTTCCACCTCTCAACCAAATAAAAATCAAACACCTTAACCTTTAACCAAACCCAAGGTATCTATCTTGGGTACCTCCCAATCCACCCCCTCTAAATCAATTAGGAGGGTGGTGCCCAAACAATATCACCAAACCCCAATGAATATGGGCCTATATGAGTTGATTTATACTTCACCTCATCACTGGCAAAAAATAATAGAGATATTACAATCAATAGATGTCTAACCTAAAGATCCTCAACATTTGGTAGCCTTTGTTGGCACTCTCTAAATTTCTAACCTTGTCACCTTTAAGGATTTGGAAATACTTTCTATCTACCTGGATGACCCAAATCCCCTTATTTTCATCATTACCTACATCATCCAAACCCACATGAAATATGAATTGATTAATGGATAAACTAGTATTAACATCATCTCCTCCCATGCCTATGGTCAACTCAAACTTCCAAACAACTTCATGTCCAAAACCTTAGCTATCCTTTTATCCTTCAAAGATATCAGGGACATTACTTTGGCCACTATCATCCTCCATATTTGTTTATGACATTGCACACTCCTAGAGCTCCTCTATTTAGTGGAAGGAAAATTATAGTATAATATCTTATTGGGATGACCTTTGATTTTATCCATAGGTTGTGTACCTTTTACCCTTAATCATTGCATCAAATTTGAGTATGAAGGCCAAGTTGTCACTAGACATGATAACCCAAGTCCCTTTTCATTATTCAACATGACTTATCAACCCAATGACATTTTTCTACCTCCATTTATCATACCCTCATTAGCCAAAGACAAGCCCTCAACCATGAAGGATGACCTCATATCTTCTTCTACCAATAAGGCATCTACTAGATCATCCATCCCTTTAAACCAAATCCTCACCACATATCACTCAGAATCCATAATCCAATGAATTTCATTAGGGGAATATCAAACTTAACCACCAACTTGGGTATGACCCCAATATTAGAGCCATTATTCCCTTTAAATCTTCACATTGTTAAACCCATTTTATCTATGGGGGACTCAATAAACCACTTAAAAAACTTCTACCACATCCTCTTCACCTTGACCATTCACCACTAACTTATCCTATTCGGACAACCAAGGCTTTGCTAAGGCATGCCTCCATAGGTGTGCTTGGAAGGGATTTGGCCTTAGACAATATAAGCATGTTCCACATGAGATGATTTCCATTGAAACCAAAAAGCCCCATGAGAAACATAGCCTCAGTTTCATTCTACCCAATAAGAGGAAAACCAAACCACCTACCACCACCATTATTAAGGAAGACATCCCTTCCTCACTCACCTGTTCTCTACCTAAGTGTGAGGAGGATGACATCATCCCCCTAAATTTTTTTCATCAACATAATCAACCTTATACCCCTAACTTATCAAAAGGAGGGGGTAACCATAACCATCCCTGTGGCCAATCTTGAGATGATAAGAGATTACTCTTCTACCATTAACACTATTCAGTGCCAGGATGATGATTCCATTCTCACCTACCTTAGTGCATTAGATTCCTCCATCCATTAATCCCTTCCTACTAAGACTTTAACCATGTTAAATGAATCCACCATAGATATCAACTTGGGAACTTTGGATAACCCTTGAGTTATCAAAATTGGCCAATCACTAAATTTTGAGGAACTTTGAGATTACCCCTCTTTCCTCCAAGTCCATAGTGTAACCTTCACTTGGTCATATGATGACATGCCTACAATTTACCCCATCATTATCACCGATAATATAGTCACCAAATGTAATTCCAATCCCATTAAGTAAAAACTTTGATGAATTCACCCTCACATAAACCTTCTCATCAAAGAAGAGATCTAATGTCTCCTATCTGTCAATTTCATTCAACCCATTGACTATCCCCAATGGGTATCAAATGTCATGCCTATCACCAAAGCCATAAGGGGACTATGAATTTATGTGGACTTTCATGACCTAAACCTCACTTTCCCTATGAATGACTTTCCTCTACCAATCATCAACTAGCTAATTGATCTTATAGCTGGCCACAAGATGTTATATCTCAAGGATGGATTCTTGAGTTATAATTAGATCCTAATTGCTCTCAAAGATCAGCACAAAATCACCTTTAACACCCTATGGAGAACCTTATATTATAGTATCATGCCTTTTAGACTAAAGAACATTGGTGTAACTTACCAAAATTCCATGACCTACATCTTCCATGACCTTATCCATAAGATTGTTAAAGACTATGTGTATGACCTTCTTGGGAAATCAAAATATCATAGGGATCATTTGGCCATTCTCAAGATTATATTTGAGTACCTGATCCTTTACCATGTCTTCCTTAACCCCAAGAATTTTATTTTAGGCATCTTCTTAGGAAATCTCCTTGGATTTATTATCTCCCTTTATGAAATTAAGGTCAATCCTACCAAGATCAAATCCATCGTCAACATGCTCCCTCCAATCAACTTCAAGAAACTTTTTAGTTTATAAGGGAAGATCCAATCCATCCATCACTTTATCTCTTAGCCTTTAGGCTAGTACCAACCCTTCCACCACCTTATGAAGAAGGATGTATCTTTTAAATGGAATGGTGATTGTTAGAAACCTTTTGATTCACTCAAAAAGTGCCTTTTGTCTCCACCTATCCTCACCCCTCCCAAGGATGACCAATATTTATACCTTTATATCTATACCACCAACCACTCCCTAGGGGAAATGTTTGTTCATCGAGATGAATAACACAAAGAGCAATCCATCTACTACATCAATCACATGCTTGCAGAGTACAATACTCAGTACACCCATACCAAAAAAATTGCTTAGCTTTAGTCTTCATGGCTACCAAACTCTACCATTACTTTCTTAACTATAAAATTTATGTCATAACCAATACTAACCCACTCAATTATATGCACTCCAAGCCATATGAAAACCAATATATGTCCATGTGGCTCATAATTTTAGCAGAGTTTGACCTTGAGTTCCTTTAATAAAAGTTAATTAAAGGGAAAGTCATTTTCGATCAATTGGTTAAAGCACCATTAGCAGACAACTAACCTCCTCCTCTTGAGTTCCCTAAAGAGGCCATCATGACCCTCTCTCAGGTAGACTTTACCTATCAAGTCACTATGTTCTTTGATGGATCAAAGTGTCAACATAGTGGGGGATCCAATATCATTATTATTATTTTTGACAATGAACCTCTTCCTTTGTATTTCAAACCTAACTTTGAATGTACCAATAATATGGCTAAGTATGAAGCCCTAATGATAGGCCTTCTGACTGTGTTAGCATTGGGAGTCAAAATAATCAATATCTTTGGTGACTTCCAACTTGTGTTCAATCAAATTAGTGTCTTTTACCAATATAAGAATGATGTTTTTCAATAGTATAAACATATCATGGATGAACTTTAAGCTTCATTTGAATATCACCGTATCCAATCAACCCCTTGATCTACTAACATGTTTTTTAACACCATGTCTTCTCTTGCCTCTCAGATTCTATCTATACCCTCTAACTCTAAGTTATATAATTGTCCATAGACTTACCTAGCATTCCTATGTCAAACTAGATTCCCCCACCATTTTCAACATGGAGGAGACCTAAACTGACCTTTGATATCAAAATACCTTTGACTATCTAAACCTTACCATCATTCCTTTTGGTATTTCCATGAATGCTTGAAGAACATTTATCTAGAGTACCTCACATTATACCATTATGGGGGGAATTATTTATAAACATAGCTTTGATGGTCTCCTCTTCCATTACCTACACAGTCACAAAGCCTCTCATGCTATCAAAGAAACACATGATGGGATCTATGGGGGACATTTTAGTAGCCTAGATGTAGCTATATTCATCCTCCACCTTAAATATTAATAGCTTACGCTTAACCAAAATTATTGTGATTATGTGAAAAAATGTGTTAAGTGTCAACAACATGACAATTTTCATCATGCAAGTAGCCATAGTCTTCACATATCCATTGATTTATATCCCTTCTCACCATGGAGTCTAGACCATATTGGTGAAATTAACCCCCATTATTTATAGCAACATCATTCTATCATCACTACAATTGAATATTTCAAAAAATGGGTATAGGTTATTCCTCTAGTCTCAAGCAAAGTAGAAATGATTGTTGACTTTATCAACCATCACATCATCTACGGTTTCAGTGTTCCTCAAAAATTTATCACCAATAATAGCAAATATTTTAAGAACAAACAAGTCTATGGTATTTTTGATGCATTTGGGATCAAGTTGAGTTTATCCTCTCCCTATTACCCTTAAGAGAATAGACAGGCCAAGGCATCTAACAAAACTCTTAACAACATGCTCACTAAAATGATCAATGCATCTAGTTGGGATTGGCATTTACACATCCCTTTCACCTTATGGACATATCATACTATCATTTAAACCCCTATAGGTGCTACCCCATTCTCTCTTGTGTTTTGAATAGAGGCAGTCTTTCCTCTCAAAGTCCAAATCCCATCTATTTGCATATCTTTATAGGATCTCAATTTTGAAGATGATTATCATAAACACTATATATCCCAACTTGAGCTACTTGATGATCATTATTTATCCTTCATTACCCATATTAATTTTTATTAAGAACACATCAAATGTGCCTATAATAAACACCTTAGATTATGGGAATTCAACATCAGATACTTCATCCTAAATAAAAATCAACATGTCACTAATATGGAGAAAAGCAAGTAGGGAAAGTTTAATTTCAATTGGCTTGGACCTTATTTTATAACCCATAAGTATAGATCAAGTGGTTATTAGTTGTCCTCCCTTGAAGGTAACCCATAACCTAAACCCCTCAGTGCTTTGCACCTGAATCCTTTCTTTGTTTAAAGAAGGATCAATCTCACCTTTTGTTTAACTTAAGCTCATCCCTTACTTCCAAACCACTTTCATCTCCCTATTTTAGAGGGAACTAATTAAAACTAAATCATGTGATTATCCATCATGATCATAGCCTAATCTTGAATAATGAGCACCATGGCTCTATCCATGACATGATTCTCATGGTACTTTTTGCCCCTTTTCACAAAGATGGATTCCCATGGTTTTCACCTAATCCTCTTTACACCTAATCAACCTTCTTGTGCTTTTAGTTTTACCTTCATAAAGGTGATCCCTTAAGCCTATATAAGTAAGTCTATGTCAATCAAACTCAAACAAAACGAAAAAGCAAAATCTAAACTAATAGCAATCATGGGTCATTCCTAGCATTTGCAAACTACTCCCTTGAAGGACAACTATTGAAAACTTATTCAAAATTTCTCAAAGTAAGATGGAATACTCCCTTGCAGGACAACTATAAAAAAGAATTGAACAAAGCATACAAACTTAGACCATTCCATTGAAGGATGGTTAAGTAAATCATTTTTCAAAACAATAAATTTCTTAGAAGCTTCTCGTATCGATTAACTTCCCTAACTCCCTAAAAACAACAAACATAAGCAAAATACCCATTCACAAATAGACTCAAATTCAAAATAATCTTGGAAGCTTCAATTGGCTCTCATAAGCAACTTAAGTTTTAAAGCCATAATTGGCTCTCATGAGTAGACTTCTTATATTTATTAGTATACACTTCATATGACATATATATATATATATATATATATATATGTATGTATATATATATATATATATATATATATATATATATATATATATATGTATGTATGTATATATATATATATATACACACACTAACTCTTTGGAAACCTATAGAAGAGGCCTGCTAGTCTCACAATAAGGTTCCATTTTCATCCATCTCCCCTTGTAAACTATAAGCAAGGTATTTTGAGCTTACTTGAAAATATGTGATCAAGTAACCTTTTTAACCAACTAAAAAATTTTAATGTGAAGAATTAAAAGGGCTTATGTGCCTTAAGCTAATCCAACTTTGGTTTTGTTTTAGTCCTTGTCAAATAAGAAGCATCATTTGATATTTTCACTAAGACATTTATCTCTTGATTATATTTTTTCCTCACATTTGGTGTTGTTATTAAAACTCACTTTGTGTGTTTCACCTTAAGCAATAATAACCATAATCATGACCACATGACATCAATAGATGCCATAAACAAAAACATGCATCATTATCATATCCATCATCATGTCAAAATCAAGCATCCATGAGCAATAAAGCAATCAACCATATCCACCACATGTCTAAATCCAAATAAGGAAGCATATACTTATTACATTTTAGTAATAACATCATCATCATCATAAATAACATAAACATCATCATTAACATTAATAAAATCCATCACAATCCTAACTAGGTGAGACTACATCAGTGTCTAGTATCCATAACATAAGCATAATCAGTATAACATCATCAATGGTTAATATAAACATCACATCATCCCATAAACATAAAACAAAAGCATAGACCATGAGAAATGAGAAGTAAACAAGGATCATATATATAAATTGTGAGTCAATAACATCATAATGTATACAAACCAATATATATGTCTCTCTCTCTCAAAATGTACATCTCATCACATCAGCTCATAAGTTGGCATCAAAATGATATACAATAACATATAATATATCTAAACTATATCAGAGTTATCCCCCTAGGGTACCACTATCTCTTGGAGTACCACTAGGTCCTAGTGCCTATCCCCTTGAAGAGCCTGACTATCCCCCTGTAGTACCTATTTTCCCACCTATGGATGTAGCCCACTGACCTAGTGTCACCATGCTAATATCACCTACTAAAAATAGATATGTACTCACCTTATCGAGGTTCATGTATATAACACCTCAGAACTATCACCTTATAGTAGCATAATTCCTCTACTATGGCTAGGTATCATGCCATGGGAATGGTGTTTGATGGTCCTATGGGTGTCATAACTTTTCCTCCCCTCTACCTCAAGGAGTCTCTTTCCTAGGTAACCAAGGCTAGTGAAGCCCTACCTTGGTCCCTATCACCTATAAGTGTAGCCACCTAAATTTTTAAGTCTGCCACCTGACCCTATAGTGCTATGACTTATGCCTATGCCATAGTTAATACCACTCCTACTTTTGCATATAGGGCACCTCCTTGTACTTATGCCCTCTAGCCTCCTCTCCCAATTAGGTCCACATCCATTAGCCTCCTACCACCATCATCTCCACCAAAGTCTACTATCACATATAGATCTTGCTACCATCTAGGTTAACCATCTATAAAACTTGCATCATCAATCACTAATCAAGTGGGAAACTCCTCATGATTGAGTAATTTATGCATTGGCTATGGGTCTAGTAGAAGGATCTTGTGTCCTCATATTTATGTCTTTAGAATGGGCCCAAGATCCCCTAAACCAAGTTGAAATACCTTTAAACCTTATAAAATGGGATAATCTCTACCTCTCCCTCCTTCTAGTTAAAGATCCACCTATAACTCTATAAGGATAGAGTCTACCTCCTATAATAAACCCACACAAAGAACCTAATATATGGCCTCTAAATGATATCATTGATCACCAATGCACCTAGTGCACACCTGAACCAATCTACATCATGAACCCCTCCACCCAATATTATAACAACAAAGTTAGCTCTCCACCTCATATAACCCACCATGAAATCTAAGTGTATCTCATCTAGGTAGTCCCACTAGACTTAGCACTTGAATTTTCTTGTAAGCCTAATAGTGTATAACTAGACTGACACTGATGTTGTACCTTTTATGAGCTATAAAACCCTATAATTATTTATATATCTATACCAAAATCATAGGTATCCATCCAAACACTATTCACCCTAGTAACATCTCAACCAACACCCCTAGTAGTAAGTTTAGGAACCTCCCACTACTCGAGTTAGGAAGGGTAAAGCATGAAATAACCATCATCATCATAGTCATCAATCTCCTTTCTCTCATCACCATTTGATATAGCATGTTATAACTAAATCCCCCAGCATGCCATATAACATAATCATGGTCTTCTCTATATAGTAGATCTAGATGTTCATCATTTTCCACTTGCTCTATGTGGTAAATTGGATCACCTTATAGGGGCAACCATGTAATCCTATGCACATCCTCTAGCAAGATCATAATCTCACTAGTGGGTAGTAAGAAGGTGTTTATGGCTAGATCCCATCTCTCTATAAGGTCCATGATCATAGATGCATCATTTAGCATATGTGAGTAGTGTCACATCACTCTTAGGCCCACCTCCTCCATGTGTGCCCAATCTACTGGGGTCATCCCCTGGTAAACCTTTATGAAGATACATGGCACCCAATAATGTATTTGTATCTACTCTCATACATGTAAAATAATCAATAACATAAACACTTAGTCAACTATACCATTTCACCCATGCACTTAGCTCCTTCAACCTACCTCACCTTACCCATTTGACCATTTATTAGACTATTACCTACTAAACTTAATGTTTACACCCATAATATTCTACCCCTTATTGATGCCATGTGAAACTAAATAGCACTATTGATGGATCTAAAAATTATCAAATTCCTTACACTTACCCTTAAATTCTTTCTCATTTAGCTTGTCTTCCAACAATCAAGAAACCTTTTTGCTAATAGTTATTGACTGTGGATGATTGGGATGACCGTTAATGGTCACTATGCATGTTCATGGTGAAAATCCCCCAAAAACCTAACCCACTTAAAAACAAGATACCATTTTTCTACCACATCCTACCAATCCTACCACCAACCTACCCCTAACTAGCCTACCTTCCCAAATTTGGACATTACCTACTGAGTTTTACCAAAATCAAACAAAACCCTACCTAGGGCATAACTAGAAAAACCCATGTTTACACCCAACAATCAATTAGGTAAATTACAAAACCAAATGCAATGTAAATTCCAAAACTACCCTAAAAATTTAAGGATGACCCACCTCATTCCTCAACCATTATTGATGAAGAATTCTAGGACCCCCTACTTGGCCACATATACATTCATGTTGTATCCTAGCTCAGTCAATATTGGTTAACCTTGTCCACCTTAGCAACCTTTCCCACTATCAAGAACTCAATATCAACAAATCTCACCCAAGTATGAAAAATAGATAGTTCTCTAGGTTAAATATACAAATGAGTGAAATTGATCCACTTTTTGCTTTTTTACCTCTATGGATTTTAGGTTTTTTACCTAATCACTAATGATTAGGGTGACCACCAAGGATTAACATTAAGCACCTTAAATTTTGATATTCATTTTGATAATCCTTTTTTATCCCACCTCAAGTAACCTTTTTAAGGCAAAACCACATCAATCACCCACCCTAACCACCTCATCATCTTAACATTGGTCTATTATGGCCCATCTTGTGCACATTTTTGTGATCATTTTTTCTTGGTACTTTGACCACATCAAAAACATTTCCATGTTGACCACTTTTTGAACTTGTACCACCTCATACATATAAGACCTACTTGTGTATTCTTAGGAGCACTTCCTACTTCAAATACCTAGGACACTTGACCAGTTTGTCTTTTCAATGGAAGCACTTCCTAACTTGGATACCCAATAAAAAAAACATTACCTAGGAGACTTGTGTTTACAAGTGTACCCATTTGTCATGCATAAATATGATCACGATATCAATGTATCATTTATCCTTCTTTACACTGACCTTTATTTTAACCACTTATGGAAACCTAGTCTATGCATGATCTTGGATATCATACCTTTTGTCACACTTTGTGTACTTTCTTACACTTCATTACCAAACCTATCATTTACCCTTTTTATAATCAACCCAACCACTTATCAAACCTACACCCAATTCTATTTCACCTTATCAATTCCTGATTTGAGGGGGAACACCTCCTCTCATACTTGGGGCAACTTGACCTTTGACCCAAAATCTTTTTTTATAGCTTATTGATTGAAGTTGAATAACAAAAAGGGGTAAAATATAGACACCAAAAATCTACACATGATGGTTTTGAATGTCATAATTCCACTAGACCACCTCAAGACCTTGTTGGGCCCAACCTTGACCTCTTTAACCCCTAACTGAGCCTAACCCATCTAGCCTAAGTCAGATGACCTACTGGATAAAACCCACCTTTTTACCAACCCTAATTTTGACCCCTAACCATTGATGGTTAGGGTAACAGTCAATGGTTATCTTAACCACTGATGGTCAGGTTCCACCATCTAAACCAGCTTAACTCACCCTTAAATCCACCCTACTTTTTTATAATTAGCTCATTTAAATCTACAAGTGAGCCATTGTATGTATGAGTTATAATTAGAAAGCCCAGTTAACATATTTTTACACCTCTCCTTACTTCCTGATAAGAATAGAGGATCAAGAAGAGAAATGGATCCATGACTTCAAGAGATTTTTCATCCAGAGTTTCCTTGCATGTCATTCCTTCTAGCAATTTATCAATCTAGCCATCACATTAGAGAGCTAACTTAACACCACCCTTTGGTCAATAACTAAGTATTTTCACTCTATCCAAATCATGTAAAACTCTATCAATGAGCTAACCACCTCAACCATTCATCTAACCAACCTTCTGCAATCTAAGTATTTGTTTTCTAATATTCAATTACTTTATTTGTATTTTTCAATCATCCTAACATAAGCCAACCTTTGAGAATTGCCTTCTATGATCCCATCAATAAAACATTTTATCTACCTAAGATAATACATATTAACTAGTTATGGTCACCTTAAATTCTAATGATCTCTTCAACCACTGATACTCACCTCAACTGTCAATGGTCACATCAACCACTGATGGTCACTATGGTAGAAAATAACAATAAGCTATTTTCACCCTTTTACCCTCAATGAAATCCAATTTTCTTTTCATCTAGCTGTTCATAGACCCCCAAACTATTTTTCGATGCACACTTTATTTATTTGCATTATTATTGACTTGATGATTTCTATATTAGTAATTCTAAGTCTATTTCCTTATCAAGCATTTCTTGCATTTAATTTCAATAGTTTTTTATCATTGATGCAAGTACTCTATATTCTATTTTATAAACTTAATTGTTTAAAATGTGTGATTGACATCCCCTAAGGAATCTCTTGATTTTAGGATCTATCTATTTCTAGGTAATCCACCTATCTATCTATCTATCTAACCAACCATTTGCTTTAGTGTTGTCTTATTTACAGGTCATCTTCCCAAGCCAAAGAGGAGTTCTTCACAATCATCTAATCTAACACACACACAACCAAATAGGTTTTTTAACCATACCTATATCTAATTTATTCTTCTTCTTTTCTTGAAATATAAGTTTAAATTTACTAAAATAGTAAGCACCAACTCAACCAAGATAAACTTGATCACCTTCATAACAACTTATTGCTCAATCAATAAATGGTGACCTCTTCTTTAGCTCTCTATCTTCTCTATCCTCTATCATAAATAAATAATATATCTATGAAGTAACTCTGATGGTCTCTCAACTAAATATAAACTCATTTATCTCTCCTCAACCTTCTACCCCTCTCAAACCTTTAGGCTTCTTCGCCTAAACATGACTCTTACTAGGCTTATTAAATCAATTGATCTTATCATCTACATGAAAAAATTATGATTAATTTTCATGATTTATCCTATTATTCCCTTTTATAGTCTACATATCCTACTTATACTCCTCATATATATCTTTTCTTTGCTTATAATCTCATTCCTCATGCATGCATAAATAGGCCTATTATGCCTTGTATTTATACTAAACATTATAACAATCACACTCTTGGTCAGCTAAGACATTGATACATTAAGGTAAAACCAAAAAAATATATTATAACATGTTACACATGATAATAAATCAAAAAAGGATCACCATTTGGTTGGTCAAACTCATTTAGACCTTATTCTTCTTATAGGCCTACTTAGAGACATAATGCATTAGGTCTATCTTCTTTGTGTAATAACTTGAATCACTATGGCCTATATGGCCCAAAAAAAAGTCCCAAAACCTTTTAAAAACTTTTTTGGAAACATTAACTAACCTCATCCATGCTCAATAAGTCACACATCCTTGTCTTTCTTCATGAGAGCTCTAATAGGCATAATTAACCAAAAAACACAATCTGTAAAGATACAACTCAAACACCCTATAGAAACACATTCAATGTACAATAAACATATGAATGGAAACTTCATGACATTATGGTCATCATAAAATCAATTAAACATCTTTTATTAGGGTCTAAACACTTAGGAACACTTCTTCAAAAAGCTCACTTTAATCTGTCAGAAAGCTCCAAAACACATTCAATAACATTTGACCATAAATAGATATAAAAACACTTTAAAACACTAAAAATGCATGTATTATATGACATGAAACCTATAATACATCAACACAATATTTGTATACTTAAAAATTGGTTAAAATGACATGGGAACATCAAATTCACTAACACAGAGAAAACTACCTGTAGCTCCAAAAACATAGTCATGAAGAATGTTTTTTTAAGAATTTTTAGGGTCAATTAAAATAATTATAATTCACATGAATATATCCTCTTTGATCTATATAACATAATAAAATAGATATTTCATAGGTTATGGTATCAACCATCGGTCTTACAGTCCAATTTATTAACTCTTTCTTTCTAGTACTTACACAGCCAGATAAACCATTTTAGATTTCATATCTCAACCTATTAAAGTGACTTTCCACCTTATATCAAGAATTTATAGATTATATAAATATAAAAAAACAATGTCAAGTGCATTGGATACATTTTCTCTTGTCAAAGAGTCTCAAACTCTTCACTCCCCTTACATACCTAAAACTATCATTTTGTCTTGAGAACTAATCATGGTGAACATTAATTAGATCACCTATAAAACCACTTTCATAAAATTAAAATGCATTAAAATGATCATATAAGATAATTAGAGCTAACTCAAATATCTAGATCATAAGCTCAAAGGGAAATATTGGTCTTGCAGACCAATCTCACTATTCTAGGTTTCATTATCACAACTGAACTTGACATGACAACTTGTGAACAATATTTTCACCCCTCACATCTAATTAGGAACCATCCAAATACATGTTAAAGTGATAAAATTATTATACAAACATTCCATGATTAATTTCACATAAATTGGGCTTGTTAAGGCTTCCCTAAACACCTTCTCACTCTAACTATTTTTTCTCACTAGTTTCACCATTAGCCCAATTTAGTGATAGGCCAACATGAGTGACTAAAATAGTTAACACAGAGGCTAAAACTTGCCTATATACCTTAATTTTCATAAATCATTATTTTATATCATCTCCATTCATCCATTTTCATACTTGGTCTAATGCAACTTTTGTCTTCTATATCAACTTCTTCATAAACAAGCATTTTCCTATAGGTTTCACTCACTGTCCTAACAAACCACTACAACTTGGAGATGTCTGAGGGAGTTAAATACAATGTCCATACACTTACCTAGGCATAAAAGACCATTTCAAGCACATTTAAACAATTTATTCAACATTGCATTAATATGAGGTTTTTAGACTGGTTACCATTCTTAACATTTGTTCATACAACTTTTCCCCTAAAACCAAATCCTAATGCTTAGCAAACATTTCTAGGATCTTTTGAAATGTCTCCCTAAGAGATTAGCTTCCCATTCAATAGTCACATGTGCCAAAAACATGAGAAAATCCTTCTCAAGTCTTCATCTCTTCATTCTCTACACACAAGAGATGTTCAAACTCACTTTCATGCTTTCTCCTTTAACTCTAAACCTCAAACTGAACCAACATGCTTGAAAAATCATGTCAACCCCCTCATTAGTCAAGCACCAACTCAACTAGTCATTTAACAATATCTAACTTGAAAGGAAGAACCAACCCCCTAAGTGACTTAGTACCAACTTAGCCACTTTAAGGACACTTTTGTAAGCTCCAACCTATAAGTAATATCCTACTCCCACTTGACTAAGTACCAACTTAGTCAAGACAATCTTGATCACCTTCACAACACCTTTTTTCTCAATAAATAGATGGTGACCTCTTCTTTAGCTCTCTATCTTATCTATCATATATCATACATTAGGAACATATATTTTATGAAAATTTGATGGTCTCTCAACTGAAAATTACTCATTTATCTCTCCTCAACCTTCTACCCCTCTCAAAATAGCATCTAGGCTTCTTCACTTAAACATGCCTCTTATTAGGCTTATTAGATAAACTAATCTTATCATCTACATAAAAAAAATTATGATGTATGTTCATGAATTATCATATACTTACCTTTTATGGTATACACTACCTACTTATTCTCCTCAAATATCCCTTTTCTTCATTTATATTCACATTCCTTTTGCAAGCCCAAATAGGCCTATTATGCCTTGTATTTATACTAAACATTAGAACACTCACACTATTGATCAGCCAAGACATTAATCCATTAGGTTCAAACCCAAAAAATATATTAGAAAATGTTAAACATGATAATCAATCAATAAATTATCACCATTAGGTCAGTGAAACTCATTTAGACCTAAATCTTCTTTTAGGCATATTTAAAGACCTAATGCATTAGGTCTATCTTATTTACATAATAACTTGAATCACTATGGCCTATATGGACCTAAAAAAAGTCATAAAACATTTAAAACACTTCATTTTAAAACTCAAATAACCTCATACATTCTCAATAAGTCACACATCCTTTGATTTCCTCATGAGAGCTCCATTAGGCCTTAAAGACCTATTAGGCATAATTACCCCAAAAACATGGTCTGCAAAGATAAAAATCAAAAACCATATACAAATACATTAAATGCACAATAAAAATGTTTATGGAAACTTCATGAACTTAAGGAAATCATAAAATCCATTATACATCTTCTATCATGCTCCAAATACTCAAAAACACTTCTTCAAAAAGAATACTCTGATCTACCAGAAAGCTCCAAAATACAATCAAGAATATTTGACCATTAAATTTTTTATAGAAACTTTAAAAAAATCCAAATTCATGTATTATATCCCATTAAACCTAAAATACATCAATAAAATCTTGTTATACTTCCAAACTGGTCAAAATGACATAGGAACATCAAATTCACTAACACACATAAAACTGCCTATAGCTCCAAAAACACAATCATGAAGAATGTTGTTTTAATAAATTTTAAGTGAACTTCCAAGACTTATAATTCACATTAATATATGATATATATATATATATATATATAACATCATAAAATAGATAGATAATAGGTTCTAGTATCAACCATTGGTCTTACAAACCAATTTGTTAACTCTCTTTCACAATGCTTACATAGCTAGATAACCCATTTTGGATTTCATATATAAACATCTTAAAGTGACTTTAAAAATTTTATAAAAAAATTATAGATGATATACATCTCAAAAAATAGTTACAAGTACATTGGATACATTGACTCCTGTCAAATAATTTCAAACTCTTCACTCCACCTTGGATACCCATAATTGTTATTTTGTCTTGAGAACAAATCATGGTAAACATGACTTAGAGAACATGTAGAAACAATTTAATAAACTAAAAATTCATTAAAATTATCCTATAATATTATTATATCTATCTTAAATATACATATCATATAATCAAAGGGTAATATTGGTCTTGTAGGCCAATCTCACTATCTTGGGTTTCACTGTCACAACTGAACTTGACATTACAACTTGTGAACAACATTTTCACCCCTTATAACTGATTAATAACCACTAAAAATTAATAATGAAGTGATAAAAGTCCTATAAAAATATTACATGATGAATTTTACACAAATTGGTCCTATTAAGGCTTCTCTAAACACTTTCTCGCTCTAACTAGTTTTTCTCACTAGTTTCACCATTAGTCTAGTTTAGCAATAGGTCAACATGAGTGACCAAAATAGTTGACACATAGGATATAAATTTAATATATAAATTCATGGTCATAAATCATGAGTATCTATCATCTCTATTCATCCATTTTCATATTTAGTGTAATGCACCCTTTTTCTTCTATGTCAACTTCTTAAAAAACAAGCATTTTCTTATAGGTTTCACTCACTATCCTGATAAACCACTGCCACCTAAATATGTCTAATTTAGTTAAATACAACATAAAAAAAACTTACCTAGGCATAAAATACAATTATTATCATATTTTAAAAATTTATTCAATATTAGGTCAATATGAGGGTTTTGATAGGGTTTTAGATCAGTTTCCATTCTTAACATTTATTCATATAGCTTTGTCTCTAAAAACAACTTCTAATGCTTGGAAATAATTTTAGGACCATTTTAAATATCTCCCTAAGATACTATATTCCCATTAAATATTCACACATGACAACATGCATGAGAAAATCCTTCTCAGGTCTTCATCTCTTCATTCTACACACATAAGAGACCTTAAAAATCACTTTCATTCTTTCTCCTTTAACTCAGGACCTCAAATTACACCAAAATGCTTAAAACATAATTTAAAACCTCAATAAATTATCTCATGAGCTCAAAATCATCCAAACCATACCATGACACCTCTTTCTACCACCTAGGGTCTTTTGGCAAGGTCTATGAGAAGACCACCAATGAAGAGTATACCCCTTTGGCTTACTTTGAGAGTCATGTGACTGACTCAACAACTCTCTCACATGATCTAACACTTCATTAAATATCTTAAATTCCATACACATCCATATCATCATCATACCTCTTCAATCCATATCCATATTCAATAACTTGTCTATCAAACATACCTACTAGGTACCATACCTCTTTGAGACCTTCTTGTCACTATAGATGCACTCTAATACTCATTATTATGATAAAAAAAATTATACCATGCTCAAATATTGCCACACATATTATCACAATATTGTCACATCAAAAAATAGTGCTAAGATCTTATGTAGAACTCAAGAATCTACTAGATCATGCTTGAGCCATCATGAAAACTTGCCATGTATCTTCACAAGATCACTTCTGTGATATCAATGAGACTCACAAAACTTTTACATTGATGATAACATTAATTCCTCAAACAATACAATAGGAACATATCTCAATAATTTGGTCATATATTAATTCGTTAAGTATCAATAAGCTCTTTTTGATTTAACTTATTTGAGTCTAAAGCTTTAGATAGGATATTTTCAAGCCAATCTTAGCTCTTTGCATACTATTTGGTGAGCCCAATATGAAGCTAACTATTGTTTTCACTTCTACATCCAAATATATCAAATATATTGATACATTTATGTTACTATATTTTTCTTATAAAACTATTTTATCTAGTATAATATAGTGTCATACTCATGTTTGTTTCTAGCCAACTGTATCAAATTGATTGATACTATTCTATCTCAACTTTTTTACCAAATTTATTTCTAGTGAAATATATCAAATAGGTTGATATAGTTATATTCAAGCATATTTTTAACTAAATATTTTGGAAAACACGTGTAGACATGTAAAATTAACATTTAAGATAAATTTATGCACTTGTAACCACTCTTTTACACACTTAGCTCTAAACCTATCTTAGGGCCCTTTTTGATCACTTACGACCACCTTACATACTCTTCTAAGTTGATAAATGTCCTCAAATGAGCTTATCCCTATCTTTATCAAAATTAGACACCTTTTTAGCTTTAAATAACACTCAACAATATGAAATCACCCATTGGACAAGATAACCCTAGGGGACTATATTGCACTGATCTAGTGTCCTTCCCCCTCTTTTGTCTTCCAGCCAAATAATGACTAATTTTCCAAATTCAAAGTTATAGGAAGTTTGGCCTATGTCCCTAATGGTATGAATTCCAATTATTTTCAATTATATGACTATATAAATATTTTTCAAACCATTGTGAAAGAGAGAAGTTTCTATATTGAAAAGCACCAAAATCAAATTTGAACACTAAGAGCAGAATACCTATTTCTCCCACATCTAATTGCATACAGCCCTAGTAGCCAAAAGCTCAATTAAAAATATATTCTATATATCATAATCCATGGCTAATTCATTTGATCACATCATCATTGCATCAACATATAGCACATTACACTAGTTATTCACACACCATCGTAGCATGGGAGAACTACATGAAGTTTGATCCCTCTTCAGAGTATTGGTATTATTGACCATTTTGACCAAAAGTCAAAATATCTCAACCCCCTATAGTCAAAAAATTATTTAGGGGTATAATATAATGTCAAAGGGTGTGTAATAGTTAATTAGATGTGATTTAATATCATTTTAGCCTTAGTCATTATCTAATTAGTCCTTATGTTACTTTGAGTTACTTAGGGGTCATAAATGAGCATTAAATACAAGTGGTACAATTTTTAGTTGTTTCCATGTGTTATAGAATCATAATAAACATATAATATGTCATTCCATATCAAACATGTTAGTTTCTAATTGAAAACTTTTAGGGGATAACTAAAAACCAAAAAAATGGTCTAAAAGGAGTTTCAAAGGTGTACGGCCTATGAGAGAGAGTTTCACATGGGATAAGGTTTTAAAATGGATATTAAACTTAATTATACTCATTTACATGCTTGAAATTATTTTGAAGTTTAAAAATTGAGCTAAAACTATTTTGATTTTCCATCACTCCACCATGCACATGAAACTGGTCAATAGGTTTTCAGTTGGTATGGCCAATATGAGAAGTTTCAAATCAAATGAATTTAGTGGATAATATTAAATTATTTAAAATTAAATTTAATTTTTTTATTTCAAGTAATGGTGGTTTATACTTTGTGAACCATCTCTAACAAGTTGACTATGTTTTTCTACCTACTATTTCCCACACCATATAGGTTTTGTTCTTGTTTGAGCCAGTTAATATAGCTCAAATACTAAATTTAATTCCAAATGATTTTTAATCTACACTCTCATGATTACCATTCTTATTTTCATGTTTTGAGATGATTTTATGAGCTAATTGATTTAGTTTGTAAGGTGTCACCATGTGAGGTTGCAATCAGTTTAACTACTTGTAGAAGGTTTGTTTCTCTATAAAGGTTTTATGTAGATGTGATATTATTTTATAAATTTATTTCATTTCATATCAACCACCTTATTCATGCATGGTATTACAATTTCATGCTTTGATTCAAACATATAATCATATGGAAACATAGTCAACTTTCTGCTTGTTCCCAATTGCTATTATGGTGTCCTAAAATGTGAAAATGATCACAGAGGTGTGATAAAGATTTTAAGAGATGTTTAAAATATTTTTGAATCATTAAAAATCAATTAAAAACCCTTTAATTGATAAAGGAGGGACTATGATAGTCAACTCAGTCATCCACATAATCATACACCATAGAAATGCACCTACATGTTTTGTGTAGAGAATGTCACATTTAAACAAAGATAACTGATCTTGTTTCAAGTATTGTAGTTTTATATAGTCAATTTAAATATGTGAATATAATATTAGACATGTTATATATTTATACACCATGTACACTCCTCATGTTTCCATTCATACATGTATATCATAGTTGAATCAACACTTATAGGAGGCTAAGGACATTAGAAGGGTAGTTTTGAACTTGTCTCAATCCTTTAAATTTTTAATGATGAATTAGGATAATTTTTAATGGTTTAAATTCCATTTAATGTTTACTTACCATGCTTACTACCCATAGTCTTACTGCCTATATACATGTAAATGCACACCTATAGGTGGATTGAACATGGGTCTAAGAGTGTGAGTTGAAGGTTTATGACATGTATTGAGATCCCCATAAGGGTTGTATAGGTTAAAAGTATCTTGATATATATATTTATAATATTTTATTGGTAGATAAGAGTGGAAACCCACTCCAAGGGAAGAAATGTACTCTCAGGGACAAGTTTCCCTAAAACACAAAAATAAAGCATTCCATACTTTTGGTGTTAATGAATGATGATGTCACACAAGGTATTGACCAATATAAATGAAATAATATTATATTCCTATCATAAGGTAAAAAATTTCAAAAGGAAGTGAGTAATGTGGTCAATTGGTTTGCTTACTAGGCCAAATATACACTTTTGTTCACTAAATTTAGACAATCATATCTACAGGATTTGAGTATCAAATGACCTTCATGCCTAAAATTGTAACACAAGAGTATGTCCCTATGTTTTATTTGTCATAAATAATTTTAAATACTTAAATTTTTCAAAGAGCATCAATTAAATTTGGAACACTAGGTTTTGGGCCTAATAGGCATACCTACAGGACTTGGGTTCAAAAATACCACCTATAGTTGACTATAGGTATCTATAATCTATGGCACTAACCTATACATGAAAGCTTAGTGGATAAAGGCACATAAATGTTCACAAGTGATTAATAAGACCTCAAATGGATTCCAAAAGGATAATATATTATATGACATAGTTTTTTAGGGAATATTCTCACCTACATGACCCCTGCATAGTCAATTGTAGGTAATTATGGAAGGATAGTGAGCAAAAGATGGTGTTATTGATGTTTTTATTTTAGGAATATGACTTGGAAAGATCCAAATTAATTTAAAATGGTCAATAAAACTCTAAGTATGTCTTTTAATGCTGACACAAGACTTAAATCATGCAAATAGACCTACATGTGCCTCTTCTAAACACACATACATAGTCAACAATTCAGTCAAATTGAAAGGTAAGGCATATGTGATGAGTTTGGCAAGGTTTGTGAAGGAAAAAAGTTTGACACACTTTCATCATGATTTTATACATCTCAATATATCCTCATATCATTTAAATAGAGTTTATAAAGGCTTCAACAAAATCAACCTACAATCACATGTTAGAATATACACAAACTCAATAATTTACACATGTTTGTCTTGGGTTTTGATGTATTTGGAGGTTATAGGGGTATCATCAAGAGTTAAAAATTAACACAAAACATCTTAATGTATTTAATAATCCCATACAATTTTAAATTTTTATGAGATAATAGGGTAAGTACCCTCTATTTTGTCTCAAATAGAGGGTACTCCCCTATGGTGCATACCTACAGACTTTAAAGGAAGAGTATAACTAAGTGATATAAGGGTTGGTTTAACCTTAAAATAATGTTTGGATATATGTGATAATACATTTAAAATCATGCACATGGGTTAGAAACATAATGGGGTAGTCCAAACAAATAAAAGTGCAAGCATACCTACATGGTCTAAACTAGGCCTAAAGCCCAAGTAGGGGGCTAGTATCACTTCTATATTTAGGTAATTATAACACTTTATTACATGTTAATATATGATTTTTAGATGTTTTTAAGAATATACCGTATAAATAAAACACAAAAATCCATTTTTAGGCTTAAAAACACATTAGAGATGTTCAAAATGGAGAACAAAGCTTGATAAGGCAGTTTGAAGTGCTCACATCTTCTTGGATACTTTATATGTGATCTCAATGATATTGGAAAAGTTGGAGAGGTTATTGATCAATAATTTAATGGAATTTGTTCCTAATTTCAATGTCATAGCTCTATGAATAAAGGATAAAGGTGGAAAGAGCTCAAAACCCTCCAAAACCCTAATTCATGACTTGATCGGGAAAATGAAGCAAGATACCTATCTAAAGGGCACAAAATGGCTTGGGAAATATTTTTATCTTGTATAAAAATCTCCAAATATCCTTCCCACTCACTTGAGGTATTCCCTACTTATATAAGCATGGGGGAAATGAGGTTTTCTTGACTATTTTTGGTGTTTTTTTAGGTATGGCAAGGTTTCAAGAGGTGAAATAAAATTTAGGATAAGTATTAGGACTTGAGATTACCCTTAATATAAATTTATTGTGGTATAAATTATCATAAGTTTTTCTTCAAGTACCTCCATCTCAGCCAATCAAACTAGCATAGTGAACAAGATATTGAGAAGGGTGAAAACTTCAAGTGGGAGGCCTTTTAAGGTATACAAAATGAATATAAGGATATGGGAGGTATTTAATGTGTCATTAACTCATTTTTATGTATATTAAAGGAAAACTAAAGACAACTTTGAGGCCAAGTGTGAGGGGTGAGTGAAAGAGGAGTTACTTGGATTGCAAGTAGTGATAGCTCATCTCCAAAAGAATCCTAATAATTATAGATGCAACCAATGCATGGTATATAATGTATACAACCCCTTAACATTATTGTAATTATAAATTATATCACTATTCAGTTGTGGGATGTTATAAAAGGGCCAAATGATGAAGGTAGTTTTCTAAGGAAATAATGAGGAGTCCTAGGCAACATTTCAAGAGTTTCATGCATTTGAGGGCCATTTGTCCTATCAGAGCTTGCATGGTCTATCTAAAAAATAATTTTATTTCATTTGTACTCCTCTCAATTTGAAAATTATTCTTATGACTCTTGGATTTATCTCTTCTCACTTATCTTTTAAATTATATAAGTAGTAGCCATTTTGGCTCTTGTAAAATAATACCATGCCAACATAGCTTAATTAAGATTCTATTATGCATGTTTAATTTTATGTTTAATAAACCCCATTTTATGCTAAAATATGTGGTGAGCACTAGATTAGACTTTGATTTACTTGTTATTAGTTTAGTGAATATTAAAACATAGGACCCAGTTAAGGTTATTATGTATTTTTGCTTAACTAGAGGCTTTAGAACCCTCCCTAGTGAATTTATTATGGTAAGATATCCTTTGGCTAGGTCTAGTAGATCCATCATGGTCATGACCCTGATTATCTAATGTATCCACAATCAAAAGTGTATGTAGGATTTATATTCTCTGAGTAAGGATTAATTTATAGATCTGTTGCATTTCCCATTGCATACATTTTGGTGAGACAAACATGAATCTAACCCTTGTAGGTTTTATTTCATGCCTTAATTTCTACCATATTATTATTTTTCTATTTTTTTGATACTATATCAAACTAGTCAATATAATTCTACTTTTTGTGTATAGGTTTAACACATAGTTGCATCAAAAAGACTCTATTTTATCTATGCAGGTCTTCATCAAATATAGGTTACTAGATTGAATAGGTCAACACAATAATCTTCTTCATTCCAAAACATGCATAAAAGGTTGAATAGGTCAAATATATCATCTTATTCTCTTTGGTAAAATTTAAATCAACAAACTAGGTTGAATAGGTTGACTTAGTTATCTTATTCTTCTTAGCACACAGGGTTTTGCAGAACTAGGTTGAATCAATTGACTTAGTTTGAAGAATTTTTAAAGTAGAATTTAAGGCACTTTAGCATAAAATTTGAAATCCTAATCATCTTAAAACCCACCAAGGTTCATTTATTCCCTTTCTCAATCATTTTAGTACTTCCTTTCAATTATGTTTTGTACAAGTTAATAGCCTTCAAAACTGCAACCCTACATCCAACTAAGTAGATGTAGTCAACTTGGTTTTGTATCTTGTGTTCTATATAAAAGACCTAGTCAACATATTCAACTATATTATTGAATACTTTTCTTCTATAGAATAGTAGTGACCTATTTGACTTTATTCTATACTATTTACATATAATGTCATTTGAATTGACTTGATACAATTCTAAATCAAGGAATTAAAAACTATTTTGTTAACAATTATTTTACACTTTAATTTTTAGTTGTTTGCATGATTAAATTAATTCATATAGTCTAAATAGGTTGGTTTTCAAATTACCATTTAGTTACACTATTTTTCTCTTTTATACACACTACCAAATCACACAATATTCAAAACCCATTTAAACATTTATCTTCCCAAGGCCTACCTACTTGGATTTCATTACCAAAAGGGAAGCCAACTTGGTTTTTTGGATAATTATAAATATGTGGTTAATGGTATATATTGGAAAATCACCTGACACCCTTATCATTATAATATTATGAAGTGAAGGGGTAGGCCTCGATACCAAGCTAGTACCATTGCCAACATAAATCCCTTTCAACCTGAATGTTTTGAAACCAACCATAGATTACTTTCTAATTCCCTCTTTTTAGCCAACTTTCTTATCACACTTAAACCAATACTTTCTAATAATCTAATAACACTCAAGATGACCACTTAGTTAACATTTACTTTTCACTTGACTATTACTCTTTGATCATTATGTGTTGTATTGTAAAAACTTGCATTAGATAACATTAGTGCAAGGTTTTATGTTGTGTGCCCCAATTTGATCACTCACATTGATCCAATTGTTTGTGTGTTTTATTTCACTTCTTTCATTAATTATATTATAAAATTTTACCCTATTTCATAACACTATCATTTTGTGGTCATATAGTCTCATACATCCTTTATCTTTCTTCTTGCCAATAACACACCATTGACCATAATGATTGTGTCTATTATTTATCTATTCTACCCTCTATCTAGTAGTAAAAAATAAACCCAATGGACTCTGTACTCTTCTTATCCCTATTTATAATATTACTTTATCGACTCAATCAACCTTATATCTAAGTGTTTCGCTTGTTCTTCTATCTAGTTGATCTGGTTCTTTATTTTGTTGACTTCTTTATCTATCTAGCCAACCTAGTTTTCTATCCCTAAATTCTCTTTATTATTGCTTAAAATTCTATTCATTTCCTCAAAACATCATTAAATACCCTATTAAAATCTTCTTGGTTAACTTGAATCCATTTAGACACTATATGGGGTATTCTTTTCTCCCTTTTTTTACCTCCCAAGAGAACCCTCACTCTTGGATCACCTCTTCCCCTCATTCATATATGGATTGTAAAATGGTTAAAATAACACCTCAAGATGAATTATGTGGATCTAATCCTTTTATTACCTATAAATATAATTCTCATATTCAATCTTTTCAACATAATGTGGGAGCAATTGACACAAGTCTATCTAATAATCCCACTAGTAATCCACCTGCCAATAACCCTCCCCCTAATACCAATTTGGGGAGTCATCCTATAAACACTAACCTTCCAATTGATATGACTCAACTTTTTTCACAAATCATATAACAAATAAACATAATTCAAAATTCTAACACCTCTCAAATGATGCAATTACAACATCATTTGATCAATATGGCTAATCAACCTCTGGTTCTAATTCCTCAAACTAATCCAAATTTTATTCCTTCACCTCTTAGATATTCCTAAATAAATGTTATTATTTAACCTATCATGAATAATAAAATGATTTAAAACATCCAAAATGAGCCTTTATCTCCTTTCATCATTTCCATTGATATTGGTAATATCTCTACAACTATCAATTATGATGTTACTAAAGACCCTTCATCCTTTCTTAAAGAATTTGGAAATATTTATAAAGAGTGGATATAAACTAATAATTTCACCACCACTAAACCTCTAGTTAAAACCTTCACTGGTGATGTATTAGAGTGGTACAACTAACTTCCCAAACATTCTATCTAGAAACTCAAGGATTTAGTCAATCCTCTAGTTAAAGATTTTCAACACAATGACCTTCCTAAAAATTGCCTTAGAAATTTTATCAATGCTAAACACTCTCCCACTAAATCATCTCATGATTTTCTCAAACAATGGAAATATCTAGCCCATAAGGCCAACCATAACATGGCTAATGATAATCTATTTAAACTCTTTATAACTACTTTAACTCTTTCACTTTAACATAAGGTTCAAAAAATTTCCCCTCAAATGCTTAATGAAGCTCTTGACCAAGCCAAAAGTCAAGAATTCCTTATGAAGCAATTCGAACATAATACCAAATTCCTTAACGGATATTTTCAAAATTTTACCAATGTCATCACTAACAATACTCTTTAAACCAAACTAGCAGTTGCCAAAGCTGATAAGCCCCCATCTTCTCACATACCACTAACTATGTAGCAAATGAAAAAAATCTTAGTGCTCTCTAAACCCTTTACTTATCTTAATAATCCTCCTAAATGGTATGACCCTAATCAATTTTATTGGTTCCATGCTGACATTGGTCAATCCCATGAACCTTGTAGAGGGATTACTAAATTTGTTATCTCCTATATTCTTGATGATTCCTTCTATCATGAAGCCATGATCCAACTCTATCATCAAAAATACAACACCACTTCTCAAAAATGATAATCTCCCAAAGCTTCTTATTCTAATAACCAAAAATATTTTCCCACATCTACCACTCAATAAACTACCAAGGATGTTTATGTTATTAATGACAACTATGACAAATATTATAATAATTGTTAATATGTTAATGCAACTAAGGTCAACTATCATCATAAACTATCTTATAAAGATCATGTCACTAAATTCAAAAAACCATCTTTGGAAGAGAAAATTATCAAAGATACTAAAACCACTCATTTAACTTTAGAAGCTAATGAGGAACCATCTCCTTCTTTCGAACCCCCAACCACTTCCATTCCTTCAAAATCTACCTTACCTTCTAAACCTTACATTATATATTCTTATAAATCTCATTGGAACCTTCTCAAAGAACTCAACTCCATGCCTTACATTATTCCCCTTATGGAGTTAGTTCATACCTCCTCTTATCATCATAAGTTCCTCATGAAAAAATTATAAGAAATTGAAGATCCATATTCTATAGATTAATAACCACCCTCTATTGAGCCTCAACCTACCAACATACATACCATTGAAACCATTTGTCCTTCTTCCAAGCCTTCTATTTAATTTATTTAAGAAGACATGATTAATTATGAGATCCTTTTTTGCGTTTATGATCCACCCCTATTCATTAAAATAGCCATTAATACTACCCTTATTTATAAAGTATTAGTTGATGAAGGGTATAGTATTAACGTGGCATCTTTGTGGCTCATCTAACAACTCAGCTATAATAAGGATAATCTCAAGAAAACCCACCTAACCTATTATGGATTTGACAAAACTAATCAAAATCCATTTGGTTGTATTTGGATTCCCCTTACAATTGGACTTAAGACTATTTGAATTAAACTTATGTTCCTTTATTTTCCCCTATCTTACAACATACTCTTAGTCAACCTTGGACTCATAGAATACAGTCCATCACCTCTTCCAATAGCCAATGCATCAAGTTCTTACATAATGGAAAAAGGTATAAACATGAGGTCAATCCCAACCCTTGGAGTAATCAACTTCCCAATACAAAATCTCAATATTGGATCCCTACCATTCTAATAATTAATAGTGTTCCCTTACCTAAATTCATCAACATTAATCCATATTTACAGGTCACACTTATTGATTTAGATTATGTTGAACCTAATGAGTTAAAACATACTTTCAACACTATTAAGATACCTCCTTATTTATTACTTTACGATCACATTATTCCTCTCATTGATGAGATCATTGATTTCCCACCTCCATATGATGCCCATGACATTTTTTACCCAAAAGATGTCTTCACATGTAATTATTATAGAGTGTCAAAATTATTCCAATATCATTTAATCATGTCTCCATGCAAATTCAGTGATCTCAGAATCTCCCCTTATGAAACTCCTCTTTAATCTTGAGCATGTACCATTTATCCAACCTATGATGATAGCTACATCATATTTCAAGCTCAATATTGAGACTTGGATGTTCAACATTATAAGAAAACTTTATCCCAAATACATGATTTAAATTGTGATGTTCATACCATTTTTATGGATTTTGAATTAGTTCCTAAAGTTTATGTACCTCCCATTAATTATTTTCTTATTGATACTCCTTGGGTGGTAGAACAAATCCTACCTTTTGAACATCCAAAAATTATTACATCTTCTATACCACTTATAGATCCCATCATTGCATCTAATTATTCCCCCATAAATGAAACTAATGACATACCAATCTCATCTAATCAACCTACTCCTTTTACTCCCAATATTACATTAGATGCTAAGTCCATTGATGTCCATCAGATACATTTTGAATATGATCACCATGCTAATCAAATTATTGATCTTGAAGTATATGTCAAGTATTATGGTCCTTTACCCACTTTTCCTAGTGATGAAGCCATTCTTGAATTGTTATGCCCGAGAACCTCAACTTCCTTGGTAACATCACAAACTCAATAATTTTAAAAACAAAACTCCTTATTTTAATAACTTCATTGCTAGCATCAACCCTTGATAAAATTCAATTTCCTATTTATCTAATACACCATATCATTTACAATATGTCAATGCTATGCTTATCAAAGAAACTACTCACATTGAATATGGTACTCCATCATGCCCTCAACCAATTATGATTTATTGAGAACTCATAGCTACTAAACATGATAACTTCAACTTATTTTTCAATAAATATCAAGAGATATTTTCTTGGTCATATAAGGACATGTTGAGTATTGACCCTATCATCATGGTGCATAATATTATCACTTATTTTGATGCTAAACCCATGCAACAAAAGCAACATAAATTTTCACCAAAGGTTTCCACTTTATGCCATAAATAAATTATCAAGGTTCTTGATGATAAGTTTATCAAACCCATAGACTATTCCAATTGGGTTTCTAACATAGTCCCTATTCAAAATAAGGTCACCATGGTCATTCACATTTTTATTAATTTACAATATCTTAATCTTGCTTGTCCTAAGGATAATTTACCTCTACCTTCAATAAATTCCATCATCAATTCCACAACTAGTTATGGAATTTTATCTTTTATGGATGGTTTCTTAGGCTATAAAAAATTCATATTACCTCCAAGATCCAACATAAGACAAATTTCACCACACAGTGGGGTACCTATTGTTATGTTAAAATGACCTTAAGCCTAAAAAATGTGTTAGAGCTACATATCAATGAGCAATGACTCACATCTTTCATGATATTATTCACAAGATTGTAGAGACTTATGTGGATAAGCTCATTTCTAAATAAAAATATTGTAAGACTCATCTCTTTGATCTTGCCACATATTTAATCACCTCATTAAATATAAATGTATATTAAATCATTATAAATGTTTTTTTGGTGTCACATATGGAAAACTACTAGGATTCTTAGTCTCTCTCTGCAACATCAATGTTAACCTACTAGGATTAACACCATCATGAACACACCCATCCCTCATTCCATTTTATACATTCATACTTACCTTGATAAACTTGGGGCAATTAGATGATTCATTCCCAAAATGGCTTATCATATATATTCAATCAATTCTCTTCTGAAGAAATGCAATTCCTTAGAATGGATAGATTGCTATCAAAAAGCATTTGATAATATGAAAGAATCATTGCTCCAACCACCTACTCTTTGTCCCCCTTCTAATGATTGACAATTGATCTTGTATACCTCTTCCATACCCATATCAAAAGGGGTAATGCTTTCCCAATAAGATGATACTAGAAGGGAATATACCATCTACTATATTAGTTGAGGCATTATCGATTATGAAAAATATTATACCAAATTCAAATGTGATTGAATCACCATATATTTTTTTACTAAAAAACTTTGGTATTATATGGTTTATCAAACAATTTACATTATCATTCATTCTGATCCCCTTCATCACTTCTTATCAAAATCCTTTCTTCTAGGAGATAGAATTGGCAAGTCAATGGCCCTTCTTATGGAATTCAATCTCTAAATTATTACCCAAAAAGTTTTCAAAATACAAATCATTACTTATCAACTTGATGTAATTATCACCTTCAAGATAGTCTTCCCAATGATAACATTCTCTATATTTAAAGTATCAACTAATCCATATCTCTTAAAGATTAATTCCACAACTTCACCACTGAAATTGAATCAAGTAATCTAAATGAGTCCACTATCTTCTTGACACTATTAAACCAAAAGTTGTTATCGAATAAATTCCTAAAATTAATGTTGATTTACACAAAGATACTTGGATGCTTCATTTTGATGGCACCAAATGACTTCAATGAGCTGGGGCAGGTTGTATCCTTATAACCCCTCTTGGAGAAATCACCCCATTGGTATTTCACCTCACATTCTATGTCACTAACAACATGGTAGAGTACAAATCTAATCCTAGGCATGAAAATAACCCTTGATCTAGATATCACATATCTACATGCTTTAGGTGACTCCAAACTCATTTACCACCAAGTTAATAATGATTATCAATGAAAAAGTAATAATATCATTTATTATCATCAAATAAAAACTACCCTTGCCAAATATTTCATTTATTTGACCATTGAGTCTATCCTTCAAAATCAAAATTTTATTGTTGATTCTCTTGCTTCTTCAAAATCTCTTTTTCATCCACACCAAGTTATTATTGATACCACTTTTCTTATCCAAATAATAAAATACCCATCTTCTATTTAACCAAAAGATTTACTAAACTACCACATTAAGGCTATCGCCATTTGAAAAATCCCATGGTACAAAGATATAATACAATTTTTGGAACACCAAACTTATCCTCCAAACCTCAATTCCTGTGAAAGGACTCACATTCACAAACAAACTTTTAAGTGTGTATTTCAATATAACATCCTATATTATCATAATGCTAAAGGTACCTTTCTCTATTATGTTATGAAATAATAGGTTCCTCTTCTTCTCAAACAAACACATGGGGGTATTTACGGTGGACCTTGTAGTAGACATGCTACAACCCAAAAATGCCTATGTATGGGATACTTTTGGCCCACTCTTGAAAAAGATGCCATCAAATTTCCTAAAAAGTGTACTTATTTATAGATTCACGATGATATAATTAATTAACCTCCAATTGATCTTAAAACCATCAAATCTCCTTGGCAATTCTCCATGTGGGGATTACATCTCATAAGCAAATTACCTTGATCTCAAGATGGACATGTCTTTATAATCACAGCCACCAAAATTTTTACCAAATGGGTTGAGGTTATGCCCCTCATTAATGTTAATAGTACCACCATCTCTAAATTCATCCTAATTCAATTCATTTACTACTTTAGTGTCCCTCATACTATTATTTCATACAATGGTAGTAATTTCAAAAATAAAGATGTCAAACAGATCTATTCTAAATTTAAAATTAATCAAAAATTCTCCACACCCTACCATCCACAATGTAATGTCCAAGCCAAGGCCACCAAAAAAATTATTAATAAAATTATCTAAAAGTAATTTTTGAAACCTACATGGATTGGCACATTCATCTAAATCCTTCTCTTTGGGCATATCACACTAGTATATGTATTACCACTAGGGTAACACCATTTTTTCTAGTCTATGGTTCTAAATTAGTCCTCCCATTAGAATTTGAGCTTCTCTCTCTTTGTATATATATTTATGGTATCATACCTAATGAAGACATACATGAATCTCACCTTCATTCTCTTGATCTCCTTGATGAACTCCATCTTCTTACTTTATAACATAATCACCAATACCATGCCTATATTACTAAACAACATAACAAATGAGTTAAAGTTTGCATGTCTAATGTTGGTGATCTTGTCCTTAAATTAGAATACACTCATGACAAAGAAGGTAAATGTTCTTGAAAATGGTGGGGCCCATATTTAATCAAAGATATTCTTGGTCCAAGTACCTATTACCTTTAAACTAATGAAGGCCATATTTTTAAAGAGCCCACCAATGCATAATTTTTCAAGAAATATTTTTCCTAGATCCTTCCCTTCTTTCCATGCTTTATATATGATATCTATCTAAAACTTTTTATAGGATACTTATATGGGTCTCACCCTCTACATCAATTCTCTCTTTTCACAAACCATAGTCCTTCCTTTTGGTCTTTTGGTTTCCCTTTTTGTCAAGAGTTGCATTGTAAAACCATGGAAAAGACCCAATCTTCCTCATGATTTTCCACTTTTTCCCTCTTTATTTTCATACATTTCCAATAATTTTTGACACCCCTTGGGTTTATATTTTATGAGTTTTAATTTAAGATCATGGATAAGACTTGGCCTTCCTCACACATACTATATTTATCATATTTATTTTTCACATGCTTTTGGCACCCCTTGGGTTTCTCTTTTATGAGTTGAAGTGTAAGACCATGGATAGAACCTTGCCTTCCTTATAAAATCACCATCATTCATTTCCTATCTAGAATATGTTTTGTAATGGTTATGAGTTTTTGATCTTTGTTCTCAACTTTAGCTTTTATTTCTTTGTAGATAAAATTTCCATAATAATCTGTGTTAGCATGTTTTCCTACATTTCCCTCATTCTCATGATAAGTAATCACACTTCAATGTCATTGTATCCCTTTTTTTCCCTTTGTCACATTTTTTATGATTTAAAGTAATTCAAATTGTTTCATATTTCATTCCTCTTGATTTCCTTTCCTTTCACTCCACATTAGATAAAATAAGGTCAAATTTAAGATAACACTTTTATTTTACCTAAATTTACAACTCTTAGACACTATTCTCTTTGAGTTCTCTCTCTTAGCAACCAAGTCCAAAGTATTCAAATGAAATCCATATTTAGTACCCATGTTTAATTTTTCAAATCTTCATGGAGAAGGAATATAAAAAACAATCAAGAAATTTAAAATCCAAATCATTTAAAATAAAAGGCAATGATATACAAAAGGTAACATACACATTTAAAAAGTCAAAATCACACTAAATGACATGATTACAAGCACATATCCTATCTCTAATCGAAGCTCAAACTTCATAGTTGGACTCATAATATATCTAGGGTCTATTAGGGTGTAGTAGGTTAGTATATTAGAATAGGAAATTTCAACAAACTTTATTGCACTACCTACTTTCTCATGAAAGTAACCAATCTTCACAGTAGACCAACAACTCTATAAGGGTCCTAAATAATGGGGAATATGTTGTGATAAGGTAGGTCTATTTTAATTTTCATACATATAAGCCTTCATGAGATTATCCACATACTTCATTTGTTAACCTAAGACTCATGTGGCTACGATAAGTTATTTAAAGTCCTTAAGGTCAAAGGTACTCTTATTTTGACAAACCTAATTTGAGTATCTTGACTTCAATAAAGAGTTCCTCTACCTTGGTTTTTATTTCATTTTCCCCTCCACCCATTTCATTTTCCCTTTGATAGGCACATGTGATTCTAAATCTATTTTCCCTCTTCTATATGTCCTCTTCTTCACATCTTAAAAACATGCTAGTACCACTTTGTTTTAGTTGTATCTATCCTTAGAACAAAATAACATGTTTGAGTGACTAGGGATTACTTTCTTTATACCATGGCTTTACTTTTATAGACTTTGTTTTCTTTTACCATTTTCCATTATTGTTATAATTCCATTTTTTTAGACACTTAACTCCATTTATAGTTTTATGTACTTTTTCCATTATTGAGTGATGTTGACTTGTTACTCCTCACTCACCAATGTTGTTCTCCCTTTTTATCTATTTTTTCATTGATGATTGAGTAAAGATTGTTACTACTCATTAATTAATGTTGTTTTACCATTTTGCTTACCCAGTTTTATTTAAGGATTGTTATTAGTTTTTCATTGATGTTTGATTACCATTTTTAGCATGCATCCTTGGTTTGATTTGGTGAGTGTGCCTTTCTTACATAAGGTTTACTTATATGATTTTTTTGATATTTAGTAGCCTTGGATTTTTGGTTACCTAATTTACTCCAACTATTGACTTGCTAATTTTGTCCTAACATAGCACTTGTCACCCTAGATTACCAAATTTCCAAGTATATCCCATCTACATAGCATCAATTATCTTAGCATTCCCAATTTGTTTGTTTTTGATTTTTAGTTTTGTATCCTTAGGTTTATCGAAAGCAGTATCTACACCCTCCATAATCAAAACTAAAAACACAATAGACAACCATCCAGTGATAAAGGTAATTCAAGGTATGCATATAATTAATTTATAGTTTTTTTATTTTTTAGTCATTTACTTTTAGTTATTTTATGCTTTAAAATACTATAATTTTTTTTAGCTTCAGTGTTGTGTGTTACTATATTCTTTCTCAAAACACCATCCCCTATTATACCTGAATGACATAAGATGATATTAGAATGGGGCATATGTATACACATAATATTTTCAAATTTTATCATTTATTGATGCTTTCTATCTTGCAATAACATGTCGAGTCTCAATATTTTTGGGTACACACCTAAAGGGATGCACTATAAAAGGGGTGGGAAAACAATTGGTGATTTGTAGGATTTTTGTCCTTTATTATCACTTGTTATCAATCCAACCAATTCCTAAAAACATTCCCCTAATCTTTGCGTCTTATTTTTCAACCTCCTCTAGTCATTTACCACATTCATTATCCCTTCCCTAACCTAAACTCCTTTTTGATGGTTTACATTACATAGTCATCCCCATCGACCTTATACTCTTATTGATAAAATTTATTAGGGTCTAGGCATCCCCTAGCCAACCTAGTCTATGACCTAATATGGTTTTATCAATAATGATACTAGGTCACCTGGGTTGACCTTGTCAGCCTAAAATTTTGGAAAGGATTAGGGTTAGATTCACCTATATAAACACATCCATTTCACCATTCTTAGAGAGACATCAAGATTTAATTATTCATTTATGATTATTTATAATCTACTCTTCCACCATTCTACTTGAGGATTATTATTTTCAGGTTTCTACTTAGAGAAGAATCTTGTCTTGTGGAGAAGTCTTGGATGCTTTGGCCTTTCTTAGTTATCCTTGAAAACCACATAAACCTCTTAAAAATCACCTTTGTCCAAGGGATATATTGAGTCTTAATGGGTTCATATTCAAGGTAAGCATCTATAACTTTGATCCTCTCTTGAGTAGATAGAAGTAGCATAAGTAATGGCTTTTGAATATATTACTCTCTCCAAGAATTAGGGTCTTACCTATACATAGATGAATTAGGATTCTCTTATGCATGTTTAATTTTTATTTTTACTAACACCCATTTTTTGCTAAAAGATTTGGTGAGTACTAGATTAGACTTTGCTTTACTTGTTATTAGTTTAGTGAATATGAAAACATAGGAACTAGTTAGGGTTATTACATATTTTGCTTAACTAGAGACTTTAGAACCCTCCCTAGTGAATTTATTATGGTAAGATATCCCTTGGATATGTCTAGTGGATCCATTTTGGTCATGACCCAATTATCTAATGTATCCTCAATAGAAAGTATAAGTAGGATTTATCTTCTCTGAGCTAGGATTGATTTATAGATCTACTACATTTCTCATTGCATATAGAATGCATTCAAACAATACCACCTCATCCCCAACCTAATCCAATGGGAACAAAAGATCAAGCTAGACCATATTATATTGTTGACCAACTTAGGAATACACCAGCTAAGATTTATATGTTAGATTTTCTTTAAAAGGCTACCATTTTTAAGGATATTCTTTACCAAGCTTTGAATCAAACATTCATGCCTCGTGACATGGAACCTTTTAATTTTTCATCTCCTATGAATAATTTTAAGTACATTGAGGATGCAATTTATTTTAGTAATGATTATTTCCCACCATAATCAACCATTGATTAGAATTTAAAACTATTATACAAGCTCAAATCAACAACACAAAAATTAAAAGAGTTTTATTTGCCACCATTTGTTAAGCCTGCCATGATCTCCCAAGATCCATGAGTTTCTCCTCCACACAAGATCCTCTCCCACTTCTCCCAAAAGGATGAAACACCCAAAATAAGACTAAGTGTGAAAGTAAAAAAGAAAAACTAAATTTCTTATCCAAAAGATTTTCCACCCAACCTAATAAATGGGAGGGTACTTTTTTTACAATATTTATCTCATTTATTACAATCCATACCTCTTCATAATGACCTTATAAGCCCATAAATCCTCTTAATGACCTTACAAGCCTATATAGGCTTTCTTGTCCAAGGCAAAAAATTAGGATAAATTTAAAATATCTCCTTTCACTCAACAATAACTTCTCTTAAATTTTCAAAATTTATACTTTACAAACATATCTACTCACCCTACTCTAGGTTCTAACTTAGCATCTCTAGCCTTCCTAAAGAGGCTAGACATAATTTGTTAATAAAATCCATTATAAAATTTCTCATGATTTATGTGTATTTAAATATTTATTAGATTATGATTTAAATATAAAAAGATTGGTGTAATTGTATTTAACAAATAAACATTTCAAAATAAAGGAGGGAACAATATTTTAATTCTTACACATTTAAAGGGTCAACAAGATAGGCAAATGCATGATGACAAAAAGGTCATAGAAGTTCAGATATAAGGGTTATTAAAAGTTTCCATGTGCCTCATAGCATATATAAAATGCCTAGGATTTCTTTTTTATTGAAATATAGGAATTCATCCATCTATTTTATTTTATAGTGCACCAATTAGTGGTTAGTATTGGGAAGTTACTCTCAGGTTACTCTTGAAACCTAGTTTAGTGGGCTATGGGCATAGTACTTCCTCCATAATCAATGCTCAAAAAATTTAGTCCAACGCTATCTAATAGATGAGTTAGTAACTATGAGAGCCTAAAAATTAGTCAAATCCTTTAGTACATCTACTAGATCTTCTTTCTAGAAAAATAGTTAACAAAAATAATTAGATTTTAATTTGTTGTTTGTTATTGTATTTTGTATTGTAGATTGTATTACCTAACATCAATGCAATTATGTGTTGTGTGTTATAACTACATAATTCAATGTCAATATAGTTAGTTTCATTTGAAAACTACATTAACCATCTTAATTTAGTCTTTCATGTTTGAATCCATGTATACATTAAACAGTTTGAATTAACCTATCCTTTTATATCCATCTATTTATTTGACAATATCAAACACCTCACTATAGCTCATTTTTTCCAACCACTTTTTACATACTACATTGAATATATCAAAGTAGTTTGTTTCTTATTACCCTTAATTCTTACATATCATACTACATCAACCACCTCGATACAATCTACATCTCATCACATATTTTTGTGACTATATTGAACAACTCAATATAGTTAATTTGTAGTATATTTGTTATATTTTATCCTAGACTATATAGAATAGACTGATATAATCATTTTGAAATAGGTTTTAATTTATATTGCCTTTATTATTATGTCGTATCAATATGGCCAATAGATTTTTATCTTGATTGACTTCAGACCAACTATATCAACTTAGCTAATATTGTTCATTTTTTATAAGCCATCTTTTTTATATCACTCTTTCAATCTATTCAACATCATGAGGTCACCTATTAATATTTTTATTGATAGCTTCAATCTACTCGAATTTTACATGGGTTACTCTTTTATACCTACCTTTTCCACCACTAAAGACAATACTTCATGGTACAAGTATTCACAAAATTCATCTAGATTTATCAGATGTAACATGGTTCAAGTAACTCAAAAAGATGATCTAGATAATCACAATATATTCATAAATCTTGATGATGATACCATTTATAAAAATAATGGTAATTTATCTAAACTTCCTTATTTCATAGTTAAATAAATTGATACCAAACATGGGAATCCTCCTCCCAATACCAATACTAGAAATCCTCATCTTAAATTTATATTCAAAACCCACCTTTAGATACAACTCAACTCCTTACACAAATGGATTAAAAAATGAACATCATGCAAACAACTAATAATTCCCAAATTATCCAAATTCAAAATCACATCTTACAAATGGCTAGCCAACCTCCAGTCATCATGTCTCAATAAAATCAGAATTTTTTCCTCTTCTTCCTCTTAGATATTCTCATGAAAATATAATTCCTCAAGCTTCCATGCATAATAAAATGCTATAGTATTCAAAATGAAAATTTAGCACCATTCATTATGTCCATAGACATTGAAAATGTTTATTTAATGTTATGACTTAACCTATAGTGTATCTAAGGATATGTGTGGCTGACTTATGTCTTACATACCTTCATATTATCTTATTATGTTTATCGATGTTCTTAGTATAGTTTGAATTTATAATAACCATGGTTAATTAGATTATATATAGGAGGTATAGGTTAGTCATTTATCATCATATTGTGAATTTTATTCTTAATGCATTATCTTAGAGGTTGCCCCCTTGAATTGGATTAATTATATTTATCAAACATTCTACTCTTATATCAATTATTGTGTAGATATATTATCTCTACTCTCATATCTATAATTTATTATTCTATTTTATAAACATCTAAGTAATTTCATTACAAGTGGTATCAAAGATTTGATTTGTATAAGTTTTTGTGGTGGCATTTTTTTATATCTGGTGTTACACATCTCTTGTGAGCTAAAGGATTTAAAAAACATAACTTATGATTTAGGAAGAATCTAATTTTCCATCACTTTAGTATTTTTCAAAGTCTTTTTTGAAAAAAATAGTAAAAAAGTTTGGATCCTTTTTAACCTTGTATAAATTAGCAGTCATTGGATTCATCTTTGTGAGATGATTTCAATAGTTTATTTTATTAGTACACTTTTTTGGGATAAAATTTTTCACTCTTGTGTGCATTATTATTTATTAGATTCATCTTAATGAGGAGATTAAAATTATTTCATATGTCAATACATTTTTTTAGGGCTAAAACCCTCCTAGATTTTGTCCATGGTTGGTCCCAACACTCACAAAAGTAGGAAAGGGAAAAAACACCTAAAAATATTCAAAAAGACAATATGGAGTCAAGAAATTTTGATCCATATATTTCATAGGTGGTTCAACAAATTTAGTTAGATTTGGATGGCATGGTGTGGAAAGATGATCTCAATGTGGTTAAAGGGGATCATGGGGATGAGAGGGGACTTGAATGGATTGTGGATCAATCATAAAAAATAATTAAGAAATTGTCCAACTTTATAGCTCATCCATTGTAAAATAACCTTACACCATTTTATTTTGGTTCTCCTCCTCCAAAAAATCACAACACCAATCATGGTCTAAAAGTTGATGTTGTTAAAAGTGGACCTACATAAGTTTGATGATAATTATCCAATCACATGGATCACTCAAAGTGAAATTTTATTTGATCTACATCAGACTCTATGTTTACAAAAGGTGTTCATGACCTCTCTATATCCAAAACCTGATTATTTCATTTGGTATCGATGGTTGTGTGATAAAAGAAAAAGAAGGGTCTCTCAATTTTTTGGTCTATATTTTTTGAAGAGTTGCATCTACACTATCATAATAATGTCTCAAAAAATACATTAACTTGTTATCCAAATGATGACAAATATGTAATATAAAGGATTATATTCATTAATGTCATAATCTCTCCTTACATGTGTTAGATATCACTAAGGAAAATCTAACTAGCCTATTTTTAGGTGGCCTCAAGAATGGCATCCAATTGGAGGTTCACATGTTTATTCCCAATTCAAAATTTAAATCCATCCCAAGGGAATGAATGGTAGAGAAAAAATAAATTCTAAAATGAATACCTTTCACTAATGTCTGTGAATGCACTTTCCTAGCACCATCATTTCCTTAGCCTACCCGATTAACCCCTCAACAAATTAAGGAGAAGCATGTAAAAGGCTAATGTTTTGGCTATGATATAAAATGGATCAAAGGATATCACTTTTCTAAAAAATAATTTTACATTGAAATCACTAATGAGGATGATAAATATGATGAATCCTTAGGTGTAGGTTTGGATGAACCTAAAGATGAATGTAAATATTCTCAATCTACGATTGCATATCATGCACTTTCTGGTATTACTACTCCCAAAACTCTTAAGGTGGTGGGTTTATTCAATATACATAACATGACTATGTTGATTTACTTTAGGAGTAGACATAATTTCATCAATAGTAAGTTGGTTACTCATTTAAACTATTTCATTTACCCATCTTCAAAATTTTAGGCCATGATTGTAGATGGTGGTACCATCAACTATTGTGTGCCATTGTATTAAGCTTGCTATGGGAGACTACCTATTAGATTGTCTTATGTTTATTATCTATATGGGAGGGGATAAAATTATTTTAGGAGTAAAATGGCTCACCATTTTAGGCACTATTGAGATTAATTTCTAGGAACTATTCATTTGCTTCCATTTAGAAGGCATAACATTTGAACTGCGTGGATAATAGGTTAAATCTCTATAATTGGTTAATTCCCATCAAATGATGAAGATTATCATAAAAAGTTCAAGTATTTGTGGCACTATTATTTTATATATAATTTCAACCAACCAAGGATTCTACCCATCCTAATTTACAAATAGTGTTGGACGTTATTTTTGGTGACATGCCAAAAAGACTTCCACCAAGCTAAGCATATGATCATGCCATCAAAATAATTTTTAGAAGTACACCACCCAACATAAGACCCTACAGGTATCCCTATACCCATAAGAGTGAAATTTAAAAGATGGTATAAGAGATGTTAGAGGTAAGAATCATCCAACAAAACCAAAGTGAATATTACTACCAAGTGATCATGGTGCAGAAGAAGGATGAAACTTAGAGGATATGCCTAGACTATAGAGAACTTAATAAGTACACCATCAAATATAAGTTTCATATACCAATAAATAATGATTTTTTAGATGAATTGCATGATTTATTTTACTTTACCAAGTTATATCTTCACTCTAGTATCATCTTATTCAAATCTAAGAAGAGGACATACCTAAAACAACTTTTATAACTCATAAAGGCCATTATGAGTTTATGGTCATGCCTTTTGGCCTCACAAATTTTAGAATTTGGTGAATACTATTTTCAAGCTATATTTGAGAAATTTTATGTTGGTATGTTTTTATGACATATTCATTTATAATAAAAATTGGGAAGACCATTTGAATTATGTGAAATAAGTACTCTCAGTTCTAGAACAACATCAACTTTATGAAAAACCTTCCATATGTGCTTTTGTAACGTAAGAGGTGGAATACATAGATCATATTATTTTAGATGGAGTGAAATTTGATGAAGTGGTAAGTTATAAAGACAATCAAGAACCTTGAAGTATTTATGGGGCTAACTAGTTCTATTTTAACCTTTTAAGGTTTTACTTATGTAAATCTTAAGGTAGATTAAAGGGTTGAGTTGTCTAAATTAGTGAAATAATATGCAATAAATAACTACTAATTTTTTATAGATTTTAACTTATTTTGAATTTATACAAATAGTAATAAATATCTAAAAATAGAGACTTATCTATAAAATAGTTGTCATGGAAGATATAGGTGCTAAAAATTGGGTTACAAATAGGTCTGAGTGTCATCAAGAGGGTCATCAGGTCTAATTCTTCATTGGATGGTAGTGCTGCTCTAGTATCCTAAAAATGGTACTAGTTTCCTCTTTATAGGACTATTCCTATTTTTTGGGAGAACTTTCACATGTGTTTCTAGGTTCTATTCCTATGCACATGAAATTTGAAACTCTGTATTGTAACTAGAATAATTGATTTAGTATGCAAACCCTAATCCTCCTTATAAGTATGGCATGAGGTAAAAATGTGTGTTCATTAGTAAGATATGATGTACATCATTAACACCTCAATATGAAGAGAGTTACCTACATACCAATACTCTGAGGAGGGATCAAACTAATGCAAGTGTTTGGTACAAGTGCAAGTGAAAGCTATAATGATAGTGGTCTTGAATGCCTTAAGTATGCTTGAGATTTAAAATATTTGAAATCTAGGCTTAGGGAAGCTATAGATGGTAGTATGCAGAAGTAGGGTAGAATAGGGATTAATAAACTTGATTTTACTTAACTTGTTTCTTATTTGAATAGGCTTTGCACATCTATTATCTATCTAGTGGATAGATATATAATAGTCTTGTATGTATAGTGATCTATAGCTTGTGTAGATAATAAAATATACTTAAGACAAAATTAATAGGGACACACATTTGAAAATATATTCATTTGGGAGAGTTAGGGTAAGGGACACTAGCTCCAATTTAGGGACACTAGTTCTATGTAGCTCTAATGTCCTTAATTGGGTGTTAGTGTCTAGCTGGCAGACAACTATGCACAATGGGTTGGGATCTAGGAATGCAATTTTGGGACTTTATTTGAGCTAATAGAAGATGTTTTTGGTTTGAATAATGGTTATAAAAGTGTGATAAATGATCTAGGATAGGTCTATGGCTAATCTAGGAATAGGCTATTTCAAGCAACACTCTTATCATTCAAATACCACTTTTAGGTGATTGCATTCCCCACTTATGCTAGAAATGTAGCAAAGTGAAATGACCAGTATAAAGGAAAAAGAAGCATACCTAGACTTACCTAGGAACTAAAGATCATGTAGTTGATTTTGAGTATGTGAATTTGGGTCTATGTATGTGAAACATCATCCAAAGTAATGACCTATAATAAAAAATTTAAAAATTAGTCATTACTTAAGAGATTATCAAAAGTAAAAGACTATGTTGAATAAAGTAACTGAGTAAATTTAAGTAAAGAGATAGGAAAGAGGAAAAGAATGAATATACCTCATTAGGTATGTGAACCAATACATTAATCTAGTGATAACCTATATGTGTAAGTGTACATAATGATCAAATCATTGAATATATTGGAATGATTTGATAGCTTTCTCAATCCCCATATGTGGGTAACTCAAGAACTCAATCTAGTTTTTACTCCATCATTGCCCACCCCTGCTTGGTAGATCATGATTTGTGAATATATTAGATAAGACTATAAGTGTGTCTAACCCTCTCATGGTGGTGGCTCAAAAACCCAATTAGGCTATGAATCCATCATTTCCCACTCATTTAAAGTAGATACATTTAAAAATAAACTATGCAAAGTGATAAAAGTATCTAACTTGGTATATCTAACTATAAAAATTGGATTTGCATCCACTAATGTACATTGGGTACTTATAGGCCACTCAAGAATGCCAACCACTATATATGGAGTAAGTCATGAAAGTGGTGACAACCTAGAATATGATATAAAGTGTATATAGAATAGATAATGACATGAATTTTGTCATTCCCTATGATCAAACTATGTGTCACTGAGTATATAGGATGGGGCATTATGTCCATCATGGCACCCAAGTAGGAAGGATAGATGCATGAGGTCCCTCATGGCATCAAAAAATGATGTTTGTAACAATAAAAGACAAGTTTCATGGTGAAGATGCATACAAGAAACCATACATATAAAACAAATGAGGCACATAAAATTAGACCAAGTTTCCATAATATAAAGGACATGGACACACATCACTAAATATTAGAATATAAAACATACAAGGACATGTTCAAGTGTCCACATATATAAGCAACAATAAATTTTTCTTAGAACCATATAGAAGGACATGTTCAAATGTCCACATATACAATCAAGAAAGCGCATACAAGGGACATGGGAAAATGTCCAATGCATATATACATAGAAGTGGAATAGTTATAAGGAGAAATGGAATATTCAAATTCCCTCAAAATGGAAGAAGCATAAGAAATAAAATTAAGTTTAAACTAATAAAGCTATAAATGAAAGCATGTATAACTATGTAGTATAAATCTATGTAAATGCTAAGATGTACATATGCTGAGTCTAAACTAGTGATAGTCGATAAGATTTGAGCATGAATAGGAATGATCAATATCAAGATATATAAATGCATGAATTGTAATGTATATAAAGTAAGGATATAACCTGGTAGTAGAATTTGTGTATAAGATGCCCTCAAATGGGCAGATGTATCAAATGAATAAACTTAGATTGGTGTATATGCCCATAATGGATAGATGATATCAATTCTAGATCAATAAAGTGGACCAGAGTCTTATATGTCATCTATAAGCACTCAAAAACAATAATTGAATCATATATGTATGATAAAAACTAACTATATTAAGATCTATAGGTTATGTAATGTCTGGAAAGTGTAATAAATGTAAACATAGCAATGCATACAATCTATAGATTTTATGTTTTTCTGAGTGATTATTTGAATGTTTTTTGTGTTTTTGACATGTTATATTATTTTTATATTTTATGTAAATAAGATATGTATAGGAAACATGAAAATTAAATATGTGCAAGGAGAAAAATAGAGGGAAAGTAAGTAAAAGAAAAGAGAAACCATATTAACCAATGAGTCTCATGGGAGACTCATTATCACTGTGGCTTGTGTAAAAAATAAGAATGATAATATCTCATTAAATTTGAATTTTATGTTTTATTTGAATGCTATTGCAATAAGAATCTGATAATTGTTCATCATTAAAATCATACTATTATTCAACATCATAATCATAATACCCTGGAATGCTAGAGGGAATTGACTCATACTGTGAAGATGACCTTTTTGAATTGTGATTTTAAATATTGATTATGATTTTGCAATTTTAAACTATACTTATTATAGACATATGGTGTTATGGAGGCTCCTTTTCTATAAAGCCTTGTTTGAGAATGCTTTTTGGCTTAGCATGACTTTTAATTTACAACTAAAATTCTTGCTCTTTATGTAACATGTCCTTTTGCCTTGATAAACTATATCTATGACTTATGTGCCTTTAGGATGTTCAATAAATCCCAAACCTTATTGACCAATATTATTAACTACTAGAATATGAGAAGTGATGCCTTAGGCATGGCGTTGGCCCAAACCTTGATTGTGATAATGAAACTATTATAGATATTTTTTAACAAATCCCTACTACTTTGAAATTTGAGCCTCATTTTAGAGAGGTAGATTTGCGTCTATGACTTACTTTACCTATGTTTGTTGTATAGTTTCTTATTTTGAGTGTGTTGTGTGAACCTTTTATTATTCAAAGTTATACTATGGTAACCATTTTTGTATTGTTTATGAATTAGACCCTTTTTGAATTTATATATGTGATATTGTATGTTTTTTGCATGAAGTGTCATTGTGTGTGTCCTTTTTATCCATTGTCTATTATATTTTCTTTTTTAATGTTAAACATGAATCAATTTGGTGCTCATGCATTATATGATATGCATAATGATAACTAAATCTCCTTATTGGTATATAGGGGGTAGGTTGATAAACTTAACTTTAATCATTTCCCTTAGTATCTCACTTGAACTATTATTTGACCTTTGAATGTTTTTTATTCACTATTTGTATATGTACTTTGTTTAGATTTATGATTTAGACATTTAACATTATTTTCCACAAATTGACTAGGTGAAGATGGAAATACATGATTTACAATATTATGACCTAGAGGCCTTTGTCTTCTAAATTGATCTTTTAATGTTGTAATATTTTCATGTAATAGTTGATTCTGATTTTATAAACCTACAATTATATTTTTCATATTGATTATTTGATCACATAGAGTCTCATAAGTAAAAATCCTAGCTATTTATGATTAAATGTGTATGCACACACCTTATAGAGAATAGGTTTGAATAGGTTGAGTATGGGGAATAGTGACATTGGTATAGGTTATTTCATCTCGTGGAAGAATTATAGCATGGACCTAGTTAGAGGGAAATTAGCTATCACCCTCATGGAGATGAGGAAGAGGAGATTATTTCTTGTGCATGGGATATGACATTAATACTTAAAACATAGTTGTTATCTTATTTTATGAATCCTCTATGTGTTTATAGGTTTGATTGTTAATGGAATTCCACATATGAGAAAGATAACATGCTTTGAAATATGACATATATTGAAATTGATATAAATCATCATCTATACATGTGTTTATGTCTTTTGTTCATTCTAAATTAAAGGGAACAAACATGCAAACGGAATTATTAGACTTTGTAATACAAAGTTATTAAGTTCTTATATCATTATGATCTTCCTTATATGAACTACAAATTAGAAGATTTAGATCTAAAATCTAAGTTAGATAAATGTAAACCCTATGGTTATCTAGGTTTAGGGTTTGAAATGAGAGTGAGTTTACCAAAGATTTAAATTATATTTAAATAAATGAAACCCTAATGTGGTATTGGTTAAATGGGATAGATTATGCAAAAAAATCATAAAAATAGGAGTTTATAACCCTAATTTAGTACATAAAAAATTAGAGAAGGTAAACCCTAGGCAAAACTAGGGTTTTAAGAAATATTTGAAGTTGGTTTACCAATTTCTTAACCTTCTAGGGTTTTACCTATGTAAATCCTAAGTTAGATTAAAGCGCTGAGTTTCCTAAATTAGTGAAACATTATGCAATAAATAACCACTATTTTTTTATATATTTTGACTTTCTAAAAATAGTAATAAATAAGTGTGAATAGAGATTTATATGTAAAATAACTATCATGTAATATCTAATTGATAAAAACTAGGGTACAAATAGGTCTGAGTGTCATCAATAGGGTCCTTGGGTCTGATTCTTTACTGGACATAGTGCCCCACCTAGAAAATAACATCATACAACTTTAGTGTCATGAAAATGGTGTTAGTGTCCTCATTGTAGGATTATTCCTATTTTATAGGAGTAGCTACACTTGTGCTTATAGGTTTTGTTCCTATATGCATAAAATATAGAACTCTATATTCTTCTTAAAATAGTTGATTTAGTATGCAAACCTTAATCCTCTTTACAAGTATGGCATGATCTAAAAATGTATGTTCTTTAGTAGGATAGGCTAGAAATGCTCATTACCCCATGTGAAGAGATTTTTTTTACATATCAATACTTCAAGGAGGGATCAAGCTTGATGTAATTCTCCCACCTAGTACTTAGTGCAAGTGCTAGCGAATGCTAGAATGATAGTAGTCTTGAATACCTTGAGTGTGCTTGAGATTGAAACTATTTTAAACCTAGGTTTAGGGTAGATTTAGATGGTAGTATGCATAAGTAGGTCAGAATAAGGATTAATAACCTTAATTTTTATTAATGATAAGAACCTAGGGCTCACAATTCACACAATAATAATCCAATACGCATATATTAATCTCAAAATGTTAATTACACACACACAATTCCTTTTATGGAAGTAATAACTCCATATCACAGGCCAATTCAAGTGGGATACCTCCTTTTAGATCAATATCTATTACAAATAACTTCTTGGATGCCTTGTACTATCATATGTACCTTTATTTATACTAGTTCTCATCTACACAACTCTTTATTCTTATGCATGTAGTATTAAACCACTATTCACTATTCTATTGGATATTTTAATATTATACCCTTTTCTAGGAACATTACATTCCATCCCTCTTAAATATGTTTCACCCATGAAATATGATAAGAAATAAGACCAAATAAATGTCAGACTATACATATAAAAAATAGGTTGAAGACCAGATAGAGACACGTTCATGTGTCCTTTTCTTCTTCCATTTCTTTTATCTATGTTTAGATATGAACATGTACATTAATAGGGTAAACATGAGAAATATAACTAAAGGTTAGAGTGAAATTTGAACCATGATGATAATATCCTCAAAGTGAGAGAAAAGGTACAAAAAATAATCATCTTGATGAATGAATTGAGAATACATGCCATCCCCCTTAGCATTTTTCTCTGAGGGATTTGAAGGCTCTATTACCTACTTGGGATTTATGATTGTCAGCTTGGGTTCATTAGGGGCCTAATCAAGCATGGAAATTTCTTGAATGGGTTCATCGATGACTTACTCAATCACTTTGGGTGCTTGATCAGGGTCTATATGTGCCTTATATAACTCTTATGGTTCTTGATCCAATGCTTGGGATGTCATCTCAGGCTCAACTGGGGCTTATTTGAGCACTTATGTTGTTGGCTTAGGTGTTATAGGTGTATGATCCAATGCTTTTATAGTCTAGAGAGTGGGTGTTGTGTGGAGACATTGCTAGTTGATGTGGTCTTCAAAAATCTTAGATAAGCCCACCACTTCCATCATTTTCTAGGGTTACCATATTTAAACCACTACTCAAATCTCATCTTGAAGTCTATTGATGAAACAATATTAGAAGAAATCATTAGATAGTCTTACCATCTAATTGGCTATGTGTTCAAATGATGTTTGATATTTTTGTACCATTCTAGTTTTATTAATTTGATTCAAGGCTCCAATGACATTCCCTCAAGATTAAATATGAACCCTCATGATTATAATAAAATGGATGTTGACATCCACCAAAAATGCATCCTACACTCATATTTCCATAAAACACCATTTTTATGTTATTTTTATTGTTTTTATTTTTATTTTTTACAACATAGTAGTAGTTACTAAAAGTGGGATAACTTTTAAAATACTAAACAAAATCAAAACTATAAATTGTAATGGAAAGCTGAGATAGAGGTGCATAAAACCCCAAAATTTTTTGACTTAATTCACTACCATTTATGATCAGTTTTAATAAAAATAGTTAGATTTTTTTAGGACCAAAAATGTAGATCTATACTTAAAACTATAAATAAATGACAAATCTGGTTGGCTTCAAAGAACCTACACTTTAACAATTATAATCTCCCACTCATTTTTTACCAAAACACATTTCTCAACCTAAAAAAACTAAAACCACTCTTTAAATAAACCCTCTAAAATATGTTACATAATTTTTAGATTAATCTCATATATAACCCTTCCTATAACTCTCCAAATTGATGTTTCTACTCAAATCATAAAATTAAATGAAATCTCAATTTTACTTACAACGTAAAAAAATTTTGTCTTGAGAAATTGCTTTGATACCAATTATAGGAACCTATGGCTCACACTTCACATAATAATAATCCAATATGTATATATTGATCTCAAAATGTTTATTATACACACCACATTCCTTTTATGGAAGGAATAACTCCATATCATGGTCCTCCTTAAGAGTGCAACCTCCTATTAGAGCAAGCTCTATTACAAATAAATTCTTAGATCCTTTACAATATCTTATGCCCCTTTATTTATATTAGTTCTCATCTACTCAACTTCTTATTCTTACACATGTGGTACTAAAATAATGATTCCATATTCTACTAGTTATTATACTATTATACTCTTCTCTAGGTACTAAAAATTTAGCCTAGGAAATTGCTTTGATACCAATGATAGGAACCTAGGGCTCATAATTCACACAATAATAATCTAATACATATATATTGATCTCAAAATGTTGATTACACACACGCAGTTCCTTTTATGAAAGGAATAACTCTATGTTGTGGGCCACTTCAAGGGGTCTACCTCCTTTTAGAGAAATCTCTATTACAAATAACTTCTTAGATGCCTTGCACTATCATATACACCTTTATTTATACTAGTTATCATATATAAAAATCCTTATTCTTATGCATGTGGTATTAAACCATGATTAACTATTTTATTATCTATTCTACTATTATACCCATTTCTAGGTACATTACACTCAATTTGTTTCTTATTTGAATAGGATTTTTGCATCTATTTTCCATATAGTGGATAGAGGTCTAATAATCTTGTATTCATAGTGATATGTAGCTTGTGTGTATAAGAAAATGTATATATTACACATTTGAAAATATATTCATTTGGGAGAGTTAGGGCAAGGGAAACTAGCACCAAGTTGGGGACACTAGCACTGTGTGGCTCTAGTGTCCTTAATGTGGTGCTAATGTCCAGATGGCAAACTACTAGGCACAATGGGTTGGGATCTAGGAATGTAGTTTCTAGGACTATGTTTGAGCTAAAAAAATATGTATGTGTTCTACACAATGGATATAAAAAAGTGAGAAAGTCTCTATTATAGGTCTAGAGATAAGCTAAGAATAGGTTATCTCAAAAAACACTCTTAGCATCCAAATACCACTTTTAGGTGATTACATGTTACTATCATAGGTTTATCACAAATTATTGTAGTATTTTAACCCCATTCACATATTTATGGACTAAAAACTCCTTTTATTTGTCTAATACATCTATCAAGGCATTTTAATAATTGAAAATGGTTATGTGCACCACACCCGATTTTTCTAAAACTTTTGTTGTGGAATGTGATGCATCAAAATTTGGCATGGGAGTTATACTCATGACATAAGGTAGACCAATTACATTTGAGAGTCATCAATTTAATAGAAAAAATAGGCTCAATATAATCTATGAGAAATATATGATAGCTATTTTTCATGTAATCAATCAATGAATAACTTATTTTATGGGTCATCACTTTCATGTAAAGACTGATCATAATAGCCTCAATTTTTTTTTGAAATAATGATTGTATTTTGAATTAAAAAATGGGTGACTAAAATGTTATAATATAGTTTTGAAATATTATTTAATAAATTAAAGATAATGTGTTGGTAGATGCACTATCTCATAGGGATGAATCATATGAGGCATTATTATGTGCAATGACTATTTGATAGGAAGATTGGCCAGAGGAAGCAAGAACAAAATAGGAGAATGATAGTACTACCCATGATTTGAATCAAAATATATAGTAAGGTTCTAGGGGATATTAAAAATTTACATGACATAGAATGTATTATGATATAAATATATATTATACCTTCGTAAGAATTATCTCCTCATACATAAAATCCTTCAAAAACTTCATGCACTTCCTTTGGGAGGTCAATCAATATTTTTGAAAACATATCATAGAATCAAGAAAGATTTATTTTGGGAAGGACTCAAGGGGGATGTCCAAAAATATGTGGATGAATGTATTGTATGTCAATAAAATAAAGGTAAAACCATTAAGATACCAAACCTTTTGTATCCTATATCCATCCCTAACCAATGTTGGGAGGAAGTTTCCCTAGATTTCATTACTGAGTTGTTGTGGTTGTAGACACCAAAATTGTGTCGACTGCCCTTTGGTCCCTTACATTATTAATTTAAAATAAAATACTTATTTTGAATTATTGACATCACCCTATACAACTCACCTAGGACACATCACCTAAGACACCTTGCCTTGGACACCTCACCCCTAAGACCATTTCCTACCCCATGACTCACCCTATGACTAAGTCCTTCATATCATAACCACCTAAGACCCATTCCAACCTCCTAACCAACACTCGTGCATAATAACCCCATCATTTAACTATTCTCCAATGGCAAATACACTCGACGGATGGAGAAATGGGCAAAGGGCTAAGAATAGCCCTTTTACCCATTCTCCAGCTGCTGACATCGGTCAACTGTCAGCCGATGCTGGTGGTATCACTGATGTCAATTTACTTAAACTAAATTCTAACACTGAGTTACGGGCTATCGAATCATGAATCATGAATATTAGACTCTTGGACTCTCTCTCTCCCGAATCCTTCTACCTAGACTCTTGGACATGGACGCACACACTCTGAGACTAGACATTAGATTTCCACTAATGCTCACCTGGCTTCTACACAAGTCACTCCAAATTAGATTAGAACATTACACAGCCATAACAGGATATGCGTTCTAACATCCCTGGTTCAACCACAAGCAGAGCTAAGTATTCTTCTATTTCATTTTAGTATTTAGAATCCATTAGTAATTAGTTTCTATTTACTATTTCTAAATACAATCAACTTGACCCGAATTTCTTCCTAGAAAGGCTGAAAAGCCTTCCTCTTATTCTTATCCATTTACATACCAACCCTTTGCCTTTGCCCCCTCTTAGAGCCTATTTATTGTCTTGCAACCCTGCACAGACCCAGACTCCTTCTAGACCCCTCTGTCGACCACAAACTTGTCCAAAAACTTGTCCAAGGCCATTTCCCAGATCGACATCGACCACAACCCTGACCGACATCGGCAATATGACTGACATCGGTACCTTTGACAAACTGACGCCGATAGGAATACTGACGTTGGTGACTATGACAGACTAACTGTAAAGAAATAGGTACGCATTATCTATTTTCCTCTTTGTTAGTCATTTGTCATTTCTTTATTTACAACTCTTTTACTTATAAATAGTGGACTGTCATCCCTCACAGAGTTGTACGCTTCTGAGACTGAGCGTTGCTTGGCAGTCCACTTTATCTTTATCTAACATTTTTCTATGTTTGAGTCTTATTCCTTCTACAGGTGTCTTCCTCCACAGCCAAAGAGGAGCTCCTACAACATCTAGATACGGTGCACAAATTAATCCAGGTATCATCTAACCCCTGACCATTTAACTTTTAGTTTCTTTCTTCTTCTGAATGTAAAATCAAAAAAATGAGTAGAAACATTATGGCACACCCGGTGGGACCCTAGAGTTTTCCTTGGGTTCTTTCTTCTTAAAAGCAAACTTTTCATATATATGCATTAGGGAATTTTTTTCTTCTTGCATCCTTCTTCTGTCTCTTTATTTTGAAAAGAAACCATAAGCATAAGTTAAAAAGAATGTCTTTCTTTTTCTTCTTGTCACTTTTTTCCTGCATCTTAGAGTAGTGAAAATTCATACTCTTAACCTTTTCCTCAATTGTTTGCATCTAAACAAAACATTTCAATTTGGGTTAAAAATCTATTGCATTTCATTCCTGCTTGAATGCATACTTAGCCCTCTCATCTAGTAATTAAAACGCATTATGAATAAATCATAGTGCACATATGTTACATAACCTGACCACATTCACAAAATAAAACATCTAAACATACTTGAGACAAGGCCCGACTAGGATTTCACCACCTAGCAGATACCTTACCCTTCCTGGCGATCCTACTTAGACTTCACAACCAAGAGGAGGACCCACTTTGTTCTCTGGCAGAGTATAAACTATATGCAAATTATATATTGGCTAAGCAGCTCAGCTCAGCTCTAAGTTCATGAAGTGAAGGGAGCAAGCCCCTAGCACTAGGCCACGTATAGAACCTAACACAAACTTTTGAGCACCAAAACATAACCTAAAACCAACTTTAGACTTCCTCTCTAAGACCCGTTCTAAAATCCCAATTCCCAAACATATTCTTCTAAGGCATAAGCCACCACGACTCTAAAAATTATTCTTAGGAATTTAACATTTAGAGGTTGCTTGTTGTCATCTATTTCTGCTATTCTTATCTAGTTTTTTGAGCTGGTGAGTTCACATCATTTTGAGGTCTAAAAACACCTCAGAATTTCTCCTTTTTTCCAAAAACTTTCAGTTTTTTGAGTTTCTAGAAACACACAGACACCCACATCAGTTTTTCAACTGACGTCGGCAACTTATTTTCACTGACATCGATTATACTGCTGACGTCAGCAACATATCTTCACCGACATCGGTCATACCACCGACATCGGTCACTGTCAAAAAAATTCATCTCAAACAGCAAGCTTAAAACCCAACTTTTTTTTTGCTATCTAGCACACACTTTGGGTCTTCTAAAACTAAAATATATAGTTTTTAGAACTTGAACACATTTTGCCTTTAATGGTTTTGACACTTAGTCAAACCAAATCTCTTGTTGACCATGTAAGGCAACAACCACTTCCACCTTCACCTTTCATACCAAGTCCCCTAATGGAGTATACTTCAGATACTGAGTGTACTCCTTTTCAACCTACCCCTAATCAACCTCCTATTGTTCCCAAAGGGGATCAAAACTTTGAGAGACTCCTTGACCATAATCTAAAATCTCTCCAACACTATCTCACAAAGAGCCAAACACGAGATCCTTCAGGTAACTCTATTTATGGGATGCCAACTACCTTGACGAAAGCGGCAACGATAGCATCCACTACCCAACCCATGATAACTCAAGCCATTGCCTTGAACATTAACCCAACTATGGCCAATACTCAAGATTAGGCCTCCCCTTTTATTTTTGGACCTACCTCCATCAGGGTTTTCATACCCCCTCAACCACAAACAATTCAACCAAGTTTGACACATTTTCAAAACTTGATTGTCTCTACCCCACCCACTCTTGTGCCTATAAATACAAGAGTGACTACCTATCCTTTAACCAGTGTCACCACCATTCAACCACCTTTGGTGGCATATAGTCAAGTTGTGTCCTCTAACTTCATGGCACAAGCCGCCTTGACCTCAACATCAGTCCCTATGATGAACTACCAATATGTTACATCTACACAAATGTAACCAAGTACATCATACGCCCTTCCCAACACCTTCCAAGTACCTTACAACCTAGGGGGTGCCCCTCCTACCAATCTATCAGTCGATCTAATTAAGATGTTGATGGATAAGATGTCTAACCTTGAGACATCTATTTCTGGTTTAAGCAATGTTCTTTCATATGAACAAATCTGTAATGAACCCATCCACCCTTCAGTGCCTATTCGACCATATCCTAATCAGTGGGAACTCCCAAAATTTACTTGCTTTCAGAGTAAAGAGGACCCATAACAACATCTACGAGTGTTTAGACACGCTTGCTACCTTATAGCACACGATAATGTGTTATTACTTCACATGTTTCCCATGTCACTTTCTGGTGCCACCCTCAATTGGTATAGTTCTATTACCAGTCATTCTCTCTTTTCCTTCACTCAACTAGTTCAACTATTTCTTGACCACTTTTCAATCAATATCACTAAAAAAGTCTCCATTACAGACCTATATTCTATTAAACAATTCGACGATGAATCAATAGCTGACTTTGTTGCCCGTTGGAGAGGTTTGATTAACCAACTCTCCTTATCATTACCTCAAACTGAGTTCATTGAGCTCTTTTCAAGAGCATGTGCCAAGCACATCTCATCTACTTTATGGGTCCAAACATTTCGCACATTTGACAAAGCTTTCACCATGGCCAAGAAGCTTGAACTCTGCATTGTTAAAGAAGATAGAGTCACATTGCGTAGTAAAAATACCAATGCAAAATCTAATGACCCTTCTTCTTCCAAACTTTCTTCTTCCCACTCCAAGTCTAAGGGGTCAGCAAATGCTGTGGTCGCTAGATCATCATCCTCTACCACAACTAACCAATTTGAGCCCTCTACATCACAATACTTCACAAGACAATTCCAACAATAGAATATACAGCGTCAATACACTCCAATAGGAGAATAATACACTTTTGTGTTGGATAAATTAGTCAAGTAGGGGGTCCTCAATCTCCCTCAAATTTGACCACCTCAATTTGACCCCTCAAAAGCCATCCCTACATGGTATAGGGAAAATGACTTCTGTAACTATCATCGTGTCAAAGGTCATGACACAGACAACTATAAAACCTTCAAAAACATTATTCAAGACATGCTAGATAAGGGGGATCTTGTTTTGGATAACCCAAATGTGCTAGCTAACCACAACATAGATATCTTTAGACAACCATTCCCTAACCATCCTCCAAATCAGAATAACATTCAGACCATAGTTGATGACTTTCAAGAGCGTAATATACGCATGGTCGACATGGTTTCTAACCAACCTCTCCCATAGTCTGAAGAGGTTAGTCCACCTATTTGTCCATCACAAGTTAAATAGCCTTCTTCTCCTATTTGTCCATCACAAGTTGAAGATTCTTCTTCTCCTATTTGTCCACCTCAAGTAGAAGAGCCTTCTTCTCCTATTTGTCCACCACAAGTAGAAGAGCCTTCTCTTATTTGTCTACCACAGGTAGAAGATATTTCTTCTCTTATTAGTCCTTCATCCACTCTTTCACACATAGGAGAGTCTACTTTGACCTTTCCCATATTGGAGGATGCCTTGATGGTACCAATGCCAGTGGCTTCGCCCTCATCCTTCTTATCACCTAAACCCTCACAAGCAAACACCATGCCGTAAGAGATTAAATATCTCAGTGTTCACCCCATATCGCACCTCACTCACCCATAAGTGAAGGTAGACTTGAAGCTTGCCTCGCACAATAGTAGTCCTCACACTAAACTAAAGAAGGATACTAAACTACATCAGAGCACTCCTCCCCCACCTTCACCATTACCCTCAATCTTGGGTCCACATCCTTCTACCTTAAAATGAGTGTTCCCTATTTCAACACCTCACAGAGGCAAATTGCCTCCATCACTCCCTTCACCCATCAAAAACATACATCCTCCAAAACATTCAGCACCTCTCACCGAGCAAGTGCCATCTACTTGTATGACCATACCACCAACTAAAAAGGTGGTACGACCAACTTCTCCTACAACTCCTAAATAGAAGTTGCCAACACCTACTGCAACAAAGAATGCAAGCCCATTAAGGGGGTCTTATGCTTCGATGTTATGTCAATTGTTGCAGTCTTCGAGCATCATTCTCCCACCAATTAAACCATACCAACCTCTCAGACCAAAACCATCTTGGTTTGACGACACTAAAATCTACTGGTATCATCACACATCAGGGCATGAGATTGATCATTTTTGTGCCCTTAAGGTTGTCATTCGCTGACACCTAAAAAAGGACACCCCTCACATTGAGACTTCTGCTAACCACTTTTCTAACAAATCATCGACACCATCCCATGCCTCTCAAACATCCTCACCTAAATTGGGATCTCAACGCAAGACTATGGTCCCTCTACCACCTTCTCCCCCTTTGTTCAAAATCAACACTATCAATGTGGCCACCAGGTCATAAACCATGAAGGATAAAGGAAAACAAAAAGTTTCTATTCCTTAGACATATCCATGAGTCAAGTCTCCTCACCCACCACAACCCAAGATTTCTATCTTGGGCACATCCCAATTAACATTTTCAAAGCCAATTCGTGACTCTTTGGTGAAACAACTTCACCAAACCCCTATAAAAATGTCTTTGTATGACCTCATTCAAAGTTCTCCACAACATTGCCAAGCTTTAATCAAAGCTTTACAGATAGTGGAGGTCCAACCTGAAGACCCCCAACCATTGGCTACTTTTGTCAAAACATTACCAACCATTGCTTCCCTCATTTTTTAGTCATTCTGAGATTCCTACCTCTAACTTGGAAGATCAGGTTCTCGCCCTCTCAAACTAAGCATATCAAGCAAAAGCTTCACAGGATGCATCCTTGAATTGCACTCCTTGTCAACGAGGAGCTTCATCATCTTCTCTTCATCTCATTTATCCAACTCATTGATTATCCGTAATGGGTGTCAAACATTGTCCCTGTTACAAAAGCAACTGGGGGAATTAGACTTTATACTATCATGACCTCAACCAAACATCAACTAACCAAGCATCGACCAACACATGACCAATATGGAAAGAAGCAAACGAGGCAAGCTTACTCCTAATTGGCTCAAAACTTACATAATAACACATGGATTAGGCACTTATGGTCTATCTTCTGTCGAAGGCCAGCTAGAACCTGAGCCTTTTAATGCCTTACATCTACGACCATTATATTGTTAATCAAGTAATCATTCACTTGATGTTTCACTTGAGCTCATCCCTTGAGCAACACTTATCATCCTCATTCCTATTCCTATCAACCCTTTTTTCCTACAAACATTAGTCAATCCTTTTATAAAGCATGAATGCTTTGTCGTAATAAAAGGGAAACCCCTAAACCTCTATAGTCTTGTCCATGACTAAAAATTCAGTCCACAAACAAAACATAAAACTGGGATGCCTATTCCAAGGTCATAAACTATAAATGTAGACTATTCCCTTGAAGGATGGCTACATAATATCTATAATTGATAGACTGCTCCCTTGAAGGATAGCTATTCAAAGACATTCAACCATACAAGGTAGAATATAGACCACTCCCTTGAAGGATGGGTATGACCAAATTTTGCTACATACACAGCACCACATGACCATAAAACAAAACAACATCCCTAAGTAGACTTCCTGCATTAATTAGTCTGCTATTTAAAAAAAAAAGGACTAACAAACTATTAAGTCATGGACTTACCTATAGTCATTCTTAGGGTCACCTATAAAAGGGGCAAAGTTATCCCTACCAAAAAGGGTTCCCTACCCTCACATATAACATAATCATACCTATTACCCCAACATACTCAAGGGATTTTGAGCTCACTTAACATCAAGTGATTCGAATACTTCTTTAACACAAACCAATGGTCAACAACGTAATGCATGAACAGGGCTTTTATTTGCAACAACCCTATCTATGCTATCATTATGGTCCTTGTCAATGAAAGAGCAATGCACCTTTCACTTCTTACTTGACTTTGTCACATGCCAATAACATCACAACCAAAAAAAATTTCAACCACTAACATAACATCATGATTTATTTAATGCAAATATCAATTTGTGTTATATGAATTATTATAGACCATTTACATTAGTTTCTATGGACAATAATACACATGGAAACTAACAACCAAACACAACCCATGTTACAGCATACACCATCACACAATATGGAAAAGGTTGTAACATCATCATACACTCATTTCATTTTTAGCATACACCATCACTAATATGGAAAATTGCTAGGGATGAAAAACTATATAACCAATGTTATAGAATACACCATCACACAATATGGAAAAGGCTATAACATCACTACTCATTTCATTTTTAGCATACATCCATCACCAATATGGAAAATTTATAGGGGTGAAAAATCATATCACCAATGTTACAGAATACACCATCACATAATATGGAAAAGGTTGTAACATCATCATACATTCATCATTTCAAGCATGTACCATCACACATATGGGAAATGCTACAAACACTAACCTGACCAAAATAACTATCAACCTCTTTGACCCTCTTCTTATCTTTTTGGGAGAACTACATTGGCTTGAGGCCCTTATCGGGGCTATGTAGGTAGCACTTAGTTGACATGAAGTCTTCTGAGGTTAGCTCAGCCATTCATTCATTCGTCTACCTGATGGACCAACCATATAACCTTTAACCATGACCTACCCTAGTCAAGACCAATCCATAACCTACCCTTTTCTTTCCTTTTGGGGAGAACTACATTGGCCTGAGGCCCTTCACAGGGGCTATATAGGCAGCACTCAATTGATACAAAATCTTCTAGGGTTAGCTCGACCACATTCATTTATTCGTCTACTTGATGGACCAACCATTTAACCTTTGACCATGACCAAACAACCTAGTCCAAAATCATGACCAAACAACCAGCCCTGACCTTATAGAAGTCACCTTAGACTTCTCATGGGGCACATTGGAGATCACATACATCTCCCTAACCACAACAAACAAACACTTGAGATCACTTATATCTCAACCCGACTCGACCAATGACCTTGGAGATCGTGACTATCTCCTTCGACCATGACCACTTTTGAGACAACTTTGCCTTGGTTATTTTGATTGCATATACGCTACCTCACAAATAGATAGCAAATTGTACACACCCTATATTATGACCCTCACATGTATCAGATCACACCCAAGTTGATCCCCACTACTTGTGACATTTTTGTGTTTTCTAGGATCACTTCCTGAGCTCGGGATACTTGGAACATGATGACCATTGAAGCTACAGTTTTGATCATTTAACCCAATCAGCTACGACTAAAATTTGGGGATTGGTTACTTCAATTTTAACACTCCTCAACCTTTGACTGTGACAATTTGACCTACCTAGCACGTGAAGTGGTATAGGCACAATCTCAACTATTACAGTGTTCACACTCCAACTTCACCATACACATCCACTACCTATCAAATTGGCACCCGATATCAAGTTACCTTCCATCGACTTCTGCTTTGAGGGGGAATACCTCATCATCATATTTGGGGTAACCTACAGCTTATCCCATATCCTATTTTTGTCTTGTAGTTTGTCAGAACAACCAACAAGACAAAAAGGGGCAAATGTAGACACCAAAATTGTATCGACTCCCCTTTGGTCCCTTACACACATTATTAATTTAAAATAAAATACTTATTTTGAATTAATGACATCACCCTAGACAACTCACCTAGGACACCTCGCCTTGGACACCTCACCCCTAAGACCATTTCCTACCCCATGACTCACCCTATGACTAAGTCCTTCATATCATAACCACCTAAGACCCATTCCAACCTCCTAACGAACACTCGTGCATAATAACCCCATCATTTGACCATTCTCCGATGGTAAATACACTCAGTGGATGGAGAAATGGGCAAAGGGCTAAAAATATCCCTTTTACCCATTCTCTGGCCATCGACATCAGTCAACTATCGGCTGACGCCAGCGGTATTGCTGACATCGATTTACTTAAACCAAATTCTAATGTTGAGTTATGGACTGCCAAATCATGAATCTCAGACTCTTGGACTCTCTCTCTCCTGAATCCTTCTGCCCAGACTCTTAGAAGTGGATGCACACACTCTGAGACCAGACATCAGATTTACACTAACACTCACCTGGCTTCTACACAAGTCACTCCAGATTGGATTGGAACATTGCACAGCCACAATAAGATACGTGTTCTAACATCCCTGGTTCAACCACAAGCAGAGCTAAGTATTCTTCTATTTCATTTCAGTATTTAGAATCCATTAGTAATTAGTTTCTATTTACTATTTCTTAATACAATCAACTCGACCCGACTTTCTTCCTAGAAAGGCTGAAAATCCTTCCTCCTATTCTTATCCATTTACATACCAACCCTTTGCCTTTACCCCCTCTCAGAGCCTATTTAATGTCTTGCAACCCTGAAAAGACCCAGACTCCTTCCAGACCCCTCTGTCAACCACAAACTTATCCAAAAACCTATCCAAGGCCATTGCCCCAATTGACATCGACCACAACCCTGATCGACATTGGCAATATGACCAATGACGGCACCTTTGACAAACTGACGCCTGTAGGACTACTGACATCGGTGACTGTGATAGATCAACTGCAAAGAAATAGGTACGCAATATCTATTTTCCTCTTTGTTAGTCATTTGTCATTTCTTTATTTACAACTCTTTTACTTATAAATAGTGGACTGTCATCCCTCATGGATTTGTACGCTTCTGGGACCGAGCACTGCTTAGCAGTCCACTTTATCTTTATCTAACATTTTTTTTTGTTTGAGTCTTATTCCTTCTACAGGTGTCTTCCTCCATAGCCAAAGAGGAGCTCCTACAACATCTGGATATGGTGTGTAACTTAATCCGGGTATCATCTAACCCCTGACCATTTAACTTTTAGTTTTTTTCTTCTTCTTAATGTAAAAGCAAAAAAATGAGTAAAAACAGTGGTCTAAGGGTAAAAATTTTATCATGGTATTTATGGATCAAATCACCAAGTATGCTCATTTTTTTTCCTTATCACATCCATGTATTATCATTATAGTAGTTTATGTTATTCTTAATATAGTTCATAAATTTCATGGTACTACAAAAATCATTATAAGTGATTGAGATCCCATATTTATTAGTAATTTTTTGACTAAATTATTTGCATGTTCGAGCACCTAATTGGCTTATAAATAATCCTATCATCCTTAATATAATATACAAATAGGAGTAGTCAAAAAATGTCTATAAGAGGATATTCATTATTTTTTTTACAACAAATAATATAAATGGGTTCATTGGTTACCACTTGTTGAATGGTGGTATAACACTTCTTTTCACACTTCTTCTAAAATGTCTCTCTTTGTGGTATTTTATATGTGTCACCCCCTATCTATCATTTAGGCCTTGATGGTGTATCCCAAGGTTCAATATGTTGATTAACATATTCACCATTAGTGATAAAATTTACTAATACCACAAAATAAAATGAAGCAACAAGTGGATCAACATCGTAGTGAGTGGAATTTTTACATAGGTGATTGAGTCTTTGTTCATTTGCATCTATATAAAAATATGTATCTTAAGTAATATAAAAAATATAACATGATGTCAGATAAGTATTATGGCACTTATCAGATCTTGCAAAAAATTGGTAGTGTGGCCTACAAGCTAGAATTTCCCCATCCCATCACATACATCTAGTATTCCATGTATCTTATCTAAATAAGATAATTGAACATAGAATTTTCACTCAAATTGAGTTACATAAATTATATTAATAAGGTTGAGTCATTATATAACTTAAAGATATCATTCACACATGTACTAAGTAACTACAAACTACAATGATTAAAGAGTATTTGATCAAATGAAAAAATCTACATTATGAATATGTAACATGGGAGGATAAAGAATTCATGCAATAACATCATAGTTTGATTCATTGTTGAGGATAATATTATTATAAATGGTAGGTGAATGATATTTCCTTGACCTATAGTGCATCTATGGATGTATTTGTCTGACTTATGGTTTACATACCTTCATATTATCTTATTGAATTTATCAATGTTATTAGTATGGTCAGCTTATGAAATAACCATGTCTAAGTAGAGTATATATAAGAGGTATTGGTTATTATTTTATCATAATATTGAGAATTGTACTATTATTTAATTATTTTGGAGGTTTACCGAGAGAAGAACTCGCCACCTCACCCACTTTGGCCAAGAAAGATCCAGTGATGGTTCTTTCTTGCCTTTGGCCCGAGATCATTGCGTCCAACACGTTTTCACTCTCACAACTACCTAAATCGTCCAAAAGACCGATTGTAAGACCTCACGTGATGTCATCCAAACCCTTCTCTCGATTGGAAAAAAACTTAGGATTTCTCCATTCTAGGAACCTAAAACATGACGCATTATGGGAGCAACTTAAGGCTCCTTATCTTACACATCCCGCTTCACCTTATACTACTGACCCTTCTATGATGATTCACCCCAAAGTCTCTAACGAGGAGTGGACTTCTACTTCTAAATCATCAGAAGCTCAGCCTTCCACGTTCAAACCCAAAACCTCACAGGCGTCCACCATGCCGAAATAGATCAAATCTCTTAGTGTTCACCCTATATAAAATCTCACTCACCCACAAGTGAAAGTAGATTTGAACCTTGCCCCACACAGTAGTGGTCCTCACACCATGCTAAAGAAGGGTGCTAAACCACGTCAGTCTACTCCTCCCCCACCTTCACCATTGCCCTCTATCTTGGGTCCACATCCTTCCACTTTAATAGGAGTGCTCCCTACTCCAACACCTCACAAAAACAAATTGCCTCCATTACTCCCTCTACCTATCAAAAACATATTTCCTCCAAGAAAATTGACACCTCTCATCAAGAAAGTGCCATACATGCATGTGGCCACACCACCAACCAAAAAGGTGGTATAAAAAACTCCCCCTACAACTCCTAAATAGAAGTTGTCAACCCCTACTACAACAATGAGCATAGACCCATTAGTGGGTTCCTATGCTTCATTTTTATGCCAATTATTTTAGTCATCTAGCATCATTCTCCCACCCATTAAGCCATACTAACCTCTCAAATCAAAACCATCTTGGTTTGATGACACTCAAATCTCCTGGTATCATCGCACACCTAGGCATGATACTGAGAATTGTTGTGCCCTTAAGGTTGTCATTTGCCAACACTTGGAAAATGACACCCTTCTCATCAAGGATTCTCCTGACCACCTTTTTGACAAACAACCGACACCATCCCATGCCTCCCAAACCTCATCACTTGAATCGGGATCCCAATGCAAGATTATGGTCCCTCTACCACCTTCTCCCCCTTTATTTGAAATCAACACCATTAATGTGGCCACCAGGTCCCAAACCCCAAAGGATAAAGGAAAAGAGCAGGTCTCTACCCCTTAGACATATCCATTCATCATGCCCTCTCCATTACCAAAGCCCAAGATTTCTATCTTGGGCACATTTCAACCAACATCTTCAGGGGCAATTTCCCCTGACCGCTCTAGTCAACATGATGTTTGGTATAAACAACTTGTTGACTACTTGACTTACTCTATCATTCCCCTTGACTTCTCTGGCAATGGATGGTAGGATTTTATCAAGAGTACTGCTCGATACACCATGCTATGGGGTCTTCTCTATAAATGAGGCTTCAACGGCCTCCTTCTCTGATGCCTAACCACCACTGAGATATCTCAAACCATCAAACAAGTCCATGATGGGATTTGTGCAGGACATTTTAGTGGTAACTTGTTGCAAAGCACATCCTCCACCTGGGCTATTATTGGCCCACTCTTAACCAAGACTGCAATGACTATGTTCAGTTTTGTATCAAATGCCAACAACATTCTAACCTACTTCACGTCCAACATCGAGTCAAGTGTGCCTACAATAAAAATCTGAAAGAGTGAGATTTTAAAATTGGAGATCTCATCCTTAAAGAAAACCAACATGTGACCAATATGGAAAGAAGCAAACAAGGCAAGTTTGCTCTTAATTGGCTCGAACCTTATATAATAACACACAAGTATGGATTAGGGACTTATTGTCTATCTTCTCTCGAAGGCCAGCCAGAACTTGAGCCCCTTAATGCCCTACATCTGTGACCATTCTATTGTTAACCAAGTAATCATTCACTTGATGCTTAACTTGAGCTCGTCCCTTGAGCAACCCCTGTCATCCTCATTCATATTCCTTTCAACCCTTTTTCCCTACAAAAATTAGTGAACCCTTTTAGCATTAATGCTTTGTTCTAATAAAAAGGAAACCCCTAAACCTCTATAGCCTAGTCCATGACTAAAAGTTCAGTGAACAAAACAACATAAAACTAGGATGCCTGACAAAAGGTCATAAACTATAAATGTAGACTACTCCCTCGAAAGACAGCTACATTATTGCTGTAATTACTAGACTACTCCCTTAAAGGATAGCTATTCAATGAAATCAAAACATACAAATCAAAATATAGACCACTCCCTCAAAGGATGGCTATGCCCAAATTTTGTTACATACACAACACCCTCTCAGAAGCTTCTCGCATCGATCAGCTTCACATGACCACAAAACAAAACAACATCCCCAAGTAGATTTCCCGCATTGATCAATCTACCAAAAAAAAAACTGACTAACAAACTATTAAGTCATGGACTTGCCTATAGTCATTCTCAGGGTCACCTATAAAAGGGGCAAAGTTATCCCTGCTAAAAAAAGGTTACGCTATCCTCACATATCACATAATCACACTTATTACCCCAACATACCCAAGGGACTTTGAGTTCACTTAACGTCAAGTGATTAGAGTACTTCTTTAACACAAACTAATGGTCAACGATGTAATGCATGAATGGGGATTTTGTTTGCAACAACCCTATTTATGCTATCATCATGGTCCTTGTCAATGAAAGAGCAACGCACCTTTCACTTCTTACACACTTTCATCACATGCCAATAACATGACAACCCAAACATTTCCAAACCACTGACATAACATCATGATTTATTTAATGCAAATACCCACTTGTGTTATGTAAATTATCATAGCCCATTCACACTAGTTTCTATGGAAAATAATACACATGGAAACTATCAACCAAACACAATTTATGTCAAGCATATACCATCACCAATACAGACACCTGTTGAAGCATAAATAAACTCATTTCATTTTTAGCATACACCATCACCAATATGGAAAATTGCTAAGGATGAAAAACTACATAACCTATGTTATAGCATACACCATCACACAATATGGAAAAGGCTGTAACATCATCATACACTCATCATTTCAAGCATGTACCATTAAACATATGGGAAATGCTAAAAACACTAACATAACCAAACCAACCAACAACCTCTTTGACTCTTCTTCCCTTTTTGGGAGAACTACATTGGCCTGAGGCCCTTAAAACAGGGGCTATGTAGGCAGCACTTAGTTGACATGGCATCTTCTGAGGTTAGCTCAACCAGTCGTTCATTCATTTACCTAATGGACAAACTATTTAAACCAAAGGCTCATTGCCTACCCTAAATACTAGGATCACTGCCTATCCTAAACTACCTCATTTTTTAACCATCTAACCTTTAACCATGACCTAACCTAGTCAAACCCAATCCATAACCTAGCCTTCACTTTCCCTTTTTGGGAGAACTACATTAGCCTGAGGCCCTTAAAATAGGGGCTATGTAGGCAACACTTAGTTGACATGGGGTCTTCTGAGGTTAGCTTGACCATTCATTCATTCATCTACCTGATGGACCAACTATCTAAACATAAGGATTATTGCCTACCTTGAACACTAGGCTCACTGCCTACCCTGAATCCTAGGCTCACCGCCTATCCTAAAATATCTAACTTTTTTACCATCTAACTTTTAACCATGACTTAACCTAGTCAAACCCAATCCATAACCTACCCTCTTCTTCCCTTTTAAGGAGAACTACATTGGCCTGAGGCCCTTAAAATAGGGGCTATGTAGGCAGCACTTAGTTGACATGGAGTCTTCTGAGGTTAGCTCGACCATTCATTCATTCATTTACCTAATGGACCAACTATCTAAACCCAACACTCACTACCTACCCTGACCCTAGGCTCATCCATAACCATGACCTAACCAAGTCAAACTTAATCTGTAACCTACCCTTCGTTTTCCCTTTTTGGGAGAACTACATTGGCCTGAGGCCCTTAGAAAAAGGGCTATGTAAGCAACACTCAGTTGACATGGGGTCTTTTGAGGTTAGCTCGGCCATTCATTCATCTGTCTACCCAATGGACTAACTATTCAACCTAAAACTGCCCAACATCATGACCAAACAACCAGCCCTGACACTATAAAAGTCACCTAGACTTCTCATGGGGCACATTGGAGATCACATATATCTCCCTAACCACAACACACAACACTTGAGATCACTTATATCTCAGCCCAACTCAATAAATGACCATGGAGATCGTGACTATCTCCTCAGGCCATGACCACTTTCGAGACAACTTTGCCTTGGTTGTTTTTGTTGCATATGCTACCTCACAAATAGTTAGCAAATTATACGTGCCCCTCACACATATTATCGAATCATGACCAAGTTGATCCCCAATATCTATGACATTTTCATGTTTTCTAGGAGCACTTCCTAGCCCAGGATACTTGGAACATGACAACCACTGGAGCTACAGCTTTGATCTATCTAACCCAATCAGCTACCACTAATAAGCTGGGGACCAATTACTTTGATTTTAGTCCTCCTCAACCATTAGAGCTATAGCTTTGATTGATTAACCCAATCAGCTACTACTAATAAGCTGGAGACTAGTTACTTTGATTTTAGTGCTCCTTGACCTTGCCTGTGACATTTTGACCTGCCTATAAAGTGAAGTGGTATATGCGCAATCTCAACTATTGTAGCATTCACACTCCAACCTCACCTTATCCATCCAATGCCTATTAAATTGGCACTTGATTTTGGATTACCCTCTCTCGATTCCCACTTTGAGGGGGAATACCTCATCTCATACCTGGGGCAACCTACATCTATTTTTGTCTTGCAATTCATCAAGACAAACCATAAGACAAAAAGGGGACAACGTAGACACCAATATCATGTCAACCCCCCCTTGGTCCCTTTCTAGTACATTAACACTCCTAACCCACACTTGAACCCCTTTCACCTTGGACACCTCACCTAGACACCTCACCCTAAGACCATTTCTTACCCTATGAGTCACCCTGAGACTAGGTCATCTAAAATCCTAACTACCCATGACCTATTCTCACTCCATCCTAACCTCCTAACCAACTCTCATGCCTCATAAGCCCATGTTTTGACTATTCTCCAATGGAAAAGGCACTTGGCAGATGGAGAAATGGGCCAAGAACTCCCTTTTACCTATTCTCCCTCCACCGACGTCGATCGACCCTCGGCTGACACTGGCAGAACCGTCGATGTCGATTACATAACCCGAGCTCTAACATTAAGCTGCCCCCTGCCTCTTTGAGATTGATGTGCACACTCTGAGACCAATCATCAAAATTTGACTATCACTCTCTTGGCTACTGAAGCTCTGCACAAGTCACTCCAGACATTGGGTTGAAACACTGTACAAGGACCTCAACATCAGCCACAACAGGAATAAGCATTCTGACACCTCTGGTTCTTCATCTAATAGAGCTAAGTATTCTGTCTCATTTTAGTATTTTAGAATACATTGGTAATTAGTTTCCATTTTATATTTCTAAGAACTATTTAGAGAAACCTAACTTCTTTTATGGAGAGGCTGAAAACCTTTCCTCTTATTCTCACCCTCTTTTCACACCTATCCCCACCTTTGCCCTTCCTCAGACCTTATTCACCTTCCCACAATCTTGCACAAACCTTTAAACTTCTAGACTCTTCTATCAACCACAAAAATACCCTGAGACCCGTCCAAGGCCCACTTCCCCTACCGACATCAGCAACAAAACCGACGTCGGCATCATTTCCAAACTGACCTCGGCAGACATACCGATGTCAGCAACTGTGATAGACTGACTACAGAGAACAGGTACGAGCTATCTATTTTTCTCTTTTTTAGTCTTTCATCATTTCTTTTCATACAACACTCTTTTCGTTAAATAGTGGACTGTCATCCCTTACGGAGCTTTACGCTTTCGAGACCGAGTGCGTAGCTTGGCAATCCACCATATCCTTTTCTAACATTTTGTTTGTTTGAGTTTCTTTCTTATTGCAGGTGTTTCCTCCACAGCCAAAGAGGAGCTCCCACAATGCTTGGATACGGTGTGCACTTAATCTAGGTAACGTCAAACCCAAGACCTTTAACCTTAGTTTCTTCTTTCTTTTGAATGTAAATAGCAAAAACTTAGAGAAACACATAGGTTTATTCATTTATTGATATTTCATTTCACATATGTTTAATGTTGTTACTTTTTAATCTTACGTCATAAGTAAAAACAACCTTCTACATTTTTTATTGTAGGTTTTAATGAATTAATGTGCAATAGATGGGACATACTTGAGCACACCCATCATGGTTATCCTCATGTATCACCTTCTATCCTTTTACTCTAGTAATTTTATTAATAAAAATAAAGCGGGGAGGGGAATGTAGACACACATATTTGGCATTAGACACTTGACAATGTGTAATTTAAACAATTTCAAACATATTTGACTTATGCCCACATACATGACTCTTGTTTGCCATTCCTCATAGATATTTATTATTATATGGGTTTGATCCTTCCAAATTGATGTTACTATTACACTTGACCTTCCTAGTCTTTGCCTAAATAATTTAATATCATTATTAGATTATCTCCTGACCTCAAGTCATTATTCTTATTTTATAGATAGGTCTATGCTTTTGTGGAAGTTCCACTACTATGGACTTATCCACTTAGGTCAAACCTATCCCCATGCCCTTTAATGGCTAGTTTCCTAAATTATTTTTTTCCATTTGGATCAACCTATATGTTTTATATGTTGGTTCAGTTGAAATTACCTAAACACTTATCTATGTAAAAATATCAATCCCATATTTAGCATCTATCTATAAATCATTTACTTATCACTAAAAAATACATTACACAATGAAAGGAACATCCTTAAAGCTTTCAAATCTAAAGCCCATCAAAGAAGAAAGCCTTAAGCTAAGTCTAAATAATATTATGAGGTCAAGTCATAGGTTTTGGAAACCATACACATTATTTCATATCATACTAAAATTACACATGATTTCACACACTCAACTAGGTGGGAGAACTACATTCAGTTTGACTTCCCTCCTTGGAGTATTGGATACATAGGCATTACTTAGTCATAGTGGGGTGGCTAAGGTTATCTCAACCCTTACCTTTCACTTGTTATCCCTTTTTTACAATGATATTATAGTGAAAAACTAAGGTTTGAATAAAGGAGATATAAAATAGAAATGTTTACATAAATTCACAAACATCATAACATATAAGAATCCTTAACAAACATAGGCATAATAGGTGATATTTTCACTAAGTAGAAAATGTACATAAGATATTTATGTAATACATAAGATAGTGCCACACTGGGTAGTTTTTTAGGAAGTGAAAACTTGTATAGGCTCACACATATTCTCTATTTTCATATTTGAGAACTCACATGCCCTTTTTTATCACTATTGATGATTGTATCCAACTAACCTCCAAAATACCTAAAATATGCTAAGTATTCAATCCCTCAAGTGTTTTCCATAAATATTAAATTAATGTTCTTCTAATTATACTCAGATTTGTTTGGTTATATATTTTGAGGAATCTAATTTATCGCTTAGTTTTTCCTACTAGAGTTGCACATCCATCCAAAAAAGAGATAAAATAGTGTTACGCTATTAAACTATAACATGTCTATGGATATGTATGGTTGAATTACATAAACTTTCATAATATCTTATCACATTTATGTTTGATTCTTATATTATTAGTAGGGTCAACCTATGGAATAATCATGGCCTAACTAGAGTTTATATAGGAGGTAGTGGTTAGTGTTTAAGTATCATATTGTGAATTATGTTCTTATTGCATTGTTGTAGAGGTTTCTACCTCATAGTGACTCACTCATATATACTAATAATTCTACTTTTTAATAAATTATTTTTGTTGATTTATGTATTCTACTCATTATTCCATTGGTGTGAATTATCTAGTAATTTCATTAAAAATGGTATCAGATCATCGATTTGGGAAAGTTTATATGGTGTTTTTTGGATCTGTTATAACTGTTACTCTAAGAATTGAGGGATCAAAAAAACATAACTAGTTATCCTAGAAGAATTTAATTTTTCCATCACCACAATATTGTTATAAGTCTTTTTTTGAAAAAAAGGTCTAAAAATAGTTTACACCCTTGTGAAAATCAGCATTCTTTGGATTCATCTTGGTGAGATGATCATAATAGATCTACCATTAAAAATTTTTTAGGCCCAAAACCCTCAATCTTAGGGTTTGTGCATGGTTAGTCATAAAACTTTAGATCCTTTTGTTTCTGCAGTGGTTCACCAACTTTAGTTATATATGCAAATCATGGTGAAGAAATATGATCTTGATGCATTAAAAGAGGAAATCACTAAGGTTAAATGGGATATTGGTGATGTGAATACTCAATTGGAAACTTTTAATGGGAAATTGCACACTCTTGTGGCTCACCTTCAACCAAATAATCCTTCATTATAGCATTTGGGTTCTCCCAACTAGAACAATCAAAACTTCAATACCAGATTGAAGCATGTGATTCCAAAAGTGTAAATGCATAAAATTGATGGTAAGGATCCACGCACTTGGATCAATCAAATGGAAATTTTATTTGGTCTACATCAGATCCCAAGTGCATAAAATGTGGTCATGACATCTTTGTATCTAAAACCTAAGCAAATAATTTGGTATTAGTGGTTGTGTGCTCAAAATTAAAAATAGGGCCTTCTTGTTAGTTGGTCAATAATTATTGATGAGTTGTAGATGCACTATCATAAAAACATCTCTAAAAACTACTTAAATCAATAAGCAAAGCTATGAAAAATAGGGACTATCAAAGATTACATTTAGAAAATCTAAAACATCTCCTTATGTGTAGATGACATCAATGAGGATAACATGAATGACTTATTCTTTGGTGGGCTCAAGGATAACATCCAAACTGAGGTTTACATGTTTAATCCAAGTTCAGTATGATAAATACATAACATTAGCATGCAAGGTAGAGGAAATAGATTTGGTAAAAAAAATGGATTTCACTATTGTACAAGAACATAATTCCCTAAGATGATCATCCTCAACCTATAACATTGATACCTCAACAAATTGAAGATAAATGTACAAAAGGGTTATGTATCAGTTGTGATAGCAAGTGGAGCAAATGACATAAATATGTTGATAATAAGTTATTCTACATTGAAGGAGATAATGAATATGAACAATATGATACAACCTCATGTGAGGGTGAGGAAGAGGTGGAGGAATAATCTATAAATTTTAACTCTACTATCTCCTATCATGCACTTTCAGGTATTAACACACCTCAAACTCAGAAGGTTATGGCCTTCCTTAAGAAACATAAGGTGATAATGTTAATTAAATTATGGAGTACACATAAATTCACTCACTTTAACTATTTCATTTACCTAGCTCCAAAATTTTAGGTCATGATTGTAGATGTTGGCACAGTTAATTATTTTGGGAAATGTCACAGTATTAAGCTTGCTATGGGAAACTACAAGCTAGACTCTCCTATATTTTATATTACCATGGGTGGGGCATACATGTTTTTGAGAGTATAATTACTTATAACCTTGGAAAAAATAGAGATGAATTTCCAAGAACTGTTCATGCACTTTCATTTTGAATGTAAGATATTTGAACTACATGGATTACAGGAAAAATTTCCACAATTGGTTAGTTCAAACCAGATGATGAAGATTCTAAAAAATGGGTTTGACGTATTTTTATCATGATTATTCTCCATATAATTTCAAACAAAAAAATAATCTACACATATTGATCTATAAAGGATTCTTGATGACCACCTAGTTATTTTTGGCACCATGCCCAAAGGATTACCACCATGTAGAGAACATGGTCATGCCATTCACCAAATTTTGGATAGTCAACCACCTAACATAATACCATATAGTTATCCATATGCCTAAAAGATTTAAATTAAAATATGATACAAGGGATGTTGGAGGTGGGTATCCTCAGACATAGCCAAAGTGAATATTCATCCCCAGTGGTCATGGTGAATAAGAAAGATGATGCTTAGAGGATGTGCCCATACTACAAAGAAATTAACAAGTACACCATAAAATATAAATTACCTATTCTATCAATTAATGATTTTATATATGAATGACATGCTATTGTTTATTTTACAAAACTAGATCTTCATTTTAAGTGATATCAAATTTGGATTAGAGATGAGGATATCCCTAAAAAAACTTTCATAACTCATTATGAGTTTATGGTCATGCCATTTGGTCTTAAAAATGCACCATATACATTTCAAATTTTGATGAACATTATTTTTAGGATTTTTTTGAGGAAATTTGTATTGGTGTTTTTTATGACATCCTAATGTAAAGAAAAACTAGGAATCCACATGCAAAAATGTATTGTTAGTTATGGAACAACATCAACTTGTGCATAACCTTAAAAATGTGCTTTTGGATTCCAGGAGGTGGAGTATTTGGGTCATATTATTTCACATGAAGGAGTCAAATTTGATCCTTAGAAGATCAAAGCTATGATGAAATGGTAGGTAACAAAAACCCTCAAGAATCTTAGGGTTTTTTGGAGATTAATAGATTACTATCATAGATTTGTGAAAAAGTATGGAAACATAGCTACACCACTAGTATAATTGTTTAAAAAAGACTCTTTTCATTAGAATTATGTAGATAATAAATCTTTTGAGAATGTGAATAAGGCTATATGCACCACAATATTTTTGGCTATCACTGATTTTTCAAAATCTTTTATTGTTGATTGTGATACATCAGGTTATGGCATGGGAATAGTACTCATGTAGGAACGAAGACCCATTACATTTGAGAGTTTTCAACTAAACGGTTAAAACAAGTTAAAGCCAATCTATGAGAAAGAGATGTTAACTATTCTTCATGCAGTCAATCAATGGAGACCTTATCTAATGGGTAGAACTTTAAGGTAGAGACTAATCATGATAATCTAAAAAAATTTATATAATAATAATTTTCATTACAAGAAAAATAAAAATAGGCAACATAAAGTTTAGGATATGACTTTGAAATCATCTATAATAAATTAAAAGGGAATGTTATAGCAAATGCATTATCTAAGAGGGATGAATCCACTGATGTATTTTTATGTGTAATGACCATTTGGCAGTAAAATTAGTTGGAAGAGGCACAATTAGAATGGGAGAATGATAGGGATACATAGGTTTTGATTTAGAATATCCAACATGGTTTTGATGCCTCAACCAAATTTAAGTGGAAAGGTAATGCAATATGGTATAAATATTATTTATACTTATATAAAAATTCTAACCTCAAGCACAAGATCCTTAAGGAGCTTGATGTATCTCTAATAGGGTGCACTCAAGATTTTTGAAAACCTATCATATAATCAAACATGATTTATTTTTTGAAGGACTCAAGGAAGCTATATAATTATTTATGGTTAAATGCATGGTGTGTCAAGAGAACAAGGGTAAAATAATAAAGACACATGGGTCTTATGCAACCTTTATTCACTACCAACCAAAGGTGGTAAGAGGTTTATGAGGATTTAATTACAAGGTTGTCGAGTTTTGAAGGTTAAAATGTCATCATGGTAATTATGGATAAGCTCATAAATGTTTATTTTTTCTTCTTATCACAACCATTTTTAGCTAGTAAAATAGTTGTTTTTTTATACAACTCAAAAGTTGTATGGTACTCCCAAGATCATTGTAAGTGATCATGGTTCCATATTTAAAATTAACTTTTGGACTGATTTATTCTCATGTTTGGGTACTTAGTTGTTTCATAGTCCATCATATCATGCTCAATATGATTGGTAAATGAGAAGGTTAAGAAATACCTAGAAAGGTATCTCTATTGTTTTACATCAGATAAATAAGAATGGTGGGTTCATTAGTTGCCACTAGCATAATGGTGGCATAACACTTCTTTTCATACCTATTCCAAAATGTCTCTTTTTGTGGCACTTTATAGTTATTATCCCCCATACATCACTTCTTCCATAAGGGTGCAACCCAAGGATTGAGTTATTAAATAACACATTCAACATCAATATGAGGTACTAGCCAATCTGAGGAAGAATTTGGTAATGACACATAATAGAATGACGCAGTAACTTATGGATCAACACTAGAGTGAGCAACATTTTAACATAGGTGATTGGGTCTTTATGTGCTTTCAACCATCTAAGTAGACTTATATAAAGCAATAGAGAAAGGATAACAATATTTGTCCAAACTATTATGGCCCTTATAATATCTTACATAAAATTGGCAATATTGCGTACAATCTAGAGCTACTCCAATACACTTGCATGCATCTTATATTTTGTTTATCTTGCATGAAGGTAATAGGATAAAGAATTTCTACCCAAACTAAGTTACCAAAATTAGATGAAGAAGGTTGGGTCATTTTATAACCTCAGCAAATCCTCCACACATGCATAAAAAGACTAAGAACAAGAGAGATTAAGGAGTATTTGATCAAGTGGAAGAATTTTAAAGGATAATATGCAATGTGGGAGGATGAAGTTTTTGGTAGCAACATCTAGAGTTGTTTAACATTGAGGGCATCATTATTTTGAATGGGAGGGGCATGTTACACACTTAACCTATAATATGTCTAGGGATATGTTTGGAAAAATTGTGGTTTATATAACCTTTCATAATATCTTGTCACATTTCTCTATTATTATTACAATGTTAGTAGGGTTGACCTATGGAATAATCGTGATCTAAGTAAAGTATATATAAGAGGTAGTGGTTAGTCTTTAAACAGCATATTATGAATTTTTTTCCTTATTACATTGTTGTGGAGGTTACCCCCTCAAAGTTTCTTAGTCATGTATATTTATAATTTTGATCTTTCATTGATTATTGTTGTGGATATGTGCATTCTACTCATATTTATATGGTATATTATTCTATTGGTGTGAATTATCTAAGTAATTTCATTACAAATAGGCACAATACCTCTTGTGAAATTATTGGTCCATTCACACCTTCTTTATAGTGTGCCTCCCCACAAATGTGAAACAACTTTGTATGTTCATAGTATCCCTTATATAACATACAATCATTAACATGATTATCATATTTTTTAGCCACTTCTTAGGATTGAATATTTTTTCTATTCATCTCTATATGTTGCTAGAAGCATGGTCTTATGGGAGAAATTGCTCTTTTATTAACTTCAATAATTAGTAACAATTGTCTCATTCCATCCACAACATGCAATAAAAATAACCTACATGCTCTTGTTGGCTAAAATAATGGAGTTATAGCATTTGATTTTAGAGCCTCATAAACTATGTCATTGATCATCTTCATTTGCCATATTGATTTCTTGTTTAGTAGGAATTTCCCTATTTCCAATGTCCATTTCAAAATTCATGTCATTTGGTTTAGAATTTTCCATTTCATCCCATTGGGAAACAAAGTAATCTATCAACACATCATCCATGCAACCTTGTGTATTTTATTCTAACTGTAGTTGTTTCACTAAAATAGGATGGAAATGAGTAGTGGTGCATAAATTAATTGCATATATTTCTTCCACTAACCCTTACCATGGATTTTCAAAGGTTTGTCTATAACACTTATCTTAATATTTTTAGGGTGAAATGGGTTGATATGGTGAACCTAACATAACCTAGGTGAAATACTTTAGCATTTTCAACGACTTGGAAAATAAAAATACCCACAAATTCAATTTACATAATTTTCATATATATTTACTCAAACATGTAAATGGATATATGGTGTTATGGTAATTACGTTATCAATCCATGTTAGTGACCAAATTCGAGGAGGTCCATTGGAATCACTACTTCTTCCTTGCATAATGCCCCCTCTTTTTTTTCCCTATTCTACTCATCCCTCTTTTGTCATAGATACTCCCACTTTCATGTTGCATTTATAATGAGAGTGTCTCTATAAATATACAACAATGTATGAGTATTAAATATACTAACATCACCCCTTAATATATACCCAATAAAAGGAATGACAAAGGAATCATATAATTATCTTCTCTTGATGATGCCATCCTTCACTCATAAAAGTTATCGAGTTGCACAAATTGGGCAATAAGTAAGGGCTTTTTAAGATGTTTATAACTTCATTATCTATCTAACAATAATTTATAATTTATTATCTTGACTAGTGTGAGCTACTAGATATAATGCATATGAATTTTAATGTGTTTTATGCGTTGCTACTCCAATGGGTTGTCAGTAATGTGGATAACACTCTGATTAAGAATAATAAGACTAGGGTGTGTTTTCTCTATGGTTTCTTTGATATACTTATCCCATTCATACAAAGGGAACCGACACAATATTTTAGAGTTTTAACTATGAATGGATTACTTTACTTGTAGCTACACTATTCCATCTCCAAGGTATAAACAAAATTACTTTCAAAATCTAATTGCTTACTAATCCACCACAAAAGTAAATAGTATGTGGCTTTATATCGTTGAGTTTATTCTAGACCCTAGGCACTTCCAATATACCAAATGTACGTGAAAGCTTAAATTTGTACACATTGATGTTGTGAATCTCAATTATTGGTGGAACACATGCCAGTTCACATGTTGAGATGTGTTTAGCCAAAAATGACATTTTTTATATAATTAAAAAAAACTCGGTATAGGGTTTCTCACCTAGATCAATCTTACTAGAAAACACTTTAACACCTTAATACACACTACTTAAATCTTAATATTATTGAAATATTATCTTATTTTAATCAATACAACATATTGAATATATAATTTTAGTGGGAATATTAAAAATTAAGGTAAAAAATACACCTATGATTGATGAGACTACAAACCTCATTATTCAATTGCAAAAATCAATAGAAAAATAATTGTTTTTTTCCTTCTATTATTTTTTTGTGTTTTGTGTTGAATCTAACTCGCTTTTTTTTGTGTTTATGGAAATATTATGACATAAAAATTGATGGAATTACATCAATATTAGTGTCATTATATAAGTGAATATGAGGAAAAAATGAATTTCTTTATTCCATAAAATTGATGTAAATATTGATGTGTGCTTGCATCAACCATGCAAAAACGAACACAAAATTGTATCGATGACTTACATTAGGTAGATTGTAATTTATGACAGAGTGATTCAACATCTGATGTAGGTTATGTCACCAAATATTATTCCTAACACTCATATACTAATAACATTAAAATTATGTTGATTATTGAAAAAATAAAATTTTGACACAAAAATGTCATAAATTCATGAAAGTATACTAGTTGAGGGTTGAACCTACAACCATAAGTTTATAAAATATATATTAATTTTAATATCAAAACATGATAAATGATAATAAATTAATGAAATAATTAATGATAAATATCAACTCAATGGTATCATAATGACAATGCATAATGCCAACCAAATATTTTCTTTAATAAAGTATTAACTGATATAAGATAGTCTATTAAATCAAACAACTAATTGTTATAAGAAAATTAGTCTCAAATGATCAATTTCAAGATTCAACATAATATAAATGTTAAATACTCAATAAAAATGTCATCCAAATAATAAAATTAACAATGTTTATTAAAGTGGATCACTCCACATGTCTATCATAACATAATTAGAGAATGACAAATATGGGATATAACAAAATCTGAATAACATCTAGCTTTACTATTATATTTTAGAAGGAATCAGTCATTTATTGTTGCACTGAAAGTTAGAGTTGATTGGACACTACTCTACATCAAAGTTCGTTGTTGAATTACATTTTATTTGGCATGTTATTTTCAATATTGTGAATGATTAAGGGCCCTGATAAGGAATATGTGCTTTAAAACCTTATTGTCCTTAAGCACAGGGCCCAAAATAAATATTTTCCTTATCTTTTATAGGTTCAGTTATGTTATTAGGGTTTTGCAGAAGAAGATCAATTTTTCAAAGATTTGCATGAAATTTCATAAATATAAGAGAGATTGTTAGAGCCCCAAACCCAACCATTATAGTTTTCAAATCATATTTTATCATTATATTATTTGCCAGAAACATCAAACAAATGGTTATAAGAAGATACTCAAGTTACTACATTTTTTTAAGGTTTTCATTGTGTTACCTCAAAACTCCTAATTTTGGGATCAAACTATTATAACTATTTCTAAATTTATGTAAAAATAAATAAATCTAATCTCACTATTTTACACCCTATTAGACATAATTACATGTGTATGAGTAGATGTAGTTGATTTTGACATAAAACCCACTTTCACATATTATTAATGCCTGCTAAGGCATGACTAATGGAATCACTTTTCAATTATCTATTTTTTGTTAAACCAATCAAAGAGCTTGAAAATTATATTATAATAACAAATATAAATTTTTGTCTAAAGTTTATCATATAAATATTAACATATTCTGTAAGTATTATTTAGGAATATTTTTTTAGTGTAGGAATTTATTTTCTCACATTTATTGATTTGGGAATATTATATTTTCTCACATTTTGTACATTTTGGGTATATGCTTGCTCAAGTTGAGTTAGTGTGTCATAGGTTTGACCAGAAGATTAGGATGTAACTCCTTTGACCACCTTTTGTGGAGGATTTACACTTTTATTATGGGATCCTTTAACCACCTTTTGTGAAGGGGTTATTTGTCTATTTAAAGGGTTTTTTACCACCATTTGTGGAGGAGTTACTCAACACTCCTATATGTATGCTTCAGTTGATGAATCTTCTCACTCAATAAAATGTTGTTTTTGATCCATTTTGGTTTTATGCAATAGTCTTGCTTTATGATTTCATCTTGCTTCAGCTTCATTATGGTGTGCACTAGCTTTATCTCATGTGATCATTCAACCATCACATTCACATTATCCAGACCTAATAATAACTCCGATATGGTATCAAAGCCAACCCAATAAACATTTTTATGGTCTTGTTTACTATTAAGCTATTATTTTGAAAGTTATAATTTATCTACATAAATTATGAGGCACTTTTTTAAGGGTTTGAAAAAAAATTGAGGTTTTTTTTGAAATCTCAAAAACCTCAGGATTTGTGACCAAAAAAATTTTTAGGGGTCATTTTTTATAAAAAATGTTGTATTAACTATGTAAGGAAGTTTTTTATAGATGTAAAGGAGACAGTGATCTTACATTATGAAGAACCCTGGGTTATACCTATTTCATGTGGTGTTATTCTCTTCTATGTTCTAGGCTGGGATTGACCTCTCAGCCTAAATGTTGGCTCTCATAGTTGGTATTGACCTCTCAGCTTGTGTGTTGGCTCCCATGACCTCTACGGCCCTAACAAGCTTCTCATAGGCCTCCATGGCCCTTAAAATCCTCTCATCACTCTATATGGCCTACATAACATCTTCTTAGACCTATGATAGCTACTGAGTGGTTTCACTACCCTAGTTTGACATCATTACAAAGCTAGTTTGACACCACTAATAGCCACTCACCTGGTTTGATGCCATTAGATACCATTGCCATGTTTTCTTATGGTTTGATGCTAACATCCTCCTCTATGTTGGTTAAACCCCTCACCTAGGTTTTTATTTGATCTGTAACTATTTCTCCCTTGATTACACTCAAAAATGTGAGTCTTTTATTGAATAGTGTTTTTTAATTAAAAAACACTTCATTTTAAATTTGTGGTATTTTTGAAATCAAAAGGTGGTTTTGTTTTTTGATATTGAGCAGGAAATTTTATCTTTAAAAGTTAAACTTACTTTTTGATAGTAAGTTATATCATGTATGAATTTAAAAGTGAGGGGCTGATTTTTTTAAAAAGGTTGAGAGTCATTTTTTAATTATTTTTAATATAAAAACAATACCTTGGGGGTGAGTTTCATAAGTGAGATTTATATTTTTTTTTCTAAACATATAACATTATGGGAGGTTGCCTTAGTTTTTTTTTTACTATTTTAATTTAAAAAACAATATTTGTTATTGTGAGCTTTTAAAAAGATGGGAAATTATAATTGCCTAAAACCTCTCATATTTTCATTAGATGAAGACCAGAGGGCAAGGTCTGATTTGATAGGTGGCCAAACCCCCTTGTATTCAAAACATTAATTTTTATTTCTTTCTCACTTTGTACTTGTTTTCCTTGGATGCATTTTTGGTAGCGTCTAACATCTTTACCTTGTTTATAAAAAATTATCTTGTTTGACACTCATGTTAATTGCTCTAGACGCACCCACAACTGAGTCTGACATATTTTGAACATTCATTTAAAACATTTGGGGGGTTCTCCATTTCATATTTTAGGGGGTGTACTTTGTTTTCTATCTCTTTTCATTTTTCTTACACTTTCAATTTTGAAACAACTATAACTTACACTGCTACTATAACTCAACTTAGCACTAAAATGGATTCAAGTTTAATCAACCCACTAACTCCTTTTAACTATCACAAATGGAAAATCAAGATGGTATTCATTCTAAGGAGTAAGCATTTTTATAGGATAACCATGGGTGATGAAACTAATCCTAGTATAAATGCAAAAAAAATTAATGGTATAATTGTAGTGATGAAGCCTATGGGTTATTATGTCAAACTATAGAACCAAATCTCCTATTTCACTTAGAGCTTTTCGAATCACCCCATGATGTATGGACCATTATGGTAAAGTTATTTGAGGAGAAATATGTGACGAGAGGTCATGAAATAATGAACTCATTAGCCTAATTCCTAGCAACTTTGACACCATTTAGGATTTCTTTGCTAAGTTTAAGTCCTTGATATTGCAATTAAAATAATGTGGGATAAAGAAAGAAGATGACCAACTTATTTTGTCTTTACTCTCTAAACTAGTTCCTAACTACTTAGTCTTTGGCTCTACTTTCTATGCCACTAAAAGTGATTTGGGAACTACATGAAAAATGCCCTCTCTAGACTCTTTCATTGTCAACTTAACCAGGGATCAAGACAAGTTGATACAGATGGGAACATTGAAGTCCACAAAACCTCAAGCCCTAATTGCTGAGAATGGGAAAGCAAAGACTTCAAACAAAGAGAAGAAGAAGAAGAATAAGTATCAAGAGAAGAAGAAAGAATCAACCTCTACTAAAACAACCATTGAAACCTTCTCTTCTAATGAAAAACCTAATAAATAGAAGGTTAAGTGTTCTTATTGTAAGAAAAATGAGCATGATGAACATAAGTGTGTGAAGAAGAAAATAGATCACCTAACTCATTTCCTAGAGAAAAACATAGGTGTTCTAGGGTCTATCAAGCATAATTCATCTACTCAAGATTCTTCCAAGGCAAAGGGCAAGGGTAAATAAAAATAAAAGGGCAAGGATCTTGTAGTATTTGTAGATTCAACATCCTCATGGGTTATTGACTCAGGTGCTTCTCACCACATGGGCACTTCACTAGTTGAGTTTTCTTCCTTAGAGCCTTATAGCATGTCTTCTATCAATTTGGGTGATGACACTTTTGTACCAATTGCAAGGAGAGGGTCTATTGAAATGGAAGGAAGAACATTCAATAATGTTCTAAGTGTTCCTTCTCTTTTAAACAATCTCCTATCGATGTATTAAATCACTCACATTAGTAAAGGCATGAGGGTTGAGTTTTTACCAAATTCATTTATCATTAGGGAGTTTCATAATGATTCTACAGTGGCATTGGGTAGGGAAGATCACCAAGCCATGTTATACACCTTCTCACATTTTTCACTTGACTCCTCTTTAACTACATTTCTAACCCATTCAGATGGAGTTAGCAAATTATGGCATGAGTGGTTTGGCCACCTTAACTACCACTACTTATAGACACTAGAAAACTGCACCAACGGTTTTAGATGTCATAACACACCTTTTTGACCCCTTTGGCCCCCCTTGGGTCAGAACATTTATTAACCCCATTAAACACCCATTTACCCCTTACCCATATTTAGCTAAATTAATTAATTAATTAAATTGATAAAAATTTATTTACACCTCAACCTAACTAAGCCCATGGCTAACTTAGTGACACCTTGCCTTATAAACTATTTCTACCTACATGACCATACTTAAATAAACTCAAACCATTTCTAATGGTATTAACTACCAAAATTGAGTGCAAAACACTATTTTTGGCAAGTTGGTCCATTTCCACCTTGACCAATGCCAGTCATCCCTTAATCCACACTAGTTGACCAGGATCGACATCGGTTACTTAAGGATGGTTAGTGACCCTTGCTCAAGAGGTTGAATCATTTAATCAATAATTAAACTCTTATGTGAACCAAAGTTATCTAGTGACCAGAGAACCAGTCCAGAGACCAAGAAGTGCTTTATCACCTCAAGACTGAGTATTCAAGCATCATTACTCTACCCATTTTATTTTAGGCTTCTAATCAGCTCTCACTCAACTTCAAATCATCTTCAGGCCAGAAAATCCACAAAAATTAAGTATTTTGTGCTTTTTATAATTTCATTATTTGGTTTTGGTAGTTGATTGCTTTTACCCCTTTCAATCTCTCCCACACACTCTCTTTTATGTTGGAGTTATGCAACTCCAACACCCATTTTTACACCAAATCCCCACTAAACATTCCTAACCTTTGGAGTGTTAAACCTTTGTGTTTGATATCCTTGCATCTTCACTCTACCTTCACAACCATCAATCAACCTCCAAATAGCCAACAAAACTACTTTGCAACCAACCCAAAACCCATTTTTACTCAAATCCAAAACTATGACAAATAACAATGACTGACATCGATTATCCTTGATCAACATTAATTACCCTTGACTACCATCAATTACCCAATGACCGACATTGGTTACCTAATGACTGGCATTGGTCTCTATGTAATTCTATTTTCCTAAAATAGTAAGTTAAAAGTACCTATTAGCCCCAACCCAAAACTTTGTTTTTCAACCCCTATCACAACATAAAGTCAAAAATAATAATCTAAACCATACTTTAGTACTTTATCATTTATTTTTCATAAATTAATATCATTTTTTTAAATCAATCATTTTCTTGAAAAACATTTTATTACATTGCGTTAAAGTACTTTTCATGCCTTTATGCAAGCATCTCTTATCAGCATTCTTCATAACTTAATTTGTTAAAATGAGTGGATTGATAGCCTTTCAGGGAAGTATCATACTTCTTGGATCTAGCACTTGTTAGGTAATCCACTATTCAATCTTACTATTCAATCCTGTTTCTAGTCTTATTCTTACTACAGGTCATTCCTCCCAAGCCAAAGAGGAGTACTTCACATTGTCTGGATCACAAAGTATGCAACCACATCTAGGTTAATCTACACCTTATCCCTTTCTTTAATTTTTACTTTTTTTCAAAAGCAAAAATAAAATTATGCAAAAACATAGTGAAACATTCTAGCATGCCCGATGGGACCTTAGAGTTTTTTTGGGTTCATAGTTATTTTAGGACATTCTAATTGCATTAGTGAAAAATCATTCATTGCACTTCTTTGTTTCTAAAAATAAAAACTTATTTTCTTCATTTCTAAATTGAAAATCATAACTTTCAATTTATTCATTTCAAAATCAAAAGCAAGTACTTGTTTTCTTTACTTTCTTGGAAAAGGCAAAATCATTTATTTTACTTTATTTTTAAAAGTGAAAAGGCATTCATCCTAGGATAGGACTTGCATTCTCATCATGAATTTAGATGCATTCTATTTGTTTTGTACTCATTCAAATATATTAAAAGTTCCTTTTGGGTTCAAAATCAACCTTCATCCATTGAATGCTTGCATGATTAAGTCACATAGCTTAATTAATCAGTAAATCAATCATAACAATCATTTATTTTCACACACATACTAAACCACTTGCATAATCGATTCATCAAGCATTGACATAAGGGAATAAACTGGGATTTCATCACCTAGTGACAACCTTCATCCCGGCTATCTTACTTGGATTTCACCACCAAAGGGAGAACCAACTTAGTATGTTGACTGAGTGTAAACTTTGGTAATTAGGTATATATTGGCAAAGCACCTAACACCCTTAAGGTGTGTGAAGTGAGGGGGTAGGCCCCAATACCAATCCATGTACCAATTCCATTACAAAGATATTTTGAGCCTAAACAAACCTGAAACCATCCATAGACTACTTCTAGTACCTATTTCAAAAATCCAAGTGGAGTCTCATAAATTCTAAACTTAAGGCATAATCCTAAAGTGAGATAAAAATAACTCTCAGGATCTAATGTATTTTTGGTATGTGTGATCTTCTTGAATTTTTATTCTTTGCTCTCTTTTTGAGTTAGTGAGTTTGTTTCATCAAACTTTTAAAACTTCTACCATTTTATCACATGGTATTGACATAGTAGCAAGCTAGAGACCAAGCTAACCAAAACCAACCTCACCACCAACCTTCTTCCTCTTCTTCATCCATAAAGCACACACTAGATGCAAAATGTTATCTTGACCATTTTAGGAGTCTTGATATGCCCTGATATTTTGCTCGAGGGGATATGGAGTTCACCAAACTGCTTGAAAACAACCCCATTACCCTTTAACATTACCTTGCCATAATTACCAACCATGCCCCTAATTTTTTTCCTTTTATTGAACCACCTTATGGCATGCATACTTACCTTATGGGTGAGACTTTGGTTGCCACCATCTCCACTACCCAATCCATGGTGACTCAAGCTTCCTCTTCCACAAATAACCATCTATTAGTGTTACCCAAAACCAATCTTCTCTTCAACCACCAACAAATACCCAATCACCTTCAACTTACACCAACCCCATCACTAACCCTTCAAATATAGGGAAACCTCAACCCATGACAACTCAAGAACCACTTAGCATTGGGGTGTCATCTACTAGTATGGTTTATTTACCTCTTGCCACCCAAAACCCAACATCATCTACACCATTTTAAAACTTATTAGTTTTTATACCATCCACTCTCCCACCCATAAGTACAAGGGTAACTACACACCTTCAACCAACCAACCCAACCATGCCCATGTCTCAACAAATACCTACTACACCTAATCCAGGTTATATCCCAAATCTACAAGGATATATGCCTCCCATATCATCCCAACCTTTCATGGCTAACTATTAATATGTGGCATCTACCCAACCTTCCAACATGTAATATATTACACCATCACAACCCCAATAACACATAACCTAAAACTATGTGGGTACACCATAAACTGACCTTATCAAAATGTTGATGGATAAAATGACAACTCTAGAGACATCCATTTCTAGAGCTCACAATATTTTTTCCTATGATCAAATTTGTAATGACCCCATTCACCCTTTCGTACCAATCTATCCTTACCCCACTCAATGGGAACTTCCCAAATTCACCAAATTCTAAAGTAAGGAGGATGCCCAACAACATTTAAGAGCAGTTAGGCATGCATGATATCTCATTGCCTACAATGATACTCTTTAACTCCAGACCTTCCCCATGTCTTTAGCGGGTTCTGTGTTGGATTGGTATAGTGCCATCACTAGGCACTCCCTCTTTTCCTTCACCCAACTTGCTCAAAATGTCTTGGATCACTTCTCCATCAACATCTCCAATAAAGTATCCATAACTAACTTATATTTTATTCAACAATTTGAGGATAAATCCATTACTAATTTTTTTTCTTGATGGAGGGGGTTAATCAACCAACTTTCCTTCTTCCTACCCCAATTAGAATTAATTGAAATTTTCTCTCGGACATGTGCCAAGTACATTTTATATACCCTATAAGTTTAAACATTTCAGACCGTTGATGAAGTGTTTACCATGACTAAGAAATTAGAAATCCGAGCAATTGATAAAAGCAAAATTAAGCTTAGGAATAAGAATGCTAGCTTCAAATCTATCGAAGCTTCATCCAAACTTTCAAACTATCTAAAATCCAAAGGATCAACCAAAGTTGTTTTCATTAAAATGGCTCCTCCTCTAATGGTAAACCAATCCAACCCATCCACATCTTCAAACCAAAACCCAAAATCCCAAAACCACTTTGTTCAAAAGTAATATACTTCGCTACAGGAGTCTTATGCTTCAGTTTTGGAAAAATTATTGAAATCATACATAGTCCAACTTCTACCAATCAAACCCCCTCAAAATTTTGATTAATCCCATCTTATATCAAGTTGTTATAAGGAGAATGAAATCTGCAACTACCACTATGTCATTGGACATAATGTTGTTAGGTACAAAACATTTAAAAACATAGTTCAAGAATTGATTGATAAGGGTGAGATTGTAATGGATAACCCAAATGCACCTCCAAATAAATATCTTGACACCTTCTATTAGCCATTTCTAAACCACCTGCCTTCTTCAAATAATGAGCATCCAAATGTGAAAACATCTCATAAACATGAGGTTCATATGATAAACATTGTTCTTAATAAACTTATAATTGATGAACCCATGACCCAAACCATGCCTATTCCACTTCCCAATTTAATAGAACCAACCAAAATACCACTCCTAATCCACTTAATTCCATAGTGGAATCACCCATCCTTCCTTTGGAAAGCATAACTAAAGAAGAAACCACCACTCCTACTATACTTATTTCCATAGTGGAATTTCCCATCCTTTCTAAAAGCATAATTAAGGAATAACCCTACTCCATTTTCTTCCATATTAGAACTAACCATCCTTCCTTTGGAAATCATAACTAAGGAAAATAGCATCTCACCTACTCCTTCCATAGTGGAATTACCCACCATTTCCTTATAACTCTTGCCAAAAGAAGAGGACAATGTAAACATCCCACTTCTGTAGCCACTTAGTCTTTCCTTAGAAACCACCACTAAGGAAGCCAAGTCTACCTATAAACCATTTTCAAGGTTGGTTTAAAATATTGAATTTTTATCACAACCAAACCTTGATCGAGCAACATTTTGGCACCATCTTAGGATTCCATACCCTATAAATAAGGAGTCAACAAAACCATCAACCACCCAACCTTCAACCTCAACAAAATTAACCACCGCTACCTTAAAAAAACCAAAAAAATCATCCACATCTCAACCTTCAAATAAATAAACAAACTCAAATTCTATAAAAGCAAACAAAATAAAACCAACTACCCCACTCAAACCTATCACAAACCTAGGTGTCTTTCCAACTCAAAATATCACCCATCCACCCTTAAAATTAGAGTTGGCACCACAAACCCCACCTAAAATTCCATAATCTAAACCAATAAATAAGATCAAATTACTTAGGACTCATAAGCCTAAAACCATTTCACCTCCCATTTCAACTTCACCCTCCATCCTAAGGCCATACCCCTTATCTATTTTAGGACTTCACCCTTCCACCTTTTTGAAAAGGTCAAGCCCTCCAATAAAGAGACCACAAACTCAACCTCCTCTTCTTACCACACCTACACCTATCCATGCCAAACCTTCAACCCTAGAACCATCAACCAAAATCATTACACAAATAAAATCTCCACTCATTAAACCTACCCCTAAAAAGGTACCAACCCCTACAACCAAAATGAAGACCGCCACCCCCTTAACACCATTTATAGAATCATATTCTACCATATTATAAATGTTGATACAAAATTCCTACATAACCCTACCTCCAATCAAACCATTTAACCCTCGTAGTCCAAAACTAGCTTGGTTCAATGATGAGTTAATCTATGCATACCATAGGACACCTGGACATGACACTGATAATTGTAAATCTCTTCAAGACATAATCTAAAAATTGTGATGCAGATGATATTTTGATAGAGGAGACTCCTCTTATACCTCCTCCAAGCCAAGAAACAACTACCATCTCATATAAACCTACCTCTAAGCTCTCTTCAAAGAGTAAGGATGAGCCAAAACAACCTATCAGTGCACATACATTCCAAATTGACACCATCCATGTGGTCACTGGGTCATAAAGTCAAAAGGATAATGAGAAAGCCAAAGTATCCATCCCTTAGACATATCCTTCTTCTACAAAATCACCCCAATCACCTTTGCCAAAACTCAAGCTATTTATCTTGGGAACACCACAATCCAACCCATCTAGACTGATACATAGGTTAGTTCTCAAGTAACTTCACCAAACCTTGATGAAGATGCCCTTGTATGAATTGATCCAAACCTCACCTCACCACCGTCAAGTTATGATGGAGGCTTTACAATCGATTAAGGTTTAACTTTAAGATCATCAACCTCTAACATCCCTTTTTGGAGCCCTCCAAGTATTAGCCCTTATCACATTCTAGGATTTGGATATACCTCTTATCCACCCAGATGATCTAGATCCTCCCCTCTTCATCACAACTCACATTAATCAAACCTAGATCAAAAGGGTTATGATTGATGGTGGAGCTAGCATCAATATCATCTCATGCTTATGATCAACTTAAACTTCCTAAGAACATCATGTCTAAAACCACTATCATGTTGTGATCTTTCAATGACACGCTGATAACTACCTTGGGAACAATTGTCCTTCACATACATTTAGTCCCTTGGACTCTCTCTGAGCTCTTATACATTATAGAAGGGGAGTTTCAATATAATGTATTTCTTGGATGCCCTTGGATCCAAACCATGGGTTGTGACCTTACTTAGGTGCCTAAAATTTGAACATGAAGGTCAAGTTCACATCATCCCAACTGAACCTAGTCCATTTAAGTCATGAAACATGACTTATCATCCAAATGATGTCCTCATTCCATAAAGTATGCATCCCCTTCATCCTCCATCAATAAAGATTCTACAAGATCAACCATAACCTCTTCCCAAATCCCTATGAGAGACCCCTTGGAATCTATATTCCAACATCTTTCACTTGGAGAATATTACCTATTGATTCTTGATACCCTTCCTACTCCTTAGCAGTATGAAAATATTGATAAAAATCCTAACTATTAGGTTATGGAGCTAAAAGCTTCACTGTTTGCAAACATGGAGGAGGTTGCTGAGTTCTAGGGATACCGGCGTTGGCAGTGCAACCGACGTCGGTCAGGGGTGAATAGAAGGGCAACTGACATCGGCAGGAGTCAGTCGACATCGGTCATCCCCAGATAGACAAAGAGCGACGTCAGTCACCTGTGTGGTTCTAGAACTGCTCGTTGCATGAACAGTTAGTTTGTTGAACCAGTTGTTTGCATGTAAAGGCTATTTTTGGTCTTGAGTTGCGAGTCTAATTATTGTAAATTAGAAGTCTAAGTTATTGTTTAGTATGGGATCTATTTATAGACCCATTGGCATGTATTGTAATATGAGCAAAAAGGGAAGGCAAGGTAGATCCTTCCAATTGTAAGAACAGTTGATCTGCAGGTGGTAGCAAGATCAGGGAGAAGTTCTACATGGTAAGTAAGATCATTTGAGTTGTAGGTTGTTGCAGGTTCATGGGAGATCTACTTGAAGTACTTTAAGTACTTGTGTACTGCTAGGGTTATTACTGACTGGTTGGAGGTGAACACCAACTCTGTGTTTGAGTTGTGCATTGGGACCATTTTTGGTAGGAGAGTGAACTCTTGAGGGAAAGAGATCTGTACATCTGAGAGGTGTGGAAGATATTGGCATATTCATTGTATTTCCTTCTGGCATGAGTATTAATACAAGATTGTGTATTGTCTCTCATATTTTGTGTCATGTGTGAATTCTAGTTACTTGTTAATTTTGGTTTAATTCCATGATTAGTTGCTTATACAAGGTAATCATATGTGCTCTTATTGAGGAGTAAGATCCTAACAAGTTGGAATCAGAGCTAGATTTATGGTTCTAGGTTTCCATTCCCTAACAAAGTGGTATCAGAGCATGTTTGTTGTTCTAGGTGCCCTGACACTAACTATGTTTCTAATATTAGAAATATCATCCCTTTCAGTCCTCCCAACTACCAAACCAACTTTATCTATGGGGGACTTGATCATCCACCTTCGGTTTCTAATACCTTATCTTATATTAAACCATTCACCTCTGATTTTTCCATCTTGGATAAACCAGACTTCACCCAAACATACCTTCATCAGTGTGCTTGGAAAGGATTCATTTTAGGCCATTATGAGCATCGACCACATGATTTTATCCCATGTAAAACTAAAAATCCTTGTGAATGACATGGCCTAGGATTTATCCAACTAGAGGAACCAACAAACCTACCTTCTATCACAATCATTAAGGAAGAAACCTTATCCTCACCAACCTCTTCTTCAAAATTTGATGACCCTAATTTCATCCCTCCTAAAAAATTTTTTAGATCAATATGATTAGTTTGGGACCCCTGACCTACCAAATTAATGGGGAAACTAGAACCATTCCTCTTACTCATCTTGAGATGGTCAAAGACAATTCTCCTACCATTAATACTATCCAGTGTTAGGATGATGATTCCCTTCTCACCTATCTTAGTGTTGAAGATTCCTCCCTTCACAAATCCCTTCTTCCTAAGACATCAACCATGTTGAATGAAACTACCATTGATATCAACTTAGGCACTTAGGACAACCCTCGCATAATTAAAATTGGCCAATCTTAGATTCATCAAAGCATCAATATTTATCTTTTTTTCTATGTGACCATAGCATAGAATTTGCTTGGTCTTATAGTGATATGACTAGAATTTACCCTTCTATAGTCATCCACAACATCATCACCAATCTCAATGCTAATCTTGTTAGTCAAAAGCTTTGAAGGATGTACCCTCACATTACCCTTCTTGTTAAAGAAGAGATTCAATGTCTCTTATCTGTCAAATTCATCTAACCCATTGACATCCATAATTGGTTTTGAATGTCATTCCTATCACTAAATAAATAGGTGGAATTCGTATTTATATAAATTTTCATGACCTCAACCTTGTTTGTCTAAAAGATGACTTTCCTTTGCCAAGCATTGACTAGCTTATTGATCTAATTGCCAGCCATGAGATGCTATCTCTTATGGATGGATTCTTGGGCTATAACCAAATCTTAATCACCCTAAAATATCAACACAAAACCACCTTCATCACCCCATGGGTAACCTTTTGTTATAGGGTCATGTCTTTCAATTTGAAGAATGTTGGTGCAACCTATCAACGTGTCATGACCTAAATCCTTCATGACCTCATCTACAAAACCATGGAAGACTATGTAGATGACCTCTTTGGTAAGTCCAAATGTTGTAAAGACCATTTGGAAATCCTTAAAGTCATTTTTGAATGCCTTATCCAATTCTATATTTGCCTCAACCCAAATAAATACTTCTTTAGGGTCCCATCAGGTAAACTCATCAACTTTATTATTTCCCTTCATATAATATAAATTGATCCAACTAAAGTTAAGGAAATATTATACATGCCTCCTCTAACTAACCTTAAACAACTCCATAGTATACAGGGGAAGCTTCAGTCCATTCATCATTTCATCTCTCAATTATCTGATAGACATTATCCCTTTCATCACCTCCTTAAGAAGGAAATCTCCTTTAAGTGGAACGAAGACTATCAAAAGGCCTTTGATCACTCAAAGGATACCTTCTTTCTCCACCTATCCTTGTCCCTTAGAAAGAGGACCAACCCTTTTACCTCTACATCTCTACCACAGACCATTCCTTAAGTGCCATGCTCACACATCATAATGATCAACATAAGGAATAGGCAATATACTATATAAGTCAAACACTTGTAGAGTATGATACTCAGTATACCCATATCGATAATTTATGCCTCACCTTGGTCTTCATGGCTTCCAAACTTTATCACTACCTCCTCAACCACAAAACCTTTATCTTCACAAACATTGACCCCATTAATTGTATGCATTATAAGCCATATCAAAATTAGCGCATGGATAAATGGATCATGATTTTAGTTGAGTATAATATTGAGTTCCTTCAATAAAATTTAGTCAAAGGGAAAATCATCATTGATCAATTGGTTGAAACCCCTTAAATTGATAACCAATCTTCCAACCTTGAGTTTCTTGATGATTCCATCATAACTCTCTCTCAAGAGGACATTTCTTACCAAATGACCATGTTCTTTGATGGATCAAAATGTTAACATGTTGGAAATTCTGGAATCATCCCTATACCCCTTGAAGGTGAGCCTTTTCCCTTGTCCTTCAAACTTGAATTTGATTGCACCATCAACATGGCTTAATATGAGGCCCTAATTTTACATCTCTAAACAGATTTATATTTAGGAGTAAAATTGATCAATATTTTAGGCAACTCCCAACTTGTGGTCAACCAAATAAATGGTTCCTCTCAGTGTAAAAATGATTTTCTCCAAAAGTATAAATAATTGGTAGATGTATTATTGACATCATTTGATCATTACCTTATCCAAGCCACTCTGTGTTCAACAAATAAGTTCATCGATACCATGGCTTCTCTTGCTTCTCAAATCCCATTTTCACCTTCAAACTCCAAAATCTTTATCACCATTCATAAAATTAACTAACCCTCTTACACCAAAATGGAATTGCCTTCCCTCTACAATGTGGAAAAAATCCAACCAGATATTTGGTATAAACAACCTTTCAACTACCTTACCTTAGCCATCATCCCTTTTGACCTCTATAAGAATGGTAGATGATCTTTTATATAGAGTAATTCTCTATATACCATACTAGGGGGAATTATCTACAAATGAGGCTTTGATGGTATCCTTTTCAGATGCCTACGTAGTTAAGAAATCCCTCTTGCAATCAAAGAAACTCGTGATGGGATTTGTGGAGGACACTTTAGTGGTTTAGATATCACTAAGTGCATCCTTCACCTTGGTTATTATTAGCCTACCCTTAACCAAGAATGTTGTGATTATGTCAAGTGGTGTGTCAAGTGTCAATAACATGCCAACTTGCATCACATTCCTAGTCATACCCTTTAAGTTTTTAAGGACTTCTGGCCCTTCTTTTAATGGGGTTTAGATCTCATTGATGAAATCAACCCTCATTATTTTCAAATACATCACTCTATCATCATCGTGATAGAATACTTCACCAAAAAGGTGGAGACTATTCCCTCATCTCAACCAAAGATGATAAATTTTTTAACTTTATCAATCATCATATCATTTGCCGCTTCAATGTTCCTCATAAAATCATCACGAACAATGGCAAATCATTCAAAACCCAAAAAGTATGTAAGTTTTACAATACCTTTAGCATTAAGTTAAGCTTCTTATCTCCATAT